>CAMQGK010000638.1:1180000-1780000 GCA_947000775.1 Pterois miles
GACACTTGAAGGAAACACTGGAGAGAGAAGAGAGACAGGCAGCGTTTCACCGCATCACCTGCCGACAGACAACTTGACAAATGTCAGTTTCCTCTGTGTGTTTTCCTTCAGCTCGGCGGTGGAAATACGTGGAGAGCTCAGTGCAGGAGGCACCTTTAGAGTTGTCTTTGTAAAGAGTAGAGTGAGAGTGATGGCGCCCGACTGGTGCTGACATCTGATGGATATCCACCTTCCAAGATGGTATCCCATATACAGTATACTTCAAGTAAAATGGCTCAGTATTGATTGATCAGTAACAAGAGAACTGGTAAATGATGCATATATCAATTGATAAAGATGATTCATTCATGGGTGACAGCTTATTTTAATAATCAAAAACAGTCTTGCCCACACCATGCACTACTTTATATCTATTTTTCTTCTTATCCTAAATACACAGCCAGAGTAAAATATACAGATATTTTACAATAGCTGTGTATTTCTTTTTCAAAAAGTTTATAGACTCTATAAAAGGTACAGCTTAAAAAGTACTATTATGTTTGTCATTAGTTGGTATGTTCCAAACTAAAAATTTACATCTTCTAATCTGATTGGTCAAGTAAATCGTCGACTGATTGTTGGATCACATTGGTTTGTTTTTTTTTTTTTACTCATTGATGTAGCTATAGAAAAACAGCAAAAACTGTAACATTATTGGCCAAGATACATGTGACTATCACTTAGCTGCTGCTTCAGAACCACGGACAGAGGTGTTTGTTGGGGGAAGGTGTGGCGCTGTCCATAGTACTGAAACTAAGGCACACCATAGACAGAGCCAACATGGTTTCATCCTGCTTGCTTTTTGTGGTGGTAAACAGAACTCAACCTTAATTCAATGTTGTTGCTATTTTTAGCCTTTCTGAGGCTATCATTAAGATGCTGCTCTGATGACACCAACGTAGTCTACATGGTGATTTATTTCCGTACATTAAGTACACACAGTATCATTAATAGGCTGCGGCTCAGAGGTAAAGCAGGTCACCCACCAATCAGGTCAGTGATTCTATCCTCAGCTCCTCCAGTCCATGTTGAAGTACTCTTTGGCAAGTTACTGAACCCCAAATTGCACATCCTAAGTGAAAGTATGTGAATGGGTGAATGCTGACATGTAGTGTAAGCGCTTTGAGCGGTTGGACAACTAGAAAGGTGCTATAGAAATATATAATACAAGTCCATTTAACATTAATAGGCTGATATTTTTTTTTTATCAAAATAGCCTATATAATCATGATTTATTGTGACAAACCAAGCCATTCTATGTAAAATCAGACATTCAGCATTACCATATAGCCTGAATGAATGATCCTTTGTTTCACTGTTAGATTGGCAGATTGGCAGTGGAATCAGCCTCCTTACATCAGTAAGTCGCTATTCAGTGTCACCCCAGTTGTTAGCTTTTCTGACACGTTTCTACTGATAAATGTCACAAATTCATAAATTAACCAAATTGAAAAGATGATTTTCAAAAATGCTATGTTATGTTAAATGTCAAAAAAATATTATTATGTGGGCTCTACTGAATGCACATGAATTAAATGACGTGAAACAGAGGAGGTAACAGAGGCTATGATTACATGTGTGTGTGTGTGTGTTTGAGACAGACGTTTCAAGGTTGTGTGTGTGTGTGTGTGTGTGAAAGCATAAATATCACTCACCTCTGCATGGATCGTTTTTAACCAGGAACTCATCCAGAGCCATCCAACCTCCTCCGACTCTCACCATCACCGTGCTGCGCAGAATCCTCACCAGACGCAGCTGCTGAGAGTCACCAAACTGAGGATATGGAAACAAAAGATAAAGGAGGAAGAGACAAAGAGAAATGAGGAGAAAAAAGAGGGCAAGAGAAAACAGAGTAGAAAACAGAAAAGAGGAGGACAAGGGAGGATGAAATGAGAAAAGAGAGCGAGGGAATCAGAAAAAGAGAGAATAACAGTGAGTAAAATAATCGTTGATAGATGAGTTTGAATTGAATCACAGCACCATACCAAGCAGCCCATCTACCAAATCTGAAGAGGCCATCTGTTCTACTCCATGCAATGACAGGAAAAACATGCACTGACAGAACGAAAGAGTCAATCTGATGATTCTCGGCCCGGTTCGCCCAGCCACCCAAATATAAGCATTGTCATCTACGGCAGAAATCACTGGCTCTTTTGTATTCAGTCTAAAAGTTTTATCACCGCCAAGCAAAGCAGACCTCCAGAGTGATACCAGCACAGAGGGAATTTTCTGGATCTCTCTCCGAGCAGCTTGAGCTGTTTCCCAGCTTCAGTCCACAGAACACTATATATCACCTAACCACTAATTACCACTTCAGCCATGTCACTGTCGCTGGCTTCACATTGTGCAATTTGTCACGCTCAACACCAAACAAATCACAGCAGGAACAGAAGTGGATGGTGAAACCTGCTTACACGTTGCAAAGCCACAATGGAGTGCTTTCTCTTTTTCAAAATCATTATTCAAAACATAATTATAACAAAAAAAGTGTGACTGAAAATGGAAAGGACAGCGCTCCATTGGTGGGGAATACAGGAAGCAGATTTCACACGTCCAATCACAGCAGGAGCAGCGTCACTTTACCTGGTTTCCGAGGAAGAACTACAATAAATCCAGACGACACGGAGCACGGGAACACAAGGAGAAAGAAACAGAGCACGAGTGAAACAACATGTACTGATAACTGGTATGTAATGTATGAGTGGATACCATTTATATGTGTACAATATCTTCTAAAATCTGGTTCTAATAGACGTTTACATTTCATAGTGTATTTGAGCTCACGATTAGTTGTGTAAGCGAAAAATATGTGGTGGACATGAATGCCTGTGGATGTTATGACAGAGCTTTTTAAAAGTGCCAGCTGATGACAGTAAGATGGAGGTAAAGGCAGTGACAGCGAAGAAAAAGTGACACAAACATGAGCAAAGACACAAACACAAGACAGACAACTACTGTGGCAAAAACAGGTGTCGTATTAGTATCCCCAGTGTCCTGCAGTCAGACGCTGGATGTCATTACCCAGTGGATAATGATGGAGTGGACACACATACTGTTTATTCTGTAGCAGTGGAAGTGATGGGCCATCCAGGAAGTGCTGCTGAAAACTGTCAACAACCGCTGTAAAACGCTGCATAGATTTACACACAGACTGTTGGGGAGCCGTTCAAATCACTGTAGCGTTGGGAGTTTCTAAACAGCTTTCATAGTCCTACTAAATAACACAAAGCCTGAACCCTCTTAGGGCTGTATTTCCTGATGATGTTTAGGCCAACTTAACATCTCTCTTTGTATTTTTGTAGACTCAAAAGGACAGTTCACCCCAAAATCTAAATTATGTATGTGTCCTCAAACCTGCGGTGCTATTTATCAGTCAGTCAGACAGTTTTGGTCCGAGTTGCTGAGTGTTGGAGGTATCAGCTGTAGAGATGTCTGCCTTCTCTCCAGTATAACGGCACTAGATGGCACTCAGCGTGTGGCGCTTTAGATTAACTTAACAGCAATATCTCCTTACAGAAATCATAACCTGATTACTCAAGATAATCCACAGATCTTGTTGTGAGCAGTTTCATGTAGGAACTATTTTCTGTCTACAAAACTACACCCGCTAATCGTATCACTGCACCAAAAAAAGAGTGCATCTCATGAAAGAGATGCTCATGTTTAAAGTTTGTAGCTAACTGATACTGGTAGCTGCAGCACTTAGCTAGCTAACATTACAGCTCAGCGGATGAGGAAGCCATGAAAGCTAGGGTTGGTAAAAGTTGAGAAACTAGCAGGAGTACACTAGATTTTTAAAATGACCCAACTGAAAAACCCAGCCCAGTGTAGCCATCTCTTTTCCAATGAAAGTAGCAGCAGCTCCAAAAGCCCCTAAATCTAAAGAGAAAGTCTGCAAGAGTCTGCAACACTGACAGTCCGTCCCTTCAGGCCTCCCTCCAAAGTCAACCCCCCAAAATGATCATTATGAACGTATAAAATGAGCATGGCTGTTGTTAGTACTCACTGCTGTCACGGACTGAGTGAGCGCACGTAGACAGGTTGGTAGCCTGTCCTAACACTTCATTCAGGCCAAATGAAATGATTTGTCGGAGAATTTGATTTATTGATTGTGGTCGGGATGCAATGCAAATTTCGACAAATACGACAAAAATGTTTTTCAATAACAGTACCAACCCAGCTTTAATATTTACATGTTGCGCTGTCGTGTGCATGGGCCTCTCATCCAAGGAAGTGTGCACTTCTTCCTGCACAGTGATACGGTTGGCAGGTGTTACAGCAAATAGTTCCTACATGAAGCTGCTCACTACAAGGTCTGTGGATTATCTAGAGCAGGCATGTCCAAAGTCCGGCCCGCGGGCCAATTGCGGCACGTGTTCAAATTTCCACCGGCCCGCAGCCTTTGTCATAAATTCAACAATATGCGGCCCGCCACAAAGTCGGTGCGCAATTGAGGAGGTATGCAGCAGACACCTCATCTCTGGCTGAGGAGTTTTAACGCCGCTTTCGGGATTTTTCAGCTGTTGAAAAGGAGATCAGGCTGTTTAACTCTCCTTTCTCCGTGGACTCCTTTCTCCGATGACGCTTCAGACCTCCTCCAGCTGGACCGCATTGAGCTGCAGTGTGATGCGGAGAGTCGCGGTCGGCACCAACGGCTCCCTTTGTCAACTTTTACCGCCAGCTGGATGATGGCAGGTTCCCAGAGATTCAAACAGTTGCTAAGAAAATGCTGAGCTCGTTTGGCTCGACATACATGAAGAAGACGTCCAAGAACCGCCTGAGGACCAGATTAAGAGACTCTCACCTACGTGACATCTGCGCATCAGAACCACTGCTTTAGAGCCAGACCTGGTCTACTGACTGTAGTCCAGATCTCAGTGCCACCCTTCACATTAGTGCAGACAAGTTATATGTTTAGTCTTCTGAGGTGAATCACTTCTATTATTTTCTTTTTTAATGAATATGCTCTGAGTCTTTTCAATCCATGGATCATTTGTTCTTGTTTTTCAACTGACAATCAAACTGTCTCTTGTATAACAAACTGTCTTCATATTTATTGATAACAAACATTAGGGTCAAATATTAGGGTCATTAGGGACAAATATACAAATACTCAACATTAAATATTAAAATCTAATTTGGTCTAGCACTCATTTTTCCATTTCATATTTTTGTTTTTTTTTATTTTTGATGTTCAGTTGAAATGAAAGAAGGGCTGATACACAGGTTGATATGGCCTCCAATAAGATACCTGTTATTCTGTTATGTTAATGGTTCAAAGAGTGTCAGGCTGAATGGTCGGCCCCCACACAGATTAACCTCACCAAATATGGCCCTCTTTGCCAAAAGTTTGGACACCCCTGATCTAGAGTAACCAGGTTATGATTTCTGCAAAGAGACATTGATGTTTTCAAATGTATTTAGTTCCTCTATACTGGAGAGAAGGCAGACATCTCTACAGACGATATCTCCAACACTCAGCAACTCACACCAAAACAATCTAGACTGATAAATAACACTACGGGTAAGAGGTCAAATATCTATTTTTGATTTTGGGGTGAACTGTCCCTTTAAACAATTGTCTCCCACATTGTGTGGTAGTGTGAAGTGAGGCCTTAGGTTTTATCGATCTTTTCTAGTGATCCAAAAATTAAAATGGCAGAGAAGAAAACATGAACAAACGGCTCTGAGTGTGGTTCATTTGGTGTTACAGGTTTAACTAAAACTGAGCACCACCTGACAGCAGGGTGAGTCAGTCACCTGGAGCTCTGGCTCGTCCTTACCCAGCAGCCCCGTGTGTGTCTATGCAGTCACATTTACATGGTTTTATTAGTGTTTTGGTGATGACAAAGAAAGCTCAGCTCACAAACCTGGCAGGCTGTGAGATGTTATTAACACATTATATCAATGTTATCATGACATGTGATGATATGTTATGATAACGTTATTAACACACCATGAGATCATGATGTGAGATGGACACACAAGAGAAACATGAAGTTATGTTGAGAGGTTAATTGGTGCCTGCTGGACAAGTGAAGACAGTCAGTTAATAATAAACTGTCCATTAATCAGAACTGGATCAAACAATGTTTTGCAAAAGTATATTATTCTACTTACATATAAAGCAGAACTAATAGACTAAATAGTAGTAGTAGTACTGATGAAGAAGTAAATTTCAACAACAAGGAGCTGTCAAAACAAATCAGATTCTAGACTTTCATGTTTAGTACAGCATATGCAGGTCATGTACTGTTGATTTAAAGGGGAACGACGCCCATTTTCAAAATTCATATATATTATCCCTATGGTCTGAGACAGTCTGAAAAATATTAGTAAACATGAACTCCCTCCAAAATCCCAAAACCAGAGTGCTAAAACTCAACTCAGCTGTCAGGGTAGAAAGTGTGGAGCTGCTCCATAGTCATCCATGTCCTGAGTATATGGGAACATCTTCTGTTTCACCACTGAGAACACTACAACACAGTAAAGCTCATTTGGGTATAAAATAGACAAACATTCTGTGGGTCTCCCATTTGTTGTCTATGGAGCAGCTCCAGACTTTACACTCTATGACTTCACAAGATTTACTTCTCTGGTTTCTGGCTTTGAGAGAGAGGAGTCAAGTTCACTAATATCGCCTGAACTTTCCTACGTCATGGGAATAACATCCTGAAAGTCTTTCTCTGGGTGGTGCTCCTCTTTAAGGGTTGATCACAGCGATCTTTCATTGAACTGACCTGCTGTACATCTGCTAATATAAACATGAAGAAAAATGTAGCCAACAGTCACTTGCAAATCCTTTTTCACCCAGGTCTGATAACAATTACAATTCAATTGTAATGAACATTAACATTTCCTCTTTTACAATATCTTCGCAACTTATTCTCTAAATAACATTAAACTGAACCAGAGGCTGAGCTGAACTTACCCGGTATTTGTTCTCTCCTATCTGCTCCACTTGGAACCTCTTGGCACATTTACACTGCGCCACCTGCCGAGTCACCTGCAACAACAGACAGCGTGTCAGTGAATGTATCCAGACTACCAACCATGCATCAGACCATTAAGGGCCTGTCTAATGGCAGACTGCTGCTCCTGTGGCTGGCAGCTCATTGTAGAAGTACTTGGCCCCAATATTGCACCATATGTGTCTTCATAACTTCATATCTGCTTCTCTGTGCACATAATTTACTTCTGTGTGTTTTCTTCAGATTCTTCTTACCTCATCCTCTATCTTATCAGCGTCAGTGGTAGGTCTGTAGGCATCCTTGTTGGGGTGTAGAGCAGCGACAAACTCGTAGTAGTCGATGTAACCGTCCCCGTCTCTGTCAAAGATGTCTGCCACTGCTGTCATCTCCAGCTTACTGGTGGGGAACTCTACACAGGTGCACAACATGAATTCATATATTATTTAATGTTTTTATAACTGTCAAAACAAGTCAGCCTCCAACCAAATAAACACAGAAACATCGTCACCCGTAACCTACTTGATGCCAGGATGCCGTCGATAAACTCCTGCCGTGTGATCTTTCCATCTTGGTCCTTGTCGATGCGTCTGAAGAAGTCCATGACCCGAGACTTCTTGTGGTTCATCCAGCGCATGTACTTTTTCCTCCACACATCAAAGTCAAAGTTGGCAAACTCTTTGAGCTGAAAGTAGATAATGCAGACAGTGCTGTGATACTTTTCAGGCCACAATAACAGAACGAATGTGAAGTAATACCAAGTTATTGCCAGAGGGTCAGACCTTTTCCTGACCAGCAAACTGTCTATATTCGGATTAGAATTGGTTCATATCTAGTGAGTGATGAAGTTACAGGATTGGTCGGCCGAGTGTTGGCATTTCCTCAATGCCCGTTGCTCTTTAAAAATGAAAATGCGGGAACAGCCTTTTGCAAATGAGCCCATCCAACATGAGGCGTCCAGCTCAAATAGTTGGTCACCTGTGACTATGTGAACTAGTTCTAATATGATGAGATTCAGCAGTGACAGACTTTTCTCACTTAAAATGTTTGGGGGGGGCAGTAGCAGGTTAGGATGTTCAAATCCCCCCATGGACCAAGACCAACTGGTTGCTGGAGAGGTGCCAGTTTACCTCTTGGGCACTGCCGAGGTGCCCCTGAGCAAGGCACCAAACCCCCAACTGGTCTGGGCGCTTGTCAGGAGCAGCCCCCTCACTCTGACATCTCTCCATTGACATGTATATGTACTGTGTGAACTGTACTGTGTGAACAACAGAGTGTAAAACTGAATTTCCCCACTGTGGGACTAATAAAGGAATATCTTTTTTTTCTTTCTTTCTTTCTTTCAGAAGAAGATTTTGATGGATTGTTTAGATGGGATAACACAAAGATTACGAGCAGGCCGGCAAGTTGTTACCAATCATGTGCATTCAACGATAGGGTACGTCTGCTTGAACGGCCAGTTGAGTGGAACCACATGTGGACATGTACCACTGGATATAATATTACAGACCTGACCACTGACTATATGTGTAACAATTTAGCTACAAATTCAAAGACCTACTATACACGGTCCAACCATGTACTTGGTTTGGACCAAGTCTTGTTTAAAGTGAAGCACAAGGGTTTATCATATTATACCTCCTCCAGCCTATCCAGACCATCGTTGAGTTTGCGCTGGCGATCCAGAGCCAGCAGCCAAACTTGCTGCCACCTGGCACAGAGCTGGTTGAGTCTGGGGTTTCCTCCGGAGACCTGCATGGCGGCCTGCTGCTGCTGCTGCTGGTGTTTGCCTGAAGAGGAAGCACAAAGTTAACCGATCCTCTCCGTTACTTCTGATAAACCTTCTGTAATGCATGCACTCACACTGTCGTCAGAGAGCGGGAGATGATAATATTTGTGCATCAAAAGGTAAACACAGGTGACTTACGAGCTCCTCTCCTCTCAGCCAGGCTGCTGGGAGGCTCAGCTGGCTTTCTTTTGTAGGTCTTTGTCACTTTGTCGACGTCTGGCTGCTTCCTCGTCATCTCCTCCATAAACATCTGACAACAATAAACACCAACAGTAAGGAAAACAAAGTTGGACAACACAACTGTTTATGGACGGTACAAACACAGGCAGGTTTAATTCCATCCGGTGATGCATGAAAAACATCCAAAACTATGTTTGGGTGTTCAGTGATGAGTCAGTGAAGCCCACCTGGTGTTCTGTGATGAGTGTTTTGAGTTGTGGGATGTCCTGAGGAAGCGGCTCTGTGTCCCTCTGGACCAATGTGGTCTCAGCCCACTGTAGCCATGACAACAACTCCTCCAGCAGGTTGGCATTGTTGAGCACCTCGGTCAGGGCCGTCTCCAGCCGCTGCTCATGCTGTTTGGCCCACGTCAGCACCTGTAGAGTGAAAGGTGCTGATTAATATATAACACATTTCTATCTTCTTACCATCATTTCATTTGTCATATGTCCCTATTTAAATAAAAGTTCATTAAAAAAAGGATGTCAATAAATGTGGGTCCTTCTGAATCTCAAACTATATCATTCAAGCAATCATGTAATTAAAGCTAGGGTTGTCAATTGATTCAAATAGTTAATTGCAATTAATTACCCATTTGTATCTGTTCAAAATGTACCTCAAAAGGAGATTTGTCAAGTATTTAATACTCTTATCAACATGGGAGTGGGCAAATATGCTGCTTTATGCAAATGTGTGTGTATATTTATCATTGGAAATCAATTACCAACAGAAAACACTGACAAATATTATCCAGAAACCCTCCCAGGTTCTTATTTTAGCATAAAAAATATGATCAAATCACAACATGGCAAACTGCAGCCCAACAGGCAACAACAGCTGTCAGTGTGTCAGAGTGCTGACTTGACTATGACTTGATCCAAACTGACTGTGATTATCATAAAGTGGGCATGTCTGTAAAGGGGAGACTGGTGGGGACCCAGAGAACCCATTTACAGTCACACATCTGGAGGTCAGAGGTCAACGTACCCCTTTGAAAATGGCCATGCTAGTTTGGAGCATTATTTATTTATCCTCTTTCATGGCAAACTAGTATGAATTAATACATAACAATACTTGAAGGACAAAAATGAATGCCTGTCCTCTTAGACTAATAAACTTTCAACCTGCCATCCCTTCCTCACCTCTTCAAAGCGTGCCCTGATGATGGTGATCCAGTGTTTGATGGTGGTGATGGAGTCAGGGTGACAAACGGTCAGGATGCCCTCTCCCATGCCAGCAGCCTTGTTGACATCCGTCCTCTTCTCCTCCACTGTGCCCATGAAGTCTCGATGTGTGTGCAGCAGCGCCTGCAGAGTCTCGGCCTCTTCGGGAAGGACGCCGCGGAAACGAAGCGTCTGCTCCGCTTCCGAGAGCCACTCCAGAAGCACCTGTATCGCCGTACGAAACTCCTCCGCCTGATGGAGAAAAGGTAATTGGGCAGAAGACAGGAAGATGTCTTTAACACTGTCCTGTGCATTATTTGATGACAAAGTTTGATGTTTAAGGAGATGAAGCTTTAAATCAGCAGAGCAGCTTCTTCTCTGACCTGTTTGAGGGCCTGCTGCAGGCGGGTCTGCTTCGTGACCGACAGAGCGCACACCGTATCCCAGCGGTTGCTGAGTTCCTGAAGCTGAACTTTGACCCACGCCGTGTCATCGCGGCCGGTATCCATCAGCTCCCGAGCTGAGCGCTTCAGAGCCTGAACACTGCTGGTCCTCTTACCCAGCTCTTTCTGGAAAGCCTGCAGGTTCAGACATCAGTAGTGTCAGACTCAGAACCTTCTGAGATATTATTATTGTCCTCTTGTGCGTATCTAACGAATACAGTTCTGTTAACAAACCTTATGTGAGTCCATGAGGTTGGACACCAGATCCAGATCTCCATGGACGGGCTGGTCTTCAGCCAGCTGGGGCTCTACCCGGTACAACCAGTCTACCAGGGCCTGGAGAGCCTCTGCAAACTGGCCTGAGAACAGCAGAGCCTCCTCCAACTTGTGTTGTCTGGATGGAGGAGAGAAGAAAAACGGATGTTAACTATTATATGAAGATTCATATCTGTGATGAATAGTTGGGGGAAGTTATTTTCTTTGACTGTCCACCATCCATTTTACCTTTCTACGCTCTTGCCACAGACAGTGTCCCATTTGTCGCGGACCTCTCCCACCAGGTGGTCCAGTTTCTGGGTGTCTGCAGGCAGCTGAGCCTTGTCCCGCATGGCCCTCCCAGATCTCACTGTAGTGTCGTAAACCGGCTGCTTCGACCCCAGCGCTTTCTGAAACTCCTGGAAAAAAGGGAGGCAAAGAAAGAGATTTGTAGATGGGAACCCAACAAAGCAGAAGACACTGAGTGTTCATACTAGTCGCCTACAGCACCTTGTGTTTGGCCAGCTGTACTTTGATTTTGTCTGGCTCATTGGAGATCTCCAGCTCTGAGTCCAGTCTTTTCTCTGCTTCCTCTAGCCAGTCTGTCAGCTTCCTCCAGGCCTCGTGGAACTGAAGAAAGAAAGTTTAAGAGATTGTTTGATATTTCAATATATATTCTCTCTACAGTCTTCAGCTCTTTTCCTAAAGTATAATTTAACCGCCTGTCTGCCTTGCGGTTGTATGCCTCCACCAACCTGTCAAGTTACAGTTTACATCCATGTCTGTCCCACATGTCATCAGTTTATCCTGTTAGACATTTGTGTGAAATTGTCATAATTAGCACATGAATTCCTGAGTTATGGCAAAAAAGGGGTTTTGTGAGGTCAGAGTGACCTTTCGCCACCAAAATCTAATCAGTTTATCCTTGAGTCCGAGTAGACCTTTGTGCCAAATTTGAAGAAATTTCCTCAATGCATACGTGAGATATTCACAAGAATGTGATGAATGGATAGACGGACGAACAACCCAAAAACATAATGTCTACGGCCACGGCTTTCGACAGCGCTGCGGCATAAGAAATGAAATGCTCACAATCTGGATTTATAATCCTTTAAGGGGTAAATAAGTTCCCTTAAAAGCAGCAGGGGGCAGAATATTTTTGACATCATTCCCAAAAATTCCATGATAACATCTTGTACTTGAAAAAAAATAAAGACGTGTGCTCCGGTTGGCGGGGGATACTTGGTGCTTCCCTCAACTGATCTCAACATGGCTGCAGGGTCACAAACTTTCTCATTTTACAGTAAAACAGTAACTATGTGATGTTTCTGAAAACATTTTTGACAGAAATAGTCATTACAATAACAGGATATTGATTCATATTTGATCAACGCTGCGTGGTTTGACCATTTGGTCAGAGTTCACAAGTGATTGACAGCTGCTCAGAGACAGCAGACTCCAGATCAGCTCTGATTGGTTGTTCTCTTTGGGTCTGTGAAATCTTGCAGATGCCATTAGGGGCACCAGAGGACACAGAGGAACATGATTAGATTTCAGATTACCTGTCTCATGCACTACGGTCAGGATACAGTTATATTTTTATAAGAAAAAAGTTTTTTTATCTGCTAACTCAGCTAAATGTGTCAAATTTAGTTGAGACTATCACAGAGGATGACTTACAATGAGTTTAATTGCAGACACAGGATAACTTTATATTTCCAAAACACAACTCCTGTCAACAAATACAAACACTAACGCTGATGAAAATCTCTAGTTTTCATGGTATCAGTGTATTCACCGTGTGCCCTCTTTATGAGACAGCATCACCCTTTACTCTAACAGTCAGTTCAGTACCTGTTTGGCTCGTTTGCGGGCCTCGTCGAGGTGTCGACCGCGGTCCAGTGACCTCTGGACCAGCTTGTCCCAGCGGGCCTGGACGCTGAGCAGCAGGTTTTTAATGAGAACAACGTCCTGCTTCATGCTGGCAAAGCGAAGCTGAGAGCCGGCCTTCTCCAGAGCCAGGACCTGCTCTCTGTGGGTGTTCACCTCATTCACAAACACCTGGGAGGTCAGAACCAGTTAGGGAACAATGTAACAACAGCTTAGGCACCCTAACCATGTTTCTAGTAACTGGAGGATGTTCAGTACCTTGTGCTCATCAATCTGGAAGAGGACAGTGTCCAGTATGAGACTAGGGGGCTGAGCCATGTTCAGGGTCTGCTCAGCCTGGGTCAGCCAGTTGATGGTGTCCTGCAGAGAGGACTGGAAACCTGTTGCCAAGGAAACGGCCTCCTCCAGCTTTGCCTGGAAGGTTCAGTGTTTAACATTAAAAATAAATCAATAAATCAACTAAAGCCAGAGAGAAAAGCATTCCCCTCGTGCCGCAGTCTTACCCTGCGGTCATCCATCTTAGTGTTGAAGCTGGCCCACTTGTTCTGCAGCATGGCCAGGTTCTGCTGGGTCTGTGTGGTACCGGGTCCTGCTTCCTCTCCTCCACGAGCCAGCAGCATGGACTCCCCTTGATCCAGCAGGCGGTGGTACTGGTCTGCTCGCTGAGTCAGCTGGGCCTGAAGCTCCTGCAGACGGCGAAGACACAAATGTGACACTGTAAACGCTAAAAGATGAGCGTTGTTGTTTGTCAGTGGCTGGTTGACAACAATGGAAGCTATTAAAGATTCAAAGTCACCATACACCAAATGTCTCTGTGTGAATAGAGTAGATGTAAGCTAATACTCTGAGCATCTGCCCCTTGCACCTAAACATTCAATTGTGTGGGATTTCCAAAAAGCTCTTTTTGCGACTTCAGTGTCAAATGAAGCAGAAGTAAAGAAAGAGAGACATAAATGTCGTAGAAGGTACATCTATAAATTGTACCATCAGAGACTTTCAGGTGTATCTATGTGGATGAGCATAAAAATGTAATGTGATTTTCCGTTACCAGGTGTTGCTGTAGCTGCTCCCTGGCGGTTTCAGGGAGTCCACCTGTCGGCTTGGCGGCAGACAGCTGGCTCTCTGTCCTCCTCAGCCACTGGAGGAACTCCTCCAACTCGCCATGGAAACCTTCAGCCTGCACACAAACAGGTGAGAGAGGGAGAAATACATATAAATTCATTATTTTAACCGCACATTAAGGGTGTTTTCACACCTGTAGCTGGATCCATTTGGTCCGGACCAAGGGGAAAAGAATGTCACGTTGCTGTATTTCAGTTCTGGTCTGGTTCCTGTTCACACTTGCTTTTGATGAAGATATTTACAGTATTATCAGTATTCTTAGACTGCAAATGGACTACGTTATGAATAATGACTAACAGGTTGAGACAGGATTGGACAAAAGCCCCTTTGTGTTCTCCCAGATGACTGGTATGAACGCTGGGGAGTGAACAGACACACAATACTTCTGCTGTGTAATGATTTGAGGTTTATCACCGTGGCGTTGCTGTCACACACTTTCTAATGGACTCAGGGAAGCCTGAAGGCATAGGCCATATAGGTGGTCGCCTAGGGCACCACCTTCTGGGGGGGGGGGTCAATTCATGAATGAATGAATGAATGAATGAATGAATAAATAAAACCACTGTAACTCTTGTGGTAAAACTGACTAAACACATTTAAGCCAACAATATCAGGGAGCAAATATTTATTTATATTAAAATAAATGCAGTTATTTATGAAAATAATAATCTTAAATTTTGTCTTAAAGCCATTGTGATGTCGGATGTGTGTTGTGGTTTATGGGGATGGCAGGGGCGTATTTTGAACTCTGCATGGACTCAATGAACTGACAGAGTACACTGAGTTGGATACAAGCAGATTTCTAGACACTGTCATGCATTCATGTTACCATGGTTACCAAATGATTTGCATAAATGGGTGACATACAGTAAATGGCCTTATACAGGTGATTTAAAAGATCACTTCCTGAACAGATTTCACAATCAGCAGATGGCTTCATTAGTAGTCTAGCTTTTGAAATCATGTTAAAATCACATATCTGCTGGTGGCTGGTTTGTTTCCTTTCAAACGAACTAACAGCACCAGAGTCCGCTTGGGAGCAGACATAGACCACCTTTTCAAGAGGCGCAAACGAACTGCATTAACCAGGCAAACGGACCCAAGTTTGTTTTAAGCAAACCAAAGGGGTTAGGTGTGAAAGCACCATTAAAATGAAGGCTATTAATCCTTCTATTATTTTATTCTATTATTATTATTATTATTATTATTATTATTATTATTATTATTATTATTATTATTATTATTATTATTATGGGGGCGGCAGTAGCTCAGTCTGTAGGGAGTTGGCTTGGGAACCGGAGGGTCACCGGTTCAAGTCCCGCCATGGACCAAGAACTGAGTGTGAACTGGTAGCTGGAGAGGTGCAAGTTTACCTCTTGGGCACTGCCGAGGTGCCCGTGAGCAAGGCACCAAACCCCCAACTGCTCGGGGCGCTTGTCAGGAGCAGCCCCATCACTCTGACACCTCTCCATTGTTGCATGTTTGTGCATGTGTGTGTTCGGGTCTGCATGTACCGTGTATAAGTTAACAACAGAGTGAAAAAATTGAATTTCCCCTCGTGGGACTAATAAAGGACTATCTTCTTCTTATTATTATTATTATTTTATTGTGAATTTCTCCACTGTGAAACTAATAAAGGAATATCTCATCTTATTCACTGCTACTGTTTCTATTAATACTACTTTCAATCATAATATCACTGTGTTGTTGTACTGTAGCAACTGTCCCTACTACTGCAACAATGCAAAAAATATGAAAGTAAAAACTCAGTGTGAAATATATTTAGACTTTTGATCAGTTCCAGTGAGTTTCCTTTCTTCCTTACAACACAGACAGAGTAGTGATAGTGAATCAACAGGACTACGATCTCACTGCGTTAGCTTCTTCTCAGTACCTGCTGCAGGGCGGCCTCCAGGAGCTTCTGCCTCTCCTGGGTCTTGAGCAGCAGGCTCTCCCAGCTCTGGTTGAGCTGATCCAGCTGGTCCCTCAGGTGGCTGGCCTCGTCGCCAGGAGACGACTCCAACAGCTCAGCGCCAGCACCGTTCACATTCTCCACAGTGGCATGATGGGATAGAACGTCATTACGCAAAACCTGGTGCACAGAGGAGGGAGAGGTAAATGAATTAAACAGAAATAGATTTGAATGTTGAGACGCAGCAAGAGCTGAACAGAAGGTCTAGGAGGTTCATATAACACAGGAGGCCAAAATTTATTGTGTGGCTCTCCAAAGAGAAGAAAAGAAACCACATTTAGGCTTCGGGACATGAACGAATTTCATAAACACAAACAAAGTATCACTGGCAGACAATGTGACAGCAAATTCAGTTAAGATCTCAGATTTCTTTTTCAGTTTGTGATGAACGGAGACGTACGTGGTGTTTAGCCAGCTCGATCTCGATGGCCTTGGGGTCAGAGCTGACTGGTCGCTGTGTGTCCAGAGTGGTGTGTGTGTGGTTCAGCCAGGCCTGCAGCTCAGACAGGGCATGCTGGAACTGACCCAGGGCCAGCAGGGCAGCCTCAAGCTTGTGCTGTGGTGAAGGAAAGACAGAAGTTCAGGCTCAAAAATAGGAACTCAAATATTTGGACTGTAATGAAAAGCAGCAAGCGATTCATCCAAAATACCAACAAAGACCAACATCGTCAACTCCCAAGGGAAACAGTGGGGCGAGAGCTGGAGGTCAGCTACAGAGTAGTGGCTCCCTGAAACAGCTTCTCTTACTCAGTGATGTGGATTCTAACACTTTGGCCACACTGCTGTCACATGTGCTTTCATTACCTGTCTGTGGGTGATTTTATCCCCCAGGTTGTCCCAGAGGTGTCGGAGCTCGGTCAGCGGCTCCTGGATCATGTCCCGGTCCGTCTGGTCTGACACCTTCTTCAACAGCAGCTCCCCCTGGTGGCACAGCTTCTCCATGTCAATCTGCTGCTGGTAAACCTCCACCTTGTACTGCTGCTCAGGGGGGAATGGAGGGATGAGAAGAGGAGATAAGACCAGTGTTTTGGTAGTTCTTCATACATATCTGACCCTAGGTATCTAAAATAAATAAAAACTAAGGGTGTCAAAGTTAAGGCGATAATGCGGTTAACACAAATTCATTTCACTGGCACTAATTTCTTTAACACATTAACGCAACTTGAGATTGTCATTTTGCGGACTCAGTTTTAAGAGTGAAGTGAGGATACTGGTAGGATATGAAAACTAGAAAACCTAATGAAACCTTTGGTACCAACCAGGTCATACTAGCTTGTCCTGAAGGAGGTTAAATAATGCTTCAAATGTACGCTAAACTTTGGTGAGGAAAAACTGTCATGGCCATTTTTAAAGGGGTCTCTTGACCTCTGACCTCCAGATGTGTGAATGTAAATGGGTTCTCTGGGTCCCCACCAGTCTCCCCTTTACAGACATGCCCACTTTATGATAATCCCAGTCAGTCTGGATCAAGTCATAGTCAAGTCAGCACTCTGACACACTGACAGCTGTTGTTGCCTGTTGGTCTGCAGTTTACCATGTTATGATTTGAGTATATTTTTTATGCTAAAGTCAGAACCTGTGAGGGTTTCTGGACAATATTTGTCAGTGTTTTGGGTTGGTAATTGATTCCCAATGATAAATATACACATACATTTGCATAAAGCAGCATATTTGTCCACTTCTATGTTGATAAGAATATTAAATAACAGACAAATCTCCTTTTAAGTTACATTTTGAACTGTATGTGAACTGAAATGTGTGATTACTTTCCGATTTAACAGGATTAAATATTTTAATTTGACTGACAGCCCTAATTAAAACAATTTTTAAAAAATGGGAATCTCTTGCCAACCTTGAGCTCTTCAATCTGCTGTTTCACAGTTCCCAGATCAGTTCCCACAGTTGACATGTCACACAGCTTGATCACCGCGTTGTCCAGGTAGTCAAACATGGACTGGAAATGATGCAGAAAAAAAAAACAACTTTTATCAACATCCACACAATCACAGATAGTACGTATAGTACAGTATAGTACAGTACAGTATAGTATAGTATAGTATAGTATATAGTGCAACAATAACGACTTCTAAAACCCAGAAATGAGTTAGCATTTTAGCGCTTCGGGTTACCTCACCTGGAAGTCAAGTGTTCTGAATGGGTTTATAGTTAGATCCCTGAAATAACGCAAGCTGAAGAGATTTCAGCGTTTTACTCTATGACATAAAATATGTCATTAGAAACCTCACTCGTGAATTTTGAAGGTTTTATGTGTCTTAAAAAAGGCAGTTGGTATCAAGTGGCTTAATGACTCATCTTTGTTTACGGCCTCATTGTTTATACTCAGGCTAAAGTGGTTTGTGGTGTAGTTGGTTTATAGCCTAAAATTAGCTTTTTACTTGTAGTGATCACATTCACGATTCAGAAATCATAAAAGTGGTGTTCATTTGTGAAGATTATCGTGCTGAACAAAACCTGTAAGTATCATAAACGTGTGTTTGCCACAGAGCTTATTTTCTGCAATAATCCAAAACCCAGTGGAAAAATCCCATTGGCTTTTTGTTGAGGGAACCAGGGTGATGCTAACTTCCTGGTTGGCCTACAAAAATACGTCATCCCTGGAGCACCTGATTACCATGTGCAATGCATGGAGTTTGAGCAAAGATGACCCAAAAAACTAACACAAATGTATGATGTGTCCCAGCTGACTTTAAACATCAACTAACTCTGTTCCACAAACCTGCAGCGCATCCTGATACTGCACAGACGCCGTCATGGCCTCCTCCAGTCTCTCCATCCTCTCTCTCCACGTCCGGTTCAGGCCCTCCCAGGCAGCATTCATCTGGGAGACAGACAGAGGAATCATGTTAGTGGGTCCATGTGTAGTAGAGCTCAACAAAACACAAAAAGAAGCAAACGAACTTGGTATTGATTCCTCACCTCATCAATGGTCTTCTTGACTTCGGGTTTCTCAGTTTCCCCACAGGCAAAGATGAGGTCAGCCCCGAGAGTCCTGACAAACTCCAGCTCCTCCCTCAGACCATCTGTCTCTGCCTTGATGGCCTGGTGGAAGGACAGAGACGTTGTATTGAGTTGTTTAGAGTAAACTACTGTTTATCACTATTAACCCCCCCCTCACATCCTCCATACCTCTGCTGCCTCAATCTGTTGTTTGATGAGCGAGGGGTCCACGCCAGGATCCTCCAGCTCCTTCACGATATCTTGGGAGTCCCGGAGCGTGCTCAGCAGCGCCGCCACGTCGGCCCAGAACTTCCCGGCCAGGTCCAAGACGTCGTTCAGCTTCCCCTCCCTCTCCTCGGCTCGCTGCCGGATCTCATCCCACAGGGAGCGCAGGCGCAGGAGGCGGGTACGAACGGCTGGAGGACAAAGGAGGCAGAGTTTGGACTTTTTACTTTTATAGAAAAGTGGGTGGGATCTCACTGGGAAATACTTCTTGGTCAGTCTTTATGTCAAGAAGAGTAATAATAACGTTATCCTTGTTTGAATTTTGCCATCTAGTGTCCAGTTAAGTCTCATCAGTCCACTCCCACTATCGCTGCACACTGAAGTCTTTCATTTTCATGAAGCGTGGAGGGCTGGAGTTCTTCAGAGGGCATTATAACAAAGACGCATGTGTGCGTTTAGTCTCATCACGTGGTAGCTTTGGAAGAACTATGCAGAGCTTCACTGCTGAATCTGGTCCATTTCAATATTTGACATGGTCTGCCCACTGGCTTTAAGCCAGTAAAACAGTGACCAGTTGATTGTTCAGTCACTGAAGTAGTTGGACTGGAGCCCAAAATAAGATTTGAATACTTTTCACCCAGATTACAGACGGCCGTTATATGTGCCTCTCTGCTCTGAACGACTCCCAGTCTGTTTTGTTTGATTGTGAAATGTTCTGTTTCAGTCATACCCAGTATTTTCCAGTTTACATGAAAAAGCAACTATCACAGGCATAGGAGTTGGCAGCACTGTTGGCAGTAGCTGTTTAGCTTGTAGCCATTTCCACCTCTTTACCTGCTGACTACACGTACAGTAGCTCATCAGTGAATGGACCAAGGGCAAAAAAATGATTATCTTTAAATGACTGATTAAAAACCATACTCTTTTAACCCCTTGAGACCCACAGGACTTTACTGTCTTTCAGAAGCCGAAGCCACTTCAGTTTTAAAGCTATATGAAACTAGACAACTTAAGGAATCCCTGGTACCAACCATGTCATGTTAGCTTGTCGCAACGGAGGATTAATATCACTCCAAAGTTAGTTAAGTCAAATCCTGGCATGGAAAAACTGGAATGGCCATATTCACAGGGTTCCCTTGACCTCTGACCTCCAGATATGTGAATGAAAACGGATTCTATGGGTACCCACGAGTCTTGGTGTCTTAATGTGGTAATTTGGAGAGATTATTGATCATTTCTATCAATGGTACCAGTGGAAAAAAAAAGATTTAATTTAGCGCCAAATCCCCAAATTGCTGCAAAAACTTATGAGACATAATAGAGCATGGGGATGACCATCATATACTTCTATCATAATGTCCTTAGACCTAATACACTTTCAGAATATATTCAAATTTATTAATTAAGGTTTATGTCGAATTTATGACTAGAACAACTTGTTACAGTGCTGAGCACCATCTTAAAATCATCTTCAGGTTCCCAGCTTCTATGTGACATCTACTGCTGACCTGCTATCTCCCCCTAAAGACCCCCTGTACCCCCATAAAAAAAAAAGACAAAACTTGGTCTGTTGTGGGTCTCAAAGGGGAGATTATTCATTTTGTAAATCCTTCATCCCGTTTAACACGCGGACTGTGCAGCGTGTCTACCTGTATGTATCATTCTGAATGCTACTTGTCCATCAGACATCCTCACCCTGAGCAGCAGGATCGTCGTGAGCAGCTCGCCCAATGAGCTCTTCCCCTCGGGCGCAGAGGGCGGAGAAGCTCGGCAGCAGTTTGTCCAGCTCCAGCCCCTGGGCTCGGTGCTCCGCCAGCTGCTCCCTGATCTTCTCCACCTCCGCCGCCACCGGAGGAGGCTGCCGCAGTCGCTGGACCGCCCCCTCCAAAGTCTCCAAAAGGGGATCCATCTTGTCGTGAAACTGAGGACCGAAGGAGAGTTGGGAGAAAGTGTTAAAGGGAGGACAAGAGAGTGTGTTGAGGGGGCTGGGTTTGGGTTTCTGATAGCCAGGGGACATTTTAAAAGTGGAAAAATACTGAGATATTATGTGGGTGGTCAGCCATCTGTGGCAGACTGCATTCACTTTTAGACTTGTTTATTATTAATCTTATTACAGATTCCATCAGGGGCTGCAGAACAGCTCTTCCACAATATTTAATATCTCAGTACGGCACCTTCACCATGTCGTCCAGGCTGTGTTACTCTTACTAAGCTGGACTTGATCTACCACACAACAGGGAGCTGCTAGGTTGATGGGCTTTTTTAATGTATCTGAGGGGAATCTGGTTGTTTGATCACTGCATAACACAGCAAATCTCATCTAGCCACAAGGGACAGATTGTTGTGATACAACAGGACGGATATGACATAAAACAAGCCTAGTCTGAGAAGCATGTCTCAGTTAGATTAATTCAAATCTACAAGCCTACACAAAAGGGACATTTCCTAACAGAGTTACTTCAGTTTTATTGGCACTCAGGGTTGGCAGACACATGATTTGGACCATTAGGTAAAGCATCTAAAGCTTAAGTGGAGATTTAACAGGAAATGTCAAGCTTAAGAATTCTTAATCAGTAGACAGACAACCTTTACCAATTGAGATAAACTGTGACTTTATCTGGCCAGATTGGTACTTGATTAATAAGATGGTGTATCAGGGCCATTGTAGGCTACATTTATTTAAAGTTGTACATTTACGAGAAAAGAACCTGAAATCCTCTGAGATTAAAATCACAAAATTAGCCGCGACTTGAATTTCATTGTGCCTAAAGTAGTGTTCTTATAGTAAGGACAGCCTCTGAGTGAGATGAAGGTCCTGACAGATACATATACAGTATGCCTCGTCATTCATGTTCTTTCTGTGTTCTTTTCTGAACATAATTAATATATTACATATAACAATATACTGTATTTTGCACTGGGTTTAACGGTGGCATCTGTAGTATGATGAGGCTGATCCAAACTTGCAAAATGGGGTGATGTAGTTCCTTGACAAAAAAACCCACATTTTCTTACAAAGAGAATTTCAGAGTTTTTTTTCTAGTGAATCCGTAGTGAATTGTAGAGAAGTATGCTGTATATGTTAATACTGCTATTAGTATAGATTCATATTTGTCGTCCAAAGCATGTGGTGTAACCGCAGCCTGAGTGCTGGTTTGATGTCAGTGGTCAGTCAGTGGTCTTACCTCTACCAGCTGGGTGATTGCAGTGAGAAGTGACGATGGAGAAAATGATGGTGGGTGAGGGGGGCAACACACACACACAGCACATCCACAGTGAACGAGGGATGGGATGGTGGAGGGTTGCAAGGACGTGGGGTGGACATGATGAGGGAGATTAAGGTTTAAAGGATGAGGGAGGAGAGATAAGGAGGTGGGTGGTTTTAGGATGGAGGGAGGGATGAAGTGCAGGTGGAGGAAGAGAGGGAGCGGATACATGAATCGGTTTGATGGGGGTGGGGTTGAGGGTGGAGAAACAATATCATGAGTTATATCAGAGACATGCATAGAGTTCAAACTGTCAGGTAATATCGACGGCGGCATGATGGCTAATGAGATGATGTGCAAAGAGAAAATAAAATATCTGTGAAGAAAACTAACTTTAAGAGAAGACATGATGTGATAACAGAAAAGTCTAATTGACACATTCTGTCATCGGTACATTTATACTGTGAAACAGTTCTGCTAGATGTATGTATTAGCACCTACTAATAAGATATAAACTAAAGTAAAGAAATAAGTCTAGAAAATCAAATCAAAATAAAACTTTCCCTGAACTCAAGACTGTGCACAATAAATCCTTATTATCATTTAGTCTCAAGCAGCAGACACAAACACAAACACAGACCTCATGCTGCTTCATAATCACATTATCTGGGGCTGCAGACACCGTCTAACAAGCTGTAAACAGACCTGGGCCAAACTGCATTTTCTAAATTGCTCCAATCTACAAATTCTTCACTGTGCACTGAGAGGCAAATAGGTGGGTGTTGTTTACCAAATTAGGTCAGTTCATGCACAAAATGTCATTTAGGTTTACTGAATTGACTTTCAAACTACTCATGTTAAAGCCTTCTGACTTTCTGGTACCCAAGTAGATTCAATCACATAAAACTCATTAGACCCAGGTCTGCAGTCAAACCATAATTAGTGATTAGTCCTTTGTGACGTACCTGTGCAGACTGGGACACTGCCTCGTCTAGGGTTGTTGCACGACCTTTGACCCCCTCTTTGATGGCCAGGTAGCGTCTCTCGGCCTCGGCGCAGCGCTGCGTCACCGTCACCCCCTCCTGGAGGCTGAGCTCGGCCAGCTGGGGTCCGATCTTCAGCAGCTTGTCGATGTGGGGCTTGTGCTCTGCGATCGACTCCCTGATCAGCTGGAGTGGCCGGCAAAATGTGTGATTAAATGTTTTAATCAATTTGATCAGCCCTTGTAAAAATATAAATATTTTAGTTGGAAAGCTGAGAGAGCAACGATTTTATATCCTCTTACCCTCATCTGGTCCTGTTGCAGCCGGAGAGCGTCTGTGTCGATGGCAGGCGGAGGCAGCTGGGTGATGAGGGTTTCAGTCTCACCCAGCCATGGTTCCAGTTCCTCATAGGTCTCCCAGAACCGAGCAACCAAAACCTGGGCCTGCTCCAGGGCTGAGAACCGCTCACTGTGGCTCTGACTCACTGCATCGTAACGAGCACTGAGAGAATCCGTCTTCACCTGAAGGAGACAAAAGACGAAGACATAAAGATATTATCCTGTTGCTGCATTGTGTCTGCAAAGCGTCCCTCACTTTACATTCTCACTCAATCCATCCCTTCCCTGTCACCAATGAAATTAAATGTCAGTCTCTTCCTCTTTATTCTCCATCAGTGACTCACTATCAGTGCGTCCTTCTGGGTGTCGCTGCAGGTTTCCAGGATGTCGTCTCTGGTGTTGAGCAGCTGATCCACGGTGTCTTTGTGTCGAATGATGTCGATGTTAAAGGCCCTCTGCACTTGCATCTGGGCCACCGTCACATCAGGCTCCAGGCTCAAGGGCCCAAGAGAAGCCAGTTTACGCTCCGTCTCCCCGACCCAGGCCAGCTCTGCATCCACTGCCTCCTCATACTGAAAGGAGGAGTTAGCAGGATTAAAACAAATCTTATGGCTCAACATTCACGTTTACTTATAGGTTAAACTGCTTGCAGTACCTGTTGTGACCTCTGGATGGCAGCTTGTACCAGCTGCACCCGCTGCGTGATGGTTTCATCAGAGTGGCGGTAGCGCTGGTTGGCATCAGCGACCAGGCGGTCCAGGCCCTCACGGGCCCGCCACGGCACCAGATCCAGCAGGGCGCTGCCCACCTCGTTCACCGTGTCCAACACCAGCCGCTTCTCTGCCGACACTTTCTTCAGCTCCTGTAAATGTGAAAGTGAAGGATTAGTTTTACAAAGCAAAAGCTGCAATCAAGTGAGAAAAAAAAGCTTAAATATAGACTGTAAACTTGACTAAACGGCATCGAGTGTATCACACAGTTTTTTCTGCTACATTATTTGCATGTGTGGCAAACTGGAAGCATATTAAATAGAAGCTGAAAATGTCATTGTAGAGAGAAAAAACTGGAAAGCAGCAACACATTATATGGCAATAATTTTCAATAGCTTTTATAAACTGTTATTGAGCTCCAAGAAATCAATGTTACTATGGTAACTCAACTGCGGGTGGGTTGTTATTGGAACGGCTGAAAATGTCATTAAAGACAGGAGCTGTCACCAAATTACTTGTTCTTTTCAAATAATATGTTTATTTATTCTATTATGGGAAAAAAAATCATCTTTAAAATGTGGACGATTAAAGTTTTATCAACCAAACGGTTCAGTTAAATACAGTCAACAAGGAGGAGAGGAGTCATTTGTTTCAAGATGTCTGAAAATGTTGAAAAAAGGCTGAAGAGCGGCAGAAAACTTTCCAAAATATGTCCAAAGATGGTCCAAAAAATGAAGAAAAATGTCTGAAAAAATGCAGAAGCAAAGTCTGACATGTCTGGAAAAATATCTAGGAAAAAAAGACAAAAGGGCCAAAACAGTCTCTAATTCACATTTTTAGTGCCCATTGTCAAAAAATAAAAAAATCTAATTTATTTATCATTTAATTATTTAAAAGTGAATGGATATCCATGTCACACTACACCCACCTTCTGTCTTTCCTGGTAGGCAGGTGTGGCGTCGGGCTCCACGTTGTTGAGCTCCGCCTCCACGCCATCCAGCCACTGGTTGAGGTCGTCGTGGGCGCTGGCGAATCGCGTGGCCAGCTGCAGGGCCTGCTCCAGGGTACGGAGGGCCTTGCTGCTGCCGGCCGTCATCTCAGCGTAGCGAGACTTGATGCCGTCCAGCTTCTCCTGGATCAGGAGAACTTCCTCACCTGCGAGAGGACACACAGGTCTGGTCACGAACTGTCCTGATGCTGACGGCTGATGTGAACCATGTGTGAGTGCACAGAAAAACACCTACTTCTTACATTTCTAGTTTTCTATTTTCTTTTCTTAATTCTTGTTTTACTGAGATCAGTAAAGTATGACAGCGTATTAGGGCCATTGTAGGCAAAAAGAAAATAAATAAATAAATAAATAAAAATGAAAAAAGAATAATTATAATAATAATGAAGCTGGGGAGGGGACGTCATATCCTGAGCAAAATCTCAGAATATCAAAGATTAAAGTTGGAAATTTATGAGAAGACAAACTTGATTTTGCACTCAAAGATTTTTCCAGTTTTGTTCTCGTCAATTTACATCTCTAGTCTCTTAAATTTGTTTTTTTTTTTTTTCTTGTAAATTTGTCACTTTAATCTCAGAAATTCAGATTTTTTTCTCGAATAGTAACCCCCTTCCCCAGCCTTGTAATTATCTTTCTTTTATCTACAATAGCTCTAATACACCACCGTGATAAACAAATATCACCAAACATTTTATTGTTCCTTTTAATTTTTTTTTAAACATGAATGGTGAATCAAGTAAACTAAAAAGACTGATTTCAAGATACTAAACAACCACAAACACATACTGTATACCCATCCATATGTCTGATACTTCTCTAATTACCCTTGGAAAGTGTTCTCTATACTCTCTCCTATTTTTTGCTATTTTCAGAGGTACATTTTTGTGTTTGCTGTATTTACTGTCAACTATTTAAACACAAGTCAAATTTCTTCCTATGTGCAAACTTGCATATGGGTCTTAATTCTTATATTATCTTATAAAATTCACCATTACATCTCACGCCACCCTTATCTTGACAGTTCTGCACAACTCTCATGGCCACAGCATTTATCTGAACTAGAAATACTACCTCCACCAACCAGTCAGGTTGTAATTTACATCAGTGTCTGTCCAAAATGTCATCATTTCATCCTGTTAGACACGTGTGCAATTGTCATAGTTGGCATATGAATACTTGAGTTATGGCCAAAAATGTGTTTTCTGAAGTCACAGTGACCTTTGACCACCAAAATCTAATCAGCTCATTCCTGAGTCCCAGTGGATGTTTGTGTCAGATGTAACAAAATTCCCTCCAGGCGTTTCTGAGATGTCACATTCATAAGAATGGGACAGACCTACAGTACGTAGGGGCAACCCAGATACGAACTCCAGCCTTGGGTCTCGTCATTGCAAAGGCATAAAAAGTGTTTCATGAGGCAGAAATTGCAAATAGTGGTATCAGTCAGCATGGCTAATATGAGGAGAGACACAAACCAGATGTTACAGTCTGGTTCACCGCTGATGTAAAAATATGTGGATTGGATGTTGATCTACACCAACTTCAGGAAAAATGTGTTTTAGATTCTCACACTGATCTTCACAACATAAGTTCCTAATATACTAAGCCTGTTTAACTTAACGCAATAAGCATGATATTCCATTTAATGCCAAAAATTTCTTTAACACATTAACGCATTTTGCGATATTTAGGTTGTAGCAGACTCAGTTTTAAAGCTAGTGAAGATACTGGAAAACCTAACTAACAAATCCAACGGTACCAACCATCTCATACTAGAATGTCGGAAAGGGGGCTAAATAATGCACCAAACTGAACTCAATTTTGGTGAGGAAAAACTGTAAAAGGGGTCCTTTGACCTCTGACCTCCAGATGTGTGAATGTAAATGGGTTCTCTGGGTCCCCACCAGTCTCCCCTTTACAGACATGCCCACTTTATGATGATCCCAGTCAGTCTGGATCAAGTCATAGTCAAGTCAGCACTCTGACACACTGACAGCTGTTGTTGCCTGTTGGGCTGCAGTTTGAATGTTATGATTTGAGCAGATTTTTATGCTAAATGCAGAACCTGTGAGGGTTTCTGGACAATATCTGTCATTGTTTTATGTTGTTAATTGATTTCCAATAATGAAGCAGCATATTTGTCCACTCCCATGTTGATAAGAGCATTAAATACCTGAAAAATCTTCCTTTAAGGTACATTTTGAACAGATAAAAAATGGGTGATTAATTCGCAGTTCACTGCGATTAACTATGGACAATCATGCAATAAATCACAATTAAATATTTTAAAGGATTTACAGCTCTATGCCATCACCAGTCAGACGCTTTCCTGTACACACTGAGGAGGACACAGAGGAAGTCAGGTTAGGAAAAGATGACGAGGATGAGCAGTGTGAGCTTACCTGTGGTCTGTTTGAGTAAGGCTTGTCCATTCTTGATGGCCTGGTCCACTGTCTTCTTCCTGCTCACTATCTCTTCATTTAGAGACTGGGGGGGACAAAGAGTTAGAGTTAACCGCTATTAAATAAAGACATTTTCTCTTTGGCTCCAAGAACAGAATCTAAAGTACAGTGTGCTTCCTGTTCAAAAGGTTGAATTATAAACCAGTGTGTTTGAGCTTCATGTCTGTTGTTCATACTAGTGAAGCAAAAGCTAATATAACAAAAGTACAGAAGGACATTATTATGTAAATTCTCTCATGATTCAAGTCATGATCCAACAGTCTGTGTTCCTGATTTACCACTATATCATACTGTGTGTAATGTCATACATGGATATTGTAGTAAAAGAACATTTGTTTATGATATTATTACACATCTACATACTGTATACTGTATACCTTTCCCTAATAAATGCACTAACTAGTATTTATCTGTCACTAAGTGCATTGATGAAGTCGTACCAGAGCGTGTCTGTGCTGCTCGGCCAGCAGCTGGTGCTGGTAGCTCTGGACGGAGACCTGCCCCAGTCTCTGAGCCACCTCTGCCAGCCAGTTCAGCACCTCCACCTCCTCCTCCCCAAACAGCTGAGCGTTAGCCAGGGCCTGCTCCAGCATGCCCGCCCGCCTGGAGCACCAATCGGTGAGCTCCGAGTGGCCTGACCTCACTGCCCCCACGCGCTCACTCAGCCAATCGCGGTCGGCCGCGCAGCTGAGCGGGGTCAGCGATTGGCTGAGGGACTCGAGGTGGTCAACCTGGGCTTCACGTGAGGTGACGTCCTCTTGGACCGCCTGGGAGGTGTGTGTGTGTGTGTGTGTGTGTGTGTGTGTGTGTGTGTGTGTGTGTGTGTGTGTAGGGAAATGAGAAAAGAACAGCAAAACAACAGAGAAACAGATGGATAAAAACTCAAAATATGAGCATGCAAATGAAAAATCATACAATAACAGGAAATCATCAGCGAATGAATGAGCAGAATAACTTAAACTTGACACAACTGAAATGCAAACTGAAAATTCAATTTAGCAGGAGGAGAATAAAAGGAGAAATGAGCTGTAAAAGTGTGTTTGGGTTGTAAATGATTGTGGATCTTATGCTTCGTGCTTCCTCTAAGAGCATCCCTCCATTCAGCTACACTGGCTTAAATTAAGTGTAGGGGCATTTTATCAGGTTCAGTTCAGACAGTGAGCTGCACAACTGGAATACCAACAATATTTAAAGGCAACCCCTTTCGAGTTCAACACAGATTTGTTGCTCACAGTGGAGGATTGTCAGGAAAAAATAGGGTGCGTCCCCTCAGGTTTATTAGCGTCACGCTGTTGAGTGTATTTTATTCCCTCTCTGCCATGGCTCTGGCTCTGTGCAAACATGGTCACAGTGTATGCATAACTGTCCTAAAGCATCCATAAGAGGAATCAATAGTCACGGAGGCATGCGACTCCACAGAATCAGACAACTAAGAACCTTCTCAACAGGAACCGATTATTGATTCCCATCCCTCGTGCTTCCCCTGCCCCCAAAGAGGTGGATGTCCGGACCATTTTAACTGCTACTGCCAACAGTTTACCCACATCTGGGGGGTGGCGGGTGCTAATTTCAGAGTCTGTCAGCGAGTATTATCTTGCAAATCTATCAAATGAACAATGTGCCATGTTTGTCCTTCCCTTTGTCAAGCATGTCAACAGTTAGGAGCACCTAACTTTTCCTATGTCGAGGAGTAGGGCGCCGTGTTCATTTTTAACCTCTGCTGCTGTTTAGATGACATTATCCAAAATAAGGCAGGGATTCAGTCTCCTGCTCACTGATACACATAAAAACTGAACTCTGTGACCCTTTTGTGAGGCGAGGGTCTCTGTAATGGTACCTTGTGTTTAATGATCTGCTGGGTAATCTTGGCCGTCTGGGTTCCCATGGGCTCGGCGGAGCTCAGGCGTCTCTCGGTGGCACTGAGCCATTCTCCCAGCGGCTCTAGGGCTTCGTGGAACTGAAGAGCCAAAACCTGCAGCTCCTCCAACTGCCTCTGCCTGAAGGACGGGAGGGGGGGTGACATAGATATCGAGATATGGAAGAGGGGGAGATTTTATTGGTATTTTATTGCTTTTACAGATTTTTTTGCAGGACTTGATTTTGTGTCTTACAGCTGTTGTCTTCTTCACAAACACAGTTTATTAAATGTTGATGACATTTTAATGATATAATAGTAAGTTTTAAAGAATTTTATGAACAGAGAAAATGTATTTTCTTGTGAGTGTGTGTAAACTGAAGCATCTCACAACCTGCTTCTAAAGAAAGCAGTGCACGAATGTGTATGCTTACAATATTTATGTTGTTACTGTTCACACTAGATGGTGTAATAAATACCAGAGGCATCATGCCTTACAGAAAGTTGTGAGACATGAATGTTTAATGACCGTATTATGACGCTACTTTACATAGAGATCATCCGACTGAGATATCAAACCCCTTCACTGTGCTTTGTGAGCGTGAACTCATTTTCCCCCAAAGAATCGAATCTTTCCCCAGTGAACAGAGGAGCTGCTGAAATTACTCGCAGACCACAGAAACCAAAAGTAATGATACTTTTCTGTCTTTAAGTGCAGTGGTGTTCAACAGAGCCACACACAGATGAAACAAGAAAACGGGAAATAACCACAAGATAACATGCTGTTGAGGAACACCAACGATTACTTTCCCAAACCACAGACAGTATTTAGACAAATCTGTAATCTTATATTATCTACGTTGCCGTTTCAGAGGATAAAATGGACAGAATTGATCATTCTGAAGTGCAAACAATCATCGAGAAACACAAGTCAAGAGTGTCCATGAGTGCCAGGATGACCGTAAGAGGGCAATATAATGCCTTAGTAAGGCTGTGTGTTGGCAAGAATCTGGTGATACGACATGTATCATGATACAGGGCTAAGGATTCAATATATTGTCATATATTGCGATACTGTAACCAAGGTAATACATTGTGCGTATTTTCAAATCTAATTTTTGTGAAACTGTCATAAAGACACCATATGTATAAAATAACATTACACATGAATATTGGGAAATTGAACTCATTGGACAAGAGTCTCAGCTTTACAGTGATACCCAAATATTCAATTCAAGATTGTTTAGGGACCCCCATATGCAGAATTATTCAACTACACCATTTAAGTATAGGCGAAAATACCACAAGTTTGTAATGCATGCAAAAAAACTGCATGTTTTTTGCCCAAAACTGCATGGAATTATCATAAAGTGGGCATGTCTGTAAAGGGGAGGCTTGTGGGTACCAAAAGAACCCATTTACATTCACATATCTGGAGGTCAGAGGTCAAGGGACGGCCTTGAAATTAGCCATGCCACTTTTTCCTTGCTAAAATTAAGCCTAGCTTTGGAGCGTTCTCTTGCCTCCTTCACAACATGCAAGTATGACATACTTGGCTTTCTAGCTTCATACGATGCCAGTACTTTCAGTCTAGCTTTAAAACTGAGCCTGCTACAACTTCTAGCAGACAGAATAGCAGCTAGAGGTTCATTAAAAACTGATTCAGCATTTTGGAGAATCAATACGGTATCACAAAGCATAATATTGTGATACTTGTGTATCGATATTCTCTTACACCCTATACCTTTATACTTTTCTTTTGTCACTCCACAGGGAGGTCAGCTGATACCCAGATCCTCCCCACCCTGAAGCCCCCGTCTGTACAGCCGAGGAGACGTACCTGCCACCAGCCTTGTCCAGCAGGTCGGTCCATCGCTCTGCCAGACTCTGGAGCTGGGTCTGGATCTTCTCCCGGTCCTGTGTGTCCGCTGTGGCTGCGATCCTCTCTCCCTCAGCACGGATCATCTGCACCGTCGGCCGGCGGTCATCTAATAATCTCTGGAGCAACTGAAGGAGGAGAAACGCTCACAGTTATCAAACTATAAGGCTGTGACTTTGTCTGTCCGTGTGTCCTTTGCATATCTCCAGAACAGTTCATCAGATCAACTTCATGCTTAGTGGACGTATTGCTGGGGACTCAAGGACATGCAGCGTCGAAGTTGGTGCGATTTTGACTTGTGACACGGTCAATACTAATACATTTTACATAAAAAAGCGAACGGTGCTCTGTGCAGCACAGGGGTGGGGCTTCAGGGCACTGCAGACTGAGTCAAGCATGTTTTTACATCGACTGCACTTCAATTTTACTGCTTGATGCTGGATATTGTTACAACCTTCACTGGAGTCAACGAGCGATGAGCGGTTCTGCAGCACTTCCAGGGGCCGAGCAACCGGCCCATTCCTAACAGCTACACTCCAAACAGGCACCGCAAGAGGGTTTTTCAGCATTTTTAATTGCACGGGCAATGACGTACAGGTTCAGCATTTGTTTGTTTATGTCATTTGTTTATTTTGATTCATTTAACAATAAATTGGACTGATATATTGATCGAGCTCCTCATGGGCTGCGGTATTAGATATTACAAAGTCATATTTGGGATTTACATGAGCCTCGTATTTACATTGTTATCTACAGATGGTTTTTGAAAATTGAAAATTGAAAAAAGCAGTCTACCATGGGTGGACAAAATATTAGAAACAATACAATTTAAAAAAACACAACAAACTGCAGTCTCCAAAATAAATCGGTACAAATAAATTAAGTCACAGCCTGCCTGTAGTGAATGCACATTGACTTCACAGCCAATCCCTCCATGTTTGCTAAAGGAAGTTATGTTTACACTTGTGACTAATAAAATCTGAAAATGTGCATACAGAGCACAATTTGTTACTGCACATGTGTTAGAGGCATGAAATATGTAAATTGCATGGGGAGAATTTATTCAGAAGATGTTTTCTATTGTTAACATTTACAATTTTAGAGGAAAGCCTCATACAAAGTTCATCAATTATTAGCTCTTAAACTGTTTTCAGTGTGTTAATAATGGACTGAGGTTAGCTGATATCTGTATGAATTATTAAACATTTAATAAGGGTAGGTGCAACTTTTTAAAAAGGTAGATACAGAACAAATTTGTATCCACTTAACTAGAAATCCAACTGTTCTGAGATCAGAAAACAGCGTCGGTGAACGTACTTCCTTCCTGCTCTCTGGTCTACTTTGAACTAAAAGCTCGGTTCAGTCCCTGGAATGCACTTTTCTGCAGTTCATGCTCTCTTTCTCAGCCAAACAGTGACACCGCTCTCCGTCACGGATGTAAACACGTGTGATTGATCGCCGGTCGAAACTGCAGCACACTTATGTGCACAAACACAGGAAGTGTGTGTTGGATAAACAGGGAAAAAGTGTGTGTGTGTGTTTCTGAAAACAATAGAAATCCACCATGCGTGTGTGTCTGTTTTTATGCCAGTCTGACTGGCAGACGGTCAGCTGGGGCCGTTTGGATGCCAGGCAGACGGATCATTGACCATGTGTGTGCTTGTCATTCAAATATCTATTGTTTGTGGTTGAAGGACACTGAGGACATCTGGATATCGATAATGTCTCAATTCATCCTATATGTGCTCCTCACAATAATGTTTAAAACCAGAAAAGTTGGATTTCGGAAAGAGGGTTTCATATTATCGGCCTTCTTGTACCTTTTGTTCTTGGATCTGGGCCTTGACCACGCGGTACTCGGCTGACGGGGGCTTCTGATTGGCCACCAGCTCCTCTGTGTCGCTCAGCCAGCTTAGCAGAGGCTCCAGAGCATCCTGGAATTTCCCACAATGCAACAGGGCTTCCTGTAGCTGGGCGATGCGCTCTGCGACCTGAGGAGAGATGGTTGTGAGTTGAGAAAGGAAGTCTGTACAATACACTGAATATACAGTATATAAAAGCTCTTTTCCATACATGTGCTGGCCTGGCTCGACTTGGTTTGACTCAGCGTGGCAGCCCATCATGACAGGGACTGCATCTCCACTACAACAGAGCTATCTGCCTGAAGTCCCCTCCATGGCTGTGACTAGTGACCAAAGAGCAGCTGTAAACTGCTGGATAAACACATTTCATTTCCCTGTACTCTTCACAATAAAAGTCCCTTGTGATCTTTGCTGCTTGTACTCTTCTTCCCAGCAGTATTAATAAACTTGCTTTTACTGAAGAATTGCCGCTAACAAACCACCGCCTTTAATATGAAGAAGCAAAATCAGGAAATGTTGGAATTTCATCAGAGTGAACCAAGCCCTCAGGAAGATCTGGACTTTGAAGCAAATTTATACACAGTAAATGGCATGATACCGTACGCAAGACGCATTGCTGATGTTGACACATGTTCACAAAACAGCCTGTTTCCACTGGTTTCCTCACGTCTTTTTTAATATTTATTTCTCTAGGTGCAACAACAACTTTGCTCCACACTGCAAATGCAGCCCATACAGTAAGTACCTATTGTTACAGGTGACCCCTCCTCCCCAAGGTTCCCCCTCAATATCTCGCGCTCTCATTGGCTGTATCTCAAAGCCAGAGTCCTTGACCAGATATTTAATATGCTAGATATCTGGAATGTGTCTGCATCAGCGAGCCTTTAAGTTTGTGTCTTTAAGCAGCTCACACTTCACAATCGAGCACCAATGTGTGGGCGCCAAGCCACGCCGATTTGCATGTGATCTGGGGCTTTTGTTGGGGAGCTGTCAGGGAGTGGAAAATCAGGGCTAAAGTTGTATGGTGTGAACTAGGTATTAGAATCTACAACAGTACTCTTTCTATCTGGTCTCTTGCACAGATATAAGTTGAGTCTTGCAACACATGCTTGTTTGAGGGGCAGAAGGGGGGTCGCTGTTGCTGTGACAGCAAAATGTCACAGCAACCCACTTGAAGGCGGATCGACCGCCCTTCGGCCCGATTCTGAAGATGGTCTTGGGTGCTAATCGGCGCACTAAAACTGGTAATGGAAATGCAAATCAGCACGGCATGTTTGACTTGATGCGGCCAAAGGTGCCAGTGGAAAAGCCCTATTAGTCTAAAAGCACTCGTCAGAGAGTCATGGAGTGGAGCCGTACCCGCTTGTTGAGTGAGTTCCATCGGAGGTTGGTGGTCTCCAGGTCGTGCTCCAGCGCCTGGGTGTCGGTGTGTTTGGCGGCGCTCTGGATCAGACCCTGACCCACTGCATTGATGTGCTGCAGCTTCGGTTGAATGCTGTCCACCTGGTCTCTCTCCACGGCCTGGAAGAGGAAGTGAGCAAAGGGTCACCATTAAGTAACTTACTGAACGCGAAAGCCAGAAAAGAAGGCCTTAATTTACAATGTGAAAGCAGAAGTCAGTAGTCAAAAATACACTGAACATTCAATCTGCGTGACAACGAATGGAAGTGAACCTTACCACATTATGTATGTGCCTATATATAGAAGAGACTGTATAATAGGAGATGAAAGACAAACAGAGGGATGTGCAGAGATAAGAGAGGAGTGGGAAACAGGAAAGGAAGAGGAGAAATGAGGGTGGAGGGAGGAGGGTGGAGAGGAGGATTATGGGGATTAGAGGGTTAGGCGAGTAAGGGGCTGGCTGGAAAAGGCTGAGTCGACAGCACACACACATTGTAGAGTACACTAACACACTCACACGGGCGCACACACAAAATAACACACAGACCGACACACACATTCATAGCGAATACACACCCAACTCGGCCTGTCTGGACGTATTACTCACACACACACGTCACAGCGGAGGGCTGGAGCCATCTTGTGCTGACAATAGAGGCAGCCACCCGACACTAAAGACAACCAGACTTGACTTCCCTGGCCCGGAAAAGACAGAGCAACAGCCAATACAGCTCCTCTGTCAGAGCGAATCTGTGTCACACTACTGTATTAAAACACATACGAACAGTAGGGGTTCTCAAAATTTGATCCAGTGTCTCATTTGGGAGATTGTGGAGGTCCATTACATTTAATTGTATTTCCACTCAAAAGACTATTTACAGATGTAGATAATTAATCTGCCACACATCCACTGGTTATTGCTTCAAATCTACTACTTACTTCAATTTAATACTGTAAATTGAATATACAGGTTTTTTTGTGTTTTGAAATGGTGATTGGAAAACAAAGCTAGAGATGCTCATCAGTCCCGGCCGATATTCGCCTTGTTGACTGCCATCGGCCTTTAAAAAAAAAAAAAAAAAAAAAAAAAAAAAAAAAAAAAAAAAAAAAAAAAAAGGGGGGTGGGGGGGGGGGGGGGGGGGGGGGGTGTCGCCACAGAGGGGGGGGGGGGAGGAAAAATTGCTCTTCTGTGGGAGTTGGGCTCATCAGTTCCTCCCCCATCCAAAGACATGTGTTTGGTTAATTGATTGCCGATATTCGCCTTGTTGACCCTGCCATCGGCCATTTCAGCGGGATAGCTCCACCCCCCCGCCCCCAAGGGAAAGGGTGGGAAATGAATAATAATAATAATAATAATAATAATAATAATAACTAAGTTTCTAATCCCTTTACATTTAAATTAGTTTTTGTTTCACAAAACAAATGTTTTTGTTGGACTATGTAGGTACTGAAACACTTTTCTCATTGAGTAGGTAGCTGTATAGCAGCATGTGTAAGAAGGTTATATTAATGACTTTCAGAAATTTGTATGACTGAATTTGTGCTCATTCAAAGACAGTGTAATGAAACGCTGAATGAATTATGAACAGCTCAGTTATTTTTTGTAATGAAGAGGGAAATAAATAACAGCAAGAACACAATATACAAAAACGTAGATTATCAGCCATCGGCCAAATTTTCGGTTTAAAAATACGAATCAGCCCAGAATTTTTGTGGGGCATCCCAAAAAAAAGAATTTTTTTTTTTAAAAAAAAAAAATGTTCATTGATCAATTAAGGACATGTCCTATAATGGGTGTATTCATTAGCTGCAGCCCTAAAACAATACAAGGAAACACTGAATTCAAAGGCCCTGCCGTGCCCTCATCACAAAACCGCATCACTTCCCAATTTTTCATTTCACAATTTAGAGCACATCCCTGATCTATATGACCTTGTTCCTGCCTGATTTGTTAATGTTGACAGGTTTTCCCTACAGCTGGTTTTACTGTGGACAAAAACAAGCCAAAACCAAACAGCTAATGCTAGAAATGTGAGAAAGAAAAATACATCCGGCTAAATTCCTGTAAACCGTCCTGCTATATCCAACAATTTGCCAAATCCACAAAACTACTTTCGCAATTTCACAGTATTCCACCAGTTCCCAGACTAGTGGGAACATTGTAAACCACCATCGATGAAAGTCCTTTCATTTGGTCATTTCTGGGACCAAATCCTGACAAACCTCTGTTTGCAGTAGTGTGTGTGTGTGTGTGTGTGTTGGTGGTGCTGGTGGGGGGGGGTCCTGACATTCAAAAAAGGCCCACAGAGAGAGAATTAGGTCTGGTGGTTTATAATGTTGCAGCAGCCAAACCCCAATGGCACACACACACACACACACACACACCACACACACACACACACACACACACACACACACACACACACACACACACACACACACACACACCAGATTTTGGTAAATCCAACGTCTGGGGGAAAATAGCTGGTGTGACAATACTGAAGGGGGTGCAGTTAAAGTGAAGGAGAGGGAACATGTGGGTTTGGGTTTCAGTGAAATCCCACTGTGGCCTGGACGAAGCTGCAACGATCGTGGGTGTTCAACACTCACATAATAACAAACCACTACACACTACTAAACTAATACAACTGATGAAATGAAAACATCTGAACAAGAAATGGTTCCCCCGTTTTCACCACATTAAATCTAAAAGATGTATCTGTGACGCAAACTTTCATCAAATCTACGACCTCCAACAGACTGCCAGCTACAGTAACAGACTAGCTGTGGATCTGAAACGTTACCGGGACATTTCAGCAAGTTCAACTCATAGTAGGCCGAATATTTTTAGCTTCACTGTCCAAAAATCCCATAATAACCTTTCAGCATATTCAAGTGTTCTGAGAGAAAACTAGACGTTTGCTCCTCCTCATGGCTCTGCTTTCAGACTTTAATAAATCTAGTCTGTGACGGGAGACTTTGGTCAGTTCAGACAGCGAGCGTTCCTATTGGCTGTTCATTCAACAGAAGCAGCTGTCAATCACTCAAACGCCGATAAAATGGTCAAACTAGGCGGCGCTGATCAAATATGAATCAATATTCTGTTACTGTAATGACTATTTCTCTCCTCTAATGTTTCCAGAAACATCTTGTAGTTACTGGCTAGCTGTAAAATGAGAGTTTGCTCCGGCTGGTGGGCGGTGCTTCGTATTTCCTCAACTGATCTTGACATGGCTGCCGGGTCACAAACTTTCTCATTTTACAGAAAATATTTTTCATGTTTTATGTGAGTATTAGGCATTACAGTGATAGAACAACTATTATAAAATAAATAATTTTTTAATTTTTAAAATCAGATTTGCTCCAACCTGCCTACTCCAGCTTTAATCTTCAAAAAGACATTTTTCTTCTCACCGTGTCTGTCTGAATATATTCACTCTTCGTCTGAAACGCTCCGTTTTCGTGCCTGTCTCTTTAAGACTCCCTCCTGCAAAAGCCCAGCCTGCTCTGATTGGCTTGTGAGAAAAATATGGTGCATATTTGCAAAGGTAGTTCTCGAGCTGTGGGCAGTATATTCTACTGAGCCTGCATATGACATAGGAAGGGGAGCCACATCTGATTGGCTTGTTGAACCACATGTTTTCTGATCTACACAACCCTCAAAAAACTGACTGGGTGGTCTTATTTCACAGTCTGTGGGCTGGTAGGCCGCCAGATACCCAGATGGATGAGCACAAGTTTTTCATGATATGTCCCCTTTAATTCGTGTTAATTAATAATCCACCACAAAAATAAAGCTAAACAGTAGTATAATTAATATATGCATGAGTAGAAAGGTGGATATCTCAGAAAATCAGTCTATCTTTGAGGTTCTAGTTAAGGACAGAATGTGAAAGTTTCCCCTGTGATGATTCTTGAATGATTTCAAATGAAAAATGCAAGACGAAGCCAAAGAACAAATCAGGTCTAAATGAAAGGTTTCTGATTTGCCTTTCATTCAAAACACATCCCCCTGCATTTAAAAGCTTCCAGAGCCTTAGACTGGAGATTTATGATGTGCCGAAGACGTTTACAGACATAAAACTGAGTCGATGCTGTAGATGGCTGCTGGAAGTGGTTGAGCTGGAACGTGTCTCTGCAGCGGGTCATAATCAAAGGGTTTACAGGTTACTGCTCATCTGGTTTAAATATGGCATCAAACTACAGGTTGTCCATGCCAAGGCTTTGTCTGTGTGTGTGTGTGTGTGTGTGTGTGTGTGTGTGTGTACAGTATATTTAACAATGTGTGTATGTGTATACATCATGTGTGTAATTATGTGTGTGAAAAGAAGTGTTCTTAAGGTATGAATCTGTGTACAATTAAATATGAATGACCAGTTTGTGTGTGTGTGTCTGTGTGTGTGTGCGTGTGTGTGTGTGTGTGTGTGTGTGTGTGTGTGTGTGTGTGTGTTCCTGTCCAGTTTGGATGCAGCTGTGTTGTGGTGATGGGCGTCATAGCTGCTTGGAACAGGAAGTCTGTCGGCCAGAACAACAATGACTGAAGCCATGACCCGCTCCACCCTACGCCTTATCCTGGAGAGGTGTGTGTGTGTGTGTGTGTGTGTGTGTGTGTGTGTGTGTGTGTGTGTGTGTGTGTGTGTGTGTGTCAGAGATAGAGGGGAACAGAAAGGGAAAAAACAGGGAAAGTACATCCATTCATCATCTAAACATACACTGGGATGTATGGATATGTATATACCATAGGTTGTGTGTGCTTACTGCTGCCTACTCCTCCTCTTCTTTGTGTTGTCTCTCTTTCTGTCTTTCTTCCAGCTGCCCTCTCTGCTCTCTCTATCCCTGCCAGCTCTGAGTGGTCGACTCCACTAAACCAGAGCTCTGGAAAATGTCCCAAATACTTGTCATTCTTCCCCACTCAGCCCTGCACGCAGCAGCACACGCTTTTAACTGAGCTAACTGAACTATCACCACACTTCTCACCATTCCTTCTCTGCCTACACCTCCTCCTCCTCCTCCTCTCCTCGTGACACCACTCGTCTCTCTACCTCTGCTCCCCCGGCCTCCTCTTTTCTCCCATCCTCAGTCTCTCCATCTGGACACCAGCTTTCAGCCACAGTTCAGCGTGGACGGGCGATAGAAAGCGCTGGGATGAAAGGAGAGCTGACTAATGCTGGTGAGGTTGATGCTGACTAAATACTGCATTGATACTTCTCATAAGATAGACATTAGTTCAAGAGGCTGTTCAGCAGCTCAGGAGGACGAAAGAATTGACAAAAGTTAGAGTTAGAGTTAGTCAGTTAAATTCTGGTAAATCTTGCTTTTTAGTCTGAAAACTCACAAGTTTGACAATTTAATAAAATATTTCACAAAACAGTGTTCAAAAACCCTGAAGGCATATTAGGGCCATCGCAGGTGAAAAAATAAAAACATTTACAGAGCCGGGGGAGGGGGGTTATACTTTTTTTTTTTAGAATAAAGTCGTAAATTCACAAGAAAAAAAAATTAGATTATAATATTTGATATATTTTCGGAGATTATATAGTCAATAAATTTAAATTTCTGTGTTCTTTTATGAACATAGAGAAATACTAATAATTAATATATTTTGCACTCTGCAAGTTTTTTTTCTCGTATATTAACCACTTTAATCTCAGAGAGATTTTTCTCGTATATTATCACCCCTCCCCTGGCTCCGTAATTTATTGATTTTTCTACCTACAATGGCTCTAATACGCCATCATAAAAAAAAGTAATGAAAAAGAAAGAGGTTTGGACAAGAGGGAAAAATCTAACTTTAAACTGGAGCTACAATTAAATTATCGATAAATAGTTTTAGTAATTTTTCAAGCAGGAATTCCAAATATTTGCTGGTTAAAGCTTCCCGAATGTGATGAGCTGCTGCTTTTTTTGACATCGGATTATAAACTGAATATTTTGGGTTTTGGTCAAATAAAAGTATTAGATTATTATAGTATTAAGATTTTAAGACTCAATAACATAACCTGCATCACCGGGACTATCTGGGTGTGGTTTGATCAGATTTTGATTGATCGGAAAAGTACGTGACATCACTTTTTTCCAACTGAACCACGCCCACAGTGAGAAGAACATAATAAAAAACTAAGTGCAGAAATCACTGAATAAACAAATCTTTACTTTAGCCGATTATTTCGTTTCCATGTCGGACCCTGCCATGATCAGTTTGCTCAAATTTGATTTCTAATTTAAACTCACTTTAGGAGTCAATGTTACATAATAGTGCTTTTCAGAGTCTGTGTGGGTGTACTGTATGTCTACTGTACATGAACATGTGTGTGGACGCTCTATATTTAGCTGTCATCTGTCAAGTCGATAACGCCGAGGAGAGGAGTAACTGCGTTGATGACGCATGTCCAAAACTCCATCACTCAAGGACAATCAATTTCTTAATCGGGACACATAAATGCAGTTAATTCCTAATGACAGCACATGGAAACAAATGCTACTGCAGCAAAACATAAGAAAATAAAAAATAAAATGTGCATAGCATTCAGTACTAGCGTCTCATAGAAAGTACACACAGTTTCCAACTTGTTATCAAAGTCGTTCTCTGAACTGCATCCTTTCGTCTTTCTTTCCTTTCATACTGATTTCCATAACTACGTGATCATGAAAAGTGCTGGTGGTCATATGAAAAAACCTGTGCATCTTTAAAGTGTTGCCTCTAAAGCTGCACTCACCCCACAGTTGGACCGAAGAGAAGGTGGAACAGAACGGAAAGACAGGAACGGTCTGAATGGGATTCATATGAGAGATACATTAAAAAAACGAGGGAAAGAATGATTCTGTACCACATCTTAAGTGTTTCTCCTGAACGCACCATGGCAGCCAGTAACAGCACTACTATCACTTTGCTCTTCCTTCACCCTCCCACACCTTCCTCCCTCTACTCCTTCCTCTGCCCTCGTCTCTCGCTCTCTTCCTGTCTTTCAACCCCTCATCCTTTCTCACTGCTTCCTTTCTCTCTTAATGGAACAAGGAATGATGGGAGGAAGGAAAGAAGGAGAAATCTGTTTAAAAAAATTAGCCCTTGACAGGAGACTGGCCACAGGTCATTTCAGAGAGAGAGCGTTCCTATTGGCTGTTAATTCAAAGGAGGCAGCTGTCAATCACCTGTGAACTCTGATCAAACGGTCACACTAGGCTGTAAAATGAGAACGTGTGCTCCGGCTGGTGGGCGGTGCTTGGTACTTCCTCAACTGATCTCAACATGGCTGCCAGGTCACAAACTTTCTCATTTCGTCATTACAGTAACAGAATATTGATTCATATTTGATCAGCGCTGCCTAGCTTGACCGGTTGATTGGACTTCAGAGTGATTGACAGCTGCTCGGAGACGGCAGACTCCAGATCAGCTCTGATTGGTTGTTTTCCTCCAGTCTGTGAAATCTTACAGATGCTGTTAGGAGCACCAGAGGACATGGACGAACATGATTTTTTTCAGATTACCTGTCTCATGCACTACTGTCAGAATATAATGTTTTATATAAATAACTTCTTTAAATCATTTTTGCTCTGATTCTAACTACTGCAGCTTTAAGCCACGGACTGACCAATCGCAGACACAGGGATAAAAGGGTTAATGGGTTAATAAATCCCATTTGAAACCAGTGTCCTTATTTGAACATCAACAAACAGATACAAATCTCATGCAAATGTGGCCTGCATTCAAAGCTTGCTGGCTCAAACCTCACTATCCTCTTCATGTCCCACCACCTTTTCTCTTCTATAGATGACTGTTCGAACGCACACGTTTCCTTCTTTCACGCTATCGCTGTTCTTCCCGTGTTTTTTGGGATGCTCGTGCTGCTAATCAGCTCCCTGTGAGACAGACAAAGAGAGTTTAATATATGAGCTTTTTTTGTCTGGCTGATATCACTGTGAGAGAAGGGGAGTGATGTACTATAGAGACAAAAATATGTAAAATCGTGGAAAACACTTCAAATATTTGATCTCCTTTTCTTTTTTGTTACACTTTAAGCGCATCTACACTCAGTTCCAATGGGAGATCAGTGTGTTCCTGCCTTTGCTTTCATGCTTGTCTCTGTTCCTGAACATGTCCCCCTCCTTCGTTCACAGTTTTATCCCGGAGGCGGTTGTTCAGAACCAGAATTATCACATCAATCAAAACATTAATGTACGAGCCGCGGACCCGAAGCCACCTGGTTCTCTCTGTCCCTGTTTGTCTCTTGCTCTCTGCTGCAACATCCATCTTTCAATGCCTCAGCTTTTTTTCCCATCCTATTCCAGCTTGTATTGAAAAGGATTCAGAAACTGCAGATTTCACACAGTTAAGCCCTATTTACACGGGACTAAAATTACCTGGGGACCTCTACTAATGTATAACAACTGTGGAGGTCGTCTGTGATATTAATCCTGTGCGGAAGTGCCCTGTCTGTAATTGTCAAGTAAAAATCCCACTGCTAATTATCTACCATATTACTATATATTGCCAAACATAGAGGTCATGTGATAATATCAGTCTAGAGTGAATCGGCATCTCTGTGATTTAGAGTCGTATTTTTATTAGGGCTGTCAAAGTTAATGTGATAATAAGACATTAACACAAATACACTTTAATGTTGTTTAACACAATATCAAAACTTTCGACTTTCAGGTTGTAGCAGGCTACAGTGAAGATACTGGCATCATATGAAACTGGAAAACCTGAGGAATCCAATGGTACCAGCCACGTCAGACTAGCTTGTTGCAAAGGAGGTTAAATAACACTCCAAACTTACATTAAATTTTGGCGAGGAATAACTGTCATGGCCGTTTTCAATGTGCCATGTTATGATTTGAGCATATTTGTATGCTAAACACAGAACCTGTGAGGGTTTCTGGACAATATTCGTCATTGTTTTGTGTTGTTAATTGATTTCCAGTAATAAATACAGTATATACATACATTTGCATAAAACAGCATATTTGCCAACTCGTGTTGATAACAGTATTAAATACTTGACAAATCTTCCTTTAAGCCACATTTTGAATAGATAAATATTGTGCAAGTTAATTTTAATTAATCACAATTAACTATGGAAAACCCGGCAATTAATTGTGGTTAAATATCCAGTCCTAATTTTTATTTTGTATTAGGCTGACGTCAGGGGATAATGTCATTAAATTTGAGTACAATACAGACTCGAATGTGACTCAGACATGAGGGCAAAATCACAAGGTCCCCTGGTAATATTAGTCCCATGTGATTAGGGCTTTGCTGCAGATTTTTTACTGCCCCAATGTTGATTTCAAAACTAATTTCAAAACCAAAAATAAGACATAAAACTGGCGAAAGCAGTCGACTTCCAGTAAAACACAGCTTATGGAACAAAAAATCTGTGTTTTTGTATGCGATATGTGTGGAAACTTTAACTGATTTCAATTAAGTGCATTTAAGGATTTTTCGAGGACCCTTTAAATCTTGTATCTTGTAATGGGCTATAAATGAAACATGCCATTTCTGCTTCCTCTAAGTCTGTGTAGAAGCTTCCATTGGTCAGTCTGTCTGTACTGTGCGTTCCCTCGCCCCACTTCATCAAACAGCATGCAAAGCTAGTCCATCTGTCTGTCTGTCTGTCTGTGGGGCACACTGTGCCTTAAAACCAGCTCCATATTAATCCAGAGACCTTCTGCTTGTGTCTGCCTGCCAGCGTAGCTCTCTCATCATTGTACCAAAGCCTCATGCAGAGCTAAAAGGTGCTCCCCCGTGCAAACAATAGCTTCCTCCACCCAACATCCCTGTCGCCTGCCACAACTCTTTTTGTGTCTGCTTCTTTGTCTTTCTAAACTCAGCGTGTCTATCTGTCCTCCCCAAGTCTTCACACCGTCCCCTTTTCAATGAATTTCTATCAGTAACAACTTAAAAACTGCCTGTTTTTAGGATATATTTTGGTTTCGCTTTGGAGCAGAATACTGAAGTAAGGCGGGAGATAGGAGGACAGAGGAACTGACAGCACAAAGACATAGATGTGAGACATAATTAGTAGGACCATCAATCAATTCAAATATTTAGTCATGATTAATCACGAGTCCATAGTTAATTGCTACTAATTGCAATTTAATTGAACATTTATACCTGTTCGAAATGTACCTTAAAGGGGGATTTGTCAAGTATTTAATACTCAACATAGGACTGGACAAATATACTGGAAATGTATGTATATATTTATTGATAGAAACCAGTTACCAGAAACTCTCACAGGTTCTGCATCTAGTATAAAAATATGCTCAAATCATAACAGCAGCAACAACTGCAGCCCAACAGCTGTGAGTGTGCTGACTTGACTAAGACTTGATCCAGACTGACTGGGATTATCATAAAGTGGGCATGTCTGTAAAGGGGAGACTGGTGGGGACCCAGAGAACCCATTTACATCCACACATCTGGAGGTCAGAGGTCAAGGGACCCCTTTGAAAATGATCATGAGGGATGGAAGGAAAAGTTAGACAGGTTGGTGGACAACAAATAAAACAGAGCGAAAGGCAGGACCATCAACAGGCCACAGCGTCCAGCGTTCCAGTGTGAGCACTGCCACCTTCTTATCAGATATCAAAGTTTATATTCCCTAAACAACTTCACACACTGTTTGTGTAGCCATGTTGGCAGAGGCAGCTCCCCTCGCAGAGAGCCACAGTATTTACCTCTCACCTCCTTATCTCAGCAACAACACCATCCAGTTATGGAGGGGTGGGGGTGTGCATGGCTGAACCAAGGGGATTTCATCACAAAACAAAAGTGCATGGCAGAACAAAAAAATGGGAGAGTCAAATTTCCAGTTTGTCATCCAGTGTTTCTATGACAGGGTGTTATTGCTGATATGCATACCAAGCTTGAGAATCACTACGGTGATTTTTAATAATTTCCTTGGAGAAAGTGCGCATTATTAAAGGCTGGTTGTCTCCTTTTTGGGACAAAACTTTTAATTGGAGCCAAGTATGGTGAAACATTTACTGTTCTGTGTGTTAAAAGTCTTTTCTGTATCTGATCTGGTAAATAAATATTCAACTAGTAGCTGGTGTTACAAAATGCAATAAAATCAAAACCAAATGTTTCCAAAATCTGTAGTATATAAAGTATGCACAGTAAGTATACTTTTGATTAAGGCTGTAAAAGCTCGGCTTTCAAGCTAGAGTGAATATACTGGCATCATGACACTAGAAAACTGAAGGAATCCACTGGTACCAACCATGTCATACTATGTCGCAAAGGAGGTTAAATAACGCTCAAAACTAACACAAAATTTTGATGAGGAAAAACTGGCATGGTCATTTTAAAAGGGGTCCCTTGACCTCTGACCTCCAGATATGTAAATGTACATGGGTTTTATGGGTACCCACCAGTCTCCCCTTTACAGACATGCCCACTTTATGATGATCACATTAAATATTTCATTCAACTGACCCACTTTTGATACATACGGGCCACTCAAAAAAGAGGAGCCCATTTTTGGCAGTTTGCCTTCAAAATGTTTCTCTTTCTTACTTTCAAAAGCTTTTTTCGCTGACGCTGTTACACATCATCTGCACTACAGCCATCTGTTCAGCACCAAATCTCTGAGTGGCTATCTGATGACATTAAACTGAAGCCAGAGACACTGTGACTGCAGACAAAAAAAAACAGTACAAAAATCAGTTACACTCTCAAACAAACGGGACACACGTCCATTCTCACAAACATACATAAATTCAAATGTACTCAAAAAACAGACGCAGGGTAGAGTAATTGATTTGTGACCGCACGGTCCGAGCAAGCAGCTTGTGCCTGATGGGAACTATAATGTAATCAAAGAGGACCAGGAGTTTGCATCACCAGCATGGGATCAGGCACATCAGTGGCAAACTGCTTGTTCAAGATGTGCATTTTGGACTGAAAGGGACAACCGGATGCCAGAAAAACATCTGCCTAAAAAGTGCTGCACAAACTCAAAATGAAATTAATTCTATTCTGTTGACATATTCTACCAAAATGGCCTGTGCTGAACAATAAAATACTATAAATATAATGTTTTCAGTCTAAAATGGCGGTTGTCAAAAAAACAAACAAACAAAAAACAAAAACTGCCTGAGTTTTGTCTCTTTGCTGTCATTAAATCTCTACCAACAGGTCTGAAATGGGGCAACTTTGATTAACTATCGGTAGTGAAATGCACATGAAATTTTCAAAATCAGACATAACCCCATACTTTTAATTTTGCATGTTTCATATGCAAAATAAAAGCACATTAAGTGTAATAATGGGTAGATTGCAAAAACTAGCTGAATTCAGAGTCTGTCTGCCTCAAATTCAGTATTCAGATCAGGCAAACCTGAGCCAAACACTGAGTCACAGCAGAGCTCTTAGACAGCACGGCGGCCTGTCAAACACACGGTCACGTTGAGATACAATCTACGTATACACACCTTTACATGCAGCCCGCACGCTCAAACACAGAGGTAGACAGGAGAGAGGAGTGACACCACACAAACACAACAAGACTGGATGCAGATGAATGCAGAGACTAGTCCACCACACAGTCTCACACTGACAGCCCTGTGTCAGTGCCATGCCAGGCTAATCTTGCAGCATTTATATGTAGAATATCCATTTCAGATCCATGTCTGTACACAGTAACACTGTGTATACAGTATACTGTGACACTGATTACATTCTCAGAAACCAAATCAACCCAAACAGTGAGAGTCTTGCTCCACATACAAACAACCACCTTTCTCACCAATCATTTAAACAACATGGCTTATATTACTTCATGGACATGCACAGCTGGGATACGCCCAGCACCCATGACTTTGTATGGACACATACTCTATCTACTCTTCTGCACTGCGTAAACACAGCAACAGCGTGAAAGTTGTAAACTCTGCACTTGAGATCAGCATTAGAAGCGGCCCGTGGACACACACTGCTCTTTTAGCTTCACACAAATAAACATGTGATCAATCTCAAATATGTGCATGCACGCTAGATTAGCGCTGACCCCCACTAAAACGCACACACCAAGTGACCCTGAGGGTAGTTTCCCATAAGTAGCAAAACCCCCCTCTGGGCATCATATTGCAATTTAAAGCCCTACTACTGAAACACAACTAGCTAATTATGGCGTCTACATAACTTCACCCTCACCCACCCCACATACATTTTCCATGCCGTCTACATCTGTTACACTCAACGCTCATAGATACCTGACCCAATTCTCTTTCCATGCTATGGCTCTGTGTGTCCACGTCTAATGCATTCATGGCTGAAAACTCATTTCTACTCAGCTTTTACTCCTCACATTTCTTATGAGGCTATATAGACCAATAAACCAGGGTCTCTCTGGTTCAACTTAATTCATTCTCTCTACTTGGCACTGTGTTTATGGGCTGCATGCTAGTGTTATATCTGTTTCAAATCACTCTGGAGTTGTGCTCCTACCAAAGACTGAATATATAAATATATAAATGCAAAGTAAACCACCTCCCAGATGAAAGATCTTTTCCCATGTTACAATGTGACTGCACTATTCAATGTGTTGTTGTGCTATACCAACAGCACAGTGAAATATAATGTGACATATAATGAGGTTCTGTATACAGTATTCATTATTATTATCTTATTATCTTACAAAAATGTGAATGAGAGCATACCTCTGGTTCTATGTCAGCGTCCGAACTTAATATGGTTGTTGATTCATTCTCTGCTTCAGAGCTCCTTTCTGACTCTAGGATGTGGTCTGTGTGACAAGCGGTGGCCCCTGCATGGGGTCCGTCTTCCTGAGGTCTACAGACCAGTACCTGGCTTGTCTCCGTCTGTGTAAATAGGCTCTGTAGCAGGCCTGGCTCAAGCTGGTCCCAGGCCTGGTCCGTGGACATGAGTGGAGCGAAGTCCAGAGCGGAGCCGTCTGACTCCCAGTCACTGTCCCCCGTCATAGAGCCGAGGACAAACTCCACCCCATCCATCCCAGACTGGGTCCCCTCAGAGTACGAGTCCATGTCCAGCTCCTGAGTATCTTCGCAAGCTGAGCAGCCATCTGAGGGGCCAGGTTGAGGCCGTTCAGGTGCTGCCATGTAAACAAAGCTGTCAGGGGACAGGAAGGCTCCTTCCTCCTCTTGGTCTGTGCAGCAGGGAGGTTTGGGGACAGGACTTGGGGGAATGGAGTCCTCAAGTGGAGATGGGGGGCAGTCATTGGGGTACTGGGGGGGCGCAGAAACAGCCAGGTAAACAAAACTATCTGATATCACAAAGGCCTCAGAGTCTTTAGTATCCAGCCCAGCACCACCAGAATCTGATTTAGAGGGTGACTGAGGTAAAGAGGGAGGGGGAGCTGAGTCTGTATGTTGAGGGTGTACAAGGGGAACAGAGTCTGATTTTGGGGTGCTAGCTGTCACTTCTGATGAAGTTTCAAGATCCTCTGGTCCAGACGTGTCCAGTCCTGAGACTACATCTGTGGGGACAACAAAAGTCTCTGACGCAAAGCATGTCCCTTCTGTGTCACAAGTTACTGCCACAACGGGGTTGCTAATCTCTGAGGGGACTGGATCTTCTTGACAGGAAGTTTGAACATCAACATCCTGTGTACATTCAATGTCGATTTCTTTTTCAACCATGTGCGAAGGCTCAGGGGAGTGATCCAGAACTCCTTCGCTGCTGTCCAAACTTGGCTCAGATTGGTCATACACATCCCACTCTGTTCCCAACTCCTCTTCCTCTTTCAGTTCTCCCTCATCCTGCTCCATCTCCTCCTGCACTTGCTCCACCTCCTCACAGTAAGGGTTCAAAGGGCTACGCGATGGAGAGGAGGCTCTCTCCTCACAATCCTCACAATCACGCTCTGACGACGCCCCACTATCTGGGTCTGTTTCAGTCTGTGCAGGTTTACCCTGTTCACAGTCAGTCTGAATGATGTCACTAATACCAGTTCTGTCTGGTTGGGACATGTGGACCCCACTGGAGTCTGACTCCAGTTGTTGACCAAAAGCAGAGTCTGTTTGGTAACTCATCTCTTCTTCCTCCGCTTTATCCTCATTATAGTCAACATCGCACTCGTCATCGATGAAACCATGTTCCCTTTCACAGTCTTGTGCTCGCACCAAGTCAAAGTTCATCATCTGTTCTAGGTGATCAGAGTGATTTAAATTAGTGTCGCTATCAGTCTCTACAGAGTTAACTGCATCTAGAGGAAGAGTTCCTTCAAAATCTACCCAGACAGTCTTTGCTTCTTCTTCTCTCTCCTCTTCCCCTTCCTCTAAACAGGGAAGTGTGTAAGGATCAAGAGGCTCAGGGTCTACACTCATCTCCACTCCCTCCTCCCCTTCATCTACTTGACATTGCCTCTCCAGCTCCAGGAAGAGGTCATCTGACTCAGCCTCAGAGCTGGGGCAAGGTGAGGCACTGGAGGCCCCAGGGCCTCCAAACCCTGTGGGGGGCGTCAATACAGGCCAGTGTCCAGAAGAGCCTGTTAAATCCCATCCCTCTGATTCCAGTGTTTCCCTATCCCACGACTGGTCAATTATCTCCCTATTCTCTAATTTAAGAACTGCCTCCCACTCTCTTTCCTCTCTCTGAGCTCTCTCCTCCTCCGCTTTGTCCCTCTCTTTTTTCCACGCCTCCTCATCCTCAAACATTGTGCTGCACTCTTCCTGCTCCTCAGCTTCAAGCTCCTCAAGAATCCTGCGCTCATCCTCCTCAAATTTGAGCTCGGAGGCTGTGCGTTCGAGCTCGCCGCCCTCAGCACCCCAACCAAGAAGCCCCTCATCACCTCCCTCCTGGCTGATACAGGGGGAGAGAGGCAGACCTCCATATACTAACCCCTCCTCCCTCAGGAATGGAGATGGGGGGTCTAGTAGATAAAGTGACTCATCATCTGCATTGCTATCCTCGCCCAATAGGGGAGGCAAAGGGGGGAGTACAGGGAAGTTGTGTCTCAGGCCGACCTGGGTTCTTTTCCCTGTTGTTAAGCTGCGGGGCCAGGTGCGGGCCTTGGTAGGAGGGCAGAAGATGGGTTTTGGTGGGATGAGAGGGGCATTGTCCCCCTGGTCCTGGTCCAAAAGAGGAGAGTCCCTCTCTGAATCTGAGGTCTTAACTAACTCAACAGGTTCCTCTGGTATCTGCCTAAATCCAGCTTTAGAAGAGCTGCTAGTCCATTTGTGGTCCTCCCTTTTTCTCTCTACCTGTCTGGGGATACTGGGGCTATGCTGTGGTGTATTTCCAGAAACCTGGGGTGCCTGAGTCTGGCTAAAGGCAGGTAATTGTTCTTTGGAAGGGGAGGACACCGCATGAGTCTGTCTGTGTTGCTTCTGCAGCACAGGATGAACCTGCTTTTGCCTGCTGAGAGGATGCTGCTGTAGAGGAGGCACGGGGCTAACTGTGGGCGTCAAAGAAGGCGAGGAGGAGACGGGAGGAGTGTGTGGAGCAGATGATAGAGGGGAGGGCGTGTAAGGAGGTAATGAAGGAGTGGAGGAGGTAGGGGTGGATGGTGGGAGGTGAGAAGGAATTTGTTGTAGTGGAGAGAGAGGAACAGCCACAGATAGACGCTTCTCTGCTCCTTCAACAGACGAAAACTCGAGCCTCTCTGCAAACTCTGGATAACTTGGAGGCATGAAGGCTTTCCAAGAGCGACGGTTCGGATTGTCCCTCTTATCACCACCTTGATGTCGCCTCTTGGTCACTGCAGCTACCACACCAGAACCAGATGAGGACTGGGTGATAGGCAAACCTGAACCTACAATGCCAACTAGTGGTGACATTATCTGAGGATCACCAGTTAGCTTTAAGGCATCAAAGATAACTCGCTCATCTAGTCTTTTTGCTCCACCTGCATGATCGGCATTCCTGGTGACAAAAACACCACCTAAATCAGCTCCGATGGTGCCATTGCTGGATAGTGTACTTTCCTCTCCTCTCACCTCCCCACCAGAGCCTAAAGTGCTCCTGGAAGGTTGACACAGTTTGGTCCCTTGGTCAATCTGTTCATTGATGCGCATTGTATCATATATGGATCGTTGGGGGACGTAGCAATCCTCTATGTATGCCTCATCCTCATCACCCTTTCCAAGGCAGCGAGGGTTCTGCCTCAGGCAGTCCGGCCGGCTCAGAGGTTTCCCCATTCTGTGCTTTCCACTTCTGCTGGGCTGCTACAGAAACACTATTGTTGAAGGTACAGGTGTGGCACCGCACTGATATTAGATAAACTGTTCACAAAAAAAAGGTAATTCCTTTACCTTCAGTAGTCCTCAGTCCAATAATCCACAAAATCACACAGTCCATTTGGCTGCATTTAACAAATCCTTCAGGTTTCACATTCTCGAAATGATTCCAAGTGTTATCATGCACAGTATCATTCCACTGGTGTGTGATGCGCTCTCTCCTATGTCACTTCAACAGTTGTGCATTTCCTTGGTCTTTCTGAGATGCCGTGTGGCATCAGCAAGGGAGTGGGAGAGACAGCCCTCCCCCTCGGCACCATATTAATCACCAGCTCTGTTTATTTGAAAGGCTGTTAGGAATGAGGGAGAGGTGGAGGGATGAAGGGAAAGAAACAGTCATCATCTCCCTCTCGGAGTAGCACAAAGTCCAAGGTGAGGTGAGGACCACGCAGATAACACCTCTTTGTTCTGCTGTCACAGAGTACAGCTCTCTCCTCCATATTCATGTACAGCAGCTCATTCTTTGACCCCCTTTTTTCTTACTCTCACTCAGCTCCTGCCTCCTTCCTCTCCAGTCTCCTCTCCACAACAGGAAAAGGCAGAGAGGGCTTGGACAACTTCAGCAGTCTCAGTGAGAGGCAGGCAGGGAAGTGTAAAAGTCTCCTTTTAAGGTGAGAAAACCCACTCTCTGTTATATAAAAGAAAGACTGCGTGGGGTGCAACGAACAGGAAAGTACAATACTCCATGGATTTGCTTCGCTTTTATCTTCCTTTGTTAAAAAATATTCCTTGCAGGAAAAATTAATGAGGATCCAGTAAATGAAATACAACATACAAAATATGTTCAGAGCTTTTTGAGGCAAGAAAACCCACTTGAGAAAAATATGAAAATAGAAATCCCTTTACCAAGTCACTGCCACTTTGTGGTCCGGTGAGTGTTCAAGCAATCCACATCTTTTTCTTTTTTTTTTCTGTCCTCTGCTTCCATCACAACGAATCAGGGCTCTGTGCCTGCAGGACAAACCCTATTTTTTTTTCTCATCACCATCATAACATCATCTTTAGTGAAATAAAATCAACTCCATCATCCACACAACAGTCTAGCATTTGAGGAAAATGCTTAATCCAGGACAAAGAGAAGAAGCAGTCTGCTTCTGCGTGAAGAAATCCCTGTCAGTGCTTCAATTCTTTTCTTTTATCTTGCTTTCTTTTTCTCACCCTCAGATCATCCACGGCTCCAGGGGGGACGTGGTACAGTAGATCGAAAGCAGGCAGGATCTTGGAGGGGGTGAGGCTCGAATGAATGAGGGCATCTGGGGGTAGGTAGAAAAGGGGGGCTGGGGGCTAGATCCTGGACCAGCCAGGCGAGCAGGCAGGGAAGCAGGCAGGCGAGCAGGGCAGAGCAGCGAGTCGTGGGACTGTATCCAGAGGGCAAAGACCCAGACAGCCCTCCCAGCTCCAGTCCCAGCTTTGCTTTGCAGGCAGCGTCTTCCCCCTCTTCAGCAGCAGACAATCCCAGGACACGCTCCCTTCCCTTTCTTTGCCTTCTTCTTTCTCCTGCTCCCGACTCCGTAGTGAGAATGAAACAAAGTGCCACGCAATCCCAGTTCCTCTTCTCTCCTTTTCTTTCTCTCAGTGAGACGTGTGGGCTCCAAAGCTGTGCTCTCTCTTTCTTTCACTCCCAGTCTCTGTTCTCAGGCCACTACACAGCTGAAATGGTTTGCAGCTGCTAAAAAAATCTCCCTCTTTTCCTCTCACTCTCGCTGCTCCCCCCCCTCTCTCTCTCTCTCTCTCTCTCTCTCTCTCTCTCTCTCTCACTCGCTCTCTTGCTGTTTGTGTTTGAATTCAGCTCCGTTTGTTCTGTTTCCTGCACTGGTATTAAAACACAGGAAGTGCTCCAATCATGCTGGTTTCCTCTCTCCCCGCAAAAAGAGAAAAAACACATGAGACAGAGAGAGAGGGTGAGAGGGGTGAGGGGGCTCTAAGTAGCGACAGAGAGGGAGGCAGGGTGCTAAGAGGGGGCGTGGAGCCAGAGAGAGAGTTAGCTCATTAAAGAGAAATACCGGCTAAATATCCGCTGATTATCTCACAGTGAGCAACAAGCAACTAAAAAGGAGGAAAAATAAAAATGAATGAATTCATATACTGTAATATAAGCCAGATGAAGGTTTCCTCCAGGCAGCATATAATACAGTATCTCACTTACTCTCCTGGCCACGGTTGCCAGATTTGGGGGGGCTAGTGTTGTGAGACGGCTACATTCATCACAACTTTGTAATCCACTCTTAATTCTCCGAGGGCAAACCGCCCCCCCTCCCCATTAGGAGCACAAAAACGCAGTCCTGTGAGAGTGAAATGATACAGAATGCAAGAAAAAGAAAGAAAGCAGAAAGGGAGGTAGGGAGAGAGGGGGCGGGACTGCTAGCCGATGGGAGAGAAAGAGGCTTATCAGTAATGAGTCTTTTTTTTTCCTCCCAAAGCAATTGTCCAGGCTGCAGGCAGACAAGGAAGTGAGTCCAGTCCGTTTTTATTCACTCCTTTATTTCCGTCTTTGTCAAGGTTGAGCCACAATCTCTCTATCGAGCCGAAGTAGCAGCAAAAGAGCTGCCGGTGTAAAAAAACAAATATGAAAAAGATACAGACGCACACAAAAGTCTGTGATATTCACAGACTCCACTTGTGCATTCCCGTCTTCGCCTTCACTGAAACCCAATCCTGCTGGTGTGTGTGTGTGTTTGTCGGACGGAGAGACCGAGGGGCCAGGAGGAAAAAGGGCTGAGAGGCGGAGGAGGGGGGTTGCTGTCTGTTTCCTCAGGATGCCACACAAAACCTCTGAACAGCCTCACAGTCGCTCAGAAGGGGGACACCAGCAAATGTGGCAACCTGCCGCCACGGAGCAGAGACGGGAGCTTCAAGCCACTTTGTTTTTCTCCTGTTAGCCAAAGTTACAGGCTTCTCAGAGCCAGTTGTGGCATTCCTCCTCCTCCTTCTCCTCCTCCTCCTCCTCCTCTCTCTTCTTCTTCTTGTTCTCCTTTTCCAGCCAGTCTGTTTGTTTAAAGCAGTCTGGCAGAGCTGATCTGAACCAAAGCACGCCTGTTTCTTTCTTTCTTTCTTTCTTTCTTACTCACTCCTTTGCCTCAGAACCCGTTTCCAACACTCTCAAGCGGAGATCTCTCTTTCTCAACTGTTGCACAGAGCAGCCCGTGGCCTGCATGTCAAATATGCTAAATACTCCACTCTTTCTTTTTAACTGCCTTCCCTCCCTCCCTCCCCCTCTCCAACCACCCACTCCCCCTCTGTCAGTTGCGCTGCAGCTGTCATTGCTGCGTCCAAGGCAAACGTCTTCATAGAAACAAAAGGGGTTTGTCACTAGTGTGCTACACACACCCACGCACACACAGGCCGAGCGCACAAACTCTCGCGTGACCCGCGGCTAACTGACAATCGCCGATACGCAAACCACAACAAAATTTGAATCTGAGCATTCGCAGATGTGGGCCAGATTCCAGGAGAGATGGAAGGACAGAAAGCAGAAAAATTAAGGAGTAAAGGAGGAATAAAGGCTAAACAGATCAGTTAACCCGACCCCTCCCTCCTCTGCCCCACTGACACAGGCAGAGTCTTGGCCTCCACCCATGACCCCCTGTGACCTGTTTAAGATTAAACTTGATTAGTCAATTCCTCTGCACATCTACCCTCCCCGGCTATAATTTTCATTCATTGCTCAGTCGTCACGGCTGGTTTAAGAGCCACAAAACAGACGGAAAGAGGAGGAAAGAGGAGTGATGGGATGAGAGGATTAGGGGTTTAATTTTCCCTTGGGGCGGTCACACTGTGGCGCAAAACTTTACTGCCATGCTGGCACTTCGGATCACAGTGTCCGCTAAATGGCCACATGTAATGCTTTTGTGTTTTTGCCCAAGTCAGAGGCCTTTGTCTGTGTCTGGAGGCTTGAAGCCACTTAGTACAGCTAAGTGACATAAACACAAACACAGGTGGAGGGCATAAAGTATGTATTATTGACTTTTCTGGGTCGTTTATTTGCTCATGGGGGAACACCTGTTGATGGGAAAATGTACTTTTCTCCGTCTCGCTCCTTTCTCCCTCCTTTCCAAGCCGGAGTAAATTCATAATCCATCTCTTCAAAACACTCATTTAAGCAGAAGTGGGTAGAACTGGAACAAATATGATTAAAAACATTTATATATATTTTCGGTCACCATATCCTGACAGTAGTGCACGAGACAGGTAATCTAAAAGTAATCATGTTCCTCTGTGTCCTCCGGTGCTCCTAACGGCATCTGCAAGATTTCACAGACCCGAAGAGAACAACCAATCAGAGCTGATCTAGAGCCTGCTGTCTCTGAGCAGCTGTCAATCACTCATTAACGCCGACCAAATGATCAAACTAGGCAGAGCTGATCAAATATGAATCAATATTCTGTTACTGTAATGGCTATTTCTCTCCTCAAATGTTTTCACAAACATCTTGTAGTTCTCTCTCCGTTTAGTTGTAAATTTCTGGCAAAAATTGAATCAAAGGCAACTGGACTTAGATTTGTCTCTGAAGACGTTTCGCCCCTTATCCAAGTGGCTTCATCAGTTCGAACGCTACAGTCTGACTAGTCCCCACTAGTCTGACGACAGACTAGTGGGGACTAATGACTATGACCTGGATGAATGAGAACCTTCACAGACTTTAGTTGTAAAACAAGAAAGTTTGTGACCCGGCAGCCATGTTGAGATCAGTTGAGGAAATACCGAGCACCGCCCATCAGCTGGAGCAAACAGTCACTACAAGATGTTTCTGAAAACATTTTACATAGGGAATAGATACATCAACAATATTAATTCATATTTGATCAGCGCTGCCTAGTTTGACCAGAGTTTGTTGGCGAGTGACAGCTGCCTCCGTTGCATGAATAGCCAATAGGAACACTCTTTATCTGAACTGACCTGTGATTGGCCAAAGTCTCCCGTCAGGGGCCAGATGATTTACAGCCTGAAAACAGCCATGAGAAGGTGCAGAGGTCTAGTTTGCTCTCAGAACACTTGAATTACAATATGCTGAAAGGTTATTAGCGTCGGTGGAATGAGATTATCATTAGACACGATATTGATTGGTCATGATAATGGTCCTCACGTGTCCACGATAACAGACCAATATTCAGTTACGTTGAATTCAGGGTTTCTGCCAGTATATTGTAAGCCAGGCGGGCCTGAGATGACCACATGCCGGGGCAAAGCATCAGGGAATTATGGGTATTTATGTATGTTTTTTAACTAAAATGTTTTAGTTGCAAACTGGAATAACTCAGTGAGGAGGTTGTGTGCTTAATATTAGTGAGTGTCGGTGTTTGCGGTCAACAGATAGAGAGCGAGGGAAGGTGTGTGTGTGAGACGGAGTATATATTTCACAATAAAAGTCCTGTTATTTTGTTATTTAAAAGCTTTTATTATGAAGCAGCAAAATCAGGAAATGTTGGGTTTTCATCAACAGCAACTAAAAATGACTCTTATGCAGCTGCAAAAGCGAAACGGTAAAATAAAGCAGATATCTTGAAGTTCAAACAGTGAAGTCGGAGATTCAGTTAGAAGCTGCAAAAGTACTGAAAGCTGAACACACGACGTCTTTCTCTCTGGTCTCCTGCACACTTGTTTGAGGGGGAGAAGGGGGGGTCATTGGCGATTCTTTGGTTTTAAACCAAACGAAAAAGGAGAGCCAGAGAACATGAACAAAGCGATTTGTAAACTGTGTGATGAACAAGTTGAATAAAAGCCACAAATCTCCGCTCTCAGCTTAAAACTCTCCATCCAGATTATGATTATGCAAGTCGCCACCGACTCCCTCCACAGAGAGCAGCCGGACCAGAACTCCTCCCACGGTGAGCAGTCAGTCAAAGGTAACAACATAAACAGGTGAGACTGTATGAGGACAGTTACTAGTCACCAGCTGATTGATCTGATTTATTGATCTCAGCATGTCATTGTGTAAAACAGAGCTAACTGTCTTTTCACTGTGGCCACTTATATATTGCAAATGTGTCTCCAGTCCATAGATATTTATATCTACATGTCTCTCTTCAGCTTCTTTTGGATAATAATATTGTATATCATCTTTTTTCTTAAAGCAATATCAGGTTATTGTGAAATTTTTACCCAGTGATGCCAAAAACATTCTGCCTACCCCCGCTCTAAAGTCATTTTCTGCCTCAACGTCTTGTTTTTCAATCTCTCTCCCCACCCGCCTCTGTGGTAACCTGGCAGCAGGAGAAATGTAGCCACCATCTCACTTTCTGTCTGTGCTTTTACTCTCCTAAAACTACCCTCCTCCTTTCCAGCTCTCAGGGGTAGTTTTATATTAACTAGCAGAGCATTTCACCTGCCCCTGTGTGAAAGCATTTATTGTTCCTGAGGCAGGGAGACAGACACAAAGAGACCTGGACCCAGCACACACTCACCTCTAAGCAAATAAGGCATGTTTCTGCACCATCATGCTCAATAACTTCAATAAACACACCTGTCAGTCATCGACACACACCCCTGCCGGTCATAATGGTGAGTTTCAGACTTTCAGATTTGGTGGCTGATTGGCTCTGAGGGTGTGCAGGCGTGTGCGGGTGGGCTACTCCTGTGTGTTTCAGTTTAAAGGCATATGAGTCTGCATGCACACATTCTTTGAGGCAAATAAAAACGTCACGCTTTCCCCAGCCTGGCTTTCAGCGTGTGTGTGTGTGTGTGTGTGTGTGTGTGTTTTCATTCAGCTGGGAGTCTGAGTTACAGATGGAGTTTTAATGTCTTGTGTGCGATTAATGCAGGAAGGACTTTCCACATTATAAACACTCTGGAGGTCAATTCTCTGCGGTGGTTGTTCACACCATTTGGGGAGTTTTAGTGTGGTAAAAATAGGCCTATCCTCTCTCCTCTCTCCCAGTGACCTCCTCTTTCTCTCTCTCCCTCACTCACACCCAGCGACACCTGTGAGGCTGCCTGCTGGGAGGTCAACGTTTGAGGTCATCTCCGTTTTTTCTCTCACGCACACAACCTCCTTTTCCATTTTTCTTTGAGCCTCCTCCACCTCCCACGCATCCACCTGGCTCTCCTCCTCCTCACTGGGATCTTACACCACCTCTACAGTAAAATGCAGCCTGTCACTATTTATTTATTTATTAGTTATTGTGTATTATACTGTATGTATGGATCAAGTGCAAGGTAAAACTCAGTGCAAGTAAAACTGAAGAGCTCTCAGTGAAGTGCAGGTCTTGGCCAGGTGTGTCCCCCTCCCCTCCCAATCAAAGACATGTTGAATCACTCTTAACTGTCCCTCCTGACTTCAGTCCAGATGGTGGCAAAGATAACTAAAACTGGGATTTATTCATCTTGTATGGTGTCTAACTTAGTGGATCATAATATATCAGACTTAAGAATTAATCTGCAGATGCTCCAGTTCAAAATGAGACCAAACTTTTCGATGGATGTCAGTTTTTGAGCCACAACAAAGGCCAAAATATGGCCTGCTGCAGACTACGTAAGGCTAGTTTTTAACCTAGCCAATTGCGAGAAATGACCCTTTCTACTGAAGCAGTTGCTGGTCATTTGCGGCCGCTACCGGCCACTTAAGAGGAGTGAGGAGTCAGCATTCAATGATGCTATAAAACAGTCGATAAAATAGGTTGTTCAAAGGTTGTGAATCACTACAACCACAAGAGGTCCTTGAGAATACAGTCATAAATGAGCTACAAAAATATCAGGTTGATGAGTCCAGTAATATGCAAGTTTAACTGTGGACAGACAGACAGATATATACACATGACCAAGCACATGATCTCCTTCCAGGCTTAAGCCTGGCTGAGATAAAAAAAAAAACACTGTAACCTTTGAGGTCAATTATGTCTTCAGGAAAACACAAATTATATGTATTATTCATCTCATAACAGCCTCTGTTTAAACCATGTTTTTATTAGATTCCTAGTACTTGGTATGATAATAATATAAAATAAAATAATTAATGAATGAATTGCATAATTGTCCACAGTTAATCGTACATTCTTTTATCTGTTCAAAATATACCTTAAAGGAGATCTTTTAAGTATCTAATAGTGGGCAGATGTGCAGCTTTATGCAAATGTAGCTACACACTGTATGTATTATTGGAAATAAATTACCAACACAAAACAATGACAAATATTGTCCAGATACCCTCACAGGTTCTGCATTTAACATAAAAAAATATGATCAAATCATAACATGACAAACTGCAGCCCAACAGGCAACAATAACTGTCAGTGTGTCAGAGTGCTGACTTGACTATGACTTGATCCAGACTGACTGGGACTATCATAAAGTGGGCATGTCTGTAAAGGGGAGACTGGTGGGGACCCAGAGAACCCATTTACATTCACACATCTGGAGGTCAGAGGTCAAGAGACCCCTTTGAAAATGGCCATGACAGTTTTTCCTCGCCAAAATTCAGCACAAGTTTTATTGAAGTTCTCCACTGTGGGACCAATAAAGGAATATCTTATCTTATCTTATTAGCGTTATTTAGCCTCCTTCCAAACAAGCTACTATGAGAGGGTTGGTACCAGTGGATTCCTGAGGTTTTCTAGTTTCATGATATGATAGCATCTTCAATCTGGCATTAAAACTGAGCCAGCTAAAACCTACAAAAGATCAACTGCATTAAAGAAATTAGCTGCGTTTAGACAATTTTGCGCTAATGCATTATTGTGTTAAGTTTGATAGCCACTTTATTCTGAAAGAGGATTATTAGGTGACATATTATGGACATGTCTTATTAATATTTAGCATTCCAGAAGGAGGATATTGGATTTCATTGAACTGAGAGAGGGAAGGGAAAAAGACAGAGTGAGAGGGAGAGGCTAAGCCGTGGCATGCCTTTCTAATTCACAACAGCTGACACAATACAGGACCTGTGAGTAGAAAGGCTAAGATGTTCAATCAGTCACTTTGTTGATCAGTCACTGACACACATAGAGGTGGTAGATATGTGTGTGCGTGTGCCAGCAGGTTACAGGAACGTTCTGCTGGACCAATCTGGTTAAATGATTAGAGGAATGATGTTAGGGTGATCCAGTCAGCCCCTTAGAGACACAAAGTGAAGACACGTAGGCAGAAATAACTCACTCAAAGAAACGCAACAAACACACACACACACACACACACACACACACACACACACACACACACACACACACACACACACACACACACACACACACACACACACACACACACACACATGAAGACAGAGACCGACAGAAAGTAGTCCAGGAAAATCCAGAGAGCCGGTAAACAGCGCTGCCGTCCAGGTGACGTATGACTTGGATTAGCTGGGGAGTCATGGGAGGGTTACTGGGTTCTGACACACTGAACGTCGCCTTTGAGTTTGAATTAGGCAACACGGCTGCTAACAGCGGAAAACAGGTCAACGTGTAACTGAAACTCATTCGGTATGGTCTGAATGTACAGGGTAAAAACTTGGACTTATCTTATTCCAACCATTTTGGTTTTTCATCATCTGTTTCATAAGTTTTCTAGTTGTCAGTTTCAACATAGGATTCAGAGGCTTTACACACACACACAACACACACACACACACACACACACACACACACACACACACACACACACACACACACACACACACACACACACACACACACATATGAATCCTATATATGTGTGATAAATATAAATATATAATAAATGGAGATTTAATTATATATATATACATTATACATTAATTTCTCAAAAGCTGGACATGCAGTTTTACCATGGGATTTAGATGTCACTAATGATTTATGATTTCCTGACCTGAACAGAAATGCTACTGAGGGTCTCTGACTCATCCATATTAAAGATAGAGAGAGCAGTGCTTGAAGTGCCAGGACTCTTATTCACATGTTGCCATGTGTATCAGCGAGTATCAGCAATCTCTGTCGACTAACTCCTATTTATTCATTATTTCTTTACGCATGTTATACTCCAATAATATTCAGACATTATAGGGTTAAGGTGGTGTGTTTGTACATAGTGTTAATACGTAAAGTGCTGTCCTGTGTTATTTGTAGCCTATAGTAATATATTATAGGATGTCTCTAGTCTGGAATCGACAGCAGCCAGACAGACGGGCAGATATGTATGTCGAGCTGAGCAGTGTGAGCTATTCATTCAGGTTCTAGGAGCAAAGTCCCATCAGGATAATCCTACATATTAAACAGAGACTCATTATGAACTTCTACAGTGAATAAAGATACTAGGATGTTTGGGGGTCCTCCACCAAGAAATTTTAAAGGTTTTTGACTTAATATAATGCTATCACCATGTTCAGATGTTCTCCACATAGCTTTTATGTTCACATGGCTTATGAGGCGCGACAGAGTACTACGCCGTTATGAATCTCTGTTATGAATCTCCCAGAGAACCCGATATGGAGAGGGCAGAGAAGAGAACCTGCAGCTTGTGAGAAATTCTGGTACTCAAGAAAACGTCACGGTACGCCAAGGAGTAAATTGTTGAAGTGACGACGCTGTGTACCGGTCTACTTCCAGCATTGGTAATGAAACAGTCTCAGTTTAATCCTGATGCCTCTAGACGTACATGATCAGTGACCTAACTGGCTTTTTCTATGTAGTTATTCTTAATCTTTGCCATCGGTGCTTCAGAGTCGGATTCCGCACGAAATCATGTAGGTTCATCAGAAAGTCGTTCAACTCAAACTCCAGCTGGGCCTTTAGCAGCGAGCAGTACGATGCAGACAGACCCGGACCTGGCTTCGCTGCTGGCTTCAACCTGCAGTCGGAGCTCCGGTGGGAGGTGGAGGGGTCCACGCCTGGCAGCAGCAGCTCCTCCTCTAGCCAGGAGCAGAGCGTCGCCTCGCTGGGAGCGCACAATGACACCACAATGTAGGAAGCCACGGGAGACCCAGAACCAGGACTTAGAGGCGTAGACTGTCAGATCCTGAGTCTGGACACTACTGCTTTTGTCCACAGGGACCGACAAAATCAACACAAAATGAAAGTTTCTCATAGTAGCTTTGAAGACGGTTATATATACTGTATAATACATCATGGGTTTGCTTGAACACGGGTATATTTCAATTAGGTCAGCAATGAGAAAAAATATTCAACAAACAATGGAGCAGCATTTTGGCTAAAGTCAGTCAGAGTCAGACTTACTGCTAATTACTAAAATTTAAATGCGTAAGCAGTGCTGTAGGTGAAAATTAGGACACATTCCAGCCACTCAGCGTGGGCCCAAAGACAACCAGTGAGCTGCTGGCCCAGTTTGGCTTGACTTCTACTACCACCATTAAATAGTTGCTGACACAGTCAGTGCGGGGAAGGACAGTGAGTCACAGGCTTACAGACTCTGCAAGGAGTGAAGGCTACAGGATGATGAGGTGGAGAGGACAGACTATAAGGGAGGCTATAGGAGGATAAAACAATAAAGAGGAGGAGGAGGAGGAAGAAGTGAAAGGTGTGAGGGAGAAGGAGATGGAGGGGGTGAAGACATGGGAGGCATGCAGTCATGATTTAGGACAGGGATTTTCACAAACACGTGTGCACAAAGACACACTCAGGCCTCCTGTTCTGCTGTCACCCAGACTAACCAGCCCTTCCCAGGAATGTCCATCTGCAGCTTCGGCTTTAGAGCTCTGTAACGCCCCTCTGCTACAACACCAGTGTGTGTGTGTGTGTGTGTGTCTGTGTGTGTGTTCTCATCCCACCCAGAGACTATGTCAGCTGCTTAGGGACGGAGGGAGCCAGGGGCATGCAAAGAGATGTAGATGCCCCACCCTAATGTGTGTGTGCGTGTGTGTGTGTGTGTGAGGGTGGGGTGAGGAGACAGCTGAGATTCTGGATTGCACCCCGAAAAAGACTGGAATTAGAAGCATCCTCTGATGCAGACTGCATGCACACACACACCTCTCATCGGCCCACTGAGCAACCCTAAATACAAACACAGATCCCACAGTGGCGCATACGTGCAGACAGGATGGCCATGTATAAACATGTACATGGTAAATAGCAGAGCTCTGACTGGGAGACAGGCGGAAATGTTTTGATCCTGTTTCTCATACAGAACTATCGCTGAGTCTGAACCCACTGCCTGCAGACACTCAGTAGTTTACTCCCTTAGTGAGCAGTCAGTTGAGATTTCACACAATTACCAATGTGACGTAGGACTGTCATTTCCTCTACTACAAAATGTGACGCACTATATTGATGGCTTGTAGTAAGTAGTGTACATGCTGATGATACAGCTTTATTTGTTCCATTATAGCAGTTTAGAGGCCAGTTATATGACACACATACGTACAAGTCCCACACTCTTTGGGCTATTTGGACACTCCCATAAAATGGCGGATAGTAGATGCAGTTTCCTTTGTAGTAAACGGGGTGATTTGGCACGTCTCCACAGGTTTTTTAGACGTACGCCTCACACTCGTCTGAATACAGCTCTTTACACGGGCCTTGTCACCGTTTCTTTGTGCTTTACGTCTATTTTCTTAATAGAGTTAACTGCTGATGAGCTTGCATGTTTTCATGTTGAGCAACTGTTTTTTTTTAAGACGGATCTTGTTTCAAATTTGTGCCACTACAACAGCCTACCTAATACTAATACTAATAAAACACTACTTTTTCTTTTTTTTACAGAAGCCGTACCATAACTTTGCTGAAGGTGCTAAATGTGAGATTGAGAGCCTATCTACTGCCTCCACACGGCTCTCAACATGGCGACAGCTGAGCCGGCTAACGTAGCTAACGGTGCTACGCCTCGGCGACGGTGGCATCGGTGCAGAGCGGCGGCAGTGAGCTAGCCATTGGGGTGCACTCACGTGCACTAACATGCACTATTAATTGAATTTCCCCTAGTGGGACTAATAAAGGTTGTTCTTCTTCTTCTTCTCTTCTTCTAAAAGTTACATGTAGCCAGCTCAGCTACGAAACACACAGAAAGAGACTTAATTCTCTGCTCAGGTCGACATTACCCTGCTATATCTTTACATAAACAGTAGCTGTTTGCTGCTATATTAATGCTCTGAATATTGTGTAGATCAGCTTTAAATAAAATAGTTAAATTTGGGGGAAAATGTAATAAAAGCTGAAGTAAACAAGACCAAGAATTTGAGCATACACATGATGCCAGCTTTTAATTATTGGCACTAGAGACACATTTCAGTTGGTACCAAAAAAGCAGTAATATTTAATACCCCAAAGGTTTTATTTATATATACGTATTGTATTATGAACGAGTGCTAATTTCTGACAGGAATGCTAATAAAGAAGAAGCAGACAGCGGCGGAAGACTTCTCTTTCACCGCACTCTCCCTCTTTTATTGACCCAGTCATTCGCTGTGAGATCACTGTTGGAAAGTTTAAACAATAATGTGACAACGTCACCTCCCACTCCCATGACCCCTTAAAACACACACACACACACACACACACACACACACACACACACACACACACACACACACACACACACACACACACACACACACACACACACACACACACACACACCATGTCCTGAGCTCCCTCGTCTTTCTAAGCATCGGCATGACATCATCGCTCTGGATTGGAAATGGGGTCTTGTGGGGGGGGGAGGGGGAGGGGGAGGGGAGGGGAGGGGAGGGGAGGGGAGGGTGGAGGGGAGGGGGGGGGTGGAGGGGTGGCCTGGCCTGTTTTGGAGCCAGACAGACATGTTTAGGTTTAAAATGAGCCGAGCTGGATCGGTTACAGAAAACGAGAGAGGGGGATAGAAGGTAGAGGGTGGTGGAAACAAAGCGGGACAGGGGGTGGGCTTCAAAGACTAGACGAAAGAGATATTCACATCTTTTTTTCAGCTATCCCTCTCTCTGGGATAGAGGCAAATATGTGCTACAATACAGAAAAAAGATAAAAATGGAAGTCGGTCCAAAAGGGGTCAGATAAAGGACAGAAGCATCCCATCTATCCCATTATGTCCTTATCCTTCTCCGTGCATCCGCCTCATGATCCTGCTCTCCATGACGATCTGCCGTCTTTCCCTGTTTCACTTGAACTTTCTGTCCTTTTCTCAACAATATGCCCCCTGCTATCCTCCTATAAATACCCCTCTGCCCCCAGATAGAGTGACAGACCATTTCTCCATGCTCTACATACCCCGCAGACACCAGCTATTATACATTCTGCCCTGCTATTACTTCTGCACCCAGTCTGCCACCAGTCTGCAGCTCGGAGAGCTCAGAGTTCACAGCTTTGATGGAGGGAAATCTTAATCGGTGCACGAATAACATGATTAACGCCTACATACACCTCGGCTTATTTTATCTAAGCTTATTAATGCCTGGACTGGCTTACCTCTTTTATTTGCAATCTTTAAATGGATTTTCTAAAGGATGTGTGAAAATAACACAAAACACAAGTCTGGACCGAATATTGAAATTCAAATGCTGTGCAGCTTTATTTTTACTTCATTTTTTCCTTGTTTATTCATTGTGTTTAACCTGGTATTTCTGCACAGTTGCAGATGGAGATTAGGGTACAATCATCAGTGTTTCCCCTGTATATTAGGAATTCAATAAAGGCCAATCACACAATGCCGATCATTAATATCCTCTGCTCTCATGTTTCACCAGGTGCTGGCACACAGTGGAGCAGAGGAGAGACAGGTGAACTGAAGGAAACACTATCATGTACCGCTTACACACAGACTCTGTTCAATCCTTATTTGTTGGCGTTTAGCCTGTCAAAAACAATATTTTCACTGCTGCCACACAAAGGGAGGCAGGCACTGACGAGTTATATTCATTAAAGAAAATTTACGTAAAAAAAAAACTAACTTGTTTATTCCAATAGACCACTTTATTCAAATTAAGGATTTTGTGAAGGTGATGATGGCAACATACATTCAAGGCTTCATTGAAAACCTGAATAGATAATTCAGAACAGCCCTCTAAAACAAGTAAACCACTGCACAGACCAAGACTTTTTGCATGCTTTTGTTAAATACTATAAATAAAATTAAATACACACAATGGAGGGCTAAAACTGCAAGATGAAAGTGCCAAACAAAAACTGGTACCCAATGAAATATGCGTAATCCAGTTCTCATCAAACACATCTTCTCAGTTCCCATGTTTTAAATAATCCTTCATTACTTAAATACTGAACATACAATATTCTGATTAGGGCTGACCTGCTTGTTTCGAGGCTTCGACCGTTGCCATGGTATTTAACCTCTCAATCACTCTTTGAAGATTTAATTTCTTTAATTTTTAAACATTTTTTATGAAAGAAGAAGAAGAAGAAGAAGAAGAAGATAGTCCTTTATTAGTCCCAATTGGGGAAATTCAATTTTTAAATTTTGTTTTTAAATTAAAAAAGGAAAAAGAAAAACGGAAAAAAAAAATAAAAAAAAAAAAAAAAAGGGAGGAAAGAGGGGGGGGGGGGGGCTCCCAAAGGCGCGGGAGGGGGGGGGGTGGTGGGTTCCTTGGGGGGGGCTAGGGGGAGAGAGAAAGAAGAAGGCACCTCCCCATCCAGCAACACGCACTCAATTTGTTGTTGGAGGTGGGGAGAAGAGGAGGGGACCCCCCCGGAACCAAAACAAAACAAAAAAAAAGAAAAAGCCCCCCCCAGAATGAATCCCTAAAATAGCCCATGAAATAAGGAATAATCTCACATAATTTTTGTCATATTCAGCATTATTAGTATTAGTTATTCTCAGACAGATGTCGCTGTCTGTTGTGTGTGGAGGCGTGTGGGGATGAGACAAGCTTCAACTACCTTCAAATATTTAGTTCAATACTATAGTAAGCATTTATTTTTTTCAGCTATTTATCGGTACATTTTTTGTGCGAGCTACTATGCAAGTTGGGGCTGCACAGTGGTGCAGTGGTTAGCGCTCTCGCCTCACAGTAAGAGGGTCGCATGTTCGATTCCGGCTTGGGACTCTTCTGTATGGAGTTTGCATGTTCTCCCTGTGTAAGCGTGGGTTTTCTCCGGGTACTCCGGCTTCCTCCCACAGTCCAAAGACATGCTGTTTAGGTTAATTGATGACTCTAAATTACCTGTAGGTGTGAATGTGAGTGTGAATGGTTGTCTGTCTCTATGTTGTCTGTCTCTATGTGCCCTGTGATGGACTGGCGACCTGTCCAGGGTGAACCCTGCCTTCGCCCAATGCCAGCTGGGATCGGCTCCAGCCCCCCCGCGACCCCCAACGGGAAAAGCGGTTGACGATGGATGGATGGATGGATCTATGCAAGTTCCTTAAGCTTGCTCAGGTACATTCATTTAAAAATATTGGTCAAAAGACGGTTTCCAGGAGGCCATGGACTTTAGTCCAAAACCTCAGTAGCTTTAAATTCATACAGGGATTAAAAAGAAAGCATACTGATGGTTCCTTTGGTTAGATATTAAAGTTGTTCTATATGAAATGGGTTATATCAGGAAATAAATCTGTGAATCATGTCCAAGTGTTGGCTGAAATATTTCTTAAATCAGATTATGGCACCAATAAACCTGCACAATTCACTGAACTGTACACCAGACAGAATAGATGAAACAGCTTCACTCTCTACACTAGTGTAGCCTATTTAGCCTTTCACATCTCTCTCTCTCCCTCCCCTCATCCCTCTCTCCTTCTCTCAACACCTCTTTATCTCCTCTGTCTGTTTGTTCTCCGCCACACATTTACTCTGCTTGCTCTCATTAAGAGACCAACCGGGGGAGGGGAAGAGAGAGAGAGAGAGAGAGAGAGAGAGAGAGAGAGAGAGAGAGAGAGAGATAGAGATGAAAATACAGAAACAGGGAATGAAGGAGAAACAAGCAGCCGTACAGTAGAGAGGTTAGTAGGCCAAGAGAGACATGAAAGGGCGATGGAGATGTTTCACTAAATATCCAAATGATCAAATTACGACAAGATAAAAAAATTAAAAATAAAAAACAAAGTGAGAGTAGAAAGCAGGAATAAGGATGGAGAGAAAAAGGAGGAAAAATTGTCTCACGAAATGGAAGAAAAACCTGTTCTTTGATCCGCCCACACATCTGAACAACAGCGGAGCTGAGAGCTCAGAGAACAAGCAGGAATCCTACAAAATTTTTCACATGCATGAAAATGATTAGCGCTCATATCACATGAATCATCGATCGTTTCAAAAACCTTCTGGTCTTCTTGTGCATGGGGATGTCGTGCATACTTCTCCTGAGCTCTCACATACTTGCGTAGTTTTGGACAGTGGACAGGATATTACATCACGCCAAGAAAAATGGGCTCTTTAATGACAGTAGTCAGACTGAAAGTGAACTCTGTACCAATAAAAACAGCTATAAAATACAATGGAGGTACCAGGAAAGCACATTCCTGAGGTTAGCTACAGCGCACTTCCAGACAGTCAAGAAGAAACAAACCCCAGTCCTTTAGGTCTGAATGCTAAAATATCACAAGAGGGAAACTATAAACTGCAATCCATTTATTTAAGTGAAGGCTGCTCTGTTTCTCCTTTACTCCTGACTCACAATACATCCAGATATAAACAGTCACATAATGTCTAAATGACTCAGTAAACACTGACTTTCTAGCACTGGAGACATTGATGTGTTTTTGTCCACTTTGCTGCTCTGAAGAGAGGAAAACTCTATATCCTATATGAACATGAATCAACAATTTTGTTAATATTTTAAAGGCAAAGCTGGCCCTACTTCTGATTACATACTTACATAAAAACAAACAACAAAACAAAAACAAAGCATTCTAATATGTATTTGGAGGTTGAACCGTGGCAGCGGTCGAAGCTTCGAAGCATTCAGGTCAGCCCTGTTTAAAGGTATTATGTGAAGCATTTTATTTAATTAATTGCTGTGCCAACGTGTGAACAGGTTGTTATGTACTCAAGTCCTTTGTAGTCGATGTAGACGCTCGGCAGGTGCGCTCAATGCCAGAGTAATGCCGCTGTGATGCGCAACAGATCCTAAACCCAGATTTTTCAGGTCGTGACAGCTGAACGCTGCAGCGCAAACCGCATGTCGTGTGATGAGGAACAACCAATCACAGCCGACAGATATCTTTTCTTTTGTCCATAAATATCAGTCTACAGTAAATTTATGGACCCTACGTTCGACCCAAGCTCATCTGGTTTCCTTCCTGTTGGACAGGTAAGCTAACATTACTGTTAAGCAGGTGAAATATATGTTCCGATACCATTTTTGATACCGATTCTGGTACCTGAACTTGCGTATCGGCTGATACGGAGTACTGATCCAGTACCAGTGTGTTAAAAACGTGGCCACGTCACAGATGGAGTTTTCCAGTGTAAAATATTTCCAAATTGCTGACACTTCATTTGACTCTAGCACCTGCCTGATCGCTACTGAGAGAGAAAGAAAGCAGCGGGATGGCTCACTCCTTAGCTAATAACTAATCCAACGGACTTGCTGCTTTTTTTCTCTTCTTCTTCTTTGTGAACTGAAAATGTTTGGCTTGTGGGATGTTTGAACGAAACAACCACCTGGAAGACGTAAAATTGGGATCTGGGAAATTATGACTGGCATTTTTCACTATTCTCTCTAATTTTATAAACTAAATGATTATTCAACAAAAACCTACAGCTAAATTAGCCAATTATTAATCTATAACCAAGCCTTGCTTCTCTTATGCAACCCCTCATTTACTTTATTCCTTATTTTTTTCTAATCTTTCATCTCTCTTGCTAATTGTTAAAGCAACAAGTCAGGATGATTAATATTTTGTGACATCTTTAAGAAATTTGATTGGTAACAGCACATTTCGACAATGCAAATCATTTTTCATAAAAAACGTCTAGTGACGACCTATGATGATAAGTAATCTCCTATTAATATGTTCTGACCACTGTACCAGACTTTCTTACTGTCCTCAAACAGCATCTTGTACTTCATAATAATCATCAAACGCTTCAGGTTAAAACAAGAAGAGAGGCAGTTCAGATGATTCACATGCTTTTACCGAACCAACTGTTTGTAACCACAAGAGAAGGAGAGAAGAAAGAGAGAGTTTGCGAGAAACGTGAAGAGAAACATTCAAAGCGCATCATAACTGTCCTATAAAGGAAAAAAACTGAGTGATCCAGCAGCGTGTCAGGCATTTCCAAGAGATGTGTGTCTAATCACTGACTCCTGACACACCATAGGAGTCTCACACACACACCATTACCTCATGGTCTCTAGAGGCATGAGCAAGAGGAATAGATGGATGCAGACCTCCTCAGAGGCTCTACAAATATTGAATGTCACTGCTCAGGACACACACAGAAAGCTGTGATCTAAACCTACGATCACATTACACTGAAGCTTTTCTGTTTATCCCTACAAATTAGCTTCAGTGGCATGATGGGAAAGGAAGAGACTGAACACAAACATGTACAACCCTTTCACCCTGAAATCAGTTAGTTCCCTCATGTCTCAGCACAATGAAGCGACTGTCTATAACCCTATGACAAATGCACATGTGCAAATACACACAACTCCACTACTACAACACATGCCAAAAAAAACACACCAAGTGGAATCATGAATCAGATCCTCAACACATACGGTAATATCTTTTTGTATGGGACCTCACTGACATACTGCTACTACACACACTATTAAGAATAATAAGCAGCAGGTCGAAGGCCCCCTTACCTTAAACTCCTGCAGCTGCTGTTTGATCATCTCCACCTCTGTGCCGACCATGCCCTGTACGTTCAGCCCGTCTTCGGCCCTTCCCAGCAGGCCTTGCAGTTCGCCCACCAGCCTGTAGAACTCCCGAACCCTCTCGGCAGCGTCCTCGATCTGGTCCAACCTGGCCTGGCCACGCTCGCTCAGCTAGAAAATAGGGGACAAAATAAAGGAATCGTAACTGGAAGACAGTGATTTAACTTTTATATCACATTTAAGCAGCAGTAGGTAGAGTTGGAGCAAACATGATTAAAAAATTTTTAGAAACAGTCACTTTATCCTGACAGTAGAGCATGAGACAGGTAATCAGAAAAAAAAATCATGTGCCTCTGTATCTTTGGTGTTTCCTCAACTTATCTCAACATGGCCGCCGGGTCACTAAATCACTACACTACAAGATGTTTCTGAAAACATCTGTCATTACAGTAACAGAATATTGATTCATATTTGATCGGCGCTGCCTAGTTTGACAGTTTGATCAAAGTACCCGAATGACTGACAGCTTCCTCTGGTGAAGGAACAGCCAATAGGAATGCTCTCTCTCTGAAATGACCTGTGATTGGTCAAAATCTCCCATCATGGGTTGGATTCTCTAAAGCCTGAAAACAGAGCCATGAGGAGGTGCAGAAGTCTAGTTTTCTCTCTGATCACTTGAATTACAGTATGCTGAAAGGCTATTATAGGATTTTTGCCTAATGAAGCTAAAAACATTCTGCCTACTGCAGGTTTACTAGAATCAGTAACTGTACTACATGATGCCACCACCGTCATCCTCATCCTCCCTCTCCCTCACCTTGCCCGCCTGGCGGCTCAGAGCCTCCGTCTCCCTCCTGAGAGCCAGCAGGTCGGGGGAGGAGCCTTCACGGCGCAGCATGGTGGTGCACTCCAATGTGTGACCCTCCAGCTCCGTCCTGAGGTCAGCCAGACGAGACAAGAAGCCCTTCAGGGCGTCAGCCTGGGAGGCCAGGGAGTCCGCGTCCCGTCCAACGGGGCTGAGGGAGTCCAGTTCGTCATCCAGGTCAGCGATGCGCGAGAAGACATCCCGCACATGAGACTGGACCTCGCCGACGCCCTGCAGCCGGGACTCCAGGGAGGAGCAGCACTGCTCGATCTGATGGAGGAAAAGGACACAGAGAGAAAAAGAACAAGAAGCCCAATCAGATTTGTATTTCATTTAGAGCTGTCAGTCGATTAACATATTTAATCGCGACTAATTGCAAATTAATTGCACATTTTTTTGTCTGTTTAAAATGTACCTTAAAGGGAGGTTTGTCAAGTATTTAATGCTCTTATCAACACTGGAGTGGAAAAATATGCTGCTTTATGCAAATGTATGTATACATTTGTTGATGGAAATCAATTAACAACACAAAACAATGATAGATATTGTCCAGAAACCCTAACAGGTTCTGACTTTAGCATAAAATCTGCTCCAATCATAACATGTAAACTGCAGCCCAACAGGCAACAACAGCTGTCAGTGTGTCAGAGTGCTGACTTGACTATGACTTGATCCTAGCTGACTGGGACTCATCATAAAGTGGACATGTCTGTAAAGGGGAGACTGGTGGGACCCAGAGAACCCATTTACATTCACACATCTAGAGGTCAGAGGTCAAGGGAGCCCTTTAAAAATGGCAGCTTTTGCTCTACAAAATTTAGCTCAAATTTGGAGCGTTATTTAGCCTCCTTTCCAACAAGATAGTGGGACATTGTTGGTACCAATGGATTCCTCAGGTTTTCTAGTTTCATGTGATGCTCTAGGTCTAGCTTTAAAACAGAGCCGTTACAACCTAAAAATTGTAAGTTGCGTTACAACATTAAAGAAATTAGTGGCGTTAAAATTAATTTGCGTTAACACGTTATTATCGTGTTAACCTTGACAGCTCTAACTTCATCATAAACACTTTACAAACTGAAATATCTGCATTCCAGCTGAAAGATCGTCTCTCTACTCATTATGGTATTTCTGGCATGGAAACATTTTTATTCAAGGTGTCAGAAAAAGAAAAGGAAAAAGAAAAAAGGAAAGCAGACATTTACTATGTATAATGGACAGTGAAGATATTTCTGTGACACAAACATCATCTAATCCAACACAGAGGAGCCTGTGTGGTAACATTTTCCAGGTCAAAAACCGAACAAATCACTAGAACAGGATAACGTGTAACCAAACCAGAGGATGATGCAACACAACAGCAAGTAAAAATAGACAGAAGGACAGAAGCATTATCTAAGAGTAGGCTGATGTGCATCATCTGTGCAGCAATTCAGATCAATATTTTAAAAAGAGAAATAAAACATCTCAGTGAATAACAGCAGTCCATTGGTTTTATATATAGTTAAGATTTCCCCTGATAACTGTAACCTTAGATGGAATATGTAAAGGCGGCAGAAAATTGCAGAAAATAGATGCAATGCTGTGGCTGCTGAATTGTCCAAGCTCTGGTTTACATTTCATACTCTGATAAAGTGCTGAATGTCCACAGTGACCATATATGACTAGTGTTAGTCAAATATCCAAACTCTTTGACAGCTATGGCTGTTCTGCGTTCTCTCAGATCAGTGACAGTCGTCTGCTAAGCTCCCACACACACACACTGTACTGTACAGTACACCCCCACACATAGTGACTCTCATAAATACTTCTTTTCCCTCCAGACAACATCACTTGTTGAGGTTACATTCATTCAGAACTGTTACGATTCCTCCATCTCATCAGTGCACTGTACAAAGTGTAAGAAATAATACTGAATATCCAGTAGGTCAAGTAAAAACATGAACACGTGGCCTTAGAGGAACTCTTACAATATGCTGGTGTAATTGTTTGAGCCATGTTTTATTTTTCCTACGATCGCTATCTAAATCTGGAGCATTTACAACAACAAAAAACTAAATTTCCACTTTTGGTCTGTTTTCCTGACTATGGGTGAGTTCCAATATTCCTACTACTATACTATTTAGTATGCCAGAAAAACATTCATTATGTCCCAATACACAGTGTGTCAAATGCAATATGCCAAAAATACCAGGATGTCCTATGCAAGCCAGCATGCTGTTTTGGCTATCCTGACCCACAATCCTCTGTGCAGTGGAGGACAATTCACATCGACTGAGTCGCCAACACAGAACACAGAGATGACAGTCTAAAAGCAGCTCATTGACAGAAGCTGGGGGATATAGAGTGCTATAGGAATGACTCCCAAAACCAAGATATGAGTTAGCATTTTAGCACTTCCAGCTCCCTCGTCTGGAAGTCAGTGGGCTATTTGAATGGACTTTCAGTTAGAAGCCTGAAATAAGGTCTGTGGTTAACACAAGCTGAGGAGATTTTAACGTTTTGTTCTATGACATAAAATACGTGTGGCTAAATGAGACTATCAACGCTGACTCATCCGCCTTTAGAGCCTCATTGTTTATACTCACACTCGTGACCATGGTGTAGTTTGAATATAGCCTAACGTTAGCTTTTTACAAAGTGGTGTTCATTTGCTGAACAAAATGTGAAAGTATTATAAAAGTTTATTTGCCACAGAGCAGATTTTCTGCAATAATCCAAAAAAAAAATCACATTGGCGTTTTGTCGAGGGAACCAGGGTGACGCGCAGTGTTATGATTAAGTAATACAGTATGTCCCGATTGTATGCATACTGCATGCAACAGTACGTAGTTAACACTAAGTAAAAAGAAAAAGCAATTTGGAAAGTAGCCATTGACTCTGCTCCTTACCTTGTCAGTTACGCCATCATACTCTTTCTCGGTGTCTCTGGCCTGCTCCTGGAGCCGCCGTGCCCCCTCAACACTGCCTCCGGGTATCTGGGGTGCATCCTGTACCAGCCCCTGGGCCAGGTCTCTAAGGTAGACCACCTGAGGCTTCAAGGACCTTAGACTCTCCTGCTGGCTTCTCAGCCGCTCCAGGCTCTTAGCACTGCATGCCTGAATGGGAAAGACGCAAGCAGATATCACTAAAGTCTAAATTATGTCCCAATGATAACAATGTCATTTTCCTGTTGTTGCACTTTTTAAAATAACAATAATAAGACATGTGGGCACTGAGCATATGTTTTTCACTACCTGCGGTCCCAGAGCCTCCTGGACTTCAATCTGGTGCTTGGCAGCCTCCAGCCTCCTCTCTGCAGCCTGTCTGCCCTCTTCAAACTCCTTCAGGCGGGTAGCCAGCTCCTCCAGCTGGGAGGTGCGGTTATGGAGTCTCTCGTTCAGTCCGTCCACCCTGCGGTTCAGCTGGGCCTTCTCATCTCGTACCTACACAAAATCAGTTTACAGCACATCAGTCAAGTTTTCTTCATTTAGGATTTTTTACAGCATTAACAATTAGGGCTGTCAAAGTTAACACAATGATAATGTCAACGCAAATTGGTTTTAACGTCGCTAATTTCTTTAACACATTAACGTAACTTGTGAATTTTAGCTTATAGCGGCTCAGTTTTAAAGCTAGAGAGACAATACTGGCATCATATGAAACTGGAAAACCTAAAGAATCCACTGGTACCATTGGTACCACCCATGTCATTATAACTTGTCGCCAAGGAGGCTAAATAACCAAACATATGGAAAAACTGTCATGGTCATTTTCAATGGGTTCTCTGGGTCCCCACCAGTCTCCCCTTTACAGACATGCCCACTTTATGGTAATCACAGTCAGTTTGGATCAAGTCATAGTCAAGTCAGCACTCTGACACACTGACAGCTGTTGTTGCCTGTTGGGCTGCAGTTTACCATGTTATGATTTGAGCATATTTTCTATGCTAAATGTAGTACCTGTGATGGTTTCTGGATAATATCTGTCATTGTTTTGTGTTGTTAATTGATTTCCAGTAATAAATATACATAGATTTGTATAAAGTAAGCATATTTGCCCACTTCCATGTTTATTTGTCAAGTATTAAATACTTGATAAAATATATATATATATATATATATATATATATATATATATATATATATATATATATATATATATATATATATATATATATATATATATATATAAGCACTTGAGAGTAGAAATCAAAGTCTATAACTACGTACCTCTTCCTCTCCGACGCAGCATTGTTCTAGCAGCTGATCTGCTGCGTTATTAAAGGCCTCGAGGAGAGGTTGTCGTCTCTCCAGGTCCAGTGATAGACCTCGAGCCTTCTGCAAGGCTTCGTCCAGGGCCAATGAGTCTAGCGACGGCTGGATAGCTCCATCTTTCTCCTCACACTCTGCTAACCACGGTATCAGCTCGGCCCTGTGCTGCTGGTAGGTTTCTGCTTTACTCAGATTGGTCTTCAGTCTGGTCTCCCGGTCTGAGATCCTCTGGTTCAGCCCCTCCCAGTCCTGCTTCAGGGAGGCCAGGCGACACTGCAGGGCAGACCTCTCGTCTCCGCCAGCAGGGAGGGTGGCGAGCAGCGACGCTCCTTCAGCTTGAAGCAGCTCGTAGGAACCTCGCTGACTGGCGATCCCACGCTGGAGGTCGTCCGTCTGTGCGATCAGAGAGCGGATGGCCTCCGGCTGACAGGGCAGAGAGTCGCTGGATGATTCTCTGGGATCTGCCTGCTTATCGAGCCAGGAGCGTAGCTCCTCAAACATCTGCTGGAACTGCTGAGTGGACGACAGGGCGGCCTGGAGCTGAGACAGACCGTCAGCTACAGGAAAGAGAAGCACCAGGGATTACAAACATAAACACTGAAAAACTAGTTCAAACAAAAAAGGACAAATAAGACTAGGGGAGTTTTTGTTGTATTTATTTTAGTGGATTCGTCACTGGTGTTTCTTATAATCAAAACAATTTTCCCATTACAGCTAAAGAGGGATTAAGTCTGAAAGGGAATATTATACATCAGAACATAACTGATCAATTCATCAAAGGGGAGCATTAACTCTGCAAAGTAAAACACTATCAGCAAATAAATCAAACAACTCTGAGTCGTATTACAGTAAGGCCCACTAAACGCTCACTTACTATGTCGGCCATATAAAGTCCACAAACCTGCGCGCTCCTCTAAACTCTTCAGCGGCCTGCTGACGTTCTCGAGTCGTTTCTTCAGCTCTTCCTTCAGATAGGGTTCAGCCACGATGGCGCTCAGCTCCTTGCAGAGCCTCTCAGCCTCTGCCAGCTCAGTCCGCCGCCTCTCCAGCTCTGAGCGGATCTCTCCGGTTTCCTGCAGGCGGCGCTTCAGCGCCTCGGGTTGGGCGCTCAGCGAGGCCTGACCATCCAACCTCTCGGCCAGATCGGAGACACTGGAGGAGAGCTCTCTGAGCAGGGCCTGGGAGGGAGAGGAGGAGGGTTAGAGAATGATACCGTCACGGTGACAGCATGACATGAGAGCATGCAGCCATCCTAACTAGACTCACCTGGTACCGTCCGCTGGTTCCCTGGGCCTGGTCGATGTGGTTTAATCTCTGAGTCAGTCGGTTTGTGAGGTCCTCCCACTGCTGGGAGATGGAGCCCAGCTCAGACCGCACCTCCGCCAGGTCCTTGGGGTCCTGAGCGGAGTCACCAGTCTGGGAGAGGATCCCCTCAGCGGACTGGGTCAGCTGGTCAAACTGTGGCCTCCTGGTCTCAAACTCACGCAGCATGAACTTGAAGAAACAGGATTATTATGATTCTTCTTATCACTACTATTATTTCGATTGCTGTTCTTCTTCTTATTGTTGTTACGATTGCTATTCTTATTATAGCTATTATTACTATTATTAATATTCTCTTATTATTATTATAATTATTAGTATGTGCATGTATATCTGGTGATGAAAAATCTCATTAGCAAAAAAAACTGTTTACATCAAAGGAAAGCTTGAAAAACATTGAAAATTTGAATATTAAATTTTGACATCTTGAACTTTTTAATAATTGTAGACTAATATATAATATATCTTATATATTATAATATATATCTTATATATTTTATTTTTTATTATATTTAGTGTCTGAAGTATGCCTCACAAATCTTTTGAAATATATTATCTTCATTATCAACTTGTCCTCGTGACTAAAGTGTATGTAAGTGTCAAATAGACAATCTAATAAATTAACTGAGAGTATACTGTATGTTGCATTTACTTTGCATGAAATTATTAACCCATCTGTGTGTGTGTGTGTGTGTGTGTGTGTGTGTGTGTGTGTGTGTGTGTGTGTTTACCTGTGCTTGTTGTTTCTGTGTGTTGAGCATGTTGGGGTCGATGCTCAGCGGTCCCAACACACTCATCATCAGCTCCTTCTCCCTCAGCCACGGGCCCAGCTGATTGGCCGCCGAGGCAAAGCTACCCAGCCTATCGGCACACGTCTCCAGCTCGGTCTGCCTCTGGGCTGCGGTCTGATTGGCCGTCTGCCAGCGGGAGTCTGGGGAAATAACCAGGAGGTGCAAAATGTTGATGAGTGTGTGTATATCTACATTTTAGGAGCAGGTTGTCATTAAGCACATTCACTGTTACATGTTTTCTGTCTTGTTTCCTCCCGTTTCTGATACAACATTAAAGGCACAATCTGATCTGGCCAGAATTATAGTTTAAAACATTCAAAACTAACATTATCAACAGAAAGGGGAAGAGGTTACAGACCACTTCACCAGGAGGAGGGTGGGTGGTGGCTCTGAGAGACGGACCGGTTAGCTGTCGGTATCGGTTGGCTGTAGCAACTCATATTCTGCCAGTATGAACCCCAGCACCAAGACTCATAGAGGGCTGGTACTGGGTCTAACCTGTGTAACAGCAGCAACAGCACGATCTCTCCTGTCTCATGGTGACAGGGAGGACGAAACTAAATATGAGATGTTTTGTCGCTTCCTCCACTTTTGATTTAATCCAGTAAACAAACGTTGAAAACGTACACAGACTGCACAATAGTGGTGTAAGAAAATATTGATACCCATGAGTATCGCGATATTATGTTTTGTGATATGTTTTGATTATCCAAAACAACAAATCGATTTTTAATCAAGCTCTTAAAAATGTAATGGCGGACTCCGCCACGCTTCTGTCTTCTGGTAGATGTAGCAGGCTCAGTTTTAAAGCTACAGTGGAGATACTGGCATCATACAAGACCAGAAAACCTAAGGAATCCATTGGTACCAGCCATGTACCAAACTGGTATGACCATTTTCAAAGGAGTCCGTTGTCCTCTAACTTCCAGATGTGTGAATGTAAATGGGTTCTCTGGGTCCCCACCAGTCTCCCCTTTACAAACATGCCCACTTTATGATAATCACAGTCAGTTTGGGGCAAAATTCAAGTAGTTTTCTGTATACAGTACAATACAGTATGTGTTATTTTTGCCTATGGGTGTACTTGAATATTTCTACATAATGGGGTCCCTAAAAGTCTTGGAATTAAACAAATCGGGTATCACTGGAGTGACTAGTGACTGTCTTTACTGAGACTTTATACATATAGTAGTGTGCTGCCCTAAAATAATGTTAAAAGATAGCAAACTATCGCCTTGCTTACAGTATCGCAATATAGTATCTTAATATACTGAATCATTACTCCTGTATCGCGTTATATATCATATCGCCAGATTCTTGTCAATACACAGCCCTACCGTACAGCCCCCGGTTAGTGTCACAAGAAACACAATACAGGCCGACACCACATGTGAGGATTATAAGATAGCAGTGTTATTTTGACCGGCTCTCAGAGTTTAAGCGGCTTGGTTAAATGTTAGGTATTCTTACCCTGCTGTTAGCCAGTAGTTTTTTGTTTTTTATAACTGATAACTGATGACTGGATTATATGGACCTTGTAGTAGAGGTGAGATGCTGTCCCCTGTTGGTTTAGAGCATGTGGCCAGATCTTACACACTGCACCTTTAAAGTCCTATTTCAGTGGAGTGTAAAAACGAGGGTCATCAGATTGATATCCGTGATGGTGATGAAGCCAAACGTGACTCAATGTGAAGAAAACTGACAAAACAATTAGACACTTAGACAGTTTTCTTCCTTTGTCTCTCCTCCTACGTCTCGTCTCTTCCTCCCTCTCTGACTCACGCTCTGGGCATCCTTAACTCTGTGAGTGTACGTTCAGTCCACATGGCTTTGAAAAGGCATTATGAAATATCAACTATAAAAGGCCCTCTTCTTGGATTTCACCTTAAATATTTCTGTCTCCGTTACCTCACAGGAGGCTCTGGTAAAAAATATCTAGTACGCCAGCCAACAAATAGCTCTGACAGGAACACTTCCCACTCTCTCCCTGGATAATATTGATCTCAGATCCTTGCCATCTCTTAGAAAAAATATTCAAAATTCAGTGGCAATGTGCCACTTTCATTTTAATGGTTTGCAAAAAAAACACACACCACAGTAACAATGCCTAATCCTGTTTTCTTCTTTTCTCAGTTTTGAGCCCCCCTTTCATTTTATCTTTATTTTAATTACTTATTATTTTCCAGCAACATGAGAGCACTGATATGGGCACAATACTGGCCCTTCCATGACATAATGGGTTACATCTTTTAGGCACATATACTGTATAGATATATATTCGTTCCAGTGTTTTACATATTGTTTATGGTGCAGTCTAAAGTAAATTTATAGATATAGTTTATTTAATAGCCAATCACAGTCCAGTCATCCTTTGTTGGAAGGTCTGCCTGCAGCGATTTCTGCGTGGAGGCTTTCTTGCTAGAAGCCAAAAGTGTTTTAAAAAGATATTAAACCTACAGAATAAGTATATCCAGTATTGTACGCAGGTAAAACGTAACAAAAGAACAATCAACTTCTGTTCCAAATGTTTTCATTATCCCTTTAGCAAGCAAAAAATGTTTGAGTCCTTTAGGCTGTGTTCTTGTTCATGTTACCTCCACATGACTGCCTCTGGTTCTGACACTTTAAAGGCCCTGATACACCAAGCTCATAGTCACCCTTTGGACAGTTTGGGGCCATCGGTGAGCGTTTGTCCTTCTAGTTTTTGCGGTGTGTCCCGCATTGTCGGCTCTAGTCTGCCTGTGCCCTGCGTAAGCCAATCAGTGCACCAGAAGAGAAACGGATGTGAGGAAAGCCGAGAGGAAAAACACAGAAGGCTCTTCTTATTTTTCATTTTCATCTCATATGATCGTTCTCATACACGGATATTTTCACAACCTCATGGCCATCTGGGTGAAGCTACGTGGTGAGTGAGAGTGGTGTGAAAATGGTCAGCAAACACCACTTTGTTTAATGTACGTATCATAACAACGGCTTGTATGTCTGCCATCCTCTGTCTTCTGGTTTCCCTACTTGAACGATGAATACTGACTACCGCCACTTGCTGTCGGCTGTAGTCTTTGTTCAAAAATTTTGGCCAAGACAAAGGCAACATGAGGCAACGCAACAGTCAGCCTTTATTGCCACTGGTTCTTTAATGTCAGTTTGGTTTGTCTGGGCCTTTACTTGTAAACTACAATATAACTACTGTACAGTATTTCTATAAACCCTACCATTCACCCGCAGTATAGTATTTCTAGTAACATCATTCTAATGCATTATCGTGCATCATCTAGCTTCTGTAAAATCCCATCCCATCTTCTTGTCATATGTCCTCATGTGTTGTTTTAGTCAACTACAGCACCTACCTATCTCTTGCAGCTGCTGTCTCCAGGTATCTGCCTCAGGAGAATCGGGATTGTCAGCAATCAGCTTCCTCAGTGTGCTCTTCAGCTCCTCCACCTTCCCAGAGTGCTCAGCCAGCTCTGACAGCAGGGCCTGAAGAAGAAAGGGAAGAGGACCATGACAGGAAGACCACGGAGGACGAAAACAAAATAACAATTTCTTTTTTTTTTTTTTTTGCATTTGTAGCGCCCCCTAGTGGTCGATTTGAATGAACCGGTATGTTTCAGGTACATCCTTCAAGTTTGATTGGCCCAGCAGTTGTAAAGTTAGATCTATTGCTGTGCTGAGCCACGCCCTTTTAAAGGTCATATCTTCATAACACAATGAGATGTCAACTTTAAGCTTTCAGCAAATTTTGGTTAATGTCGTCCTATAATGAGCCACAGAAAACTTTGGACAGACAGACAATCAGACTCCTACATTTTAAGAGATGTCAAAAATGTGTTTTAAAAAAAATTAAACATGGCAGATTTTAGTAGTTCTTGAGGCTTTTTGTATAGCGTGTGGAGCTGGACGTGTGTCAAATTTCAAGTCAATTGGACTAAGGGCGTGAGGGGCGTGGCCTTTCCAAAGAGGCCTTTTGGGGTGTTGATTACAGCGCCACTATGTGGTCAACTGCAGCTTCCAGCTTTTTCTAGCTCACAGCAATTTGAGCCGCAGCACAAGACAATGAAAAATAAAAAAGCAGCACAAACACAGCAGGTGATTAGATGAAGCAAACAAGATTGTTCTGATGTGTGAATTTAGATATCAATAGGTAAGAAAATGTTTGTGTCAGTGTGGGTACAATCAAAACTGAAAATGGATGCAACTGTTTTTTAGTTCAAAATCTATAGCAACGGGCAAAAATTATAACATACTGTATACAGGGTGATTTTACAGCCTGGTGTTGAGTGTTCATGTAGGAAAAGGGTGCTAACAAAAGCCTTTTACCTTGTTCTCCTGGGCCTGGGCGCGTAACGCCTCAGGTTTGGAGGGGGAGGCGGTCTGTCCCTGTTTCAGGCTGTGTTCTCTGTCCATCAGCCAGCTCTTGAGCTCATCGGTACCCTGTCTGGCCTTCTGCCTCAGCTCCAGCGAGGCCTTCTGGCGACCGAGACGTTCCTTCAGCTCCCCGCCCAGCGTCTCATATCGACCGTTCACATCAGATACAGCTACCTGGAGCTCTGTCAGGTCTGAGGGCACAACAAGAGAAAGGACAACATTGAGCATATTGCACAGTGGAGGAGAGATTAGCAGCAGGGCAGATACAGAAAATAAAAAAAACAAACAGCAGTCAACATATCTATAAACTAGTAACGTTGGCTAATGAGGAATACAGTTGGGCAGCCCAGATAAAGGGAGTCCTGTACATTCCAGTGTTGCAATGATAATATGGTTTTTTTGCCACTGACAGATGTTTTGTGTGGACTGAGCTGACAGAGACAGGACAGCATAGGACAGTGGAGACAGTAAAACAGAAATCCCTCAAAGTGATTGGAGGAAACCATAAATGCTAAAATATAACTGGAGCACAATTCAATGAGGTTTATCTCGAGACTCATTTTCAGGTGGCTATAAATAAGAAATGAGAAGAAGAGAGAGAGAGAGCTCACCTTTACAGGTGTGAATGCCATTGACACTGCTGGGACCTGCTGAGCCATTGATTTGAGGAGCACCTGGGAGAAAGACACACACCTGACTGAGACAGTGGCACTACAACAATGGTCCGACAAAACAGGACCAGTCATTTACTGACATGTTAAATAATGTGGACACAATTAAAATTCTTGAATATTCTCTGAGATTATAACACAAATTTACTTTACAATTTATTTTATATATAACCTTAATAGGTACAATTTATTTCAATATAGTCACAAATTTATGAGAATAAAAATAAATTGTGTTTTGTTTTTTGTTGAGGAACCACATCACTTCTCTTTACAAGGTTGGATCAACCTCATTCCACCACAGACTCGACCATTAAACACTGCATTAACATGAGCCGCCATCTTTCCTTGCACCTGAAGTAGTGTTCTTATGGTACGGAGGCCTCTGAGCGAGGCACAGGTCCTGAAAGATACATATTATTTTGCTAGAGGGTTATCAGATAAATCCTAAAGACTGCTATTTCTGATCTCCTCTCTGACAGATGGCCTTTGAGTGAGGCCATGAAAGATACATATACATATTTTCTTTAATGTTCTTTCTGTGTTCTTTAATGCAGATAAATAAAGAGTTATGTAATTAATATATACTGAACTACATTACCACATTTAACATGGCATCTGTGGTGTGATGAGGTTGCAAGCTTGCAAAGTGAAGCAGTGTGGTTCCTTGACAATAACAAACACTATTTTCCCTTGTTTTTTTTTCTCTGAATAATAACCCCATCCCTTGCATGTTCTCCCCGTGTAAGCGTGGGTTTTCTCCGGGTACTCCGGCTTCCTCCCACTGTCCAAATACATGCTGTTTAGGTTAATTGATGACTCTAAATTGCCCGTAGGTGTGGATGTGAGTATGAATGGTTGTCTGTCTATATGTTGTCTGTCTCTATGTGTCCTGTGATGGACTGGTGACCTGTCCAGGGTGAACCCCGCCTTCGCCCAATGCCAGCTGGGATCGGCTCCAGCCCCCCCGTGACCCCTAACGGGATAAGCGGTTGACGATGAATGAATGAATGAATAACCCCATCCCCTGGCTCTGTATTTCTGGTCCTAATATGCTGCCGTGCAACAGCACCAGGAAGCTCTGTCAACTCACAAATACTTCAGAGCGTACAGAGCTCAGCAGGAGAATTGAAGACATCGCAAAAAAGCCGTGGAAACAAACAACAGGAGTGAGGAAGACGTGAAGAAGGATAGACTCACATACATAACACAGATGCAATGGTTTTTCAATGCAATCAACCTCAAAAAAAATTCTGTTTCCTCAAATTTGTAATGTTAAAGTCTACCCTCCACAGAAAAACACATGAAAGGTTCGATTTCACAATGAAATTATGTGTATGTATATATAAATATATATATATATATATATATATATATATATATATATATATATATATATATATATATATATATATATATATATATATATATATATAAGCTTGACTAATCATGGACTTATAGAGGGCAAAACACTTCTATAAGAGTGAGTCCATAGATGTTAATCCATGTATAATAATTCTACAGGTCTTAGTTTGTGGTTTTGTTGTATTTGACAGCCTTTGACTGTAAAGTTTCCCCCCTTTTGACCCCTGAACCTTTCAAAACTTGACTGTTTCTCTCATATCAAGTCATTTTATAACTCCTTGGTGATTTTATTTCCAAGCACCTACATCATCTTTGATTCTTACATCATATCACTTCGCAAAATGAGGAAAATAAGTCACGTAACTTGAGGGAGCGTTGGAGGATGCATTTCTGTCCTTGCTCTTACCAGTTTTGGTCTGAGGAGCGGTGATGTCGATAATGAGGGACTCCAGCTCTGAGCCCGTCTTGTTCAGCTCCTGGACCCTCGACCCCTGGGACTCCCAGTCGTTCAACAAGTCCTGAAGGTAAAATGCATTTTGCTGAGTCATTGAGCATGATATAGTCACTGGATTCAAACAGCGTGTTCCCTAAATGTTTTCTTTTTGGTTATGAGAAACAGGTGGATTCAGGGTTTCTGGATCAAACACACCTTGAGCTGCTGGACCCTCCTCTGCAGGCCTTCTGTGTTGAGGTTGGCCTCTTTGGACGGCAGCTGGTCCTGCGCCGTCTGAAGCCACCTGAGGAGGGAGCCAGAGAGGCCGCGAAACTGGAGCAGCTGGTGCTCACAGGCCTGGATGGCAGCGAACCTGTGAGAGGAAAACGGAGGAGGACAGGATGGTATGAAGGAAACAGATGACAGGTTCAGGACACAGTGATAGAGAGGATGAGGAGGAGTTGTATGAAGGGGGAACAAAGATATAGAAAGAGGGAGAGGAAAAGAGGTGAGGACAGAGAAGAGAAAATTCAGCTTTAATCACATTTTCATCACATTTTCACATTGAAAGCATCTCAGGCTGTTTTTATATTTTCGAAGAATACAAAAAGCACTCCTGACAGGAAGAATTAAAGCATTAGTGCAGCCTTGACCTCCCTCTCTTTGTATGTGATCTGTCTGGAGGCTATGGCTGGAAAAGTGCTGACTGGCCGTAGACAAAACAGCTCTGAGGAGTCCGTCGTCTGGTGTGGAGCGGTATGATTATCACGCTGCTATTTTCTCCCCCTCGGGATTCGAGGCTGGGAGTCATCCGAGTAGGGCGTTTATAGGACGGACAATGAGCCATGTCCAAGCTGCTTATATTAGCACCCCAGGCCTGCTCATCAGCTCACACTGATGCCATGCAGATACAGTACACACACAAGCACAGTGTACAGTAACCGACTGCTGTGAAACATCATTCAACGCAGTAAATAATCCCCTACATCATGTACAGTATGTACTGTGAGTGCAACAAGGTTGCTAAGATATCAAGCTACTGACACCCATGTTTTAGATAAGTGATGCCACATTCTTCATGTCTTAATATCTGATGAGGACATATTTAAATATGCCCATAAAACAACCTATATTGCTTGTTCTTATACGACTGCCTCAATAAAGTAAAGTATAACCCACTAAATCTGCCCCAGACTGATGGTATTTATAAATCCCCAGCCCCCCTCCGACAGGCTTCAAGTGTGGCTGCTCACTGATACCACGTCAGACAGGGTCGGCATAGCAACTGGTGCTCCGTGAAGACTACAAATTTAGAAAACAAATTCTGGGAATGCCGGCGGCATAGTCTGTTCTGCAGACCGTGTATGAGTAGGCCCATCACGTCTAATCAGACCTTACTGTTTAAGCAGCTTGTCTCCTTCTGACTCTAGAGGTTATCTGGTTTGTTGTCGGTCAAACTGGAACTGACCCTCGTCATAGTTCAACATCAAAACCTACATAGTTGAATGATCAATAACAGCTTTGGCTCTGGTGCCCCCTTGTGTCATTTATGGTACACTGCAGAATTTATAAGAAAGGGGTTAAAAAGATTTTTATTTTTTAAAATAATCATTCAGTGCTCCCTTATTCACATGTTGGTGTGTGTATCAGCTGGTATCAGCAATCTCTTGTGACTACATTATTTCTTTAAGCGTGTTAGACTGTTTCAGTCAAAATCAGCCTTGATTTTATTGCTATTATTATACTTGGGCTCTGCATCTTCTATAGTAGGCCTATAATATTCACACAAGAACATTATTTTATTATTTACACATATCACAGCCTTCATCTGAATATTTAATTCTTCTAGAGATGTTTGCTCTAAAAAAGGCAGATTCAGAAAAGTTTAAAATTATATTTCATTATTATATTTGTTCACATTGATTAACTAATTATTTTACGTTCACGCGGCGCTGCGCCGTTATGAATTGTTATTATGAACCTCACAGAGAACCGGATATGGAGACGGCAGAGAAGAGTAGCGGCAGCTTGTGAGAAGTTCTGCTGTGCAAGAAAAAGTGAAGGTACGCCAAGGAGTAAAATGAAGACGTGCCGGTACTGCGTTACTGGCGAGTACACTTTGAGCCCTGCCCATTACTCCCATTTTATATGTAACCTTAATAGGTACAAATATTTCTCACTGGAACAACGATGTTTAAGACCAGAACATTGATGTGCATCTATGTTTTGCTATTAACCACAACAAAAAGGCCAAAGCATTCCTCAGCAAAGTCATGTCAATTGAAAACTGTTAAGAGTCACACTTATGTCTACTTAGACAGAACATTTTTACCTTTCATTGACATTGGCTTCCAGCTGGATGAACTCGTCAGACACCCCTTTAACAGTATCCAATAAGCTTTGAGTGTTGTTGAAAGCTTTTGATTGGCTGAGCTCGGTGCCGATATTGCAGAAGGATTTCAGCTGGCCAGCTTCCTGCTCCAGTTCAGACCTGACCTCCTGAGGAAAGACAAACAGGACAATGTTTGTTGAATGGACCAAACTAATCCACTGATGCCCTTAGTGGCTTTAAGAGGTCTGAGAACCTTGAACTCAAGTGAGACCATAATGCAGATGATTTATTTCTAACTAGTTGACACCCTGCTGACCTCAATGGTCTGCCTGTAGTCATCCACGCTGCGGTCTGGCTGGCCCGCCGGGCTTAGAGCCTTTAGTCGGCTCTGTGTGAAGACCCGGAGGTCGGTCCCCAGCCGCTCGTAGCTCTCCAGCCTGGGCAGCAGCCCTTTGAGCTCGGCCTCCCTCTCGGCCTGGCTAGCCTGTGCTGCAGCGTAGCGCTGAGTCAGTTCATCTAGAGCGCCCTGGAGGCCAGAGGCCGTGGAGGCGTCGGAGCTCTGAAGGAGTTTGGAAACAGAGTCTCGTGTTGCTTCCACGCTGCCCTGCCGGGACAGCAGCTCCTGGCGAAGTTTCTGGGGAAAGAGGAAGACAAATGGGTTTAAAAAATTGAGACTTTTTCAACCTTTTGTTTCATAGATGTGACAATCAAAGATATGCAATCATATCATTCTATTCACTGAGGAAACCTCTGGGTCTACTCCTACCTGGTTCTGTGTCAAGGCGTCTTGTACGGCCTGTGCGGTGGGCTCGACTGGTCCAGGATTCACAACCAGTTTGTCCAGCCAGCTCAGCAGACCCTTCAGGCCCTCCTGGACGCTGACCGACTGGGCCACAGCTGTCTGCAGCTGCTCGGCCCGTTCTGACACAGATGCAGAGAGGGAGCCAAACCTCTTCTCTAGACCGTCTGAGGAGAAGGTGTAATAAAAACATGACCTTTTTTACTTCACTCTTCATTTTTACATCCATCCATTTACATCTGAAAATTCTGAGCCAAAGCACCCTCATTCAGGAGCAGTGGTCTGTGGATGAGGGTAAAGGTCCTGACACAACAAGCTGAGGGTCGGCCGTCGGACAGTTTGGGGCTGTCGGTGAACGTCTGTCGGGCTAGTTTTTGCAGTGTGTCATGCACCATCGGCTCTAGTCTGCCTGTGTTGGGGGCTTTTTGGCTGAGTGAATCGGCAGCAGACCTTGTCGGTGAGAGAAATCACTCTGATTGGCTGTTTAGTTTAAATGAATCAGTGCATGAACAGAGAAAAACAAAAAAAAAAGCAACCAAGTAAAGTCAAGACGACACACGACGCTCTTCTCATTTTTCATCTTCATCTCATGTGATCACTTCAATACACAGATGATAACTACATGAACATCTGGAATGAAGCAAAGTGGTGAGTGAGTGTGGTATGAAAATGGTCAGCAAACGGCGCTTTGTTTCATGTACGCATCATAACAGCGGTACAGACTACCCTCACCCGCTGGTGTGGAGAGTTATTTCCTCTCATGCGGGTGCAGAACGTACATGTCAACTATCTGTCAGCTGTAGTCCGTGTGGTGTGTTAGAAGACAAAGGCGCCGCTAGTTCTTGGATGTCGGGTTGGTGGGTCCTCAGCTTAAGGGGGACAGACTGGGTGAGTTTTATTACCTGCAGCACAGAGGATGTCGACAGCTTTGAGGGAAGGAGACTCGTCTGTGCTGACCAAATCTCTTCCTGCTCTCTTCACCTTCTCCAGCTGCACCGAGCGTTCAGCCAGCTCGTCCTGCAGCAGCTGAGGACAGTAGACACACTTTGAGTTAAAAGGAAACCATTTCTGTAGCTGAGAAGAACTTTTAGAACCAAGACAAGCACACTTTCCATTTTCCAACCTATTTCCAGACGCTAATTTCTCGAATCAATATTAAGTTTTTGGTCAGAACTCAACATGATGAAGCAGCTGGGAAAGATGAGCCCAGCTCTATGAGCCCAGATCATTTTCATTCCCCCTCATCCTGTGCTTATGATAATGTCTGTGATCTTCACCTGTACTTGTCGTAGTGTGTTCTGCAGGTTCTGGGGGTCTGTCTCCCCACTGGGCTTAGCAATGCTTTGGTTCTGTTCCTGAGCGCTCAGCCAAGAGTGGACAGAGACGACCTCATCCTGGTACTGCTGGTACCGCTCCAACAGGCCGGACAAACGGCCGCCTAACTCGGTTGACTGCACACACCAACAAGGAATTTCAATGTAAATTCAAGACAAAGTGTAAGAACAAATTCACTGAGCACAACTTCCAGCATCGCTCACCTTGGTGTGCAGGGCTGTGTATCTGTGGTTAGCATCCTGCAGCTTGTCAGTCACCAGCTGCTTGGTGCTGTCCAGCGCTGCGTCTGAACCACCGACTTGCTCCAGAGCTCCTTGAACAGAATCCAGAACCTTCTGACCGGAGATGGAAACAAAGCGCAGGTCCGCCTTGTGGCAAATGACATCCTCAGCAAGCTGGAAACACAGACACATTTACAGGTCAGCTGGGGACAGATTTCATGCAGATATGTGCAGTATCGGAAAAATGGAACGTGTTAATGGAAAGCATGATCATGACCAGCAAGTCGCTAGTTCAAGTTTCCAGAATGGCTGGGAAAGGATATGAAACACTGCAAATGTGATATCAAGGGACTCTTAACAATTAAATTATCCTAAACTGTTTCCCAGAGGCTCCCAGATTGTGAGTGGAAATCAGGACCATGGCTGGATGGAAACTGAATATGGAGAATCATTCTTTCATGGATAATTAAAGGAGAAAAAAAGCACAGTTGGGCAGTATGTGTTTGTACTCTGCTACACTGAGCTCAGATGCAATGAACAATATTCACTTCACTTGAAACCAGGCTCAGCCAATATAACCCAAGTGCAGAGCCACAGTGTCTGCATTTACAGACCTGCAGTCAGCTAAACCTGCCCCACCTACAGGCAAGGGATGCTAATGCTACGTTCACACTACGAGAGAGAAAAGCAACAAAACCGCCAGTGTGTCTGGCTGCATTGTCACCGAGTCCCCAATGATGTGTTGCTTGTTGTTTTGGATGGAACAAACAGCTTGAAACAAAACATATGATTGGTTGACGCTTCATTGGAGCACTGCAAAAAGTTGAAACTAGCTCAGCTTTTTTGCTTCATGTCACCAGCTTCTATTGAAAATGACGTAGTGTGAACACAGCTTAACAGCAGCAGCAGTTTGAACCTGCAGATATAGAGTTTGATCGTGTACAGTTCTGATTTATTAGATCACTTAGTGACATGACCCTTAAAAGTGCTGTTTTTAAATATCTTGAAAAGCTGCTGTTATGTGCTATGCAAGTTTTTTTGGCTACATATTAAACCTGTTCACACTGACCCAGGGATCAGCTCCTACTTTCTTTGGAGAAGGTTATAGTTCAGTGCTTGAGTAAGTCAGTGCTTTTAAGTCAGTGCTGCTATTCATTTCTTTTCCAGGGTGGAAACATCAGCATGTCACTATCTACAGGTTTAAGCACATTTGCCAACCCTCCCAGGAGACTTCCCCTGGGGTCATAATATTTAGTATAATATTTCTCCAGATTTACGACAAATTGTCACACCAACTGTTTCCACACGGACAACAATACAGCTTCACCTAATGCCAGCTTTGAGCTGCGCTTGCTGCTGTGTTCAGTCTTTCTAGATAATTAAATGTAAAATAAATATTTAAATTAGTATTTAACATAAAATGCTGTTGCAGTGTATATAATTTTGCTATTTTCATTCACTTTCAAAGTCTCTGAAACAGGACCCAGACCCTCTGCTTTTGTTTAGAAATCCTCCCTATTTTTGAGGTCCCACTGCTGTAAGTATCCTTGGTCTGATGACTGAATAGCTCCTGTTAAATGGGAATGATAAACTCACACTCTCGTGTTTGTGATTGTCTGAGTTTGTGGGTAAGTTAAGAACAGCAGATGTAAAAGGTGAATTAATAACAAACAGTACATAGAAAAATGTCCATTATGTTATTCATGTGCGCACCTTTCTGTGCTCCTCCAGCCTGCCCTTTAGTCCTTGTGCATCGGTTTCTCCTTCCCCCAGGGAACGGAGCTCCTGTTCACTTTGCTCCAGCCAGGCACCTAGACTTCCATGTTCTTGGAGGAACTTTGTCAGTTCATCCTTCAGAGCCTCAGACTTCCTCAGACGGTCCTAGAAGAAACAGTTACAGCAGTAGCAGTCAGTTATATAAGAAAATACCAAGGACACAGGTGAGTCCACATCACTAACTAATACAGTATAAAATAATCAAATAACATAAAAGCTGAAAGCCAGAGGCTGTCACTGGCACCCCATCAGGTTACAATAATATACAGGTCCACATATGACAGATCAGGTCCCATAAGGCAGGTCATGCACAGTATTTGTATGTAGGACAGTATGTATTTGGAGTACCTGGCAGCTCTGCAGCCGGTCCTGGTGCTGGGCCTGCAGCTGATCCAGGGCAGCCTGGAGACGCTGCTTCTCTTCAGGAGGGACAGTGGAGTCCGGCTGGTCCAGGAGGGAGCGGGTTGACTGGGTAATCTGGAGTAGCTGTGCCTGTTGAGACTGGAGCTGCTGAAGCTCCGCCTGGGGGAGAGGTCAAAGGTCAGAACTTGGTAATGTTGTAAGATGATGAAGAGCCAATGAAATGAAAACTAGATTTTCAAAGTTTTAATCCAGCATCCCTGTGTTGATTTATCTCTAGTTAAATATATATAAGAAAAAACTAAACAGTATCATGGTATTTTTAATTCACAATCTGATAAAATCCCTGTGTTTTCCCGTCCTGTAAACAGCTTCAGTGCAGTACATGTTAAGAAACAAACCGATGTTCGGGTGACGGGCGCTGGTTGCATGGAGGCAGGTCGGGCCCTGTTCATCTGTATCTGGTTGAAAATCTGCAAAGTTTCCCTTTCACCTCTCCCTCGCCCTCCTCCTGATAAACAACAGGTGAGGGAGCTGTGTGTCTGGACCTCTGTTGCTCTGTATTGTGCCCTAAGCACACCCACTTTTTAGCAGTCCAATCAAATGCGAAAAATTTGGTTTAAATCCCTCTTGTAACTGTACACTGCTCAAATATTCAGTTTCAGTTTGAAATATGTCACAGTACAGAAGCTAAAGACGCTCTAACTTCTGTTTCACAGGGACTTTAAGTTCTAAATGTGTTATACTGTGTTATAAGAGCTGCCGTTTTGGAGATGCTCTGACCTTGTCGCCAAGCCATCACAATTTGGCCCTTGTCAAAGTCCCTCAAATCTTTACGCTTCCCAATTTTTTTGCTTACAACACATTAATTTCAAGGACAAAATGTTCACTTGCTGCCTAATACATCCACACCCACTGCCAGGTGCCTTTTTTGAACCCATATCAGCAGCTATAACCCAATAACAATCTTCAACTGTGTCATACCGGTTTATTCTGGTATTAACACTGCCTTTATTTATACAGCACATTTAAACTAATATTCTTATTTATTCATACTAGTCTTGCATTTTTACCAACTTTATCATAGATCCCATTATCCAGCATTATTATTTGCATGGTTGTTATATGTGGTAGTAGACCTACTATATATTTAATTTACATATTTCTTATTCATAGTTTTTTATAAAATCTCCATGTTATATAGTTTTTTATAAAATCTCCATGTTATATAGTTTTTTATAAAATCTCCATGTTATATCTTTCTATATTTTATATTCAACTGTAATGTAACCTAATATCTCCATGGGATAAATAAAGTAAAAAAAAAAAGGAGGATGTAAGGGTCGGAGTGGAAATGGGCCATAGAGTAGAGAGTCTAACCTGCAGCATCTCTGTGTGAGACATCACAGCGCCCTCTGGCTGTGAGAACAGTGCATCAGTAAAATCTCGAGCCATTGAAGATCCAACTCCTGTCCCGCCTGGTCGGCTAAGGGAGGACAGCTCATTCAGCAGAGAGTCTATCTGGCCTTGGGTCTCCTGGAGATCCTCCACAGCCTTCGCCTGGAGGCAAGTAGACAAGAACGGGAGGATAAATTACACATTTTTTTTGCACAATATGCATCTATAACCACTCATCTACTTACCCTTTGTGTGTTCTGCTGTACAGTGGCTCTGATGGCTGTGTCTAGCTCTGACAGTGACGTGTTTGCTGAATCTTTTAGGGCGCTGTACTGCTCCTTCATTCTTGTTAGCGCCCCCTGGAGGTTCGCCCGCTCCTCTGGGCTCAGACTTCGTCCTCGGTCTGCCAGGAGCTCCTCCACAGAGCGGATGGTGTCAGCGATGCCGTCCTCTTTGGTCTGGAGGTCCTTCTGTGCTTCCTGGAGGGTAAAATTGATTTGGTCAAAGAAATAAACATGTTCACCCAACGAATAACAATGCAATTATCCAAAACTCTAGATGGGCTCGAGACAGTGAATGATGCTTTACAGTGAGTTAAAATGTCATTATAAGATTATAAACAGAATAACAGTGAGCTGAATGAATATATAGTGATGCAAAAGAGATTCAGTTTATATGCTCTTAAGAATCTAGATGAAGAAAGGACAGTAGGGCTGTCAATTGATCAAATTATTTAATAGTGATTAATCACATCTTAATCACACATTTTTATCTGTTTAAAATGTACCTTAAAAGGAGATTTGTCAAGTATTTAATATTCTTATCAACATGGAGTGGGCAAATATGCTGCTTTATGCAAATGTATGTATATATTGATTATTGGAAATCAATTAATAACACAAAACAATGACAGATATTGTCCAGAAATTTGATCCAAACTGACTGTGATTATCATAAAGTGGGCATGTCTGTAAAGGGGAGACTGGTGGGTACCCAGAGAACCCATTTACATTCACACATCTGGAGGTCAGAGGTTTAAAAATGGCCATGAGTTTGGAGCATTATTTAACCTCCTCCTTGACAAGCTAGTATGACACGGTTGGTACTAATGATTCCTTCACTCTAGCTCCCGACAATCTAAAAATCACAAGTTGCGGTAACGTCATTTAAACAAATCTGCATTAACGCGTTATTATTGCATTAACTTTGACAGACCTACAAGAAAGTTTCATACCTTTAGTCTTTTCTGCTTCTCCTGCAAGACGTTCACGTCGCCTGACTCCGCTCCACCTTTCTGACTGGCCAGTAAGCTGGCAGCTCCAGCCAACCACATGGTGAGGCCTTCTAGTTTCTGAGAGCATTCAGCTTTCTGCTGCTGAACCACCTGAGAGAAATAAATGAGGAGAGAAGGAAGAAGAAAGGCCCACAAAGAAGAACGTGAGGAAAACGGACACAGACATGAGTCTATCATAAACTGGATCCTGTATCAGGAACAGACCCTTTTGCATGTTTGATCTAACCACCAGGTTTTACACTAGATTCTAGTATCGGGTACACTTTGCCAAGCTTTGAGCAGTTTGTGTCCAGAGTTCACATTTACACACACACACAGGCAGACATACACATATAGTATGTTCACATCATGTTGTCGAGCAACAACAAACAGTACAGAGAGGAATCAAACAAAGATTGTTTATTTGCTGTTTTTTCCTCTTTCTCCTCTGTATTCAGCTGAGACAAGAGGAAAAAGTTAAGCGCTGTAGCCGGCGAGGCTTTATTACCGCCGTGACACAAGCGATTTCCTTCAGTGGCAATCTGGAACAGCAAGGCAAACAGGTTAATAATACACATGTTACAGAGACATGCAGAGTAGCAAACACGCCTGCATAAAAAGCCTGTGTGGTAGGTGTGAGGGTGGTGATACTGTCTGCCAAGAGGCAAAGCTTTAGCAACAAGAGCAGCAGTGGGTTGCTATCAAGCTATAAAGGATGAACAGGTTTGAGGTAGGGATGCACCGATTGAAAAATTCTAGGCGGATACTGATACCGATGTTTTTGTTTATGTTGTTTTTGCAGTAATTTATTTCCCTTTTGTGCCAGGAAACAAAGATATCTTCATAATAAAAAAATAACTGATGTGTTTGAGTCATTCAGTATTTCATTACACCGTCTTTGAGTGAGCAGAAATTCAATTGTACAACTTTATGAAACAACCTTTAAGATAACCTCCTTTCACAATAAAAACATTCTTCTTTTAAAAATAACTGCTTCAAAAGCCTTTTCAGCTGCTACAGAACTACGCTACAGCCTAACAACAATATTTATTTACTTAAATGTAAAAGTGATTAGAAACATAAGCAGTGTTTCTCACACAGACTTCACTTGCTCTGCTTGCACTTACTTGCTCATATATTTACGATCCATGTCAACATTCCTTCCGCATTATTTTTTTTATCCATCAGAGAGAAATGACTGGACTCATAGTCACAACACCAGTGGGGAGCGAATGAAGAGCACCGCTGTGCTGGCACAACTTCGGCTCACTGCCTCAGCTGTCCGGGCTGGACGGACCCACGGCGGAGCCGATGCAGCGGCCCTGACGTGCTGCTGCACTCTGCTAACCTGGGACTGGATCCCGGCATGTGGGATGGACTGCTGCACAGACTGCACAGCGTGGAGGACACATGGAGGTTGTGTCCAACCACTGGATTCTTGTCTGAATCAACAGCTGTTGTCCGAGTGCGACCACAAATAACCAACATTTAGCCGGCGCAAAATACTGGCCACTGCCATCGGTGAATATCGGCCGATCCCAATGTTCAGCCAATAAATCGGTGTATCCCTAGTTTGAGGTGATGTATGATTGAGGTAGAGGTTAGCTCGTTTACGTCAGGCTTTTCCAGCTTCCACTGACATGAGTTTGAGTTATAGAGTGTGAGTGCTTAACAAAACATTACTACGATTTTGTGTAAGAAAGCATGGCAATAGTTTACAGCATGACAAATAAAGCTGTGTAATATAGTATATGAAAGCTAACTGCATTTAAATGTATTAGTGAGAAATAACGCAGCGTTTCAAACCAATCCGACTCAATCATCTTTATCCAAACCTCTCTCTCCCTTGCACTCTGCCTCTCTCTGTCCTTCTCCTCTTCTTTCACCCTCTCCCTGCGCTGCCACTCCTCCTCCCTCTCTCTCTGGGCGGAGAGGGCGTCGGCCCAGGCCTGGGCTTGGCCAGACGCTAGGTGGAAGGCCCTCTGAAGCTGCTGGAGCTGCCCCAGAAGTTGCCTGCTCTGCTCGGGGGCCAGGTCCTGGGCCCGCTCGGAGATGAACACCTGGATGTCAAACGCCGTGTCGTTGACCTCACTGGAGCGAGCCATCAGAGAGGACTGCAGCTCCTGAAAGGACAGAAATGACGCACTCAGTCTCTAGAGCAACAAAATCCCAACAATGTGTCAAGTACGTATGGAGCTGTGATTAAAAGCATCTAAGAAACAGAACACTTGTTTACAAGATGTAATAATATATATTTATTTTTAATAATAAAATAAATAAATTTTTGGGGGGCGGAGTAGCTAGTCCGTAAGGACTTGGGTTAGGACGCGGAGGACGCCGGTTCAAGACCCCCATGGACCAAGACCAACTGGTTGCTGGAGAGATGCCAGTTTACCTCTTGGGCACTGCCGAGGTGCCCCTGAGCAAGGCACCGAACCCCCACTGCTCTGGGCGCTTGTCAGGAGCAGCCTCCTCACTCTGACATCTCTCCATTGACGCATGTATATGTATGTGTGAACAACAGAGTGTAAAACTGAATTTCCCCACTGTGGGACTAATAAAGGAATATCTTTCTTTCTTTCTTTCTTCTTTCTTTAAAACAGTGCATAGTTTTACCACATGACCCTTGTTAAATTAGAGCTATAGTAAATAATGCATTTTAACTGTAGCTGTTGAATCATTTGCATTCCTTCAACTTAAAACGTGCTTCTTAAGTTTGAACAACTTGCCTTGCAGAGATTCAGCTGCTGTGTGAGCTGATTGTTATCGTTCTCAGCCTTCTCCATTTTTTCCATCCCTGCCATTCCTCCATTCATCTGAGCTTCCGTCTCCCGCAACCAAGACAGCAGCCTCTCCACCCGTCCTCCCAGGGACTTCTGCTCAGCTGCCACTGCCTCCTGAGGGAAATGTCAGAGTGATTAGATTCAAACATCTACACAGAGGAAACAATGAGTCTTCTGGTCCCAAACAGGACGATTGATCTAAAAAGGATCTCTGCCTATTCCTCTAATGACGATAATGGTTCCAGGTTGCCTCTACAACAAACGAGCTCCTAATATACATGCTCCTTTCTGGTTTTCTCTAGACTGCTTCTTTTACCTTATATGAGTCTCTATGGTCTCGCAGACTTTGCAGGATGCCCTCAGAGAGTGCTCTCGCAGCCTCGTACCCGCGAGCCAGACTCCGTCCGTCCTTTTCCAGAGCCAATAGGAGCTGCGGAGGAACGTCTCTGGGTTGGGGCTTCAACAGCTCCTCAGCAGCCTCCACTTCCTTGTTGATCGCAGGCTCCAAGTCACACAATTCAAGGTCCAGAGTCTGGCAGACAGTTTAGGAAAAGAAAACAGAAGTTTTCTTGATGCAGTTCAGTAAGAAACTAATGCATTAATCAGGCCTTTTATCTCCCAAACACATACCTGAACCTGCAAAATGATGCAAGCGTCAACAAAGCTTAAAAATCCGGTGCGTGAATTTATTTTATTTAAATTATTTACTTGTATTTCTTTCATATTACTATTTATTCAAAATTAATGTAATATATTTTTTTCATTTATTAGAATTTTTTCTTTGTATTTTTCATATTTCTTATTTATTTTTATTTACATTCTTCTCTTTATTATTACCATTTTTTTCCTCCCTTGTTTTTGAATACTTTGTTTTTCAAGTTACAGTTACTATCTGCTATTATGTACGTACATATTACTTTATTTGGTTGGATTTAGGTCGTTGTAGTCATTATTCTTAAGGAAACAATAAAATGCATGACTACAAAAACCATAACCAAAAACAATACCAAAGGTACATTGATAATCTGGTGTGTGCATTTATTTTATTTGTATAATAAAGATTTATTTATTATTATTATATATTTTAAATGAATTGAATCACTTTTAGATATTATAGTTTTGATTTGTATTTTTGTCATATTTATTTTTTAAATTTTACTATTATTATTATTATTATTCTTTCCTCCCTTGTTTTTGAATACTTAGTTTTTCCACTTACAGTTACTGTTATTATGTATGTATATATTACTTTATTTGACATAGTTTAGATGGTTGTATTAAGTTACTTAAGGAAAAAATAAAACTCTTGATTTAAAACAAAGTATTCTTTCACCTCAGTCTGTCTGATGATGTCATCCAAGGCGATGAGGCTGCGGCCAACAGACTGCTGCTGCTGCTGTTTGAGTCGGACCTCCACGTGTCTTACCATGGAGACCAAGGCTACAAGTCGCTGGTCGTGCTCCAAGCACTCCTGACGCATCAGTGACGACTGTGGGAGTAGAAAAACACATTAAAACATAAGAACGTCCGAATACTGTAAATGTACACAGTTTCACAGTTTCTACTTCTTACCTTGCTAGTCACGGATGTCGTCCCCTCTTTGTCCGACACAATGTCTCGACTGAGTCTGACATCTTCCTCTCCCTCCCCCCAACTCTCAGAGGCTGTATCAGACTCAGGGACTCCAGGTGATTCACACTCAGTTGAAATATCTTCTGAGAGCGAAGGTGCTGGTTCTGGAGACTCACGATGTTGCTGTTGGTCTCTTAAAGTTTCAGGAACATTGGTACTATCAGCTTCAGGTGACTGGTGCCTTTTCGTCTTTTTGCCTTTCCCTGCAGCCATGGATTGAGCTGTGGGTCGGATGTCTGGTTGGACTGTGTGAGAAACGTCAATGGCTTCGGCAACATGTCTGGTTTCTGGATGGGATTCTTCTTTCCCAACAGACGTAACTCCTGCCAACCGACCTAAATATTGTGGACTTTGTCGGCTGGTCTCAGCTCCTTTAACATTCATTACAGAGGTCTCAGCTTCATTTGCCTTATCACCAAATGAAGGTCTGATGAGCTCAGTGGCTGACTGACCAACAGTATGTCTGTCCATCTCCTGCTCCTTAGTGGAAGCTGAGCTATCTGAATCTGGTTTCACTGCAGATTTTGTGATCATTTTTGCTGCCATCGCCTCAGAATCCACTTTTTCATCAGTTGGTAACTTCTCAGCATCAGGCTCAGGTTTCTCTGTCACATTTGAACTCTTGGTCTTCTTGTTCTTCTTCCTTCGTTTACTTTGAGTTTCTTTTGGCTGGACTGATGGAGCTGCTTCACTGGCTTCCTTTCCAAAGCTCCCGTTGTTTTCTCTCTCATTTGAAGAAGCCTCTGAATTGGCCTCAGTGTCCTCCTTGACAGAAACTTTGTTCTCAGTCATGTCTTCTTTTACCTTTCTCAGTTTCAATATGTCTTCTTTGACCCTGATCTCTTCCTCTCTCTCTTTCGGTGAACCACTGGTTCTCTTGACACCATCACCTTTGACATCACGACTGTCCACGCTATCGGCCTTAGCTGGCAGAGGTCGTCCCGTGACAGTCGTGTCTCGACTCTCCTTCTTCCCCACCTCCTTGCGCAGTGCCTGCAGCTCCTCGGCAGCCTGCTTCTCACTCACCCCCTTTTCAAACACCTTTTTAAGGATGCTCTCTTTGGCTTTCAGTATCAGGGCTGCTTTTTCCTTGTTTGGGAGGGTAGATTTCTCCTTGCTCTTCTTTACCTCCTGACTGCTCTCTGGTTGATCTGGTTGCTGAGAGACCAAAGCTTTCACTTCAACTTTCTCTTTCTGCTCCTCCCTTTTCACCTCCTCTCTCTTTTCACTCTTTTCTTTCTCCCTTGATAACGGCATTTTTATTGTGTCTTTCTCAGTAATATGTTCTGTGAATTCCAGAGTGGCTGGAATTGCTTCCTGTTCCTGTTTTACTAAATCTTTTTCACCCTCAATTTTCCCATCAGTCTTTGCTCCTCTTTCGCCATTGGGAGGCCCTGTGGAAGCTGTCTGACCTTGAATCTGTATTTTCTCGTGTTTGTCTTGTGATGCAAGCTCATCTGTGACTGCATCAATGGCCTCAGGCTGCCCTTCTATATGTACATCACCTTGATCAATTTGAGATGGATGTTTTACCTCTGGAGGATGCGTTTCTCTCTCTGCTTCTTTATGCTTTCCGTTCTTTTTATTCTTCCTCTTCTTCTTGCTTTTGCTCTCTGCTTCTTTGGATGGAGAGCTCAGTAAGTGGTCTGACTGCTCAGCATCGGTGCTGGATTTAATCTCAATCTTTAAAGTTTTATCTTTCTCCACTTTTTCACCCTTCTTATGGTCAACATCGTCTCTCTGTGCTGCCATGTCACTTTTTCTATAATCATTTTCACCCATTTTTGACACTTCAATGCTCGCTTTGCTTCCTCTGTCATCTCCAATGACTGCTGCCGGGTTTCCATCTCCAGAGTCACGATGAGCCACTGAAGCGCTCCCATCACTGGGTCTATGCTCCCTTTCCCCAACCTTCAGAGGTTCCCCATCTGACTTTAAAACAGCAGCTCCTTTTCTGGCCTCTCCTTGTGAATCTTGAGCCTGAATGGATTCTCCAACAGCATCTCTAAAATTTTTCCCCTTTTGTTTATCCTCAGTCTCACTCACACCTATTTGTAGCCTCTCATCAAGATTCTGCTCTGGAAGAGGATCTGATTTATTGCTGTTTGTCTGTGGTACGATCTCTTCTATGGCTTCTTGAATTCTTTTCTCAACATCAGTAGCAAACTTACTCAAGAGGTCTATGGATTGGTCTGCCTCAATTAAAGCCTTTTCTTCCACTAACACTTCAGTTTTGTCCTCTTGTGTAATAGGGTCATAAAACAGGGACTGATCTGATACTACAGATGTCTTCCCATCATCCAGTGTAATTCCTAAACCTTTCTTTGAAAGGGGAGATCTTGAATGCACCTCATTGTTTAGGTCTGACCAGTCCGCTGGACTGTCTGGGCTTGACAATATAACAGCAGGGCTGTATGAAGCATTTGATGAGGCAACAGGTGTGGCGCTACCTTCATCAACCTCCATCTCCACAGAAGCCAACTTCTCTTGAATCTCTGATGCCATGTCACTGGGGATCAGTTCTTTTGCAATGGCATCATTGAGACTACAGACTCGTTGTCCACTGGCAGGATCAACTAAGCCTCCTTTCAAAAACTGGTTGGTGGCTATTACTTTGACCATACTGCCTTCAACTAAACCTCTTTCACAGGCTTCAGACAAGGGAAGCCTTTCTCCCGTGCTGATATCAATGATCCCTCCACTGTCTGCCTGGCTTTGAAGCAGCCTCAATGCTGGAACTGGGTCAACTTTCTTTGACACGACTGCCTCAGGAAGGGTCAAGTTGTCTCTTGTTCGTTCATCCTGAACACCTCTGAATGGTTTCACCTCCAAGAAGCGTTTACCTGTTTCAATATCTATCTTACCCTGATTTACAAGCTCAGAATAAGGCACAATGCGTGCAGTTTTGGGGTCAAGGATACCTTGTGTTACAGTAGAAGAGGCCATGGCTTCACTGGCAATATTCTCATCCAGAAGACCCCTAGAAACTGCCTCTATCAAAGTCAGTTTACATCCAGTGTCGGGGTCTAAAATGGCTCCTGTCGATGCTTGCAAAATGACAGCTTCTGGGTGAGATGAAGGGCTGATTTTTCCATGGTAGACCCACTCTAGTTCTTCCAGCCCAGGAGCAATGGACCGATCCACTAGTCCTCTACCTACAGCATCTGGCACTGACAGCCTCATTCCTGAATCATGATGTATTATACCACCCTCAGCCACCTGCCTTGCCAACACCTGATAAGCCTCCTCCGATCTAATTATCCCTTTCTGAATCGCTTGCTCCAAAGGAACTGGAGACTTGGACTCTGGGTCAATAACACCTTCCATCTGCAGCTGTAAACTGGCTTTAGTGAGGGCTGTTGCTGAATCTGTATCCTTTCCTTTGTATGCCTTCTCTAGTGCCACCAGTTCTTCTCTTTGATCCTCCTCAATCAGTCCCAGGTTTGCTGCTAGAGTGACAGAGACTTTCTTATCTCTGCGTAGGTCAACAATCCCCCCAGACGCTACCTGGGCTTCTAGAAGTCGAGCAGCGGTGTTGGGGTCGATCAACCCTGCCTGAGCTGCCTCCCTTACCCCGAAGATCTGCCTTTTCTCTACATCTACAACCCCTGCAAGGGTTTTATCTGACTTCAAGACACTCCACATTAGATCTTCATCTAGTAAACCCTCCTGCATAACATCCTCCATGCTAAGTGACTCACCACTGCTGGCATCAAGGAAACCCCCAAACAGACCTGTCTGAGCCATTAATTTAACTGCCGTGTGGCCAGGGAGGACACCCTGAGCTACGGCCTCATCTGGGAGCAGCTTTTCCCCTTCGTCTGTCATCAGACCTCCATGTTTGAGCTCTAGCACTAACTTTGCTAATTCAGCATCCTCCCCTTCCTTCTCTCCCGCTGATTCAAGGATACCAATCTGAGGTTTAGCATGATTTGAGTCAGTCTCTGTTACAGGCACCTTTTGTTTGGGCCTTTCTAATTCAACCTGAGAATGCTTTATATCTTTCCTATCATCAGATTCTTTTGATTTAACATCTTTACTTGTTTTTGCTCCCAGTGGGAAGGGTTCCTTCAACAATTTCACTGGTGCCATAGGTGTTTTTCTATCTACTGTTGTGGTTGTACTAGTCTCCTCTTGGCCACCACTATCCCTGGGTTTGGATTCAGGTGGTACCAGCTCATTTGGGCCTTCAAGATTTTTAGCTGAAGCCATTAAACTTCCATGATCGGATACTTCTTTCTTTTGAGCTTTTACTTTTGCATCTTTTTCCACACCAATTTTATTTTTCGCTGCACTCTCTGCAATTACAGAAGGCTTTTGCGACAATCTGTTGTCATTTTCTCCATCATACCGTCCTTCTAGACTACCTGTATCATTAATCTCAACTTCTTTGCTTGGTGCGACTACATCAGAGATTTTCTCTCCATCCTCAGTTTGTTTGTCATTCACTCCTATATCAGCCAAACTAAACTCTCTCGCCATTTGCAGCTTCCCTTGCCCCTCTGTAGTCAAACTGCTTTGTGGCTCAACGTGACTTTCATAAACAGAGTCTCCAGCAACCAGTTCAGTGGCTTTGACCAACTCTACCAACTCAGAGTCTAGTAGCACCAATCGCTTTCCAGAATGAGCATCCACATAACTGTGAGTCATGAGGTGATACAGCAGCTTGTGTTTTGCTTGCTCTTTGTGATCCATTCCATGTGTCAGTGTAGCATCCCAGACAAGGCCTGCAGGAGATGATGAGGGCGACGGGGATGATGGAGGTGGAGAAGAGCTGGTGGAACCCCAGCTCAAGCGGTGTAGAGACGGAGTACCTGACTGGCTCATGCTGGAAAGAACATCTGGGATGTGGGTGTCTTTGAGAAAACGGACAACACTGGGCTCCAGGGCCTCTTTGGCAGCCTGATTTAGGGGAAGCACCTGGAGAGTTTCTGGGTTGTACAGCGCCCCAATGGCATGTCGCTGTCTCAGGATGTTCCGTGACAGCTCTCCTGAGATCACTCCTTGTTGAAGAGCCTCAACAATGGGCAGGAGTTCACCAGACTCAGGCCAGAGTATTCCCATGAAAGCCCAAAGAGACTCAAGGACCAACAGAGCCAAACGAGGAGAGAGAAGATCCCTGTGTATACTCTCTTCCAAATCCAGGCGTTCTCCACTGAAAGGATCTAGAATTCCCCCATTTTGCAGCTGTCGTGCTAACACAGCACAGGCTAGATCCTGGTCCATAAGTCCATGACGAACAGCCTCATCAACAGTCAACCGGTGGCCAGACCGCGGGTCAGCAATACCACCGGCAAAGAGCTGTGCTTCAAGAAGTCGTACAGTAACTTTACGATCAATCAGACCTTCCTGGACTGCACGGAATATGCCTACTTTTCTTCCAGACCGGAGGCAGACAGTTCCTCCAGGTTGCTGTTTGATAGGGAGAAGGAGGAGGCCAGAGTCATTGTCAGGGACACAACGCTGTTGTAGCTCATATAGGTTTAATTTTTCAGCTGTGTTTGGATCAATCAGCTCTCTTTGTTGTTGCCTTGACTGGAGTTTGGTGAGGGTTCTGGGAGACAAAAGTCTCATGTCTTCTGCTTGCTCCAGACTCATAATTTTTCCCGTTGCATTTCTCAGGCCTCCAGTGTTCATCTGGAGTTGCAAAATGTGAAGCCCCACCTCCTCTCTGATGAGCCCAAACTCCATGGCTGTAGCTACTGGCAACACATTTTGTTGTTGGTCATCTGCAGACTTAGTACTTTCCACCAAAAGCAAGGTGCTCTCTAGCTCAGAAAGGGCCTGTCTGGTATGGATGTCAATTAGGCCTTGACTTAGACCTTGTTCCAGTGAAAGATAGAGAGGTGAGTTAGGCTGGAGGAGCCCACCCATAATGAGCTGGGCCTCCAGTAGCACATGGCAGGTGTCCTGGTCAATAAGACCACGTTGGGCTGCTTGGAAGACTGGGAATGTTTCCACTGTTCCCAGGTCAATCACTCCAGCAATGGCAATTTGGTTCTACAAAAATAAAGAAAACAAAAGCCCAGTTGACATTTATTCTGGTATCATTAAAAAGCAAAACTAATCAATTAATTACTATGTTGTCATATTATATTATAGTTTCATAAAATACAATTGGCAGAATCAGATGGTAGAATCAGAAAATGAAGAAAACCCACAACCAGCTGCCACAAAAAATGTAACAGATATTTATTCAAGTCTATATATATATATATATATATATATATATATATATATATATATATATATATATACACATTATAGGATTATGATTGAATTTTCCCCTGTAGTTCCATTTCTCTTTTAAATTAAAAAGCACTTTAATACTTACCACTGCTATTCTATAACGAGCACTAAGCATGCAACAAAGCAACTAGTAGCAAAATATGCAGAAAAAGCCCTGGATAAAGGTAAACAAAGACACATAAAAGAACACAGAAGTGTTCCGAAGAAGAGAATAAAATGTGTTGTTGAGGAAAAAGCAACGGTAAGAGAGAAAGCGAGCGCTACTTACCGTACGGGCCGGTCCCGTGGCACACACACTAACGGGCCAGCTTACGGCTCGGCAGAGCGAGGTGCGACAGGTGAGAAGCTGGTTGTTAGCATTCTGCATGCCACTCTTCATTCTGACTCCTGTCACTACGCTGACACTAAATCCTCCTGCTGACCTTACTTTAGACTGGAATTAGGCTCAGAATAAAAATATACTACAACACCTTTAAACAGAAACTGACAAAGGCCAAATTATAAATGAGAACATATTACAATATGTATGTTTACCTCACGGATAACATGATGAATTGCATATTGTCTTGCAATATACCATGTATCAAATAATATCGTATTGTTTTATCTGATGAGACAACACGGTTTCCATTTAAACTAACTGAACAGTAAACTGATCTGCAGATTTAGTGTATTTGCAAATGCCCTGCTTTATTTTCCTTCTCCCATTCTGATCCTTGGCTCAGAGCTTGGATGTCCACAATTCTCCTCTGGCTGCTGTTAGTGGTTTTCAAGCAAAACGCTGGTTTAAAGTTTCACACATTAATAGTACGCATTAGAACAAACACAAAAACTCTCATTCACACACTCTTGTGATCTGGACACAACATGCTCAAATGGTGAAGTGTTTTTTTTTGTTTTGCATAGCTGGCCTCTGGTGCATCGACACTGTAAACCTCTAAAAGTGACTTTTTAAAAACATCTACGCTTTCGGTGAGTTTTTTTAGTCACATAAAGGTGCCCTGTAAAAACATACAACATTCACATAGGAGTCAATTATGAGCTGCAGCTGTCAAGACATAAGAATTATCATCAAGGATTGTTTGAAACCTGAAATAATCACACATTCAATCGTTTTTGACAGATGAACCATATTGTATATGCCAGGAGAGGAATGACCAAGTGAGAGCTGACTGTGAATGTGTGATTTTACATATATACATGGGGGTAAAAATAAATACTGAATGTAATGTGTGCAGTGGCATTATTTTACTACTACATAAAGAAAAGGAACATGATACTACTTTGTACCTACAGAGATGAGTCAAATGTGAAGGTGCATCTATTGTGTAAATGATTGTTTCTAACGATGGATCTACAACAAGCGGAGCTCTGCAGCTTCTAGCTAACTGCTAGCATGATTCGGGCGGCGCTGCCCTAGTGCGGCACCACGAAGGCCATGTATTAACCATGTTAGCAGTTCAGCACATGTGTTTTCTGATGATACTGACAGTGATGATGAAGATGACAAAAACTAGGACAGTTAATGAAATGACTGCAGGCTTTTAGGAGATCAATGTGAGAATCAGTGGAACACTCCATGCTCAAAGCCCCATTCAGACAGTGTCATCCAGTGAATTCATCTTTGCCCTTCTGTGCCCACATTTCTACTAGAAGTGTTCATTTAGAAAACAAAAATTTCACAAAAAAGCAGGCTGCAATAGACTACAGCGTCTTTTAAACTGTCAAATTATTCTACTATTTGCAACTTATCCTTGAATGACAAAGGAGGTCAAAAAAGTGGCAAAAATAGAAACTGTTATTTTTACATCATCTGGATACACGTCTGAAAAGGGTCTGTGATGTTTGTTAAACCAAACCAAGTCAATGAGTGAGACTCATCCATAGTGCTGATGTTTGTCGAAAATGCAAACTGTAAACACACAACATGCTGTACAACACACACAGTCTTGCTGGCTCACACATGAACTCACACTTAGCTCGCAAGCGTATTCACACTCGAAGCAACATTTTCCACAATTACATTTTGGAAAGCTTACAAAACCCAAAAATACATTTTTGTAACAAATCCTCGGTACCCTCTCTCCATCTCGACCCATCCCTCCAACCGTATCTACCTTTCTTTCCTCCTCTTTGGCCAGTTGTTGCTCCAGCTGCTGCAGCTGCTGGGTGGAGCTGTCACACAGCTGGTTGTAGGTGGCCATCAGCTCGTCCAGCTGAGCCTCGACATGAGCACGCTCCTCTGGGGACAATCTGCAGAGGACACGACACCGGGATTTGGGTGTTTAATGTGCTAACATGTAGGTTTCCCACAGTGGCTTTGATATACAGTATATTTTATCATTATCATATTTTTAAGTTGGAGATTTTTCCAGAGTCAAAAATGATTTGTTACTATTGTGTTTACTAAAAGTGAAATCATTTGCACTACTGTTACCCATGGAAAAAACTATATATCACTATGCACATTACTGTACACCTGTCCATTTGAAACATTCCCTTGATATTCCTTTTCTTTATTTAATCTTATTTTTCTTTTCGTTTATTTCTCAAAGGGGAATAAACATAAAATAATTCTGCTTAAAGGGATAGTTCAGACTTTTTGAAGTGGGGTTGTACGACGCACTGAAGCAGTTACATCTATCTGTGCTATTTACAAAGCAACCAGACTCCACTGATAAAACACGAGAGTTACTGGTCTATCGCTGCCTCAGTCGGTTATTTTGTTTGTGTTATTGTGTGACTTCGAAGTGAATCCGAATTAATCCTCGAAAACACCAAAGTCAAACACAATAACACAAACAAATTGATCGAGGCAGCAGTAGACCAACAAGTCCTGTGTTCTGCGAGGTAAAATGACAGTTTTTGTCAATGGAGTCTGGCGGCTTTGAGGAGAGCAGACAATAACTAACGGCTTCAGTTCCCCGTCAAAAAGGGCGGCCTGATGGAGAGGTAAAGCGGTGAAAATATTCTAAATGTAGCATATACTTAAGTACATTGCTGTGCTCCAGCGCTGTCTGCTTCTTCAAACTGGAGCATGCTGGCCGTCACCTACTTAGTATGGATAGGTACTTATCCATACTACATACAAATAATTCGAACTATGCCCTCAGTTCAGTATTTCCATGACAAGCAGCTAGATGATCATGCACTGTTTGTAGAGTGTGAGTGTCCATGTGTGTTGCTCTGTGCTAGAGTCTAGGACACAGGTAAAGTCAGACGGTATGTGAATGTGTGTGTCCGTGATCCAAACTTACTTGCTGGCCTGTTTTGATAGCAGGAAGACCTGAGTGCTCCTGATGGCTTCAGCAACTTCCTCTTTCTTGGCTGCCAGCTGTTCACTGACGGCCTTTAGGAGAACACATATGTATGACACACTTAGTACAGTACAACCACCATCAACTACCATTTCGTTGTTTCAATTAAACAGCAAATGACATGTAATTTATGAGGACTCGTTATCTTTTATAAACATATGTACATATAAATATAGTATATAATAATATTTATATATGTGTGTGTATATATCTATAATCTATGCTGTCAAAATGAATGTGTTAACACATTAATGCTAATTTGTTTTAATACCACTAATTTCTTCTCTCAGAGTGAACATTCTGGCATCATATGAAAGTAGAAACTAAGAAATCCACTGGTACCAACCAGCTCATACTAGCTTACTGTGAAGGAGGATAAATAATGCTCCAAACTTATAATAAATTATGGCAAGGAAAAACTGCCATGTCCATTTACCTCCAGATGTGTGAATGTAAATGGGTTCAGTCTCCCCTTTACAGACATGCCCACTTTATGATGATCACAGTCAGTCTGGATCAAGTCATAGTCAAGTCAGCACTCTGACACACTGACAGCTGTTGTTGTCTGTTGGGCTGCAGTTTGTTATGTTATGATTTGAGCATATTTCTATGGTAAAGTCAGAACCTGGGAGGGTTTCAGGACAACATTTTTCATTGTTTTGTGTTGTTAATTGATTTCCAGTAATACATATATACATACATTTGTATCAAGCAAGTATATTTGTCCATTCCTATGTTGATAAGAGTATTAAATACTTGACAAATCTCCCTTTAAGATACATTTGGAACAGATTAAAAATATGCGATTCATTTGCGATCAACTATTTTAATCGATTGACAGCTCTAATTTATATTTATAACAGTTGCACAGAATAAACACCCCACTGGACTACTTAAATGTAGAATGCTCTCTCTTCTGTAGGATAATATGTACAACCAAAACATTTTAGATTTCTGTTGTACCTGCTGAGCAGCAAGCGAAGACTCTGCGTTGGGTCCTCCAGTCCGTCCCTGGAGGCCTTTAACCCAGCCCAGCAGGTCTGACACCTGGCCCACCCTGGCCTGCTTCTCCTCCTCCACCTCTTTCTGCACAGACACAAAAAAATGGTTTACAAGATAAATCTCGAACCATTTGTCTTGTTTAGGCAATAATTTAACATTAAATTAATGAAGAACTTTTTTCCTGCTGGCCAATAAACACAAAATTCTTCCCACTTTCCACAACAGTGATTTAATTAACCACAAAGTGATATATAGAGAAACAAGGTCCCACCTCTTCTTCTTCTAGTCTCCTCAGTGCATCGCTGATGTACTTTACATGTTGGGTTGTCAGGGTGACCAAGGCTGTGTAGCGTGTGCGTAAGTCCATGAACTGCAAATAGACATATAGATAAATTTATAGATAATTTATATATATACATAATATTAATCTATAAATAATATTAGTCATATTAATGATATTAATCAAAAGACTATAGAAGACTCTCTAGCCTCACCTCCTGAGTGATGGCGTCAGAGGAAGAGTGCATCCTCCTCCTCTTGACAGGTGACTTGTGCGTAGACTCTACGAAGGCTCTGTAGGTCATCAGCTGCAGTTCGTAGTCCTGCAGAACACAAACATAAAGGGACACGAGGAAGGAAAATGTCTGCAATCATAACACTATTAATGTAATACCATCAGATGCATTTACACACATTCTTGATTGTTTGCGACACATAACAATGACAAAGTCAGTGACTCGCAGATCGTTTAGACCATTATTGTGAAATACCTCCGCACAAACTAAAAAATATTCAAAAACAAAGTCACATGTTCGACAAGCTGTAAATGAAAAACAAACAGTGTCTTACCTTCACTGAGGTGCAGTACTGTTTGGAGTGAGTCTGGCACTCGTCTAGTTTGGCCTGATTCTGTTCAATCTCAGCTACTAATGCCTGAAGAGAGGGATCAGCCCAGAACAACAAACATAATTTAAGTCTGTCAGATCAAATGTGTTGGCTGCATTTTTTCACCCTTACTTTTTTAATACAGAACATTTAATGCACAACAATATTTCCATCATTCTTTAGAATCAATCCATAGCATTGTGTTATTGTCCTTCCAGGTAACCATCCAGCCAGTCTATCACATGGAAGTCAGCGCGTTACTAACCGTCTGCTGGGCCAGTTGTTCAGACAGCGCTTTGCTGTCCATCTGTCCAGGTTGTGTGTTTTCTTGTCTCTCTGTCGTTTCTTCGATCCAGCTGATCAGAGCAGAGTGACCGTCTCTGTACTGCTGTAGCGCCGAGCCCAGAGCTTCTAGATCGCTTCGTCTGCAACAAAACAGGAAAGTTTAGTATCCAGTATGTGCACATGACTGTTTTTGAGCAAGACAACATGTTCTGCCATAACACATTCCTCTAATAATCAGATATGAGAACATCAGTAAGACCCATACTCCCTTCTAGGGACTTTTACTTTGGAAAATATCAAAATTAATACAGTAACATTTTCATCATGTATGTATTCAGAGATTATTTATAACATTTTCTTCCAGAAACCTGAAAATCAAAGAATAAAGACATTTCCCTGATAAATTACTGGTATTTTCTTTTGAACGTAAAAGGGACACGTACCATGTTTTATACTTCTGGTGAATATAATCCAGTCAAGTTTCCATGTATGTATTTTGTTCAAACAGTTCCCTTTGAAAACACTTTATTTTGAAAACCGGATATAGTCACACATGTCTACTTCCTCTAACTTCTCCAAGGTGGTCTCTAGCTCTCCGTCAGCTCCGTTCTCTTTCTACATCCATGGTCAGCTCCATCAGGGCCGTTTGAATGTATTTAACATAAATGTCAGTATATGGGTGATCTATAGTTGTAGCATCGGTTGATTTGACCACAGAGATGAGAGCGATGACTGGCCTGACGTCACGTTACCGCAATTCAATAATGTTTCATGTCCATGACAGAGTTAGCACGCAGCTTTAGCCGTGATGTCTAGCTCTGCTTTTCCTACAATGTTTCCATCCTTTACTGGATGTGTAGTGTTTACCACTTTGGATTTAATATGTGAGGGTGCAGGTCATGTCCACGAGGACCCTCCAACATTTTCTACTTTTGGCCAGCTGCGGTGTGTTTTGGTTGATGGATACAGAAAGGATATGATGTCATGTTACTCAGACTACAACAATAAAAGCTTCCTTTTCCATCTGCATAGACTCAAATGAAGCAAATATTCTGGCATTAACAAATCAATGTCAAAATCGTAAAAAGAAGAGAAAAAAAAAATCACAGTACCTACAGTAGGTGAATCAATTCGTTTGCCCCCACTAACTCACCGTGTCTCCATCTGTCTCTTGACTCCGCTCCACCTCTCTACCATCTGATTGGCTTTCTCCTGGTAGCGCTCCAGCTCAGGGCTGCGGTCTGGGTGGAGCCTGCTGAGCTGAGACCCCGCCTCTTTGGCCTGAGCCACCTCCGACTGCAGAGACTGGAAGACGCCCTCCTGCTCAACAAGCTCGGCCTGCCACCTCTAGAGGCAGAATAAAGGTTCGAGTCAAACAGGTTCACAACATGAGCTTTAAGAGGAGTTCATGTGACAGCGTGTCCCGTACCGCTAGTTGATCTCTGAGGTTTTGAATGGCCGTTGTGTCAGCAGGAACAGTGTCCTCTTCACTGAGTCTGCTCTCATTCTTCCTGACCTGGCTCTCTGCTTCATCCAGGCTACGCATCAGGATGTCTACTGTTTTTAACCTGAGGTAAAAGGTACAGAGAAGTAAGTAAATCACATATTTTGTGAAGGTAACATCCCTTTATATTTCTGCGTGAACCAATAAACAGCAGGAGAAGAAGCTCACTAACTTTTCTAGGTAGACAGATGAGAGTTTGTGCAGTTTGTCTGTCTTCTCCACAGCCTGATTGAGTTCAGACCGGAGGACTGGAACGCTGGAGGATGTCGGCTTCTCCTCGAAGAAACTGACGCAGCGACGAGATACGTCGCCCAAACTGGAGCGCAGGAGGTCCAGCTCCGACTGCAGCTTCTGGACAAGAATGTGATTTTAAGTGAGCCATAAGAAATGAGGGGGTATGTGACATCTTAGTTTCCTTTTTTTCCCCGGAGAAGAGTTTAAACACTTTTCGAAATATAAAACCATTTTTCAAGAACTGTTAAAACTCAGTCTCGACGTCATAAATGGGTGTTATTGCCCATTGCAACCAACAGATGGGGCTCAAACTGACCTCCTGCTCTGCTATCTGGACAGCGTGGTCAACACTGTCGCCTGACAGCCGGCTGGGGGGCGGAGTCTGAATCCCCCTCATCAGTCTCTGCTCGGCCTCGTTTAGACGGAGGGTGATGTTGTGCAGCTCCGACAGGTACGAACGAGAGACTGACTCATCCTTCTCCACTGGAGAGAGACAAAAGACAGCGGTGAGAAGAAAGAAGAGCTATTTTGGACATGAACAGTAACACTATAGCCATTTGCTTTTACAATATTTCCCTCTGATATGTAGTGAAGTTGAAGTATAAAGTGGCATGGAAAGAAAATACTAAAGTATCTCAGTACTTGAGCAAATGTACTTAATTAAATTTTAACAAATCGTAATGGCTAGGGCTGGGATGAAACACCTATTTCCAGATTCAATTTAACGACACTTGGGTGCCGATTCAATGTGTACTGCAAGTATTGTGATTTGATATTATGATTTACTGCAATTTTTGGGAAAACATTGAATCAGACACTTCTAGTGACTTTTACTTCAGAAAATATCTAAATTAAAAATTTTTAATTTTCAGGATGTACGTAGTCACAGATGTCCTGAAGTCAAATACATCAGGATCATTGTCAGGCAATATTTCTTACATTTTTTCCAGCAACCCAAAAATTAAAGAATAAAGAAATTTCCGTCACAGATTAGTGGTAATTTATTTATAATTCATAAGGGACATGTAATGTTTTATTCTTCTGGTGAATATAATTCAATCAATCTTCCTTCCATACAGTATATGTATTTTGTATGTACAGTTCCCTTTGTTAACACCTTATTTTGAAAACCAGACACAGTCACATGTATCTACTTCCTCTAACTCCTATAAAGTGGTCTCTAGCTCTCCGTCAGCTCCCTTCTCTTCATACATCCATGGTCAGCTCCATCGGGGCCGTTTGAATGTATTTAACATAAATGTCAGTATATGGAGCTCTACAGTTGTAGCGTCGGCTGATTTGACCACGGAGATGAGAGTGACGGCTGGCTCGACCGCACGTTACCACAGTACGATCAGCTTTAGCCATCATATCTAGCTCTGCTGTTTCCATCCTTTACTGTATGTGAAGAGTTTACCACGCTGGATTTAACATGTGAGAGTACACGTCGTATCCTCGAGGACCCTGCGCTGTTTCCTTTCTCATTCCAACTCGCTTTGGTTTGTTTTGGTTTTTGACATATACAGAATGGATGAAATCGTGTTACTCAGACTAGAACAATCCTTCTACCTCTGCATAGACTCCAATGAAGCAAATATATTGATTCTGACATTAAAAAATCGATTTCAAAATTGTAAAAAATGAAAAACACAACACCTAGGTGAATTGATTTCTACCCGTAGTACTTGCCAACTGCAAGTGTTCAGAAGGTATGTATGCATCCATGAGGGTATATTTGTCTCACCGGTCTGCATGTTGAGCAGCAGGTTCTGGCAGTGCTGCTGGGCCTGCTGAACGTCCTTCTCCAGCTCTCGTCTTTCGCCTGGCGTGAACGTGGAGCTCTCTTTGCTGTCAGACAGGAAGTCGGCCAACTGGGACTCCAGGTGATCCAGGACCTGCTGCCGCTCTGCCGGGGACTGACAACGAACCTGACGGGTGGGACGCAGAGGGAGAAGGTGAGTAAGATGGAGCAGAAGAGGACAGGAACAGGACGGACTGGAAATGGATGCCGAGTCTCACCGTGTCCAGGTCCCATCCGGAGACAGTCCTGATGTCTTTGAGCAGGTAGTGCCAGGACACCACACTCTTCATGTTTACATGCAGCTGATGCCACAGAGACATGACCTTCTGGTACAGCTGCTCCGCCCTGCACACACATACACAGAACAGATATCTTACCACTTCTTGATATGTAATAAACACCTCATCACCGACTTTACGACAATCATTATCCTGCTGTTTACTTCCACTGAAACCCTTATTGTGCTCTGTATGTTTGGAGCATGTGTCTCACCTGCTGGCTGTGTCGATGGCCTCCTGGTTGGGGGGTGGGATGGTGAAACACACCGAGGGGACCATGGCCTCATTCCCCATCGTACTGATCACCTTCCACTTGGTCCTCTGAGAGTTGTCCTCCAGCACACACTCCTCGCCTCGGGTTATTGTGATCTGAGAGGAGGCGGGGGTGCAGGATGGGTGCAAAAACAGAAAAACAGAGAGAGAGATAGATCGAGCATGAATGGAGGTGGAGAGAAGGGGTAGTGAACAGGGAAAAAAGAGGGAATGGAGGTTATGGAAACACAAATGTTGGGAGCAAGGAAAGAAAGATGAGGAAAACATGAAGAACAAGATGGAAAAAAATTAACAGTAAGGAAGGATTTTGATAGTTAAAAAGAAAGACAAAAGAGGTTAGAAGACGGGATGGATAGAGGAGAGGTCAGATGACAAAGAGGAAGAATCGGGGAGGAGAGAAGTGAAAACACGTAAACCAAAGGCTGATAGCAACAAACTCAATGCAACACAAAATACAAACATTCATGATTTCATGAAGTTAGCAGAAGCCCTAAAATGATATGACATTAGAGACCTGGACACAGGAATGATGCCATGTGGACTGAAAGCTGCTTTGTGCCTCCAAACTGAAAGCTTTTATTATGAAAGTAGCAAATGTGCTCCATACTTAATAGGATAGTTTGGATTGTTTGAGTTGTATGAGGTACTTTTCCATATTATTATTATATTACCTACAGTAGATGATGGTAACAGACCGGAGTACCAGCCCTGGAGCAAAGCAATGTACTGCTGTGGACAGAGGCAGCAGCAAAACAGATTTAAGACACCTAAAAAAATCAATATCAGTTTAAGTTTACACTATTTACAATATTTTCACCACTTTACATTGAGAGCCCTTTCTGAGGAGGAACTGATGCAGTTATCTACCCTCTCTTCAAAGCCACCAGACTCCTTTGACAAAAGCAGCAATTTTACCTCTCAGTACACAGGAGTTTCTAGTTCATCTACTGCTAAGCTAGTTTGTGTTATCGTGTGATTTTGTGAATCTGAACTAAACCAGATCACACAATTACACAAACAAACAAACTGATGAAGGCAGCGGTAGACAAACAACTCCCATGTTCTGCGAGGTAAAAGTTGTTTTTGTAAAAGGAGTCTGGTGAAGACAGCATAGATACCGGCTTCAGTTCCCCGACAGGGCTGTCTGACGACAAGGTAAAACGGTGAAGATATTCTAAATATAGCGTACATTTAAACTGATACTGTTTTTTTAGGTGTCTAAAATCTGTTTTGCTGCTGTCCCCGTCCACAGCAGTACATTGCTTTGCTCCTGTGCTGGTTCGCCTGTCAGTCTCTCCAAACTGACTGTGTACCAACTGCCATCTACTGTAGTAATACACTGATTATGGAGAACTTCTGAACTATCCCTTTCATGCGAGGTTTACTGATACCTGGGTTTCACAGAGTCACCAACAAGCGAATACTGTGCTGATGTGGTGATTTAAAGAAACCCAGTTTTGGGATTAAAAAATACAGTTCTAAAATGAACACAAGCCATGAGACTGTGGGGAAGAGTTTTAGGGCTGCACATAAAAAAATGCTACCGCTGTACTGCCTCCCCCACCGACCACCCTCTCTCACCCCGTCCCTGCACACACACATCATCAATACATCAATAATGCAAAGCTATGCACATACAGTACATACATGGCATGTAAATCAAAGCTTGAAGCTGTGACTTGTTATTGTCTGACTGACTGAATGAGCCTCAGAGGCCCGTGTTAAATTCAGTTCAGCTCACTGATTGCCACCTGCCCTTATCAACACTGATGCCGTTTTGAAAACTACGACTTCTCCTGAACAAGTCAATTTCATTTTCACCTTTCAGCTCTAGTGCGGTCATTATGGAAGTATTAGTATGTACAATAGGAGAATAAATAAACGGTGGACATGCTGAGATGAAAGAGTGTTTTTGTGTCCTACTGTCTGTCTCTACTGTCCAAACTCAAACTTCTTTAGGACGGTCTCTTTGTCCTTAGGTTTTACAAAGCCTTTGCCCTCGTATATTTTAGTAGTGGTTTTGTTGCTGCTACCCTCAAATTTTGAGAGACCACGTTTGTCCCATCCGGCAACCAGATTCCTGCTATCTAGTGCCATTAAGACACACTGTGTTAACGTGCGCATACAAAGGTTAATCCATGTGGTTCAATTTTAATAAGATAACCATAGTTTAGCATTTTGTTCTGATGCAGGACTCAACAATAAGGATTGTCCACTTGTGCGGTCGGCCTTTGGACAGTTGCGGGCTGTAGGTGGGAGTCTGTTGCCCTAGTTTTTGAGGTGTGTCCCGCACTGTCGGCTCTAGTCTGCCTGTGGTGGGGGCTTTTTGTCCGATTCAGAACAGCAAAATCTGATCTGCAAATCTTAAATTTGCAAAAACTTGCAAAAAGTCCGGCGAGACTCGTTGCCCAATGGCCTATCCTGACCTTAACTACAAAAGGTCAATGCCTAACCTTAACAGTCTTGTAAGAGTTTTACCCCCAGCTTTACCCATCTATTTGAATCAGCGACGGAGCCCGTCTGTGAGAAAAATCACTCTGATTGGCTGTTCAGCTTAAACGAATCAGTGCATGAGAAGAGAAATGAGGAAAGCAAGTCAACAAGTCAAGTCAAGAAGGCCCACAGATTTTTCATCTTCACCTCATCTGATCAATCCAACACACGGATATTATCACAACGACATGGCCTTCTGGAATGAAGTAGTGAGTGAGAATTGTGTGAAAATGTTGTCATGTTGTTTCATGCACGTATCATAACAGCGGCTTGTGTATCCGCCGTCCTCCATCCGTCTTTTTGAATGACGAATGCAGACTACCGCCGCCTGCTGGTGTGGAGAGTTATTTCCTCTCACACAGGTGCAGACCGTACATGCTAACTGGCCGTCAGCCGTCATCTTTGTGGTGAGTTCAAATGCAACTTGTCAACCAAAACAAAGAAGACGTGAAGCAACGCAAACGTTAGTTCTGTGTTGTCGGCTTGATGTGTCTGGGCCTTAACATAGTTTTTTCTGGAGATATTGAGGGAAGCAGTGTAGCTCAGGTAGTGTGGCTGTCTCACTTCCTTCTCATCTCTGTTGAGAGTCGCACATACGCAGCACCGATCCGAGAACATGGATAAACATTATGAGCTGAAGTACAAGCAGGCATTTCAGTTTCAGTACCCCAGAAACAGGAGTTTAGTTAGCTGGCATTAGAAGATGTGGGCAAAACTCCAGATTCATTTACTTAAATATAGATTCAACATGACGGTTATCTTTGGTCTTTGCTGTCATTTTATAACCGCTTATAAAGAAAATAATTTGTATAGGGGCAAGTAGATTTCTGATCCAGTGAAAAGAGCAAAACATTAACATTGAACCATGTGATGGAGACTGGATTAGACCATTTCTATTTTTAGTGCCTGGGTAGAAAATCCAGTGAATGGAGGGCACAATGAACCAATTCATACACACCTACTGTATAACTGTTTAACTCCAAAAACCTACCAGGGCAGGTATCAAACTCCCAGTGACCACGCGTTACGTTACTGACGCTGAAACCTGACATCAGCTGATAAGACAGGAGCAACCAGGGCAGTGCAGTGTGTGTGCAGTGTAAGAATCTGAGGTGAGAGAGGGAGAATATAGGCAGCTATACCTGAACGTTTGTCTTGCCAGCCCAGCCGACAGACGAGAGGAAGGGAAGAGGATGAGGAAGAGGAGGAGGAGGGAGTGAGAAGGGAGAGGCAAACAAAGGTACATGAGGGTATGGAGAGAAAGGAGACACAGGAAAGTGAAGGAGAGAGATTACTTTTGGTCATGTGCATGTTTGTCCAGAGGTTTGGTGAATATCAGCACACACTGCTTTCAGTACAACTTCCAGGTCTGTGCAACCTTTTCTTTTCTTAGATCAGTGATGCGGTAGAAGACCAAACCAGCTTCCTTCTTCACCTGGATAAAACACCTCACATACAGTATGCTTCATTGAACAAATTGACCCTGAGGAAACACAGCCAGCTAAAAATAGCAGCATACAGGGACTGCAGCGTGCCCATGCTGCGGGTGGTGCTGGTTCTCAGCTCAGCCCGTAAAGGGGATGAGACAGATGTATAATTTATTGGTTTTTACATTCCCCGAGGACATCACAGCTGAGAGTGAGAGGAGAGGGAGAGACGTTTAAAGGTGGCACTGAGGAGGATCAACTCCTTATTCATCAGTTCAGAGGACAAAATTCAAAGATCATCTGGAACACTTTATAATAACCATCATTAATAAATGGTAAACTGAACTTTACTGTTAACAAACGATGAAATAATAATTAATAATGTTAACTATTAGTAATGCTAAAATGTATGGTTTTTAATCACTAGTTTGTGTAATATAAAATAATTAGTTTAAAAATTATATATGCTATCAGCTGATAAATAAGGATAGCAATTACTTTCTGATTAACATAAATAAAATATTTATTATTACATGGCTTTGTTGAATACTCGAGTCTGATTGGTCAATCACAGCATTCAAAGGTGTGATTTTTCTTTATAGCAGACTGTTGCTATGGGCACAGTTCTGATGTTGTACTTTGGCTGTTATGTCAAATTACTGATTTCTTAAGTAAGCAGATGTGTAATAAGCAGGATAATGTTCAGCTAGCGGGTCATTGTTGAGAAATAAACCCAGACAGACATAAAAGCCATCTAAATAAAATTTATAGATGTTTTACAAACCAATTATTAACCATTAAAAAAAGTGTTACATATATCCATCTCTGTAATGTTTATAGATGTTTTACAAACAATTTCTTGAAGGTTTAAAAAATACCTTATTCATTAACAAATATATATACATATAGCAAATCAAATGTTACGTGTGCAATAATAAACAGAAATTATAGCATTACTAATTATTAGTAAACAGTAATTAGCATTTACTGTTTGTGAACAGTAAAAAAAAAGCTATTAATTAAGTTTAATTAACCCTTTTATGGTAAACAGATAAGAGTATAAGATAAAGTATGTAAGTGTTGCCTCTTTATCACTGCGAGAACGATTCAGGGATAAATACTGGATCATAATCTTTATGCTTATTCAGCTACCAAACTGAGCGCTGCATTTTGTTCTTGCCAGTTAAAATGAAGAGAAAACAGTTGGAGCTGTTACTTAAAAAATCCACTGCTGTCGTCTGTTCATTAATATGGACCATCTCATCAGTCTACAGACAAAAAAACTTTCACAGCATGGAGCAAGGAGCTAAAATACAACAGCCACAAAGTGGATGTGGGAGGGGGCTTGGAGAGGTAGTGCAGGGCAGGGAGGAGGCGGCTGGTGGTGAGGGTTAAAACAATAGAGCGGGTGAGGTCGGTGGTGAGCTGGTACTGGTCACAACCTGGTCCTGGAAGTGTTCCTTATACGAACCTTCAGTAACACCGGGCTCCATAAGCTAAGACCAGACAAGCTAGGCTAGGTAATTTTAGCTCAGCTACAGTTTTTAAGGTTTTCAGTGTCAGAAACTTTCAGGAACTAAAACATGAACACCCACATGTTGATATAGTGTATGGCGTGTCCCCATACCTCTATCTGTCTGTAGTCGCAGATGGCTTTGATGGGTGTTGTGGCTCCCAGGGTGCTCTCTGCGTTGCGGGGGCGGAGCTGCACCAGCGTCTTTGCCCGGCCCACCAGGCTCGCCACCGTACTGCGGTACTCAATCAGCTGCTCCTTCTCCTCCTGCAGGACAGATGAAATCATCTAACTGTCACTCACTTCATGGGATGGTTTGTTTCATCCTGTTAGACATTTGTGTGAAATTGTCATAATTAGCAGCTGAATTTTTGAGTTATGGCTAAAAACCTGTTTTTGGTCATAGTGGCCTGTGACCACACAAATCGAATCAGTTCATCCTCGAGTCCAGATGTGAAGAAATTCCCTCCAGGCCTTCCTAAGCTATCACATTCACAAATATATTACATATATTATGCTATATTATGTATTATATACATATATTATGCAAATATATGTATATAATAATTATTGGAAATCAATTAGCAACACAAAACAATGACAAAGATAGTTCAGAAACCCTCACAGGTACAATATTTAGCATAAAAAATATGATCAAATCATAAACTGCAGCCCAACACGCAACAACAGCTGTCACCGTCAGAGGTCAATGAGACTCGTTTTTCCTCACCAAGCTTTAGCGCAATTTTGGAGCGTTATTTAGCCTCCTTCAAAACAAGCTAGTATGACCTGGTTGGTTTGAATGGGTTCCTGAGCCTGCTGCAACTTGAAAATCGCAAGTCGAAAGAAATAAGTGGCATTAAAACAAATTTGCATTAACTTTGACAGCTCTGTATTAGACACATGAAGCTTGTGTTTCCTGTTATAATAGTGCAGCTCCTCCACCTTACGGTTAGCCTATTAGCCTGTAGCTCCTGAGATGAGAGGCCTTCCTGACTCAGCTGCTTGAGTTAGCTCGGGCGCTAACCATTCAACATTTAAACAGTGTGCTCTTCACCCTGACGGGTAGAATTACATTGAGTTTCTGTCTGGCCCCCAGCAGAGAGAGTCATTAAAGGTTCATTACAGAGAGACACAAACAGGTACATAAAGAGATAGAGAGGTACAGACTGAAAGAGATGAACTGAGGAAGACGTGGAGACAGAGGGAGGAAGGAGGGAAGCTAAGAGAGGTCTGTGTAAATAACATTACACGTCTAAAATGAATTTCACAGAGAGATGGCGGTCGCTGCAGTCAGCACTACTATAACATGTCAAATGACAAGGAAGAAACACAATTAACACAGAGATACATTAAAATGTAGGCATGAAGAATCCCACAATAATTACCACCACAGACCAACAACCATCACTATGACACGTTAATTATTAAAATAAAGCGTCTCTATTGTATTGACATCTATGTAATGTTTCTAACGAAATGGCCTGTGTTGAACAATTAAATTAATATAAACATAAATACTACTATAAATATTTAATTACATATTTATTCATCAAACTTTATTACCCGGCTGCTCCCCAGAGGAGCATAAAGTGAGTGATGGGCATAAATGGAAGTGACAAAAATCTAGCAAACACATTTTGAGAGCAAACTCAAAATTTTCATGACAAGAACCTCTGAAATCGATGTCTAATAGACCACAGACCATGGATGTATAAGAGCTTGTGTCCTGTGCTTTTGCCCTGCATGTTAGTAGATAGCTACAACTCCATTAAATCCTGTTGATGCTACTAGCACTGCTAGCTACTGGCCGATATCCAGTTGTTTGGGAACAGACGTTAATACATCCTCCATGTTACAGGCTGACAGCATACAGCCCATGGGTGTATTATAAGATAATAACAGTGATGAATTACTGCCAGTATATCCATTATTAGAGCAGGAAGCTGGCAGAAGCAGATATGTCATAGGAGCGTGCAGGGCGGTGCAGTCCCGTCGGTCTGATGCACGTTCATTATACAGAGGAAAATAACTCTGGATTCAGCTGTTACTTCACTTTACAATGTTTAAAACAAAGACTTAAATGAGGGCTATTCAAGTGTTCATACTGGGGAGTTGATTTAAAAAAATCCTCTGATTTACAGACAGCTCTTTATACATTTTTGGTTACAGACAAATTGGTATTTTCAGTCCAAAATGGCAGCTGTTACGCCTCTTTGCATTTATACTCTTTGAATATGTTCTCTGGCCAATGAAATGCTGAGGCAGTTTATCTACCTGCAGTGACAGTACGACTTTATAAAATAATAGTAAAATAAAAGTGATTTAACAAAAAAAAAAACCTAAGCGAGTCCAAAACAAGCAAAGAAATACAGTAAGTCTCATAAGAGCCTTAATATCAGTAAGAAAAGGCTGATTTAACATCTTCTGGTTAGTTATTTGTAAAACACAAGGTTCAGCTGTTTGTTTTCTGTTGTGTGACTCAGAAGCAGTCTTTAGTATCAGCTTCACCCTCCCAGTGGGAGATGGAGCACAGCAAACTGGAAACCAATTAACACACACCCACACAAACAGACACAAACACGGTTAGATTGCATGTGAATATTGACACGTACAATGATGCACGAATGCCGGCTGCACACAGGTCTGTGAAAAGAGAAGCCGTTTGTGGCACTCAGCTCTTTATAGAGGGGATACGCTCACTGCTCTGGCCTGTGCAGCACAGCCCACACTTACTCTGCCATCTGCTTCAAGTCAGACGTGTGTGATTATGTGTGCGTGTAAGGATGGCGTGTAAGGTAGGTGTGAAGATGGCAGTCTCACAAATGTGCCACAGGGGGGATGATTCAGCGAAGGCACTCTGGAACAGATTACTTCTCCCCATCATGTGGCGTGCTGCAGCTGCCCGAGGCACAGCAAAACAATCAGGAGGACACTTACTGTAGCTCTCTGTTGCGCCTGTGCTATGTGTACCGTACATATATGTATAAATGGTTAGAATATGGCCATATCATAAGTTCAAGCCTCTGTCTGTGCACACAAACCTGCACACAACACTAGTCACACTAGCTTGTCAGGAAGGAGGCTAAATAATGCTCCAAACTGTCATGGCCATTTTCAAAGGGGTCCCTTGACCTCTGACCTCCAGATGTGTGAATGTAAATGGGTTCTCTGGGTCCCCACCAGTCTCCCCTTTACAGACATGCCCACTTGATGATGATCCCAGTCAGTCTGGATCAAGTCATAGTCAAGTCAGCACTCTGACACACTGACAGCTGTTGTTGTCTGTTGGGCTGCAGTTTACCATGTTATGATTGGAGCAGATTTTTTATGCTAAATTTGTCATTGTTTTGTGTCATTAACTGATTTCCAATAATAAATATATACATACATTTGCACAAAGTAGCAGATTTGCCCACTCCCATGTTGATTGATGAGTATCTTCACCACAGTTGAGGGTTAAGTGCCTTGCTCAAGGGCAATGGCTCTACTGAGGAAGCGCCTTTAATTCATCATGTAGTTTATTAAATTTAGTTGACTAAACAGACTGTATGTAACTTTTTACACATATAAACATGTTTTAATTTTTTACTGCCAATGTGTGAACAGTCTGTAACCCAACATAAAAAATGAGACCTTCCACAACTTTTCTCTATCCGCCCGTAGACTGCTTTTACTGTGAAGAATGTGGGCCGGTTTTTCTGTGAAAATCCAACAGATGTGACGTCGACCTCCAGCGCCTGACCACGACAGGAATAACAGAGTGCAACCATAGCTAACTTTCTTTTAGAAACAGAGTCTGCTGACACCAACAAATGACTCTAACACAAACTCCATGAAAGCACAAAAAAAACCTCTAGTGACGTCCATCTTGCAAAACAGGAATGTGACAGCTCTGATTGTCCCTTTAAGATTAATGGTACCTTTACTTACTGCAGGTAGTTCAGATCAAACATCTGAGGAATAGTAATGTCTAAAAAGCTGTGTATAAAATATGAAGATACCATTGAGTCCTGCAGGAGGTCTTCCAGTTTGCTCAGTCTGCTGTTCTTGTCACAGGTGTACTGTCTCTTGATGGTTTCCTGGAGCTGGCGCAGATATGATTCACAGTCCCGAGCATCACTCATGAACTGACACAAGAGACAGGAATAAAAATATTAGACTGATTTTCACGGGAGCCTGAAGAGGACAGTTGGAATTATATTTTGTATGTAATGTAAAGACACATTTTTACAGACCGCATATACATAAGACTGGTAACAAGGAGAATAGAGGTCATCTTGTAGATTTGGTGAAACTAACTACATCTTGCAGATTCATCTATATTTTTTAACTCTCAGTCTGAAGGATCATTTTCTGCTCATGAGCAAAACTATAATGGTGTTTGCTGCCTCACCTGGAAGTATGCTGTGTTGTCTTTGAGGTGCTGCTCCACACACACACACAGCTGGTCCACCCACTGCCACTGAGTCTGCAGGGCTGCACTGTAAGCCTGGAAACAAGCACAGAGATGTTGATCAGCTCGGATACAGCCACAGACAGGTTTTTTTCCAGCAATGTTCTGGCCTGTATTCTTTAAACAGTGCAGTAAGATGCAGTCAAGTATTTTTGCACCATTATAAAGTAGTTTTAATTCAACCCTTGTGCCTTGCTCGCATGTCCTCGGGACAAAATGTCTGTGTCAAAGAACTGCCATAAAATGATCTAATATTAATATTTTTCCACTTTCACAGCATTTAATGTTTTAACCAACTTCTTCCTAATCATAACAACCAAATATTTTAACCCTTTAAATGGCAGTTTGTTTACATGATGCCATTGTTGTTTTAATGAATAAAACAACGTCGAAAAACCCACAAAAACTGAATTATTTTTGGTGCACTAAATCCTTGGGGGATTTTTTTTCCACAGTAAGGGACGTGTCAGTGATTAGCATTGATTTTGAGGGACTGCATCAAAAACTGCAGCAGCAGTGGTGACCAGGACAATATCATGTATTTGCTCCATTGGGCAGACATGGGTAAATGGCAAAATCTGTGGAATATAGTAAAAACTCCAACAGAGCCAGGGCTCTAGATTGAGAGCCTAATAATTACTGATTTTATGCTGTAATGGTGGTGGGATTTAAAAAAAAGCGTTTTCAACTGCTTTCAATGGGGACATTTTTGTGTTTGCATTTTGTCTACAGTCTGCTATAAACTTATAGGAGCTGAGGTTGCAATATGCTTTAAATAGGGCTGTCAAGGTTACAGCACAAATTTGTTTTAACGCCACTAATTCCTTTAAAACGTTACTACAACTTGCAATTTTTAGTGCTGTGCTAGGGTTGTGGTTGCCTCAGTTTTAAAGCTAGAATGAAGATACTGACACCATATGAAACTTTATAGACATGTCCACTTTATGATGATCCCAGTCAGTCTGGATCAAGTATAGTCTGTCGCACTCTGACACACTGCGCTGTTGTTGTCTGTTGGGCTGCAGTTCACCATGTTATTATTGGAACATATTTTTATGCTAAATGCAGAACCTGTGAGGGTTTCTGGACAATTTATGGATTGTTTTGTGTTGTTGATTGATTTCCAATCATAAATATATACATATATTTGCATAAAGCAGCATATTTGAGTATCAAATACTTAAATCTCCATTTAAGGTACATTTTGAACAGATGAAAAATGTAATTATTATGAAATTAATTCGAGATTAATCGCAATTAAAGAGTTTAATCGATTGATGCCCTAATTAAGATCAAAAAGCCAAAAATGTCCCTGATGAGGCAAAAGGGTTAATGTTTTTATTGGATATAATTAGAAATTCATAGTTTGCCAAAGAGGTTTACAAAAGGTCACAGTTTACCGTCTGCCCTTTTGAATTTAATTTACATCTTCACACTTCTAAAAATGCAACAAAACAAAATACGAAGTGCACAGTCGAGTGGAAAAAGAGCATTTTAACAAAAGCATCTGGGGTTGAACTCTTCCAACAAATGAGTCACGGAGGCAAAACCCGACATTTTTAAAGGTCATCCAGCTTAACCGAACAAAACCATGGATTCACCTCTACAGTCTGTTTGGCTGGATGGTTCTCCAGACACAGGCGGCTTGCTGTTTCCTGGAGCGACCGCATCACATCTTGTTTTTCATCCAGCTCTAACCTCATTTCCTGTAAACAGAAGAGGAACGGGCGGATGGTACAGTAGATTACAGGTTTTTTATGGCACTGGCCTGATGTAAAAATAGTGTTGATGTGCATGTAAACACTACTGATATACTGCATGTGGAAAACACATATGAGCATTATTGCATTCTTTAGAAACTAGAAAGGGATCCTCTTGTTTTTCTTCGGGTAAAGATGTCTGGTGGTCTGTAGTTTGTGTCCCCCCCCCACTCACGCTGTATAATTCTCGCTTGGCGTTCATGCCGGTATTGCTGTCGCTCCAGTCGTAGGCAATCTCCTCTTCCTCCCTCTCGTTGAGCCAGATCAGCTCCTCAGTGCAGTGCGACACAAATGCGTGCAGGCTCTCCAAGCTCCGCAGGCGCCATGACGAATGTTCCTATGGCAACCATACAAACAAACATCATCGTCATGCTGATCAGCTGTGTAGAGAAATAAAAACAAAAAAAATCATCCTCTGTTCTCTGGTCGGTACATTTACAGCGATTTTAGGATGAAGTACAGTGAAGACAACAACTTTCCTAGAAGAGTGACTAAAGCAGAGACACTACAGGTGAATAGGGTCAAATTTCAAACATACTGCCAATCAAACTATGAATGATATATGAAAAAACCCTCAGCATAAACCTTCAGAATATAGATCAAACTGGAAAGTTTGGTGGATGTAAGTGCCTCTGAAGTTGAATGTGGTAAAATGATTGAACTAATAAATATCACCATGAAACTTCCACAGTTGATAACTTACAAGTAGTAAAATAAATACTAATGTGTGTTCTGGATGTTTTCTTTCCACTAATCTGAAAAAGACTAGTTATGGAAGTTTTGTTTTGTAAAATCTCAAAACTGACTAGTACATGAAAATATTTTTTTTTCTGTCGTGTCTCGCCAAAAGTGTCCTCTGAATTTGAATTATGGGCATTTAATGAACTATATTAATAGGGCTTCCCCTCTTAGTCAACTAATCAGTGGTTTTGGTTTCAATAGACTAAGATTTCTTTAGTCAATTAGTCGTTTTTATGCTTTTTTTTCATGCTGAATGACTTATTTCCAAGAAAACTGTGAGCACATCTCTAGTAAACAAAAGTTTCAAAGTGGTGCTTTTGTGTGATTCTTTGTGGAGAAACTCAGTTTTATAGATCTGTCCATTAAATCAACTAACCGATCAGTCGACAAAATCATATGAGCGTCAGCTGAGGATTTCTTTGGTTGAGGACAGCTCTTCTTTTTCATGAGCTTTTATAATTATATTATTTATAATATCAATTCATTCTGAGGCATTATTCTATAACAAGTCATTTTCTGCATTCCTGCAGCACACAGATTATTTTGCGATATTGCTTGCAGTTACGGAAATCACAGATATGACTACTTCGCTGCTTCTAGTAGGTCATGTTATTATTTAAGTTGCTCTGTTACATTTATCAGCAACAAAACTGAGAAGATAATGTGACTTCAAGGGTGAATATTTAACCAAAGAGAGAAAGTAGTAGTCTTTTAATTCAAGAAATGCAAAGTAAAACTCAGTGTGCATTCATATGGTGTTAGGTAGGAACTAATAACACAAATCAAACCAAAAATATATTAAAAGACAAGAATAGAAGTAAGAGGGAACAAAGACACTAAAAGAGAGAAAGGGAGGGGATCTGGGTAAAGAAGCATGAAGAGAGCAGATGCAGAGCTGAGTGTTCGTAGAGTCCTGTCATGGTGTAATGGGATTAACTGAGGGAGGGGGTTAACTGGGAGACAAAGAAGTGTGTTACCAGTTACCACTCACACACACAGCACTGTTGTTTATGTGAGACTGACCAGTAATTTGCAGTATTGGTGCTCCAGCTTGGCCAGGGTTTCAGAGTAACTGCTCTTGTAGTTTGGAGATACTTTAGCCTGAAATAGAGGACAGCAAAGCATCGTTATAAACAGCCTGAAGATCTCTGTGGTCACGTAGACAGGTGTGTGTGTGTGTGTGTGTGTGTGTGTGTGTGTGTGTGTGTGTGTGTGTGTGTGTGTGTGTGTGTGTGTGTGTGTGTACCTCATAGCTGCGAGCCTCCTGTAGGCTGCTCATTAGCTCTTCCACTGCAGTGTGGATGGTGTTGTGCTCTTGGAGGTTGTTTTCTACAGAGGGGAGGTCTGCGCCCCATTCAGCTCGCTCCAGCCGCTCCTGAAACAATCAGCAACAACATATTCTGTACTTTTATCTCACTGAAAAACATTTATTTCCTTAACCATTTTTGAAGACACTTTTTATGTCTATAATGCATTATAAACATATGTATAATTTCAAGAGTATAAAAGCTTTATAACAGTAATCATAACCCACATTTTATAATGTCTTATAAGTGCGTAAATGCTTTAAAGCAATAATCATAACTCATTAAAAAACATTTTATAATGAGTTATAAGGTCAAGTATTATAATATTTTGTAACTGTTGGTCACTCACTGACTTTTTTTTTTGCAAGGATCAGAGTTCATTATAATTCCAATAGATATGATCTTTATATAATGTATTATAATTACTGTTATAATGTGATTAGAAGTCGTCATTTTTATTTTACTTAAAGCAAACAATGACCACTTAGAGTGACTTTTAATCGCATTACTGAATAGCGCGATTAAAAGTCGCATTTTAACAGAGATTATGAGGTATTATCAAAAGATTATAATGCATTACAACTATGGGAATCATAATACACCATGATCCTTGCAAAAAAATGAGTGAGCAGCTATGATATTATGACACTTGACCTTATAACTCTTTATAAAATGCTTTATAATGTGTTATGATTACTGTTTATAGCATTATGAATATTTATGAGTATAACTAAGTAAACAGTGCTATAAGCAGATTATTGTGCATTATATGTGTATGTTTATAATGCATTACAGACATAGGCGTCATGTATTTTTTACTTTGTTAAGGATTGCTTCAGTTGAATATGTTTTCTAGCAATGGCCTTTGAATGTATAACTGATTTTGTCATGGAAATATTAATGCTATTTAACCTCTTGCTGTTTTATATTTTATGAAATTGTGGCTGGATTAATCACATTCTCCCCCTAAATATACATGCTTCCTGTTTCTCAGATGTGAATTTGTTGCTTTTCTCTGTTTTATAAATTTGTAAAATGAACATGTTTTTGAGAAATTGTAATGGGCATTTTATTTCACTATTTCTTGACATTTCATAGACTAATCAAATCAACAACAAAATGATTGATTATGAAGAGTAATCTGCACTTGCATCCCTACAGTGACTGACCTGCGTCTCCTCCACCCATCCGAGCAGCTCGTAGATGAACCTCAGACTTCCTTCGTCCTCCGATGAGGACATGGCCACCAGCTGGGACCGAGCCGTGGGTCGTCGTAGCAGCGCGGCGCCGACTGCACCCACAGCCCCCACGGCTCCCAGCAGCGTCTGCCCCAGCGTCAGGCTGCTGTCGGTGGCTCTGTGGCTGGGGTGCTCTGGCCCGGTGGTGCCCAGGGTCTGGGAGAAGTGGCCTTTCCTGTAGACGCTGGAGCACTGCAGTCTGAGGGAGACCAGCTCCTCTTGAAGGCAAGATACTCTGGTGATGGGAGACAAAAAGATAGAGTGACCTACTTATTACTTCCCTGAGTTGATTTGCCAAAATAGATACAATGATTTCAAGCTGTGACCCTCTCTTATAGTCTCCTACGACAAAGAGGGGAATGCATTCAAATCAACAAAAACAGTGTTTACCTTTAAATTGTTAAATTATGGGAGGATTAACAAAAGACCAGAATGCTTTTCTGTGAGGTTTGTGGGCAAATTGATCTAATAACGTTAATTTTCCTTCCCTTTAAACTATCTTGAAAGGCACGTCCCTCTTAAAATTACGATTTGCATCGCACAGATTTTCAAAATGGCTGTTTCATTAAGTTTCATAAGTTTAAAACTCACAGAGCCACAAAATGATGTTTCTCTTTCATCCTTTTGTCACCATTGATTTACATCAGTTAGAATACATTAACTGAGCAGGTGATTATAGGATTTAATGGCAACTTGTTGACTCATAATGAAGCATAATGAGCTGTTTGTATTAGCAGTAACTGTCTATATTATACTAAATAATTACCCAAGGACCACTCAGAGAGAGATGAACCCTTCACTCATTCCTCGCTGGAGTAGAACAAGCCGGTCAGACTCACCTGAACACCAGCTGCTCCACCTGGTAGTACTTCTCATCTCGGAGGACTTTAAGCTCCTGGTTGAGTTGTCTGATCAGAGACTCGCAGTCCTGCAGGTAGCAGGCCAGCTCTCTCTCACACTGCACCGCCTCGCCGCTCTCCACTCGAGACATGTCCTGAACACCAGAGCAGATACGCTGGGATGAGCTTTTGCTGTTTTGTTCATTTGCTAACTCGGATTATGTATGAAGGTTCATTTTTATGATGTTCTCCTATTTAGTGCTGCTGAGCCATACATTCAATAAACAATTTAGCAGCAAATACAAGTAGGATTACTTTGATAAAAATAAAAATATAGTAAATGAGTGCTATAATACTGTAACTATATGGAAAAAGTAGAAAGACATGTATTTCCAAAGAATAGAGCGGTGTATTGGCATGAATGTGGCGATATGATACGTATCATGATACAGGGGTTATGATTCAAATATATATATATGAGATATTGCTATACTGTAAACAAGGCAACATATTGAGATTTTTTAAATCATACTTTAGGAAAACTGTGATAGCATAAAGACCACACCACCACATGCATACATTTTTATTGCAATTTACATTTATCACAGTTCTTGCAACAGAAAACATCATATAGTGGGCTTTGAGTGGGCTCACACACTGAGAGGGCACTTGTCTTTGCAAACTAAAAAAAAAAAAAGTATTGACTGAATACATTTTTGCATGTAAACTATTCATTAAAAATCAATACAGTGTTTTTGAGAGTCCTATTCTACTACTACTTTTACAGCTTGTACACATCAACATACTGTAAATTACCACACAAAATTATCCATCATTCACCCGACATAAATCTGACCACCCTGCATGTGTGTGTTCAAGGAAATAAAAAGATTAGATACTCACAGCCTGGAGCGTGTTTCTAGCGAGGGTGAGTTTCTCCTCACAGTCCAGAGCCATGTTCTGGATCTTATTAGCCCTCTGAAGCAGCAGCTCTAGCCTGAAAACACACACACACACACACACACACACACACACACACACACACACACACACACACACACACACACACACACACACACACACACACACACACACACACACACAGAGGTTAAAGGGGCACGTCCCTGAAAATCACATTTGATGAGAAATTGAACACAAGGAGTTGCATCAGCGTATTTTTATTATCTACGTAATTGTATGCATCCTGCTGAAGAAGATGTCTGAATGGATGTGTGTCAGTAATGTGTGTGTGTGTGTGTGTGTGTGTGTGTGTGTGTGTGTGTGTGTGTGTGTGTGTGTGTGTGTGTGTGTGTGTGTGTACCTCTCCACAGCCGGCCGTAGAGCCTTCTCTCTCTCCAGCATCTCCAGGATGAGTTTGCCCCACTCCTCCTCCAGGTCATTGGGATGGAGGCCCTGAGGGAGCTTAATACGACCAAACTCGATCCACACCTGGACAAACACACAGGCAATATATATTTAACATCCCATCATGCTGCAGTGCAAGTGCACCCCATATATATGAAGTGGACGCAGTCACTGTGACATCACCCATTGGTTTGTGGGCTACTGTTTTGGTTTGGAGTGACCATCTTTGGATGAGAGGGTGGAGCTGAGGAAGAGCAAGGCATGCCATAGTGGCGTTCATAATTTAGCGTACCGTTAGCAGCTCACTTTAGGGCTAGCTAGCTTGGCTAGCAGGTGCAACCGACCCTCATTAACCGTAAACCGACAAGATTAGCGTGGTGCATGCAGCTGTGCTTAAGTTTCAGTGCCTAACAAGTCGCCCTGCTGCAACAATAAGCTGATGCACAAACAGCTTAAATGCATCATTTATTACCAGCTACAGCGTATGGTCTAAACAGACAACTGGGAGAGTTACTGTAGCAGCCACGATGCTGCGTGTATTTTCACGGACACCTGCAGCCACTTTCCCAGTAAACGTCTCCACTGAATCACTTAGTTTATCTGCGAGGTTGTCAGCTGTGTGTCTGCCTGGTGTGACATTACTCTGTTAGCCCGGCGTAACATTAGCAAGTGTCCAACAAACCGTGTGTGTGACAACGGTGAGCACGAAGTTACTGTAGCTTTATAGCTGTGAGCATAGCTGTAGCAGCGTGTGTGCAGTTTGTCTGTAAATAAATGCTACAACTCTTCAAGACCCAAACCAAATTCATGTGTATTGTTTTCCAGCCACCAGCTCAGGCTCACTTAAGGTAGGCTGTTAAAGTGGACCAGCTTTTCTCTGAAGTGACAAGTCTCTCCCCTGACTTTTGCTCAGCTTTTTATCTCATTTTTAATATTTCTTTAAACTGTTGCCACGCCGTAAGAGCGACCTGCTAATCACATGGTAACCACAACCTAAAGCATCCCCTGCTTTTTGGGCTAATTTGACTCTAAATGGGACCATAATTTAATAAATGGACATCATGCTGTTTTGACGAAGACTTGAAACTAGCTGTTGTTGAATTTCTGATACTCAGGTTAACTCAGTCAGCAGGAAGGAAGACGAGCTGCTGATGTCTCACACAGACGGTTTATTGAAGCTTGATCAAGGCGAATTGTCAGGACGCCACATTAGTGGACTCTCTGCGCGAAGGCCTCATAACTCTGCCCGTTCTCCCTGATCAGCGTTTTATCCTCATCGTGTTTTGACTTCCGAGATCCCTCTGGCCTCTCTGACCCTGGTTGCCCCAGCAACTGTTTCTATGACCTCTACTGCAGACAGCTGTACAGATAACAGGCATCCAGATCAGGAATCCAACGCAGCGATGTCAACACAAGAGACACCTTGACGTCCCGACCAAGGAGAGAGGAACAGATTCCATCACACTAGCGACTGAGACAATAAACTCATGTTTACAGTGTTTACTGTGAGAAGTAGGCTCATTTCCTCATTGACTTCTATACAATCAGACTTCTTTTTACAACCAGAGGAGTTGCTCCCTGCTGGCTGTTGGAAAGAGTGCAGGTTTAAGGCACTTCAGAGTTGGCTTCACTTCTCAGGAGGTTGGCTGCCGGTGCACACACACCAGAAAACACTCAGACACAAAATTAAAAAGCCTCCATTACGTCAGAGCCGAATTTAGGAGTGATCATAAGTCACACCACAGTGTACCAGCACTCTGGTGCAATCAGCTGAGTGAGAATAAAGGGGGAACTATTATCAACTATCATGTGCTTGTGTTCAACAAAACAGTCTGCAGCATTGATAACGGCAAAATGGTAGAAACAACTTCATGACTGAACTCACACAAACCCAAAGATAACAAAACTCTGTCTCTCTCTGACATACCCCTTAATCCCCCTGTGCTGACACCCATGATGCACATGGTGTCAAATGTTGGCGACCTTGTCCTCCATCTTTACACTCTGTTCTCTTTCAGCATCATTCATGCTTTATGCTTCATTCTTACCTCCAGCAGTTTGTAGAGGTGCTCGATGTGACCTTTCTCGACCTCCTTCGTGGGGATCTCTGTCTCTTTAAAATGGACGTACTCGTTGTAAAGTGCCTGAAGGAGGAGGAGGAAGATGGAGTTTCCTGATGAGCACTATGAGGTCAATATTACTGTATCACAGGCTTTGCTTAAGGTCAAACACAAGTCAGTGGCTGGTCATTAGCCAGTTTCTCTACAGTCATCACAAGCTATGTAACTGACTCTCCCAGTTTTACTCTTCCTTTTTCAAATCTATGCCTCTTTTAATCTGAATTCTCCTTCTGGCTCACCTGACACCTCTGTCTGCTCTCGTCCATTTTATTAACCGCCATCCCTCCCCTCCCTCCTTCCCTTTATTTGTTCTCTCAAGGTTTTACAGAAATTTCTAGTCAGCTCCTTTCTTTCCTAGCTGCATGTTGTTGAGACTGAAGAGAAAATGCAGAGAAAATATATACAGGGATTTCAGCACCACTGCAACCAAATGCATTTGCAAATACGTTGCTTTGAGGTAATTTGGATAACAACAACCAAGATAATAAAACCTACTGTAATAATCTCACTTAATGTTTTTGCAAGGTTTGGTGGTAAATTCTTGCTGTTTTAAAGCTGATTTTTTTTTAATAAAACTGTCACAACAGAGTGCTGCAGGAATGAGTCCTAAAACCCAGAAATGTTTAGCATTTTAGCACATCCTGTTCCCTCGTCTGGGAGTCAGTTTTAAGGGTTTTTAGTTAGATGACTGAAATAAGGTGTGGTTAACACAAGCTGAAGAGATTTTAACGTTTTGTTCTACAATATAAAATCAAATAATAAAAAAATATCTCACTTATGAAGCTTTGACGTATCTTCAAAAAGTCGGTAGTTAAGCAGCTAAACGAGACTACTAAACGTCATCACACCGACTCGTCTGCCTTCACTGCCTCATTCTCGTTCATGCGTTTCTGCAATAATCCAGAACCCCATGGAAAAATCAAACTGGCTTTTTGTCAAGGGACCCCAAGCGATTCTAACTTCTGGGTTGGCCGACAAAATTATGTCCCTGGAGAACTCTGCATCCTGACAGTAGTACAAGTCATAATCTGTAAAATATCTGGTTCCTCTGCCTCCTCCTAGTGCTCCTAATGACATCCGCAAGATTCCACCATGTCCAAAGGAAAACAAACAATCAGAGCTGAGGAGTCTCTAATGCAGCTGTCAAGATCCAATCAGTGAAACTAGGCAGCGCTGATCAAATATGAATCAATATTCTGTTACTATAATAACTACTTCTCACCGCAGATGTTTTCAGAATCATCTTAAGGTTGCTGTTTAGCTGTAATAATGATAAACTATGCTCCGTCTGATGGGCGGTGCTTGGTTTTGGCTCGACTATTGAACAGCCGGGTCTCAAATTTTCTCATTTTACAGCTTAACAGTAACTACAAGATGTTTCTGAAAGCATCTGAGGAGAGAAATAGTCATTACAGTAACAGATTATTGATTCATATTTGATCAGCGCTGCCTAGTTTAGCCGTTTGATCGGAGGTCACAAGTAACTGACAGCTGCTCAGAGACTGCTCGGCTCTGATTGGTTGTTTTGCTTCAGGCGTGGCAGAATCATGTAAATGCCATTAGGAGCACTAAAAGAAGCCAGAGGAACATATTTTGTTGTTCAGATCATCTGTCTCATGCACTACTGTCAGGATATAGTGACCATTTTATAAAATCTAATATAATATTTGCTCAAAGTTACCGACTGCAGCTTTAAAGGCTATTGGTCCTTTAAATGTGTCACTACAGAGAGAGGTTAGTGTCTTCCCTCAGGCTTTCTCCTCTCTGTCTCTGTGCTGATTTGAATGTAAACTCTAAAACCAGTTTAACAGAAAAGTAACGGGAAAGTCTCAAAAGACAAACTTGTTTTGGTTACTCACCTTGAGTTCCACAGGGTTTTGTGGGAAGTTCTTGTTGGCCATGAGGGCCGTATGCTGGCGGCTCCACTGGAGCAGAGAGGAGAACCTGGACTGGTACTCAGACCAGCGCTGCTCCACCTCCTGATGAAGGAGGGGGGGGGGGGGGGGATGAGAGCAGTGATTTCTCAGTGGGAAATAATATTACAAATTCACACACTAAACATGTTATCTTTTTACAGGCTTCATTTTCACAACAAGCAATTTACAATAAATGACCACAGCGCTATTCAAATAAAGGCACCATTATTTTAAAGTTGCAGGTCGTTAATCAAGATGCTGCACACTTGACAAGCAAACAAAATAGAAATTAAAACATTTCTGCTGAGAATGCAAAACATATACAGTACATTAGAAAGTATTTTAAAAACGAACACGGAATGGAGCGACAATGGTAATATGCTATAAACTGTAGTACATACACGTTAAAATTAGCCTGAAACTGAACTGATTAGAAGTTCTGAAGGACAAACAGCAATGTGAACTATCGTTATTTAGAATGCAGCTAATACCAGAAGAGAAAGATTCAATAATCATCTATAATTAATCATTAAAGGTGGAGTATATGGGTGGAGCAGAGTGTGACGTGCCTGTGCGGCGATGCCCTCTCCTCCCTCTGGGATTTTGGGGAAAGCATCATAGATGGAGGAGACGTAGGTGATGACCGACTTCTCATCTGGAGATGGAACATCAACGTCTGAGGAGGAAGAAAAGATGGAACGTTACAGGAAGAAAAACTGCAAAAAAATCATGTAGAAAGACAAGTGCTTATCGGTAAGAAGAAATCATGTTAGACGGTACAATTTCAGCATTTACAAATCACTTTTGATCACAATTAAACTTAACTAGGCAAACAAATGTTTGTCCCAACGTGAACTAAAGGAGCAACAAAAATAAACTGGTACTGGAAGTAAAAGAATCACAATGGCTGTAAAACTGATAATGCAGAGACAACAACTCAACATTCAAACTACTAAAAATCACATCATCCATGTATTTTTCTTTGACCAGTTTAGATGCAGCACCAGTAATGTTGCAGTGCCAGGCAAAATAAGGTAACGTCAGTCAAATGTTAGTGACTTCCAGCTGGTGACTCTAGTTTATATCACAAAATGTCTCCACAACAGGAAATTAAAAGCCCATGGCAGCTGCTTTTAATTAAAGGTGTTTGTGTGGAACAAAAAAAATACAAAATCAAACAAATAATGCTTCAAGGCTAGAACCACAAACATATCTGCATGCATCAGTCAATCATTAAAGCAGGTTGTTGGCATGCTTCCAAAATAAAAGCCCAAGCAGTTCACGTTATTCACTACGGCTTAGTTTTACTCTGCAGTATACTGTATATTGTACATCTAAAATGTCTTTTGTGCTTCTTTATGCAGTTATGATACCATAAATCATAAAAAATGAAACTTCTTTGATCATACTTTTTACAAAAATTAGATTCTATATATACAACCATGTGCCCACAAGTGTTGACAATACTAGAAAAAATGGGGGCCCGACATGGTTTACATATTGGACTATTTACATTTTAACAACCTCTCATCTGCTCTGCTTTGTTCACAGCCGGACAGCCTACAAACTTTCACTGCATGTTTGTCACGTGACTGTTGGTCTCAGCCGAGTCATTCATGGCTTCCCAGCTGTGATGAGGAGCGCAGAAATTAATGTTTTTACAGGATCTGGTTACTGCAAATGGTTTATTTTTGTCAAAACTCTAAATGAGACTTTTAGAATAGAGACAAACCCGCCTGTGGGTTGTGGGGTTCAGAGGGTTACATTTTTCTTAAGTTGAACCAGAAAAAGCTCAGTTACTAAAATGTGAGGCATTATAAATAAACCAGCCTCTGTTCCACCATGACCAGGCAGGAAGCCAGTTGGTCAGTTTGTTCAGTCAGATCAACAGTCTTACCCTCGGCGTCCAGCAGACTGGTCACCCCGAGCGACTCGGCGATCTCGAAGGCCTGCTCGAGGTTCTCCCGGTTACTCTGCCGCGACACCACCTCCATGTCGATCAGGTCTGGCCTGGAAAACATTCACACGTGGGACGAGTTAGTGTACTTGACGCGTGCGTCTGCATGACCTGCCTCTACTTTGCTGTATCTGTTCAGCAGCCTTCAGAAAGTATTGAACAGCTTTGACTTTTGATGCATTTTGGTGAATTCAAAGTAGTGAATTAACTAAAAAGATTTTTTATACATGTAATCATATGTAAAATGAATGTGTGAAATATCATTTAAGGTATTAAACCCCCCTGAATCAATATTTTGTTGAAGCAGATTAGGCCTCAGAGAACATATGTATCATCTTATGTGCATTTAAGGACTTTCTCCATCTCAAGCAGCTTGTCTCAGTTTCAGAAACTTTTAATTTTTTGAATTTTGAACCAGATAAAAAGGTGATGCTATCTTGCTGCTCATGCTGTTACCTGTATCTGTGCAGCAGAGCGTTGAACATGCGTCCGTCGCTCCAGGATGAGGTGAAGTTGACACAGCGGAGGCCGGGGTAGCCTTCTGTCGCCTGCTGGCTCCATAATAACAGCTTCTCTTTGGCTGTGAGGTCGCCTGACTCGCCGCTCACGTAGATCTCTGAGATCTGGAGGGAACAGAGAGAGGGAGGCAGAGTAGGGCTTACTATCGGTTGATTGATTCAGGCAGAAATATTAGCAGAAACACAAAATGCTCAGAAAAAGAAAACTAATTCTCTGTCGAGTTGTGCTGCCAAATGTACTGAAACGAACTGCAAGTCCCAACTCTATTTAGCAGAATGAATTATGGTACATTCACTTAAAATCAGAGGAATTCACCATATGGTTTCAAGATCTTGCTGCATATATCATGTTCTATCTTGAGACACGAGCCATCAAGGCGATATACGGCAGACAAAATCAGCTTTTTAAAATCGGCAGAAACTACCGATGCTACTGCTACGGGAGGAGAGGTTTGAGTGACTCCTCATTCCTCTTCTTGATGATCAATAACCGTCAGAATTTTGTGTATTTCTATATTTATGTAAGTTTTTTTTTTTTCCAATTTCCAGTCTAGCCTGCTCATTAGCTATTCGGTCCTCCTGCCTCCCCTCCCCCCCAACCTCGATCTGTCTCCTCAGTTTGTCATGTTCTTTCATCTGCTCTGCCTCAGATGCTGATCAATCTGCTCAGCCTTCTCATCCGCTCCCCTTTGTTTTCCACTGATCTTACATTAACTACCACAGACAGGGTCCCATATACAGGATGCCATATGTGAAACCTGTTATTTTCTTATCCAGGGACTTGGGAAACACACTAACCGTTAAAAAGGTGGTCCAATTTCTTTTGATTTTACATTATCAATCAGTTTCTAGGAGTAGGATTTCCATGTTTTTTCTTACTTTTAGGTAATGCTTCATAATTCTTAGGGCTTTTCAAAATATCTCAGATAAGCTGCCGGTCTCACCTCCTAGATAGTCACCTTTAAATGTTTAAACTTTCTGGCTTGTAGTATATGATGACCCAGGACACAAATAGCGACAAACAACAGATGCTTTTTTGTGGATGTTGCTGTTACAAAAGCACCTTAATAAAACTGTCACTATATCCTAACAGTACATAGTGCCCAGAGACTTGGCTCTGATTTGTTGTGGTCCTTCGTGCACATTTAAATCTTGTAAATGCTATTAGGACAACAGGAGGACAGAGAGGAACATGATTTCTTTCACAGATTACCAGTCTCGTGCACTCATGTCAGGATATAGAGAAAGTTTTATAGATAGTTAGTAAACATGATGATGGATTTTGTGGGCAGAGCATTAACTGGAGGCAGAATAAAGGTGCCTTGAAATGGGGTCGAGTTTACCGTGTTTACGAGTTGGGCCCATCTGAACGCCCCCATCATATCATATTCACAACCTCATAGGTGGAAAGTTTCTGAAAGCTCAGAGTTCACGACTTGTGACGTGTTTGTTGACGTGAGAAATGGTGAAGCCCATTGAAGTTCACTTATCGGTGCATAATAAGTTAATATTGTACAGTATATTGTAATCTTGGTCATATATTGTTTTTCTTTGTAATTTTTTATGTCTGAGGAAAATGTAGATATCCCCAACGAACTCATCTTTCTCCTCTGTCATTATGCCTCTGCATTTCCTTCAATATGTTACCAACTTGATAGCTTGTTAAACTGTTAGCCTCTGTGGCTTCTAGACTCAGACAGTAACGTTAATATTGCCGTTGCTTAGCAGCAGTGTTCTTCACAACTTAACCACCTGAACAGCACGCAGATCATGAACCCGACTCACCATCTCGTAAACACAGTAAACACGACCATATTTGAAGGCACCATAAACCTCAAACTTGTTTTGTCTGGAGATCCACCTTTTTGTTTTCTTTTTTTATACCCAAATGTGTGTTCTCAGTAAACAAGTACAACAAAAATGTACTCATATGCTCAGGACACTGCCCTGTGTGATCTCAGTGACTTCTGTCCCTATTCAGTGTTCAGCCACACTTGTGACACCACTAGTTTGAGTTTTAGCGCTATAGTTTTGGGAGACAGCTGTTCATGTTTACTAATATTTTTGGACTGTCTTAGACCATAGGAATGACTTAACAATACTGAAAATGGGTGTAGTTCCCCTTTAAGGACATAAAGGCCATGTTTGCTAACGGCCTGAAGTGAAAGCAGGCTTCCATGGAGACTGACAGCTATTTTATCTACCCACTGTGTTGTGTTCTGCCCACCGAGCTACAGGACCACTTTAGCCCTTTTCCCTCTGCGTCCTTCTTCCTCTCAATTAGCTCTGTTTAGGTCCAACTGTCCATGACGACAAAGGCTGAGTGATGTATACGCAGTAACTGTCTGTACTTGGCTGCCGTTATTGTCATCAGTAATCTTCTGTCCTCCCTTCTTCCCTCTCTCGCTCTGTCTCCGTCTATCTATCCCTGCTGCTAATACAGAGCAGTATGAAAGTCCAGTGTGTGCCAGCAGACTGCAGCAACAGCCAAAAAACAAGAGGGGGAGAGGGGGAGGGAAAAGAGATGAAAAAGAGTAGCAAGGCCAGCAATAGAGAGGAGGTGGCTTGCAACTGCATACTGTACTGCATAGTTACCAGTTTCATAAAATTCTTGTTAATCCAAAGAAAAAGGCATAAATCTCCACATTCATGCACATCCACTCAGCAAAAAGTGTACGCTCGCCTTTTTCTGTCACTGTCTCATTGAGTACACAAGCAACCAAAAATACATAATGGATTTGTGACTTGAATGGGAATCGACAAAACATGGATTCTGCGGTGTGATTTCCTGCATTGCTCCGTCTCTCTGTATGCATCCACCACCTCCTTTGCAGAGAACTACAGAGCATCTAGTCCTTTATCTGAATATTGATACAGCACTCTGTGTGAGGGCTGCACCTGCACACAGAGCCTCACTCATACTGCAACGGCAACAGAACTACATCCATCCAGTTTCTTCCACTTATCCAGGGTCGGGTCACGGAGGCATCGGGCTAAGCTGGGAATTCCAGATGTCCCTCTCCCCAGCAAGGTTTTCCAGCTGTTCCTGATGGACCCTGAGGTGTTCCCAGGCCGGATAAGACATATAATCTCATGTTCTGGGTCTGTCCCGAGGACTCTTACCAGCTGGATGAGTCCAGAAAACCTCCAAAGGGAGGTTTCTGGCGTTCTGATCAGATGCCTGAACCACCTCGGCTGGACCCTTTCAACGCAAAGGAGCCACATCTCTACTCTGAGCTCCCTCCGGATGTCTGATCTCCTCACCTTATCTCTAAGGCTGAGCCCAGCCACCCTACAAAAGAAGCTCATTTCAGGCACTTGTACCTGTGGTTTCATTCTTTCAGTCACTACCCAAAGCTCATGACCATAGGTGAGTGTTGGAACGTAGATGGACCAATAAATTGAGAGCTTCATCTTCCAGCTCAGCTCCCACTTTTTCCCCATTCCCAACAAAATCCAGAGAAGTAGGAAGGAGTGTGCAATCCACCAGTTTCCAGCAGAGCACCATGGCCTCAGACTTGGAGGTTCTGACTCTCATCCCAAACACTTCACACTCGTCTGCAAACCACCCCAATGCATGCTGAAGGTCGTAGTTCGATGAAGCCAACAGAACCACATCATCTGCATAGAGCAGAGATGCAATTCTGATGTCCCCAAACCGGAAAGTCTCCTTCCCCCCAGCCACACCTTGAGATCCTGTTAATGAATATCACAAACAGGATCAGCAACAAGGGACAACCATTGGTTGCTAACATGGGGTCCTGGCCCCCCTTAGGGGGTGACCAAAGATCACAGGGGGTGTGCCAGGATTTGTCTGTATAACTAAAATCATAATAACATGCTTACTGTATAATTGATATATCTAATATTATTACGGTTGTCAATCGATCAAAATATTGAACCAGGATTAATCGCAAATTAGTCACAAATTTTTTTTATTTGTTCAAAATGTACTTTAAAGGGAGATTTGTCAAGTATTTAATACTCTTATCAACATGGGAGTGAGCAAATGTATGAATGAATTTATTCTGGGAAATCAATTAACACAAAACAATGACAAATATAGTTCAGAAACCCTCACAGGTCAGTGTGTCAGAGTGCTGACTTGACTATGACTTGATCCAGACTGACTGGGACTATCATAAAGTGGGCATGTCTGTAAAGGGGAGACTGGTGGGGACCCAGAGACCCCATTTTCAGGTCAAGGGACCCCTTTGAAAATGCCATGGCAGTTTTTCCTCACCAAAAAGTCTGGAGTGTCATTTGCAAGCTCGTATGACACAGTTTCATATGATACCAGAATCCTCACTCTTGCTTTAAACCACTACAACCTCCAGAAGTTCAATTAAGTTAATGCCGAAAAAAAATCAGTGGTGTTAAAACGAATTTGCGTTAACATGTCATTATCACGTTAACTCTGACAGCCCTAAATATTAATGATACTGTTAGTAGAACTAGCCTCCAGTGGTGGCTGCATAGGATTGTTTCCAACTTGTGTGATCCAAACATTTCCAATAACTCCAGAGTCTTAAGTCTGAAAGTCAAAATTTATTGAAAAAATAATAAATATATTTTCAAAAATTCACAACATATTTCTATCTATAAAATATTCTGCTTCATTTCATATTTGTTTTGTATGACCTACAGTATTTGCTCTCCCACTAGTGGCATCATAAATTACATTTCTATAATCACAACAACAAAAACACTATCTCGGTTCTAACATTAACATTAGCTTTCAAATTGAGAAATTTGTTTGAGGATTTGCATTTTTTTTAAAGGGAGGGTGATGACATCAGAAAATATGGGGGAGGGGACTCAGCTTTTCTTAAATACAAAAAGAGGGCAGGCTTCAAGAAATAAGGTTGGGAACCACTGGTTTATTCAAGTGAACTGACTCCTCTGAAGCTCTAACTCATCGTAGTAACTCACTGTACATCATTTACTTTTACTGATATCTTTAGTAAAATGTCTCCTAACACGACAGATGTCTTATAGGTCTTTGTTCTCCGTCTCCACTGAACAGCCATGATGGTGTCAGTTGCGGCACAACTAGAACTTCCTGCCTCAGTGAATGACTTCATCAATGTGACATGGTAAACACTCACATGCACTTATCAAACTCAGCGAAGGCAGCCATTCAGACAAGAAAACAATGCAATAATACTGCAGGTGTGAACATGATACATACTAATTTCCACCAAGTACAGTTTACAGTAAGTATAGGCTACACAGACAAAAACAGGCCACAGCACTGGTCACATGACATGCTGGAATTAACGCACCTCTCACAGATTACAGCGCTCTACAAATCCATACAGCATACATATCACATTGTGTGCATGTTTGAAGTCCTGATGTTAAGATTTAACGCTTATCTCTGCTGCTGGGTGTTAGTCTACAAATACTGAATGTATGATCTGTAAGAATATAGTGTGTGTATATGAGTGTTACAAACAGCGCAGATGAACGTACGAGGGTGCTGCACACAGAAACACACAGATTTGTCTGAGTTGGCAGTGCAGCCATGATCTAGTCACAAACATCTATGATCCACCAGCAGCCCCCCGTGGCTCTGGACCAGCCCTCTTTCAGAAGCATGGCCTCTTTGAAGTAAGCGGGGAGAGGAGGGAGAGCGAGGGATGCATGGAGGGAGGAGAGAATGACGAGGGGAGAACTGAGGGTGGACAGGAAGAGAAGACATTGTTCTACTGGCACTTAAAGAAAAAAATACCTCCATAAAACCCTGGCTTCAATCTCTAAGCAAAAAGGATGGATGGGTGGATGAAGGCTGTGTAGACAGATGATGGATGGATAGCTGGATAGCTTCAGACACAGTAGGACGGGTGTATGTATAAATCTGAGTGGTGGTAGATCCCCTCGAGGCTCGACGAACCAGCCGTCTCGCTGATGAATGCGCATTTGAAATCCCTTTTTATGCACACATGGGCATCACGCGCACCCACATACAAAGGACAGCTGCACTTTAAACTGAACACAGAGGGATCCTGAAACATCCGCCCACCCTCTCATGACACGAACACACAACACAGGACTATTGATTATTTCTTCCCAGTGAAACCCTCTTTAGCAGTGTGTGATCTACTGTGTCACTGTTTGTGTGTCTCTCATGACTCAGCAACTGCTTCAAATGAGACACGTAGCACTAAACACAACCTGATGTGATGTCTGCTGCTGGACTGCACAACCATGAAGCACTGCCTTTGTAATGTGGAGACCTGAACACAACTGTGGTGTCCATCATGTGCTGTATCACTGCAGTGGCTGCAGCAGCCTTTTCATTTTCAAGGTGAAGGAGGGCTGCAAAGCTGTGAGCTAGCACATTAACTCTCCCTCTCTCTCTCTCAGATCATCATTAAGTTTTCACATCAGAAATATAAACACATAACCTTCTACTTGCACATATTCTTTGCAACACACTGAGCTACTTTGTCATTTATATTTGACCAGATATCAACAGGAAACTACTAACTTGTTACAGAGTGATGGGGCACTGCACCATGGCTGCTTCCTGACTATGGGTGTTATGTTAAAATTTCCCAACCGTCCGGCTTCAGCCCAACAATCGGCACTAAAATACACTTCATTCAAACTTAACAGAAACAAAATCACGAAAACTGTCTTGGTTCGTCTTCCCACTGTTCCAATTATCAATAATAACTCTGGTTTGGTTAAATTAAATCAGATCTGTCAAAGTTATTTCAAATTCATTTAAACACCAATAATTTCTTTAATGCATTAACACAGCTTGCAATTTTAAGATTGTAGCTGGCTCAGTTTTAAAACCAGAAGATACTGATATCATATGATACTAGAAAACCTCAGAAATATTATATTAATAAGCAATATTTGTCATTGTTTTGTGCCGTTAATTGATTTTCACCCGTTCCCTTTATAAACAGAACTTAATAAAGTAATGTCTGACTCCTTGCAGGTAGAGCTGGTAACTGCAGTACTGTCTTGGTACCTACCAAAATGTGTCTGTAGCATTGTGTACCAATACCAATACCAAAAGCTGGCATTAGATATCAAAAATAATGGCATTTAACTTAAATTAAATTAAATTAAATTAATAAATTAGTTCCTGATTGAAATGAAAGATTTTCCAGTTTTAGACAACCTCGTCGTGGCAAAACTGATATGTAGCAAGAATATTTAACATCTGAGTTGTTTAGTTTATTGATTAAAAGAACAAAGTAAGGAATTCAAAGGTGTCAGAGTAAGGTACTGAAACAAGAAGCAACACCTTCAAACAATAACCAGCCCTACTGGCAGGTAAACTGAGTACAACATGCCGAAGACAGTCAAATAAACACTCAAATGTAATGTAAAAAGACTACAATGTAAATCACCAGCAGAATATGATAGCGATTATGTTTAAATGAACCAGTCTCCTCCACCTACTTTTCCCTTAGGTAACCTTAACCATTTCCAAAACAAAACCAGCAGAGCTACACAGACACAAAGTTATATTGTGTGCCATTGAATTGGTACAAAATGACAAGTTTCAGTTGAAAGCAAGAGGAAACCGTGTCATTTGAAGCAATGACCCCTCTATCACACAAACAAACGCCCGGCCTGGCTGTCTCTCACTCTAACAGACGTCAGTAGTGAGAGGGTATCTGTGGTGTGAGCAAAATAACAAGCAATGGAAGGAGGTGGAGGAGAGGGAAGGGAGGGAGGGATGGAGAGACGGTCTGTGCTGCGCTGATTAGGCTCTGGGGACAGTGGCGGAAAGAATGGAGGGAGGCATAGTGCCTTTCAAGACTGATAACAACTAACACACACACACACACACACACACACACACACACACACACACACACACACACACACACACACACACTGTAGAACCCTTCATGACCACAAACACGGTGCACAAAGGCACCCTTCAAACAGCCAAACTTGTACAAATCAAGAGTTGCGAGTGGCTCTCTACAGCCCTATAAACCACTGGTTTAAAAAGTCCAGAGACCTCCACCTTTACAGGCTGAGCAACCAAGTACAGAAGAGTTTAATGTTACTGCAAAATAACCCAAATGGCTAAGTAGATGAATAACTTTTGAGGTCCATTCTCATCACTATATTCTCATTAACATAAAATCCTTTACTCCCAGGAAATATTGAAAAATCAACTATGATTGGTGACGACATATGGAGACCAATAAGAGACCTTTCATATATATCTGTCCACCTTTAGGAGCTGGACTGTAGATGCAAGGGCACGGTCATGCATGCGTGAATGCAGGGGAGTGACCATCGCCTGTCGAGGCGATATTTGGGCAGTGCCAAGTAGGGTCAACCAGGCTGTGACTTCACCAGTGAAACTTCAAACTTCATCAAGTTTAACTCCATGGGATGTAAAGACGCCAACTTGCTTTGTCACCAGAAGCAAATGTTTTATTCGCCCCTTCGCTTGCATAGAATGGGAGGCAAATATTCAACAATGTTAATTTTGTGCATGTGTGACCGTGTCCTAAAGCAACAACTCCTTGCATTTGAGAACCTGGATGACTTGAACAAGGAATGTACTACCAAAAGTGGACATTTTTTTGTGGATGGACTAAGTGATTTATCCCGGGCTTTTTTTGCACTTTTCCGGAATCACATTGTTTCCTATCAGCCACACAGGTAGCAAATGTTCTGAGCTCTGGTACCGGTCAGCAGGAATATCTGGATTAATTACCTAATTGTCGTAGTGCTCTTCAAGACAGAAATAAAGGTAAAGATCACAGAGAGCTGGCTAATGCATTTGATATGTGGATGACAGGACAGAAGTAGATAGAGGCAAACCTGTGGCAAGTATTTCATGATCGCCTGTTGCTGCAATGACAGAGGACTCTCCATCATGGAGTCCAGTCTCTCTGATGAGCTACTGGTCAGCCCTCCCCAGTCTGTCTGACTGGGAGTGGTCCCTGCTGTCTCTGGAGAGGTCAGCGGCAGGTCGCTGGCATAGCCCGACTCCAACAGAGAAGACTGCTCCTGTGCACGGACTGGAGTGTCCAAGCTAAACCCCTTGACAGCCATAGTCTCCTGAATACACATTGGGTTAGAGGACATGGGGAAATCCCCTGCAGACATTTTAGCTCCACTTTTGTCCCCCTCGGACAGTTGGACTTTGAGAATATTTCCTGTGACTGGAGACGGGGCAAGAGGCTCTTTGCGCACCTCTACCTCACTGTCATTTTCACCCCTCCATACAGGAGAACCAAAATCACTGGGGTACACTGTCCTCACCACGCAGAGTTTACCATCCACCTCACGGATGTGGACCACACCTTTGTGCTCTCTCCCCGAAGGTGTCCGTACCACTGTTACAGTCCCTTCTGGTCCTCCTTTAATGCCCCCATCCCCCTTTTCCTCTCTCTCTACCCTCCCCTTGTCTTTTTTCTCCTTCTTTTGTCGGAGGATCCAAGGTTTCTCTAGGACTCCTTGGACTTTCTCCTTTACACGACAGACCCTCCCTCCACCTGGAGTGGTGCTACCCAGGGCTGGGGCTGTGTTGACTGGGGTGGTGGTTGTGGTTTGGCTCGGGATGCTGGAGACATCTATGGTGGCGCTAACAGTGTCTTCCTCCCCTGGGAGGCAGAAAACCCCTCTCCAGGCTGGACTGGGCTTGGGGGACACTTCAAGTATTCTGGTGCCTAAACGGTCCCCAACACTGACACTCACAGAGCCAGGGGAAAGGGTATTGCTGTGCACGTTAGTTTTGGAATGAGTTAACTGGATATCAGGCACTGTTACAAGAGCCCTTGCTCTGTTGCTAAAGTCTGCTGTTTCTAGACCGGCAGCCTTTTCCTCATCCTCCTCATCCTCTTCCTCTTCCTCTCTGTCATCAGGCTCATGGCTTCTTCGTCTCTCAAAGTCATCCTGTTCCGACTCTCCTTTCCTGTTCTTGCCCTTGTGCTTACGTCTGAAACGTAGACGTTTCTTTGGCGAAAGTGGGGCCACTCCACCGAGTTCCCCCTCCCGAGGAGGCCTGACACAACCCATGGAGTTCCCCATGTCACTGATGGTGGCAGATAACGGTGTATAAAAAATACTGGCAGTTAATCCATCAAAAAGGGAGAATTAATGTTCATTTGGGTTTGGACATTTCTTCCAGGTGTTTAAGAGCAAAATCCCATCCCACAGTAGTGGGGAAGTGTTCAGATAGGCTGACAAGTCACTGACATCTTCCTAATTAATCTGACACCTGGGACTAATGTGAAGTTAAGAAGAGCATGCTTAACTCCATATTCCATGGCCACATCTTCAATACAACCTCGTGAATAGGAAGATGGATTGTGTCTGAAGGAGACAGAGGGAAAGTCTTTTTCTCAGGCAGTGTTAGTTTGGTCACGAGGCAGGCAGCTGCAGACCGACGTGTCACAGCCTCTACCCGTCCTTCCTCTTTCCTTCACCTCACCTGACGTGGATTCAGGGGCTGCACTAGCCAGCCCTGTCCACTTTAAGGGACTCGCTGCTCAACAGTACAGCTCGCTGCTTTACTTGGTCTGTTTATCCCAGAAGACTTGTGGTCGCAGTCAAGGACACAAGGATACAGTTATGCTATCAGAGCCTCACAAGGGAGGAAAATAAACTAGGTTAGGGTCAAGCATCTGATTAACCAACAGAATTTTGGCAGGTGAGCTGTTACCTGCAATAAGGCAATACGTCAGGCAGGATGATGAGCGTGGAAGAGAGAGAAATGTAGTGCAGTCTGGAGCTATTCAGACCATTAGTGAATTTCCAGCTGCTTTACATACTGCATGTGTCATGAGAACGGAGCCTCAGTGTGTACATGTACTGCAGGATTTCTGGTGTTGGAATCACTGACAGTCTTATTGTACTTCGTAATTCAATGTGATAATTCCTTCAAATATGAGAGGCGACTGAGAAAAACAAAACCATCATCTGCTGCAATTCCACTCAGATTCTGCTTTCCCTCCTTGATAAACCACAAGCAATGTCATGTTAGGATTTGTTGTCGGTTCCAGGTGCCAGAGTAATCCATGAGCTCTATCTACAACGAGATCTAGCAGCTATCTGAGCTCATGAATTAATGATGCCTCTCTCTCTGACTGTGGTAATGTTATTGCAGTGCAAGAGGACAGAAGTAAGATCCGTGAGGCAAGTCAGCCACACAACAGAGATCAGCGGGAATCCAATCCGTCACGGTGCTCGTAGTTGAAGTAGAATTTATGGTGAAACTGTCGATATCCCTCATAGTAACGGCAATCTTGGTGTCTCATTCTGCCGAGGCAGCACCGAGTCCAGATTGGTTGTGCATGAGAGATAAGTGTGCAGTCAGCCAATGCTTCCGCAGATTGCTGGGAGATTCAGCCAATACTCTGACAGCTTGTTAAATACTCAATCAGAGCATCGCCTTGCCACCCTGATGCTTCTTTTCGTCATCCTCCCACGATTTATCCTACCCATTCAGCTGCTGTCAGTCTTCCAGCTTATGTGCTTTCCTCCCCTTAAGGAACTGTTGTTGCCAGTTTGGTGGAATACAAAATCACTCATGATTTCTCCCATTGATGAGATTTGCAGGAAAGTTCACAGTCTTTACAATGATCATCCAGGGCAGCTGGTCACCTGTGGAATCAACTCAGCGTAGTCCAGAAAAAACACAAAATGAAGCTGCAGCAGGGTGTCTAAACGTGGAGGCAGCCAAATGCAGAAAGACTCCACCTTAACATCCTCAGACAGCTTAGCATCACATGCCTCTCCCCTGGATACCGGTCTACAGATTCCCCCACCTCAATGTTTAGAGCCCCTGTGGACCAGAGTTGGCTGAGAATTGTGTTCCAGTGCTGACCTATCAAAAACCTCCCGCGTTTTGCTGTCAGTCTGCCAGTTACTCAAGCAAGCTTCCCCTTCATCAGGTGGTGCAGTGCGACGATGCAACAGCCTGACAAAATCCAGTTTGAAAGAGGTGGGGGGTATTTAGACCATGTCTTACTCAAAGACAAAAAAAAAAAATGTCAGGCTAGGGAAAAAGACTCTCGTTTCTCGTCTCTGGTGCCTTTTCGTCTCTATATAACTCCTCACGTCCACTAGATCTAATTAGGAAGAGGCATCTGGGGTAGGAGCCAGAGCTGGACTCTGAGGCAGAAGAGGAGGAAGGGAGGAAGAGACTGGTCCTATGTCTGCTTACCTAAGGTCTTGTCAAGATCCAGTTTAAAGTAGCAGACCTACTTCAGGGACAGATGTGTATCTGGAACAGAGCCAAAGGGAATCAGTGTCCAGTGAAGGGCAGTCCTGAACTCCATGCAGCACAGTGGCAGAGGTTAGGACAAGAGGGTCCGCACGCAACGTCCCCTTAAAAACATGCAGGGAGCAAAAAACAGGAATACAGGGCGTCTCCGGTTAAAAGAAACAGTGGCTCCGTCAGACAAGCATGGCTGGATAGAGCCGATTGATACGGCGGAGGCCAGAGTAACAGCAAGTGTCCTGAAGGGAGCACGAGTGTGTGTTTGTGCCTGCGAGGTTGGGCGGTCCCCTGGTCAGCTGTCGGAGCCCGTCTGCATACGTGTCCACGAGCGCGTCTTGCCTTGCTGTGATGTGCGTTTTGTGGCTTGAGGCCTGCTGGTTCGGGGGAAGCCGGGAGCTCCAGTGACAGCAGGCAGCCTGGATTCGTCTCTGCTTCGGCTGGCTTCGCTCCTCTGCTTTATCCCTCGTTCACAGACGCCGGCAGAGGGAGAGAAAAAGCTTTTATCTCCCGGCTGCTGCAGCTTCACACTCTCTTCTGCTCGATCTCTCACTCTCACAATCCACCCCTCCCTCCTCGGCTCTCCTCCTCCTATCCACTTCCTCGTTACTCACTCCCCTCTCCCTCTCTCTCCCTCTCTCTCCCTCTCTCTCTCTCTCTCTCTCTCGGCTGTTAGTGAGCAGCTTTCTATGCCACAAACACACACATGCACACACACTTGACCCAAAAGCTTCCCTGAGTGACAGCAAGCAGGAGGGAAATCAAATCTAGAGACCGTTGAGTCTCTGCGACATAAATGAGAAGCGGGTTAGCATTTCAATCTGTTTCTCTCTCTCACTCTTATTCCATCTATTCTCTTCAGTCTCCATCTGTCCATCAAGCTACAGGTTATGAATGGCTTTGGGGTGAAGAGGAGAGGTGCAGGAAGAAGAAGGGAGGGAGGGAGATTTGAGGGAATTAGGAGCAAGTTGAAAAGGACAGAAGAAAAACAGGAGGGGATGAACGGAGGCTGTGAAGGGATCAAGAGCTGAAACGAGGGGGAAACAGGACACACACCTCATAGCAGTTAGGGTTGGTATATATACTATGAGTCAATGGAGATATTTCTATAGCGTTTATACAGAGGCAGCTAGCTTTCAATATCACTGGTATTATTAGGTCATTGCAGGCTTGTAATGGCAACATGGGGTTTCTGGGATTTCTGCATCAATGTGGTGAATCACCTGGATTTTACAGCCATTTAATCCACTGGATTAGCCCAAAATAGACCTTTTCAATCTTAAAATCTATAAACGCTTAACGCTGTGCTAAAGCGATTATTAAGGGATGGATTAACTGTTTGTATCATTTATGTTAAGCAAAAATGCCAAATGTTTTCTGCTATTCTGTTACACTGCTAGACTGTTAATTGCAAAAAAGAATAATGAAGTAGGTCAAAGTTAACACGACAACGCGTTGATGATTGAAAAATGCGATTGTTACTACTTTCTAACATTTTATGGATGAAACGATTACCGTAATAAAAAAGAAAAAGATTCACAAATCAATTGATAATGGAAATAAACATTAGTTGTGGCCCTAATAGACATTGAAGTAAAAAAACAGGATAGAAAATATGATCCCTATGGCCCACCCAAAATACTAATGCAGCATTCTGATTTTTAACTCCCCTCCAACATCACTAAATCACATCACAGGCATGTCGCCACATACAGTAAGCCTCTATAAGCCTCCACCCACCACCACCACTGCATTTACAATGAGTAACACAGCTCATACATACAGTACATGTGATACTGTACATTGCAGCATGGCAGTGACACTGCATGAGGATTTGTCACTGTTGGTGCAGACTGTATGAACTCATAGTATTTGGCATATGCAGTAAGTGCCTGATGTAGGGCCAATATTTTCAGAGGGACAGATATGGATGGAGAGCACTAACAAGCGATGTTTTCAAGTGGTGAACGCAACGGTAATCCATCTTCTCTCATTAACTGAAAGCACAAGAGAGCACCACACACACAAAGACACATGGAAAAGGGCCTGAACCAATGGGAGAAGAGCACTAATCAAGCCCCTGAGGCTTCCGTCCCTTCATTGTGGCTTCATGGCATCTTGAGCTGTGGTAATCAGACAGCAGCCTCCGTCTGAACCCAGTGTCAGCTTTTCATGAGACACAACCGTTGCATACTGGACTTTCAGAAGCTCTTTTGATCATATATCTAGCAGCTCTTTTGTTGTTAATGTGCACTGAAGCATGGTGATTGATGTTGAGATTTTAAATCTCATAACAATTCCCTCAGACATCGGAAATGGATCACTACAATTTTTTTCCCTCATTCGCCTCTCAGGGCTTCCTTACACTTCACTATAGCGATGTATTTACTGTACATAATTTTGGCTTTGCAAGCACTTGAGAGCTACACTGCTGTGTCCAAATAATACAAGATATTATGCCACGTTCCTCAAAGTATTGCTGCCCCCAACTAACATGACAGAACATGCAGCAGGACAACGAACTCTAAGATCTCCAACTTATTTATAGGACTAAACAAGATTAAACAAGTATGACAAACTGAACAGAAAACAAAGTCACTGACACTTCATGACGATTTGCCACCATGTTATGTTGATAAGGACTAACACATTAAGCAGGCAAAGGAGGTCTGCAACGGAGATTTTTTTCAAAAGATGAAGATCTGCCATGTGTTTTTTATTAGTTGTGTTTTTTGTGTCTGCTCCTGACAATGTGCTCGATGACGGGCATCTACAGTGCTGTCAGTTTTAACCGACACAGATGGCGATCAATTGATGCAAACACAAGGAACAACACAAATAACGTGTCCCCACCTGCTGAGTCTGCCTTGAAGCCACTCAGAGGAACAGCGATGAATTTCTTCATCATCTTTAATACTCAGCTAACTGGTGTCACCTAGTGGTTTGACTGAGTAACTACATTCAAGTTTAAATAAGGAGTGGTGGGATTGATGCCAATTAAAAACACTGATGTATTTCTATGATAGCTAGTTGGTGAAAACTGTTTTTGACTGTTCTGAACAGCCGACATTCACATTTCCTGGTAAACAGTCTGATTACCAATGATGATGATGAACGTGTGAACTGTGAGTCTTGGAAAAGATGCCAGAAAGCTGAGTGCATGCTTTGACAAGCAACCTTTCAACGAAAGCTTTTGCAGGATTCATTTGATTTGCTTGTGATAAATGATGAGCTGGTGGCTGACATATTTACAGAAAATGCGTGGGAAAGACGCTATTAAAAAGCCCTGGGTTTGAAGCTGTTTGGCTTCAGCCGGATGGCTGAGCCAGAGATAACACCTCATCTGGAACTTGATGTGCCAGTGAAATAACGACTCACAACTGTTAGAGCACAAACGAAAAATGATAGCTCACCGAGAGACTTCCTATAATTCAGTGATGTGCTGAGTCATTTGTACAAATACCTGGAGGCTTGCTTCCAGTAATGACTTCACCATCATCATCATCGTGATCATCAAACTAAAGCAACCAGCAGGAATAATGTGGAAAAGATTTCTCATATCGGGATCATCTATCGTTTAAATATTTGAATCTAACAGTGAGTACTAAATATTACTTTAAGTGGCAGTAGGCAGAAGAAGAAGTTGATTCATATTTGATCAGCGCTGCCTAGTTTGACCATTTGATCAGAGATCGGAGTGATTGACAGCTGCTCAGAGACGGCAGGCTCCAGCTCGGCTCTGATTGGTTGATTTCCTCCAGTCTGAAATCTTGCAGATGTCATTAGGAGGACACAGAGGAACATGATCACCTGTCTCATGCACTACTGTCAGGATAGCGAGACCATTTTATATAAATAACTATTTTAATCATATATCTCTCCTACTGCTGCATTAGAAAGAAAGAAGAAAGAAACAGCATTTTGTGACAATATTTCCTGTGTACTACAATAAAAACTGCACTAAAACCACATTTTGAGCGATAAGATTTGAATACAAAGTAAACAGGGATGTAGAAGGGAGGACACTGAACATGCAGAATGTACACTATGTGGCGCATGTTGCTGATCCACCACCATGCATGCTCAGAAATAATCATCTAACCACAACACACTGCAGGGACACAGAGCTCTGTCGACTGGAGCGTCTCACTGCAGCTCTAATGAAAAACTGTCGTCATCTCATGAACCCGCTGAACTCTGGAAACTATTTGCTGCTCTGCGGGCCAATTTCATTTTTCCACCGATGTATTTATTTTTGTCCCTCCTCCTTTTCTTTCCTTCAGAAGTCCTGCAGCCGGCTTCAGACCCGGTCCTGCCCATCATCTTTGGGTTAGTCCTCTTCTCCTCCTCCTGCATCCCTTCATCCCTCCACCTCTCTCTTTCTCTAATATGATGATCTGCTGAGTCATGCCCACTGAAACGGTTGCCAGAGTGTCACACACTACTGTTTCCATGGCAACCAGCAACCAGCTGGCAGTGTCACCTTGCTAAGGGTCAGACCACAGCACAGTCTAGTGGTCAACCATAGCAGCTACAACCAGTTCATGAACCTTTCTGATATCAACAGGACAAAAAAAATGTAATTAAATTAAATTAGATGCTGAGAATGTTTTTTTCAATCTCAAATGTCTTTGTATTGATGTGTTTTTGTCTGTAATTCGGCTGTCACGCATGACTCGGACCCACTGGTAATGGGAGTCCTGCTGTACTGATTTCAACACAGTACAACTCTGTCTGCAGGCAGGAAATTATTCCACATCAGGAATCAGAAAGAACAAACGACGGTTCACACGACTGACTGTCTGGACTAAACACACGGCCAAAAGACAACAATGCAGCATTTAGACATTTCTTTTCATTTAGGACTAGTTGAAAAATGCTTTTTAGCTGCAATGTTCTGAAATCCTTGAGACTAAAGCTGTATTTGTAACTCCCTGTTACTACTGAGGAACACAGTACGCTGTATACACACTACATGCTGTATACACACTACATGCTGTATACACGTACATCCTGCATACTGCGTTCCTCTGTAGTATGCAGTATGAAACCATTAAAGTGATTTATTTCTACAGCTCTTAAAGCACTGGACAAAAAAACAAACTTGTACCACTATTGCAATATTATCAAAAACACTCCAACTTGGATATTGTTTATGTTACGTTAGTTCACTTTATGAGATACTGCAAGTTTAAACTATTTATTCCAACAGCTCACAGTGAAATAAGAAAAACAGGATCATCAACACCGGGACGCAGGAAAACATCGCTCGACAAAATTTACTCAAACTGCTTTTTCAGTTACAGAAACAAAACAGTGACCTGATGTCCCTCCAGATATTAATATGTCGTAATATGTCGTGTCAGCAGGAGCATTTAATGATGAAATGGCCATGAAATATATAAAAATAAGCTGTTTTGGCTGCTGGTTGTGGGTGTAACTGTAGAAAACTGTAAATTTAGCTTTTGTTTGCATACTATATACTATGCTACATTTTGGCCAAATGTGTGTTAGTGTAGCATGCGGTTTTGAATACAGCTCAACTCTGAGACCTGTTATGTTTTTAATTGTGAAGCACTTCATGACATCCGTTCTAGAGAGGTGAAGATGCTACGTACTCACTTTACTTTAAGAATCATGACTAGTTATTATGATCATATAATTGCAGGAAATAATTAGAAAAATCCATTTTTGCCACAAAAGCCTTAAAACGAAAAAAAATCTTTATATGCTATCGGCAGCGACTAATAAAAACTGTCCTTTTGTGCTGATTTAGAGGAGGACTTCCTCCGAGACCCTGCTCAGTCACGATTAAATCACAGATATGCACAAATACCAAAAACAATAACCTGCATGAAAGTACAACTACAATAACGTGTAAATCCAAGTACTGTAGCTCATACAGTAAGTACACACACTGACATGTCAGCTAACCACCATGTTGTTTCCTTATGAGACTGCTCTGTATTTTCTCACTGCACAGACCGAGGCAGTGAAGTAAACCATCATACTGGCAGGAAACAGCACATCTCGCTTATTCCACAGAAAATCATGAACACGAACACACTTTCTGACTGCAGATGTCTTGCAAGAAGCAGCCTCTTCTGTTGCACAAGTTAACGCTGGTTTGCCAGTGTGCACGCACACAGCGCTAAGCTCATCCAGCGATAATAACTCAGATCCCAGCAGCTGGACAGAGATGCCGAGTGACAACAGGACAACACTGAAATAAAGGCCACATTTGGAGCAGCAAAGTGCACTAAAACTTAATTTTTTTCATCAAAACTTTTTTTTTTTTTTATTATTTCTTATTTATATTTTTTTTTAATTTAAAATATATAAGTGCACTGCAGAGCAGACACAATATGTAGATTGGAGATTGCATTATATATCATCCATCAGCTGATTCTCCAATAAATCGTCAACAGCCATAAAAAAAAAAAACATATCGGTTGACCTCTAATCCAGATTAGTAACAGTAACACAGTTATTACATAATCAATTAGAGATATTATATCATTCAAAGCTGGATATAAGAACCTTTAGCTGCCCAATAATCTTTTCTAATAGAGAATTCAAGATGTTGTGTTCATGTTGGTTTGACTAAAATAACCATTAATTAGGTCAAACACAGGAAGTACAGAGCCAGAAGCACCACAGCACATGAAGGGCACAGACCTGGAAGTGAAGGATGATGGTCCAGATGAGACCTAACGTCAGCTTGGGGTTCCCGTCGGTGATGTCATCGTTCCTGATGTTCACAAGTTTGACCTGAAAATGGCAAAACACAAGATTTTTTTTTTTGTGTTTGGTTTCCTATAACAAAATGCTCAAAATGAGAAGACCTGCTAAGATACAAGCAAACATTCTGCACAAGAACCAGTTACTTTTAGTCACTTCCATAACGAGAAAAAAACACCTAACTTGTCTTCATTTTCTGCACGTTGACAATGAAAAATGATCTCATGCTCATTACGTGAAAGAGACCTTGTTAAAAGTGGCGATTCTGGCTAAGCAAAGCCGCCGGGGCTGTATAATTAGACCTGCAGTGAAACTGGGAAAGGATTCAGAGGAAGAAAAGGTCAATCCTCCGCCGCTGCTGCCTCCAGGGAACCAGACAAGAGGGACGAGACATGCAGTTTAAGAGAGATATGGAGGAAGAGTGTGTTGTATGTGAGAGAAAGAGCTGCAGCTTGAGAGCAAACAAAGAGTTTAATCATGATAGCAAGCGAGGGAACAATGAAAGAAGCAGTATGGGGGCAGATGAGTCTGTAGGTGCTGCATGATGAAGCCAGAAAAATGTTTGGTACAGTTATATAGATTTAGAGCTGAAACAGTCTCTCTCTCTCTTCTCTCTCTCCAATGGGATGAAAAGCTGGCCAGGATGAAAAGTATTTCCAATCACTTGCTTTTGCAAACTGGGCAAAATCTAGAACTTTAAACTGCATACAAGTAGTTTATTCACACCAGGCCTGTTTGGAGAAGCTCGCCAATAGCTTCCACTCAAACTACCACACTGAACAGGAGTGTGCACACTCCAGACTGGAATAATACTCATAGGAAGAGAGTTTCACCACAGCCCAGGTACGTTTAATGCGTATTTGTGAACATGAGCTCCTCTCTCTCAGAGACAGAAACCAGAGAAGTAAGTGTCAAACTTGCGATCAGGGTATAAAGTCTGGAGCTGCTCCATAGACAATGAATGGGAGACCCACAGAATGTTTGCTTTCTTTTTTAAACCTAAAGCTTTATTCTGTTTGTAGTGTTCTCAGTTGTGAAACAGAAAATGTTCCCTTCTACTCAGGACGTTCCCCTGGGTGCTCTCGGTGCTATCTAGAACATCTCAGCCAACTCACTGTCTGCAGACGCTTTTGTGTCAACGTTATGATTACGTCACCGTGTTAGCTGGATGCAGAACAAAGGAACGACTGGAGGCTAACATTTGTATTAGTCTGAAGACAGTCATCTTGCTGTGTTACTGCCCACATTTAAGATGACAACCTTGATTCAAGGCTCTAGTGAGCCACAATATCAGCAAAACTTTTCAGAGATGGAGAGAAAATTTTGCGACTACTTAACCCTAACTAAACGTAACTATTAGCAACCATTTAGCAACCATGCTTGCTGATATTCAACAACTCTCTTTTTGACTGAATTTACTGAAGGATAGTTAACTAAAGATTTATACTCCCTCAATTTATCTATACAGTGCTGCCGCTGGTCACCAGCTTGCTGGTCAGTCTGCTGGCTATTTAGCTCGTTTGCTAATTCCACCGTTCTGTCATGCAACACAGAAACTGAGCCAAACAAAGTTGTCACTCATCTGCTGATAGCACTGTGCTTCCCTACGCTGTGACAAGAGTACATGGATGAAGCAATCAGTGATTTAGTGACTGGCTAGTTAGCTAGCTAACTTGCTAATTCCACCATGCTACAGAAAATGAGCTACCGAGCCACTTCTGGAGACAGTCTAGCTAACGACCTAGCCAGCCGTCTACTTATCTCAAATGCATATATAACCATAACATTTCAGAAAACTTGTAAGACAAAAAAGTTTTGTAAATTATATATATTAATATAATATATAATATATATTTCAAGGCCGACAGTTTATTCCTAAAAACATATGAGTTATGGAGTGATTAATATAGACATCCAAAAATTGCTCTGTAAAAACCTTTGATTCTAATATGTCAACAAAATAAAACAAGAATTTTGAATCTGGCTTTATCCAGTGTTCACAAAAACGTGCAAATGAGCACATTAATAAGATAATTCATTTGCATATTTAGGCATAACATTTCAGAAAACTTGTAATTAAAAAAATAACTGTCTTAATGTCAGTAATCAATGAGGGAAGTTTCATGGTGATATCTATTAATATCATTTTTACCCTATTCAGTTGTAACATCCCCCCTTTAACTGTTCATAATCCTCATGGACACCACACATGACAAAGAGCACAGAAACATTCGTTATGATAACCTAAAATAAGAGATTACAGCAACAGACCTGGAACAGGAATGGTCTTCTCCAGCTCATCTCATGGGATTATACATTAGCTGAATGCTCAACTGTTTGATCAATTAATAACAAGCTACTTGTGACTTGTGTACATGAGGAATGTGACGAAGGCTTTAACATGTGTGAGACTGTCAACTGCTTAACAGTGAACCCATTAGATGCTTCATGAGGATATGAAGTTAAGAATTAGATGCAGGTCCTGTTCAACCCACGTTTGATGTATAACAAGACATGTTGGCTGTCATCGCTCACATCACTTGTACTGTTCATTAAGCTGTACAGTAAAACCTGTGGAGTGAATATCCATGTTATGTCTCTCTGTGTGCGTACCTGTCTCTGTTTGAGGAAGTCCAGCGCTATTTGGACATTCTGTAGTCGATGAAATCTCATTCGCCCCTTTTCTCTGGGCTGGAAAGAAAAAGGAGAAGAAATATGAGGAGAGTCACCAAATGAATTTAAACTTTTTATTGACACAAACGCAGGAGGCAGCAGTGGGTGCAAATAAAGCTGAATTCAATCCACAGTGCAGTGAAGTAAAAGTCAGCGCAGCTGTATTGAGATGAAATGGTCCTCTGGGGGCGCTGTCTTCAACAGGAGCTGTTAAAGACATGCCGAACTCTCAGGAGCAAACTCCACCCAAACCATGCTGGTTTACCATGAAACAATGCAAGCTTCCTTATCAGGTCATTTTCTCCTAGTCGTTATTCAACTGCACAGTTCACACTGAGACATCCGGGTTCCGGTTCAGAGGGAGGAGTGGTAGAGTTTAAGAGAGAGAAAGAAGAAGTAGGACATAAAACACACACTAACACTCTCAGGCTGCAAAGAGTAGACGAGTGCAGGATGAAGATGAGGGTTCACACTGTGCTGGTAGAAGGAAGGTACACTCAAGATTAGTCATCACATCTGAAAGAGGAGAGGAGAGGAGAGGAGAGAGGAGAAGAGAGAGAGAGGAGAGGATAGAGGGAGAAGAGAGGAGAGGAGAGGAGAGAGGAGAGAGGAGAGGAGAGGAGAGGAGGAGAGGAGAGAGAGAGGAGAGGAGAGGAGAGGAGAGAGGAGAGGAGAGGAGAGAGGGAGAGGAGAGGAGAGGAGAGGAGAGGAGAGAGGAGAGGAGGGAGGAGAGAGAGGAGGAGAGGAGAGAGGGGAGGAGAGGAGAGAGGAGAGGAGAGGAGAGAGAGGGAGGAGAGGAGAGGAGAGAGGGGAGGAGAGGAGAGGAGAGGAGAGGAGAGGAGAGGAGGGAGGAGAGGAGAGGAGAGGAGAGAGGGGAGGAGAGAGGAGGAGGGGGAGAGAGGAGAGGAGGAGGAGAGAGGAGAGGAGAGAGGGGAGAGGAGAGGAGAGAGGAGGAGGGGGAGAGAGGAGAGGAGGAGGAGAGAGGAGAGGAGAGGAGAGGAGAGGAGAGGAGAGAGGAGGAGGAGAGGAGAGGAGAGGAGAGAGGGAGGAGGAGAGGAGAGAGGAGAGAGGAGAGGAGAGAGTGAGAGGAGAGGAGAGAGGGGAGGAGAGGAGAGAGGAGAGGAGGAGGAGAGGGAGGGGAGAGGAGAGGAGAGAGGAGAGAAGAAGAGAGAGGAGAGGAGAGGAGTGTGTGTTTTTAATGGATTTCCAGGAGGTGAACTGACCCCTGGTCCTCCAGTGTACATCTGAGCTGCTAAACGTGTTAACGGGTCTAATGTGTGATACTGAGGTGTGTTTCTCATGTTTGGCCCAGATCAGTCATTAACTCTATCATAACCATGTAGGTACATGAAGGCCTCTGTGACTGTGTGACTCCAAACTGACCGTTAAGTTATCTTAGTAAAGGTAGAACTTATTAAAGTGACCAAATAAGTTACATCTTACTGTTTGCAATTCATGCAATAATAGTCATAGATCATTGTTGGGTGAAAACTTCAAATCTTCATCATGCCAACTTCTCAGGAACTGACAGCGTTGATTTTAAAGGTGGAAGGTGGTCTACTCACAGAGGAACACTAAACCATCATACGTATGTGGTGATGCTGTCACCCAACAGAGACGAGTGGCCTACTGTATGTCGTGTCACAGTAACAACAGTGCTGTATGGTGTCATGTGCAGCCCAGTATGCTGGTTAGAATCAGTGGCATAGCACTCTCATGCAGCCTCACAGCTCCACCTCAGCTCAAAGGTCAGAGGTCAGAAGTGACAGAGTGAGTGGTGGATGGGGGGAGGGGGGTCTGATTCGAACATACTCCCTGAGCTCCTTCCTCCTCCTCATCCTCCCCTCCGAGCAAGATGAGAGGGGGGCCCGCGAGGCGTATGCCCTTTTCAATGGAGGGCCGCTCTTCTGTTGCTATGGTAACAGAAGGGGGGAGAAATGGGAGATAGAAAGACAGGAAGAGGTTTGGAGGATAGACAGAATGAAAGAGGGCAGGACCAAGTGGAAAAAAAGGGACAAAAGTACAGTAACTGCAAAAAATAATTAAACACAAAATAAAAAGTGTCTCACACAGATCATTGTTCATGAAGGTGACGGGGTCAGAGAGGAGCAGTGTGTCCTGGTTGTGTGCAGACCTAAGCAGACCAGAGTCAGCAGTCGGATTCTGTTAGTCTACCTGTCCGCCACTAAACCAGCCTGCGTCACATCGTGGCCTGGCTGTCTGTCAGCATTAGGACTTAACGCTCTTACATCACCATCAGCCGAGTGAAGTCAGGCCACTGGGGCTCAAACTGCTGCATTACGCTCATCTTTGGCATGAATAGTGTGTCGGCCTGGAGCAGAGACTCACCCGAATGTCTAAATCCTGCAACCTGGAAAAGTTTCAGCTTCCTCTCAAACTCCGCTGGTATTTTAGAGTGTGTGTAACATTGTCAGGAGGACTGTGATGCACTGAACTGGGGATGGCAGGGTGTGTGATGGAGCACAGGGGGAGTGTGTGATGGAAATTATTACAGTAATTATTACTAATTATTACTGTCAAAGTTAACACAATAATAATGCCACGCAACTTTGTTTTAACGCCCCTAATTTCTTTAACACATTAATGCAACTTGCAAAGTTTAGGTTGTAGCAGCTCTGTTTTAAAGTTAGAGTGAAGATATTTTATCATATGAAACTAGAAAGTATAAGGAATCCACTGGTACAACCACGTCATACTAGTTTGTCACAAAAAAGGTTAAATAACATTCCAAACTTTTTGTGAGGAAAAACTGTAACATCCAATTTCAAAGGGGTCCCTTGACCTCTGACCTCCAGGTGTGTGAATGTAAATGGGTTCTCTGGGTCCCCACCAGTCTCCCCTTTACAGACATGCCCACTTTATGATAGTCCCAGTCAGTCTGGATCAAGTCCTAGTCAAGTCAGCACTCTGACACACTGACAGTTGTTGTTGCCTGTTGGGCTGCAGTTTGCCATGTTATGATTTGATCATATTTTTATGGTAACTGCAGTAGCTGTGAGGGTTTTCTGGACAATATCTGTCATTGTTTTGTGTTGTTAATTGATTTCCAATAATAAATATATACATATGTACATTTGCAGCATATCCACTCCTACGTTGAGAGTATTAAATACTTAACAAATCTCCCTTTAAGATACATTTTGAACAAATGAAAATGAGCAATTAATTTGCAATTAATCATGACTCTGTGAAGGTTCTCATTCATCCAGGTCATATTCATTCTGGCAAAAAGTTGAATCGAAGGCAACTGGACTTAGATTTGCCCGAAGGTCCCTGAAGACGTTTCGCCCCTTATCCAAGTGGCTTCATCAGTTCGAACGCTGCAGTCTGACTAGTCCCCACTCGTCAGACTAGTGGGGACTAGTCAGACTGCAGCGTTCGAACTGATGAAGCCACTTGGATAAGGGGCGAAACGTCTTCAGGGACAAATCTAAGTCCAGTTGCCTTCGATTCAACTTTTTGCCAGAATTAATCATGATTAACTATGGTAATCTATTGTCCCAACACTATGTTCTTGAATAGAGAGGGGTGAAACAGTTGTGTCCTGCATCATCTATTGACTCTTTGTCATTGTTTTGTGTTGTTGTTGATTTCCAACAATAAATATATGCATACATTTGCATAAAGCAGCATATTTAATACCCATGTTAATAAGAGTATTAAATACTTGACAAATCTCCCTTTAAGGGACATTCTGAACAAATAAAAAACGTGATTAATTTGTGATTAATCCCGATAACTATGGCTAACGATGCAATTAAATAATTTAATCGATTGACAGCCATAATTACAATGTGATAATAAGAGAGAACATAACTGTGCGTGTGCAGAGGTGTGTGGGAGATAAAAATCCATACCAGGGTGACTCCAGACAGGACCTCCAGCAAGGAAATGAGGTTGTGTCCATCCCTCAGGTCCTCGTACAGGTCTGTGATGTGCTTCCTCACCTGAGAAAGGAGGGAGGAAAAAGGGAAGGAAGGGAGGAAGAGGTGAGAAGGAATGAAGGGAAAACAAAGGATAGAGAGAAAAACGAAGGAAAAGTTAATCCCACACTCTAATCACCCCTCTGTTGACTCAACACTGTTGACATCTGTCAAGCCGATTGCCCCACAGCTGACAGGGCTGGTGACAGCGGTTGCCGGGGCCAACGGAGACGAGGCACCAGCTGCGGCCTCGTGCCTCTGTTGCCATGACGCCGCTTCCACAGTGAGTGTGGTGGGGGCGGGCTGTCACATGTGGCTACAGCCGCTGTCACAGTGACACAGCAGCCTGATCTGCATCCGTGCTGGTTTTGTTTGAAAGACGGACGGACGGACGGACGGACGGACGGACGGACGGACAATAATGAATCAGCTGAGCTGTGATTTGTGGAACATTGCGAGAACTGAACTATAGGAGGAAAAGACACAAGTATGAAATCTATAAACTGTCTGTCTCATCATTTTGACATTTATTGAAGGACTTCCCAACCTCTTTACATAAGGGACCCCTTTTCTGTCATTGAGTGAACTGACAACAACCTGACAAAGTGACACATTTTATGGATATTTCATATCATATTCAAAACATAACAATAACGGTACAGAACAACTGATAAACTGTACAATTAACACAAACAGTAAACTGCAGGAAGTTCATGTAAAATTAGTGATCTGGATCAATTTTGAGCAGATTGTTTGAATATTGAATCTGAGATGAGTTTTCCTGTTATTTTTAGGAACTTTTAACAATTCACTGTCTGTAGTATGTATTTTTGTATTTAAACCACCAGACATACTTAACAGACTTTTGTTTTGGACACTGTGTTTTCCCTGTGAAGCTTCGGTGACCCCTAATAAGGGTCAGGACCCCCAGGTTGGGATCCAATAAATTAGGGGACTTTTGATTTAAATGTAGAACTACATGACTGACGGCCATTGTTTGTCCATTTTGTTTATAAGAGGGTATTTTCAACAAGACCATAGAAACTTGGCTCTTCACCTGCTCTCTTGAGTAAAAAACAGCATCCAAAATGAAAAGTTAAAAAACAACAACTAATTATGAAAAAATCACAAGTACCAAAAGTTTTCACTGAGTGGCACACTGATGTGATTCCTCATTATACTAGGTGGGCAAAGTTAACGTCATAAGTACGAGTGAGTAAATGAGCAATGACAACAGCTGAATAAGACATAACCACTAGCTTATATAAAGCTTGTAAAAGATGAAGTCACCATGAAATGCTGCAGAAAAGCACAGCAACATCAGGAAAGATCAGAGGAGAAGCTTTTCTTGCTCCATCAGAAAGCAGTCGGAGGCTAGCCAACAGCAAAGGTCAAACAGTCCTACCCAAAGTGCTTCAAAATTGTTGCTTCAAAAATGCAGATCCACCAAGGGCACATGTCTGCCTGCATTACAGTGATTTTCCTGCTTCTGGCTTCACCTGCTCGGAGAAAAGTTTTGCTGCACTCCTGGCCTCAGGACAAGAATCTGTGTTACCACAATTCACCACAAGAGGGCACGACGGCCACAAGAGTGAGCTATACGAGTAAACTGAGAGGGTTTACAAAAAAAAAAAAAAGAAACAACAAAACATTACTAAAGGCAGGACAGAAGTCCTCCGTCAAGGTTGAGCTCAGAGCTATAACTGCCTTTGGCTTGAGACAGCAGCTTCAAAAGTAAAAACATCCCTCTATTTGTCCTCAATAAGTTCTTTCTTTTCTTTCCCATCCATCTCCCTCCTCCCTCGTCTGTGTCACACTCTCACCACTCTGTTGAAGGTTGAAATCATCATCAGCTGCTGGAAGTGTTAATCAGATGACTGGAATAAATGGTGTATCCACCACTGACTGGAAATGAGAGGAGGTGTTTTTGTCTCATTGTGTCTCAGAGCCTGTGTTTGCTTCCAAGTCAGCCTGAATGAATGACATTAAACATGTCAGGGACAGAGAGGAGAGAGCCCACCATGTGACCTGAGATGACACCAACCATCCCCAGAAAAATCTACTAATAACTAATATACCCCCTTTTTATCTGGACACAGTAGCATCAGCATTGATTTTCCTGTAATAACTGGTCCTTCCGCAGTGGTACAAAGACCAGCACTTCTAATAAATGATGTGATCTAAGAGCATCCAAACAATACATTTGCATGCTTACAGAATAGTACAGTATAATACAGACCAAACCCGGAACAATGTTTACAATTATTGTGGGTTTTTGAAGCTGCTTGGTGTACCTACAATACATCAAACCACAGCGGCAGATCAAGGAAACCTGAGATATTTATTGTGGCCATCAGAAAGTCTCACTGCACACTGTACTTCAACACAAAGGGATGACCATTACTCCAGTTTTATTCCATCACATTAACCCTAACATAACTGTGTTATATACAGTATCAAATGTGAGAGTAGTGGAAGAGGAGCTTCTTCTACTATGCCCTAAATTGTGTATTTTTGGATGTTTCCAAGTAAACTGTAAGCTTAATAATACAAATATGAAGATGGCTGTATTCTGTTAACTTGAAGCTAAACCACCGTAGACCAAGCATACAATGCTACAACGCTACAGCGCTACAACGCTACAACGGCTGACGGATTGCTGAATCATCTGATATGGAGAAACTTACATATAGAGTAAAAGGAAAATGCAACACTTATTTGAGACTTATTCGTAAAATTTCTGGAGGAGGGAGGGATTTTGCTAAGACTTTACAGTGATCTAGTATTCTTTTTTTATTTTTTTTTTTTGTGTATATATACTTTTTATTATATATCTACATTTATTCATTTATATCGATAATATATATATGTTTATATTTACATCTATTTTATATATATGTACATATACTACACATATATACACAGTTTTGTTAATAAGTCAGATTTTTCTTCTTTTTTCGTTCTTTTCCACCAAGATGTGAACTTCTACCTTATCAGAAAGTATGACCGTAGAATGGGCCTTGCTTTCATCATATTCACAGTGCCTTTATGTGGCGTGGTAAGGTTTGCCTTTTTTGTGCAACGTGAAGTTTACGTTTTTATGCTATGTAAAAACAATTTCAGTAAACATGTTAAAAAAACTCCCACTGCATGGCAGGCTACATCAAGAACAAGTGTCGCTGCTGTTAAAACAACATCCAGTGAGACAGAGCTCAGCCTAAAATTGAATTTAAAATCTCTCTGTAACACCCAGATGGATCTGGAGATTGTCATCTTGTGAGTTTTTTTTTTTTTTTTTTATGAACAGGATGTTGCTGTGTGTACATGTGTGTCTTAAGGGATGCTGCTCACAGCCAGCTGTGCCTGATGTGCGGTGACGGCAGCTGTCAGATGTCCGTGGCACTAAAGCAGACTGTCATATGGAGCTCATGTTAAGAACCACACTAACAGCACCTGGGCAACAGCATCAGTATATAAAAATGAAATGCAATATTTCACCCACTTCTGACTGCAGAGTTGACGCTTTACAAAGTTCCTCCCTGAGACTCTTGTGTTGCAGCTGCTCTCCTTTTACTTAGTTTTTGAACACTTGCTAGGCCTCATGCTACAAGCTTCCTTAAAATCACTGATGTCCTCATCACACTACAATAACAAGAAGTAACTTGGAAACATTGGAGTTCTTGTACTCTGTTCTGTACTAGACAGTCTACTCTTCGAGGCCTGAAGCATGTTTAATTATGAGAGTCAGTGTTAACGGCAACATTTGCTGATGCTTTTGTTGTCTAAAACCTGCTTTCTGTGTAGCTTTTGCTGCTGTAGCTCACAAGACAATAATTGCATGCGGTTATACATCTTATTAGCTTACTGAGCTACAATGCTAACAGTCGTTCGTCTTAGTGAAAAGCCACTTCCTGACTTCTTAACGCTCTGCTACTGGATGTGTGCTCACTGTGTCCGCTCCTATTTTATACAATCAACCACCAACAATACAATCAACCACCAACCTGCTGGGTCAAAGTGTGTCACTGCATGCCGGCAGGCAGCTTGGAGGCCAGTGTTTGTACTGTGTAGTACACAAACACACACAGAGATACACACCTGTCAGCACCCTGCACACCTGAGCAGCCTAAAACATGCCACACCACACACACACACACACACACACACACACACACACACACACACGCACACACACACAATGCAAACAAGGAGTGATGGCGTCATCCTGCAGGAAGCTGAGGGCAGAGAGCTCCTGTTCATCTTTGTCTACATCTCTTTATCTTTTCTTTAATGTTCCTTCTCGTTGTGTCATGAGAGTCTTTCTTTCTTAATCTTTTCTCCCTCCTAGCCCTAGCTCTGTTTCTCTGTCTGTGTTTGTCTATAAATCCCTGCTGGTAGGGTGGAGGTTTGTAGACTCAACAGTCCTGGCAAAGAGTCAATAGATGATGTAGGACACGCAACTATTTCACCCCTCTCTATTCAAGAACACACTGTTGGGACAATACATTACCACAGTTAATCATGATTAATTTCAAATTCATCGCACATTTTTATCTGTTCAATATGCATCTTAAAGATTAGTCAAGTATTTCATACTCTTATCAACGTAGGAGTGGATATGCTGCTTTAAGCAAATTTATGTATATATTTATTACTGGAAATCAATTAACAAGACAAAACAATGACAGATATTGTCCAAAAACCCTCACAGGTTCTGACTTTAGCATAAAAATATGCTCAAATCATAACATGATAAACTGCAGCCCAACAGGCAACAACAGCTGTCAGTGTGTCAGAGTGCTGACTTGACTATGACTTGATCCAGACTGACTGGGATTATCATAAAGTGGGCATGTCTGTAAAGGGGAGACTGGTGGGGACCCAGAGAACCCATTTACATTCACACATCTGGAGGTCAGAGGTCAAGGGACCCCATGTCAGTTTTTCCTGACCAAAACTTACTTAACAAGTAAGGTGGGACCTCGTTCTTTCCCGGATTTCCCTCCGGGGATTAATAAAGGTTCATCTTATCTTATCTTATCTTATCTGAAGTGTTATTTAACCTGCTTCACAGGTAGCTTTCATATGATGGTGTCTCTCTAGCTTCAAAATCATACATTGCATTAAAATTAATGACGTTAAAACAAATTTGCATTAATGCTAAATTATCACATTAACTTTCGACTACCTCTCTTTCAGCTTAACTACTTAAAATATGTACTCTGTCTTCAATCAGCAGGGGATATTTGAACAGTTGTTTTGCCTCTTTCATATGCTGGTTTCATGTCATCTACCCATCTTGTCCTCTGTCTCACCCTCCCTCCTTCTTCTCTCTCGCTAGGACAATAAAGGTCAGCAGCACTATCTTTAATAATTACAACCTAACTCCACATGACCTCTGTGCTAATGTAATGGCTGTGTGTGTGTGTGTGTGTGTGTGTGTGTGTGTGTGTGTGTGTGTGTGTGTGTGTGTGTGTGTGAGTATACAAAGAGGAGAGACAATGCTGCATTATGCCACCTACGCAGCCACTGTCTAGATTGTCTCTCTCTTTTATCAGTTTTCTTTCTTTTTTCTCTATTTGGCACTCGTCTGTTAGTTTTTAAGGGTATGTTTTTTTTTTACACTTATATTTAAAACTTTTGAAAAGTAACCAACAACCCAAAACACAAAGATACTCATTTTACAAACATACAGAACAATGACAATCTGCAAATTATCTAATTTGAGATTGTAGAACAGGTGAACAAAACAATGTTTAAAATGATCATTTTTTAAATAAATATTATATATGTATATATTTTAAATATAATAAATGATATAAAACTGGGAAAGCAGCAAATTGTCTCATTTGAGATGGCACAACAAGTGAACATTTCACATTTGTTGTTGACTTTAATGAAATAAGCAGCTAAAACAATCAGTTCTGTATCGGTGTTGCAGCACTACTCTCAATCTTTATTTACCATTATCAGCACATTTACAGATTATGTTTTCAATCAATTAATTCTTTGGTCTAGAAAATGGTGGAAAATGTCCATCACCAATCCCCAAAGCCTGAGTTGACATATTCAGATTGTTTGTCTAAAACCCAACCATGAATTTGACTATTATAGAAAACAAAGAAAACCAGCAAATATTCATATATTAGAAGCTGGAAGCAATGCATTGTTGTCATTTTGTGCTTAAAAAATGACCTCAACCATTTATTGAATACCTAAAGTGTTTAATTTTCTGTGAGTTAATAAATGAATCAACCGATCATCTGCTCTTATATCTTGTGAATTTCTCCACTGTGGGACTAATAAAGGAATATCTTATCTTATGTCACAGAAAGCACACACAAAAGCAATAAAACAACTACATCCCCAGCATGAAAACATCCTCCATCTCTGTCTCTGACCTACATTACAGTCAGTGGTTGGTCTGGCAGTGCCAGCTGATATAGAGTTACAGTCACAGGCCGGCTGGGCTCTGTGACGACAGTCGCTCCACAGTTATGGGGTCAGTCAGACGTTTCATTCCCGGGTCATGTGACAGAAATACCCCGCATTCTCCTCTCCTCACAGCCCTTACCGCCTGTGAGTGTGTGTGTGACACCTGGCATACGTACTGTATTTTATGGATGTGATAGTAATGGCATGTGTGTTACAGATGTGACAGTATGCACACATGTAGGCAGCAGTGGCAGCTGTCTGAGGCCGACTAAGGAGATACTTAGCATGCGTCTGTAAATAGCTAATAGTTAGAACAGAGATAATAAATCAAAGTTTCATCATCTTCAGCGACCTACGTCCTCTACTTCAACTCTTTAACCCAGCATTCAGCATTCTAGCTGATGTTTTGACATCAATTTAAGGAGGTGAAGTATTAGTATGCATTGTTCTCTTCACTGGTAACTATAGATCTTATTTAGCTGAATGGTTTTAAACAGTCATGACATGATGCAGCTGCTGCTCATTCAGATTTGATTCATTCATTTGTTTCTTTATTGATGTCTTTGAAAGCAACAATCACCTTCAGGATCCTGGCGGCAAAACAAATCAATAATTCAATAACCTGTATTCCAGTAAACATTTCTAAATTCTCTATCTCTATTAATTATTCACTCAAGACTCACATTTAGTTTATTCACCACTCTGCTGTCTCTCTGAAACCTGGTGGAAGTGTTAGCACGGCCGGACAGGAGGAAACGAGATGTAACATTAGAGTCATTACTGACAGAGATGAAGCAGACCGGCAGATGATGAGGATCCAGACAGACACCAGCACACTGAAGAAACCTGCTGTCTCAGCTCACAGAGGAAACAGACCGGCAGGAAGTGTTCTTCTAAAACATACATTATATATAAATGTATATACACAACTATTAGGCCAAAACGTAGGGCTGCGTATTGGCAGGACTCTGGTGATATGATCCATATCATCAAACGGGTTACGATTCAAAATACTGTGATATGCTGAGCTACTGTAAGCAAGGTGATACATGCAGTTTTTAAAATCTAATTTTAGGAAAACTGTCCGAGTATGAAGAACCATAGCCATGTGCATAAAATCAGAGGAACATTTTTTACTTTTTTATGCAATCAGAATGGGATTACATTTGTATTTATCACATTTGTCGCTGTAACAACCAGCATCATAGCACTACTTTTTGTGCAATCTGTCACGGTATCAGAAAATATAATATAACAATACTCATGTGTATTGATATTTTCTCACACCTTTACCAGACAGCAGGAGTCATGGGACAGATTGGAGTGTCTACATCACAAATAGAAACCACAGCTGTTTAATGACGCTAACATTCTGCTAAAATGATGCTAATAGAAACATGTGAGGCAGAGGAAGAAGATGGAGCCGTCTTTTTTTCCCCACTTAAGACCGATTTTGATTGTGCTCAGTTGGTTCTGACATAGCAGCAGTGGGACAGAATCATATTACTCCCACTAGATTAAAGGCCTGCAGTCCAGCCCCTTTATGACCTGACACTTTCACTTCATTGATTTTCAAATAAATGTTATCTGTAGAGGTATAGGAGCTCAGATTTTACAACAGTATAGTATATGACTTATTACAATATGTCTTTGAGACATACTGTACATTTACTAGAGGATTATATGGTAAAACCTTGACTCAAAATCATGTTGGTGTGACGTAACACAATTAAAGCTGCAGTGGGTAGAAGTGGAGCAACTATGATTAATTTAAGTTATTTTTATGAAACAATCTCTACATCCTGACAGTAGTGCATGAGACAGGTACAGGTGTTCCTCCATGTCCTCTGGTGCTCCTAATGACATCTGTAGGATTTCACTGACCAGAGGAAAACAGCCAATCAGAGCCGATCTGGAGCCTTACCGTCTCTGAGTAGCTGTCAATCACTCGCAAACCTTCTCTCCTCAAATGTTTTCACAAACATCTTACTGTTTAGCTGTAAAATGAGAAAGCCTGGCAGCCATGTTGAGAGCACAGCCAATAGAAACGCTCAATAGAAATGCTCTCTCTAAAGTGACCTGTGATTGGTTAGTCTCCATCAGGGACTAGATTATCTAAAGCCTGAAAACAGAGCCATGAGGAGGCGCAGAAGTCTAGTTTTCCCTCAGAGCACTTCAATTGCAATATGATGAATGGTTATTATGGACTATTATTATTACTGCCTACTGAGGCTTTAGGTTTAAAATCTTATTTCTACTGAAGACAAAATGATAAACTTCCAGACCAAACCAAACCTTTAGCTTTTCATATAAAATAACCCTGATTAGCATTCCTACAAACCCAAAACAAGGACACTGCAAACCCAGTCGGTGAACTCGCTGATACATACCTTGATGAGATGCTTGTTGACCCATTTAGTGAAGGTTTTCTTCTGCACCCTGTCCCGCTCATCTGAGGAAAAAGACATAGAGAGAGAGGAGGTTAGTTAATGACATCATACATAATCCAGCTCAGAGGAGCAAAGCAGCGGGCTAAACGGTCAGTGATGATGCTGTATTCAGACAACGAACCGCCACTGATTGTATTGATTTGTGAATGATAATTTCAGAAGGTTTCTGCAGGAAAGTTGCCGTTCACACACATCCACCCACACACACATTTACTAGCTGCTTGTACTGGATTACTCTCCCTTTTAAGCCTTTTGTTAACACACGCTTCCATTTCATTACTTAGTAAAAGACACAAAACCAAGTGTAACTATATACATAGCAATCACTCCAACATGCATACATTCACAACGCCTCTAAGAAGACTCAGTCCTCTTCACAGTTACTACATGTTTCTTATCTTCCTCAGCGGTCATGTTTAGCAGTATCAGAGCTGAGGTGAAACTGTGAAGGTTCTTTAAGTTCACTGACTCAAGGTCCTGTTGATAAGATCCTCTGTATCTACAAACGTGACCTCTTGTAAAGTGTTGAACAGCTATCTTTACTATGTTTTACTAAGACAACATCATCCTGAGTAAACTGAGGTTGGACCAGTGAAGCTGTAAATGTTCTTTTTCTTCCTCAGTCAATAACTTGACTGCCTGCATGTTATTATTTTTATACAGATATCTCTCTGTCTAAAGGTTTAACCTTCCTCTCCGTTCCTACTGACTCTAACTGAAGTGTGATCTGCAGCCAGGCAGACCTCCAGCCGGCGTCCTCCGCAGGCCAGAGGAGTGAGGCAGCCAGGCCAGGAATAGAGCCTGATGCTGAGCCACACGACTGTGTTATCGTTGTTCCACCCTCACTACCACAACCACCACCTCCTCTTCCTCCACACCAACGGAGCCTCTCTTCCTATCCAGCCTCTCTCTACTTCTATCAGTCAGTCTGGGAGAAAACACAGACCAGCTCTCCTTTTCCCTTCCCGCCGTTCTGTTAAATATCGAACTTCCTGCTGATATGCTGAGACACCCTTTCTAGAGATGGTACATGTGTGCAGTATGTGTGCAATGGGCAGTGGTAGGCTACAGCATTCAACAAGATGAAGACATATTCAACTCCTGTAAAGCCCATTAGTTAGTTAGTTAGTTCGTGAGCTAGCTAGTTAGTTTTACTTGGCTGACAAAAATAATCGGCAACAATTTTAATAACTCAATAATTTCAAGCAAAAATGCCAAATATTTTCTATCTCCAGCTTCTCATCTGTGTGGATTTACTGCTGCTGAAAATTACACATTTTAAGATGTTTTTTTTTTTCACGTTTTTCTTCATGTTGTGTCCAAATGGTTAATTGGTCATTCAATAAAATAATCAGAAAATTGATTGATAGTGACAAAAAGAATTAGTTGTAGCACTGCTATATATTAGACATCAAAAACATAACAAGGCGTCTTTAAACATCTATACCAAAGGAAACCCCCAATTTTGTGTATTTCTATATGCTTTCAAACATCATATGTGCAGAAATATGCTGTATATAGAGCTTAATACCCCTGTGTAATACTCTGTAGTCATAAATCTACATAAATATCTTTCAAAAGGTGTTTAAAGTATGTAGTCTTTTCCAGGATCTTATCAGCATCACAACTTAAGTTTCAGCTGTTACTGAATATCAAACATATTGTCAATATAGCACCCACACTCAACAGCTCAATGAGCATTTTCCCACCAGTTTATCAAACAGCCAATCAGAGAAGAGCCTGCTGCAGGTACTTCCGCTCCTGCCAGCTGTTTATCAGTTGCCATAGAAACGCTGTACGGGAGAGCGGCCATGGGGAGAGACAGACGAAATCACTTCCTCCTTCCAAGAGCTTATCTTTCAGTCTTTCTCACACACACCTATACAACACAAACCCACACACACACACACACACACACACACACACACACACACACACACACACACACACACACACACACACACACACACACACACACACACACACACACACAGCCTCTAAACAGTCCTGACACCTTCAGCTGTCCAGCTCCAAGTACTACAGAGAGGATTTCCAAAGAGAAAATTCAATTCAGTATGTCAAATACCTCAACTAGATAAAAGTCAAGGTCAATCTCATCACTGCATAACTCACACACACACCTATACAAACACACACACACACACACACACACACACACACTCAGAGGGTGACACAGGGTTTACATAAGGGGCAACCCCCCCCCCCCCAGCCAAAGAACACATATTTCAACATGTTCTTGCAAAATAATTTCACCACTGCAGCACGCCTTGCTTCCCAAACCTGCCGGGTTCGCTGAGCTAGTCAGCCCAGAGGAAACACTCAGGCTTTTACATCACACACATACACATGTATACCGGTCAACCACACCGCGCTTAACGCTCATAACTGCACCTGTGAGGCATTATCAGCTTCATGTAGGTGTGGTAATTAGGTCATAAAACCATCTTTATTATCTTTACAGAACTGGAGATGTGAGGAGAGTCGAGCAGGGGAGTGACAGCCACGGTCAGACGCTCATTCATCTACAGTGAGGGCATTGTTGAGATTGTTGACACACCCCCTTTACCACGCTGTCCAAACACAACAAAGCACACACACATACACTGACGTCTCCTCCTTTCACCTGACACCCACAATGGTTAACAGAAACCACATTTAGCATCACCGGTATGTGCACAAACAGGAAGAGTTCAAACACACAGTGGAACACGTGCCGACAGGACTGGCAGCATGTAAACACTGTCCAGCTCCTCTATGAGCATGTACATACACACATGTTGGGATACACACTGACCTGCACAGCACATGAGCGAGTACAGGTGAGCGTTGAGTTGACATTCATTCCTGTAGTCGGGCCACATCCTCCGCAGCTCTAAGGTTCCTCTAATCACAGCTTCATTTGGTGAAAATAATCCAAGACGGAAGTCAGATAAATATAGCAGTAAGACGTCTTTGGCAACAAGCTGCCTCCACGTATCCAGAAGCTACAGGGTGAGAGAGTACCGGCAGGTATTACCAGTTTGAGCACTATCTGCTCTTCTCTATCTGTCGGTTCATACGCTCCCTTGTAGTCGCTGCCATGTCGGCCCGTCTTAGCCAGCCTTCTACCTCCGTCCTCCCCTCACTCTTTCCCCAGTAGCTCTCACACGTGTGTCAAAGTCAGCAGTCAGCTCCTCCCCCTGGGTCCGAAAGGGAAGCCTCCTCCCTCCCCGTTTACTCCGTCACCTCAGCTCTACTTCCTCACCAGGCGGCGGCACTCAGTCACTGTTTCCAGGTCACAGCAGACGCTCTGTACTCACTGCAGCTGACGGTGACGGCGGCTCTGCAGAGCTGCAGGGGGCTTGCTCTGTTTATCTTTCCTCTTTTTTTCTACAGTGCCTTCACCACGCTCTGCGTAGGTAAGCAACTCTCCATCCAGAGGAATAAAGGCCATTTTTTTTATTTTCTCTATTTTAGTTGACTGCCTGTAAAAGGACAATAGATGCTTGATTAAATCCACATCGTCAGTTAAAGCTGCAGTGGAGCAAAAACGGAGAAAATACGATTTTAAAAAAGTTATTTTTTAAAATGGTCACTATATTTGACAGTAGTTAATGAGACAGGTAATCTGAAAATAATCATGTTCCTCTGTGTTCTCCAGTGCTCCTAATGGCATCTGCATGATTTCACAGACTGGAGGAAAACAACCAATCGGAGCTGAGCTGGGGTCTGCCATCTAGCTGCTGTCTATTAGAGCCAGCTGTCAGTCATTCGCGAACTCTGACCGAATGGTCAAACTAGGCAGCGCTGATCAAATATGAATCAATATTCTGTTACTGTAATGATTATTTCTCTCCTCTAATGTTGTCAGAAACATCTTGTAGTTACTGTTTAGGTAAAATAAGAAAGTTTTCAACCCAGCAGCCATGTTGAGATTGGTTAAGAAAATACCAAGCCCCGCCCACTAGCTGGAGCACAGCCAATAGGAACACTTTCTAGTCTCTCGTCATGGGCTGGATTTAAAGCCTGAAAACAGAGCATGAGGAGGTGCAGAAGTCTAGTTTTCTTTTCTCTACTGCCGCTTTAACAGCTAAATGCTGTTTTTTGTTTTTATTTACCAAAGAGCAGAAGTGGAAGAAATGAGAGTTTATCCCACAGAAAGGTTGTTAAAAAAATCAATTCTGGTAAAACTGTTTCTCAAGTCCTCTATCACGTGTCACAAGAAGCATTCAAAAACATACAAGTATGGCTGGCTCTGCAGCACCATGCAAACATACACTCCTCCCGTTCAAGCTGACAAAAGCCAGATGCAGCAGCTCGCCGATATCTCCATTTTCTTGCCTCCTTTTGTCATGTTTCCTTTCCTTAAGAGGCAAACAGAAGTCCCGGCTTTCCTTTGTAGAAAAGTCCTGAGGCTTTCTAGCTCCTAGCAGTGAAAGCTCTGTGGCTCTCTGAAGAAAACAGAGGGAGAGACGTTGGGGCTGAGACGGACTTTAGTCTCATCAAGAGAGGTCTGGCGGATAAGTGCCGCTGTATAATTTAATATTGAAGGGAAAAGCAGCCCGAGCAGTCATTCATCCCATTAGTGCATGTGTGTACAACAGAGATTGGAGATGCCATGAGGGAGAGGTGCAGACTTTTCAGGCTCCCACTGCCTGATGCTGAACACACCATCCAATCATGACGAGGCAGTTCCCTGTACAGATCTGCTTCCTTTCACAGCTGACAGCCGCAACTTTGGTGAAACCGCTCTCTTCCCTTCTTACTTGTTTATCACTGCCTCTCAAAATAGCTCTGTCGTCCCAGACAGCGCCACCGACGCAGTTTTGAATAATTTCTGCTCTGTCGTGTTTTAAAAAAAGGGAACGAAACAGAATCATCAGTGTGGAAGCAACGAGCCTGCACAGGCTGAAAGCTCAAACAACAGTCCTCCGAGGGTCATGTGACCCGGCCAGGAGCCAGGAAGTGACTTCTGTATCGTCACACACACTCCATCCCTCCTTCTTTTAGCTCCTCTTCTCCCTTTCTCGCTCTTGCCATCAGATTCCTCTTTTCCTCTGATCCTTCATGGTGAAGCGCTCCTCCTTCTGTCTCTAAGGGACCATCCACACTAAAAATACCAGACGCAGCTTATACGCCTCTAATACCACGTAGTGTGCTGCTTATCCCTCGCTCCCTCCTTCTGGCCCGTTATCACCTCTAATCTCTCTCTCTCTCTCTCTCTCTTCCGGTGTCCTGGCTTTCTCCTCTGATTCGATTCTGGAAGGGATGTTTCCAAGTGTCCTCTTTTTCCTCTGCTAGTCCGTCACGTCATCTTCCCTTCTTTCACTTTCAGTTTGTTTTTCAGTTTCTCTCTCAGCCAGGCTGGCTCCCAGGGTTCATTTATCCTCCTCCTCCTCTCTGCTGGCACTCTGGCAGCAGTCTCCATCCCTCTTTTTTCATTTCATTCTTCCTTTCCTTCCACTCTCTTTCAGCTACGAATATTGAATGCTAAATGTTTTAAAGCAAAATAAGGTGACTCAATCTGCAAGGAATCTGGAGGAGGCAGGAAGTATCAAACTTTCACTGCCTGGTAGCCAGTATACATGATCCCTGTTACACACCAGCCAGTTGTCCCGTTAATCGAGTTAACCCTGCTGTCAGATTAACACCAGATTCAATCTGCCCTCCTGTGGACACAGAGAAAAACACATTCTACTTGACAATCTCCTGAAGATCGATACCGTCATTTTCCAGCTGACAGAGCAAAGCCAAAGCTCATGTTAATAACTGAAGGTGATTCGGGGTCAGCTTGGTTTTATGACTGACCCACATCTACATAAAGATTTAACCTGTCCTGTTCAGTTGACCAGACCAGACCTGGCCTCTACTTCCGTACATATTCTTGGCCATTGTTGTACTTTTTTTGTTGTGTTATTTTCAACTAATACAACAGCCACAAACTTTGTTCTGTATTTTGTTTTACAGCGACTGATATTGTCTTATTACACAGCGATATAGTTATTCTTAACGCTTTTCCAGTGAAATCAGAGAAAATCATGCCGGTTAGGGCTGGGCGATATGGAAAAAAATCAGATATCACAATATTTTTGACCAAATACCTCCATATCGACATTGCGACAATATTGTACGGTTTACTACTGGCGCCTTGGCAGTGCCTACGAAGTGAACTGGCACCTCTCCAGCTACCTCTCCATACCCCGTACTTAGTCCATGCAGGGACTTGAACCAAAGACCCAGATCCAGCTTCGCTGCCGCCTTCAACCTGCAGTTACAGCTCCTCCTCCACCCAGGAGCAGAGCTTCGCCTCGCTACTCCACCAATAGACACCACACAGCTGAAAGCCCAGGCTGTATTGCTGGACCTGCTGGAGGGAAGGGAGGCACGGGAGGACCAGAACCAGGACTGCCCGGAGCAGACTGAACGAGAGGTTTCTAAAGGGACTCCGGCGCTCAGAGAAACTACTGCTTTTGTTCACAGGGACTGCCCAAATCAGAATGAAAGTTCCTCATAGAAACTGTAAGTACACAAGGATTAGCACTTTGAAAGAAGGTGTCAACCTCCAGGATTTACACGATGTCTCAGCTCAAACCACGTAATGTACATATACAGCTAATGCTGAACACACACACACACACACACACACACACACACACACACACACACACACACACACACACACACACACACACACACACACACACACAGTGGCTCCTCCAGAACTTAGAGATCAAACAAGCCAGTAAACATGAAAGTCTAGTTTGACGCTTCAGTAACGTCCTGCTTCACTCTGGTCTCACAGGGACACGTCCCTAAAAGTCGCACATTTGAACTGTTTCTAATCATCCACATGAATGTAAATATTATGTAAATCCAATTTCATTGTCACATATTGTACAAATCACAGCACACGGTGCAATTTAGCTCCTGCATTTAACCCATCCTGGTATATTAAGAGCTGTGGGCAGCTACTAAACATCCAGCACCTCGGCAGTCCCTAGGAGGGGAACTGGGACTCCAGCTACCAGTCCACATTCCATCCATGCAGGGACTTGAACCGGCAACCCTGCGGTTTCCAAGACAAGTCTCCACGGACTGAACTACTGCCCCAATATATGAAGTAGGTCTGGGGGGATATTTTGATATTATAGCGATATTGTGATATGAGACTAGATATTTTGGATATCATCATACCGTAACATGGAATAAGTGTCTTTTCCTGGTTTTAAAGGCTGCATTACAGTAAAGTGATGTTATTTTCTTACTAGCTGTTTTATTATTTGATTTTACCCACTTACTCATTATACCCACATTACCGATGATTATTTATCCAAAATCTCTTTGTGTAAATATTTAGTGAATGCCCCAATAGTCAAACCTACAATATCATCGCAATATCAATATCATGGACTTTGGTCAAAAACGTTGTGATATATGTGGGTCACTGACATGACATGCATATTATGTTCGAGTCCATTATTTAAAAAATAATAATAATCTATTCATGCCATCTACCACTTTATTCGATAAAATCTATTTTCATACATCTTTCAGTAAATTCAAATGATTATATTCGTTTATGTTTTGGCCTCTCAGACCTCTAAGATGTCAGGTGGTGCAACTGTCCAAGCAAGTGAGCAGACTAGGAAAACTATTAAATGTTACTTTGATAATGATAAAGTCAAAATAAAACACTCTGGGATTATTTTTATATTTGAAGTCTTTTGGATAATGTTTTTTTTCTAATAAATAGTTTTCTAATATTTAATAGTTTTATTTTGAAGTGAAGAGACAATAGCTGTAAACAGGATGTTGCACCAGCCAGAGGACCCCAAGTGACCCTTGAGACTAAGCTAAAGATCTCTGTCAAATGCAGACAAAAATAACTACGTTCAACTCACATTGACGTTCAACACTTTCCACGTCAGGTGATACAACCAATGTAAAACAAGAAAAATGTTATTTTATCATAAAACTCTTTATTTATTTAAAAAAAAAAAGTGGTCTCTGAACTTCATGACAAGGGTAGAAACTAAATCCAAGAGTTTCAATATGAACTTTTGAATATGAATATGAAGATATTTAGGATCAAACACAAACACCCTCATGAACCTACCAACAGATCCAGAATCATAATCCATCTGTGAAGCATCACAGCTCCCTCAGCTGACCATATAAGTGGACAACATGTAAGACTCCTGTTTTGTACTAGGATCAGTACAACCATGTAATCTATTAGTAACTGCAGAAATACATTTACCGCAATGCTGCTAAAATGCTACTACCTGCAAAAGTCCTTCAAAGACAAGATAAGATAAGATAAGATGAACCTTTATACTGAAATCATGACAAGACAGAAGTGATTTTGTCTATATTTTGGTCATCTATAGGCCCACAGAAGATGAGTTCACGCAACTGATTTGTGGTGAATTGTCACTTTAAATTTCAGAAAAACAAGGTAATTTAAGTTTTTGACCATTTCTCAGGTTTTTAATAATTCGTTTCTCATTATTCTACCTCCAAAATATCTTTGACCCCTTCCCTGTTTCCTATTTGCTTCGCTATTTTCTTTGGTAATCTTTACCTCAAACATTTTCTCCCATTCTGCCTTCTTTTACCATCAGTGGTGCATCCGCTGCCCTCTCAGTATTGATGAACCTCATTGATCTGCACTGTCATGTCATGCCAGATTTTTCTCCCCTGGTTAATCCAATCGTTGCATTCAAACTACATTAGACACATCTCCCAACCAATGATGACTAACCTAGAATCCAGCTCAGTTTTTCCAGTGTTAGGAGACACTGGATATGAACCAACACTGCAGTAGATGCATTACCAACAGCTACTGAGCAAAGATATAAAGGTCAGTAACCATGTCAAAAATGGTTCAGATACAACAGGCTGTTACATAATGTGTAGGGGTATTTGTATCAGGCTTTAAACATGGCATTAGCACCAAGGCTAAGCTACAACTGGAATTTGTTTAATGCTGCTGGTGTTACATCATTGTTTACCTAATTAGACACATGACTAAACTGGGCGGCTTATTGGCAGCACAGCAGCTCGCTGTTTGGTGTAAAACGTGTAGTTATAAAAACAAGACAAAGCCGGCCACGTAAGCAGCCAAAGACACACACAGGCTGCAGTCTCCAAGTTGAATTACACAGATGTCACTATATGATTCAATAGCTGATGAAATACAACAGTCTCTCTCTACAAAAGAGCCAAATATGGAAGATTGTGCTCCACTGACTCATGCAGATGAGATACAGCAATCAAGTCCTGCAGCACAAAAAGTGTTTCACTGTAACAGGAGATGAACAGGAGGGACCTATATGCTCTTTACAGCACAAGGCCCTTCACATTCCTCTCAAACTAAAATAGAAAACGTGCAGTGACATCCTGCTGCAAGCTAAGGCTTTAGCATCCTGCGATCTACTGTACAAACTATTTGAAAAGCCAAATGAAAGCCATGCAGATGCTAACAGACAGGTGAAGCTGTCCATTACAAAAAGAAAGGGGTGGAGCCTAAACAGGAAGCACATGGAGCTATTGTCAAATCGTCCCTTTCTCTGCACAAAGAAGTGATAAATCAGGCTGGGAGTGGTGACGGAGAAACGAATAGAAGAGCAGTAAAAAAGGGAAGAGGAAGAGGAACATTTAGCTTATCCTTCCCTGTCAGCAGCAGCTGGACAGACACATTACAGTCATGGCTTACCTCGTTCAAAATGGGGCGTCCGTCGACGATGGCGACGGTAAAACCAAAACCCAGCTGCTGTCAAGAAGTGAAAAGTCACCACCAGGATGGGCGTTATGACTGCAGGGTCTATTAGAAAGTCCATCTCGTCTCAATAAATGACTGAATGAATAGATGTCTGCTAGCTCCACAAGCTGACAACAAACATCCGTCCCAGAACAAAAGTTACTGCAGATCCACCGACCGCAGGCTTCCAGGTGAAGTCCCAAAACAAGTGGTGCCCATAAAGGTTTCTAAACGTCAGCCGACAGAATCAAGAGGATCCTTCTTCTCCTTTCACTTCTTCTGTTTGGACCCAGACAAAAACAACCACGTCCTCTCTACAGCATCTCTCTACTTCCAGCACATAACTACTGCAGCTCATAACTTCTGAGTTCGTCTCTCCATTCAGACGCCCTCCCTCTTTCCCCCCATCTCTCTCTCGCTCTCTGACGCTCTCACAGTGAATTCCTTTCCCCTGAAACAAGCCACCAGACTGCAGCCGTTGCTGAGTGCACCGTTAGAAAGCCGGTAAATAAATGAAATGGGACTAAACAGACTGAACTGTGTATTGTATGTGTGTGGTTGCCTCACACTTGCTGAAGAAAACCACAGGAGAAATACCCACATGCTTTTCTTCCTGTGTGTATTTCTATTTCAGCATGTTAAAGTCATTTTATATATTTCTATATGAGCATAACACACCAAGTGTTTCTTTATTTGTGATCTATACAGTACATTCATATGTGATTGTATGTGCATGCATATTGACAGCAGTATATGGGCAGTGTGTGTGTGTGTGTGTGTGTGTGTGTGTGTTTACCTCTGTTGCTATGAGTGAGTAATGCATCCTGGCTGTGATATTTATTCACCGCTATCTTTGAATGATGTCTGCTGACGGCGCGTTCAAACACCAGACATAGAGGGGTCGATCAAACCAAGGTGATCCTAGCATGTGTGTGTAGTCGTGTGTGTTCACGTCCACACACAGAGACATCACAGCGTGATTCAGCATGATTCAGGCTGCAGACTGGAAGGCAGGTGGTCCTCGAGTTACTCGCACCTCGCAGAGGATTGTGTCTGTGTGGTCAAGTTATCAACTCGGCCCTGAAAAGCCACCGACAGTTCAGCCCTAGCAACCTCCCGTCACAACAGTACACAACCACAGTCGCTCCGGCAACGTCACTGCTGTCAGGGGACAAACCTCAGCTCCAAGTGGCACATGCTGCAGTTTGAGCCTATTTTCACCCCTAATATATTAAGTTAAAAGCAAGTTTTACAAGAGAAAAACAATCTGACAAGAGGGTAATCATGCAGCTTTTTGGTCTCATAATAGAGGCGGATATGTGGAGAGGGCAGTAATGAGTTTCTGTCCTATTAGTCATTTCCTAATCACCACAATTAGCAGATAACGTGAGGTCATGGAGATGTGATCCTGATGCCAGCTGTTAATCCGGTGCTTTCCACCACTGAGGCCCAGTTTGTGATTTCCCAGACATTGTCGGGACTTCATACAGACATGTGGGGGCCAAACACAATAGTGAGTCGCATTATGAGTTCCTGTGATGAAATCCACACTAGTTGGATCAGCCTGTGATTTCAGTGGTTTACTTTGATTTTCTGTGTGATTTCTGATGATTTTGGTTTCCACCGACCGTTGCTATGTCATTTTGTTCTCAACAAATTATATAACGTACATCAGTAAAGATTTTCACCTTGAATAATTCGTCCATCAAGATCTAAAGTGTTCCTTTAATTTTTTGGAGCAGTGTACTTTACCCAGAGTTCAAATTTACCTGATGAAGGTTGAGCTCGAAACATTTTTTGTAAATGCAGTATGAAGTTACTAAACTTCTAAAGGGAGCACTCTACAGTGCTGTGAGTCTTTGAGAAGCAGAGAGCTGAACTACATTACCCAGAGTCCTTTCTGTCCTAAAATCACACCAAAACACCAAACACCAAAAGTGTATGTGTGTGTGTGTGTGTGTATGTGTGTGTGTGTGTGTGTGTGTGTATATATATATATATATATATATATATATATATATATATATATATATATATATATATATATATATATATATATATATATATATATGAGCATTGTGTGTATTGATAAAAAAGAGCAGAGTCACTAAGAAAACATGCAATAAAAGCATAAAAAGAATAAAATCTAAATGTGAAATCTGAGCAACAAACAGTGAATCAGAAAGAGGGAACACAGTGAAAGCGAGAGGAGGGTAAAGAGGAAATGAAGCAACCACGTGTCTCTTGCGGTGAAGGGTGTGATGCTGCCACTGTGGGGCAGAAGAGACCAACATGTGTGTGTTGGGCTGCACGACTTAACACTCAAACCACTGACAGTAAGACCAGTTTCACATCTAGCACCCAAAAACCACCAATCTCTGACAGCGGTCACATCTTTGTGTTACAATCAACTTCATACCGATAGGATACTACAGTTTATTTATTTATTAACTTAACAGTTATTAACTGTAGTTTTACCACATCACTCAAAAGGTTGAAGCTTGATTGACTTTCTTTAGTAGCTGGTTTCAGTTACAAACATATTCCTTTATAACTCAAATATTTCTGGTATTACAGTTAACTCAGATAACCTGCACTGAATTTCTCTGAAAAGAAGATATTTTTTGCTTTGCTTTACTCCTTCCCAAACATATTTTTCACACGTAAAAAGGAAATTTCTTCATAGATTCATTCAGGTGGGATACTCGCCTAAAGGCTGGCATTGTGTACATATGTGCCTCTGTGCATTTGTCGAGCTTTAGCTTTCAGGGTCAAAAGGTCAGGGGTCCAATCTCATGTCGCCCACTCTGTGGAAAATGCTGCGTCTGGGAACTTTATCCACACATGCACGGATGTGTGTGTAACAAAGCCTGGGGATGATGTCAGACTACAGGATAAGCTCGACACAAGAGGGAGGAAAGAGAAGAAGAAGAAGAATAAAGATGGAGAGCATCGAGGGAGACGGAGAGAAGCTACAGTGCTATTGTAAGGCTTGGTGTTGTCCTGACTGTTTGTATTGGGAAGTGAATGGCCCTTTTCATTCAGATATCACAGAGAGAAATCTCACACTCACACTCCCACACACACACACACACACACACACACACACACACACACACACACACACACACACAAAGAGACACACAGCCTTTTGTGACTGATGTGTAGAGTCTCCGTACAGTCTCTGCTTTTCCTATTAGCATCATATAAGATGCTTACCATTAAAGTATAGACATTCATCCTCACTGGCCAGAGAAGGAAATGAAATGGATGTACATATGTCTTGTCTATTTGCTTGCATGATTCTCTCTTGTGTGTTTTTATGAATGCAGCAGTGTGTCATGACTCCAGTCTCTCCCTCCTCCCCCAGTACAGCTCAATTCTCCCTGTCAGCATCCACAAAGACAGGCAGGATGCCAGCAAGGTCACCCTGACACACAGAAATATGCTGTACTTCTGTGCACAGAATAGCTGCCCTGTACATTCACATAATGTTACTGTAACAGAGAGAGAGAGAGAGAGAGAGAGAGAGAGAGAGAGAGAGAGAGAGAGAGAGACAAACTGTATCAGCATATGAAAAATACACCGCAGGGTGAGAGCACACAAAACAATAAGACAAGCTGCAGAACTGGGTACAGCTATAAGAGCATAAAATGGTATTTGTTCTGTTTTCCTTTTCTCTTCTGAATAATACATGAATCATGTCTCCTGTCAGGACACAAGACTACATTTACATTTAAATGTAGTCAATTGCCAGAGGCCCTGTCTACACATATACAGATATCTTTAAAGATGGATTTATGAGATGAATCAATTGTGAAAAAACTGTTTGTAGCAGCTATAGTGCCAACCAAAACATGTCTGTTGAAAACAGTGAAGTACTGAATGCTTGTTCAGATTCGTCTTCTTAGACTGTATGTTTTCTCAGCAAAACCTCTTCTATGGCTGCTTTGTGTTGAGAACATCATTAAAAATTGATGTTTTAAGTTTGACTTGTTTAGTCAAACAATAAAGGAGCTTGAAAAAACACAGCTATGTTTACTGGTTGTTGTTGTTGTTGTTGACAGCTGATGGCCAATGTGTGATGGCGATATTTTTTGCTGATTTCTTTGGCTGCTTGTTTTTTTAAAATTCTGCTATTGTGCTGACAAAGGTTTCAAAACTTTTCAATAATACCCATGGCTCTATTCACAAGCAGAGGTTACGCAGCAGCGTCCCTGCTGGGTGAAGACTACGACAGCTGCAGGAGGAAACAGGAAACACCATGTTGATGAAGGACAGAGGGAAGGATGAGCTACAAGAGCAGGATGAGGACGGTCACATCAGTGTGATCAACCCTCCAACCTTTCATATGCACAAAGCTGCAGCAACCAGGGCTCTCCATCTCCTCCTCTCTCCCCGTTTAGTTCCTCTGACAACGAGCCATCAGCCAGACTGAACTCAGTCACCTCCAGCTTCTACCTTCCAATAACCAGTGATCACCTCTGGAACTATCAGGCTTTGTCACATCACAAAGAAACACGCACACACACACACACACACATATATATATATACAATATATATATATATATACATATATACACATATATACATATATATACACACATATATATACATATATACATATATATACATATATATACATATATATATACATATATAAGCCAGCTGATGAGTTTACTACTAAGATACATGACAAACTAACTAAACAGTCAGACTACAGAGCCTACTGCCAGCTTTAGTTTACTACTAAGATACATGACAAACTAACTAAACAGTCAGACTACAGAGTCTACTGCCAGCTTTAGTTTACTACTAAGATACATGACAAACTAACTAAACAGTCAGACTACAGAGCCTACTGCCAGCTTTAGTTTACTACTAAGATACCTGACAAACTAACTAAACAGTCAGACTACAGAGCCTACTGCCAGCTTTAGTTTACTACTAAGATACATGACAAACTAACTAAACAGTCAGGCTACAGAGTTTACAACCAGCTTTAGTTTACTACTAAGATACATGACAAACTAACTAAACAGTCAGACTACAGAGTCTACTGCCAGCTTTAGTTTACTACTAAGATACATGACAAACTAACTAAACAGTCAGACTACAGAGCCTACTGCCAGCTTTAGTTTACTACTAAGATACATGACAAACTAACTAAACAGTCAGACTACAGAGTCTACTGCCAGCTTTAGTTTACTACTAAGATACATGACAAACTAACTAAACAGTCAGACTACAGAGCCTACTGCCAGCTTTAGTTTACTACTAAGATACATGACAAACTAACCTAAACAGTCAGACTACAGAGCCTACTGCCAGCTTTAGTTTACTACTAAGATACATGACAAACTAACTAAACAGTCAGACTACAGAGTCTACTGCCAGCTTTAGTTTACTACTAAGATACATGATAAACTAACTAAACAGTCAGACTACAGAGTCTACTGCCAGCTTTAGTTTCAGCTTGTGTAGCTGAGGGTTATCCTGCTCCTAAACATTATGAGGATAATATATTAATAACACAGAGACTCTGTAGTTATATAACAATAACAGATCATCACCTCTTCACTGCTACTGTTCGTCCCTTCACAATAAACTCCCCGAACCACCACTGAACACTGCTGACTAGAAGGAACTAAACTCATTTACTTACATGTGTTTACTATTCACTGTTAGCTGCCGAGCTAACGTATGGTGGCGAGTTAATATCTGTGGTACTATAAACATAGTGGTGGCGGTTGACAGACATGCAGTAAAATCTCAACGAAACTGAGCCAATCACAACGCACAACCTCAGCTTCAGTTACACTGCTCATGTCTTATACCTCATACCTCTGTCCACCGTGTCCCAGCCTCTTTCAATAGGCCTTGATTTCTAGTATGACAATAAACGCAACAAAAAAATACACAATCGGCCTCATAACCTATTTCAAATGAACCAAACGATACATACACAAACTGAAACATGACTAGCGAACCAAATGGTTCGTTTTTTTTTTACCTGAACCGTGCCCACTCCTAATATGAATATAAAATCAAATAAAATAGGTGAATGTGAAATGTTATTCCTAACAAACCTCAATAATCATTGTTTTCTGCCATTGACAAATAATATTCCAGCCTTCTGAACAAATTCAGTCCTGGTTCTGAGTCAGGTAGGGGGATTAAGGGTTGCTGCAGTATAATACTGTAGTTCTGTGTTTTTGTATGCAAATAAAACTGAGACTCTGGTCACCACACAGCTGCATGTGGTGCGACCTTGACGCGTTATTATTGTCCCAGTCTCCCACACTGCTGCCTGGTAAGCTGTGTGACTTCTGACCTCTCCATTGGTGTATTGCAGCAGAAACACTTCCTGTTTGGAAAATGAGCCGGGATGCCAGAGTCCCGACCTACCATCCTGGGGCTGAGCCATTCAGACAAAAGTACCAGGAAGTTTCAGACATAACACTACATGTACAGGGAAGAAGGTGGATGTAGATGAGAGGAAACAGATATTTTCCATCAACAGTACCAGTACAGTGAGGCACCTGGCTGTCTGGTGCTCAGCTGCTGAACTACACCTGGAACAGTGAGAGTGATGGAGCTGTAATTCTGTTTGCAGTACGATGATAAATAGCTGATCTACAGTCTGCAGGGAAAGTTGGAGCCACGTTAAAATGTGTCCAAACTTTGAGACAAACTCTTCCTCTGCAGTATCAGATTCTGCAGATAGGGGGCAGTCTGGGTCCAGTTACAGAGAAGCACTTTCAGTGTTGCAGCACTGATTTTTTTTAACATCGTATTCAGCTTAAAACTTTACTGGTACAAGAAGTAACCAGAAAAATGGTCAAAAAAATAATTATAAACCAAAACTGCTTCATGTTCGGTACAAGATGAGGTTATAATCATTAAAACATTTACACACAAACGCAGTTCAGCTCTATCCAGACATGGATTTGGCACTGCTGGGTCAAGCAATGAACCTCAGACTGTTAGTTATTCAGGATGACTAATCACACAGCGAGGAGCTGAACAGCATGATCACTGGACCTGATCGAGGCTCCACTCACAATCCAGGCAACTCAACAGCAGAAATGAGACTCTTTAAAAAAAGGACGCAGGAGTTGCTGTGTCATAGAAAAATGTACTTCACTGCTTTAGTAACTGTATTATTTAACAAGAAGTTGGTGGATGTGAACATTGAAGATATGGGAGCTAATGGTACGTTGCTGTTTGGCAAGTCTGTTTGGGGGGTTTCCTGGTGGCCTAGTGGTTAAGATACATACCATATAAAGTGCTGGAGGGATGACATATTTTTTCAGGCCAACCAGGAAGTCAGCATCACCCTGGTTCCGTTCACAAAAATCCAATGACATTCTTTCCACTGGGTTTTGGAAAACTGCAGTGAATAAGCTCTGTGGCAAACTTATACTTCCGCGTTTTTCTTTCAACAAGATAATCTTTGCATATCTCTAATTTCGTTGTAGGCAATACAATGACAATAAAGATGATTCTGATTCTGAAATGAACAACACTTTTATGATTTTTGAAGAGTAAATGTGATCTCCAGACGTAACACGCTGTGCTACAAACGAACTACTCCACGGCCTCCTCAACACGAGTATACGCAATGAGGCTGTAACGGCGGACGCGTCGGCATGATGATATTTAGTAGTCTAACTTAGCCACTTGTTAACAGCTGCCTTTAAGACACATTAAGGCTTCAACATTCATGAGGGGTATTACTGATGTATTTTTTTACAGTGTAAAACCCAGTGACTTCCAGATGAGGGGACTGGAAATGCTAAAACATTTTGAGTTTTAGGTCTCATTCCAGTAGCACTCTTTTCTGAATTAGGCCTCATTTCGAGCATTTTCCAATTAAGACATGTGGGATATGCCGATATTCAAGTTTTAGGATCATCCTTATGTTCATATCTAGCGCATTAAGTAAATATTCAAAAAGTAAAAGCAAATATCATTATGCAAACCATTTCAAGAGGGTGGTTTCACACGGTTGAACAAGTCCACTACCGGTTATGGTAATCAGAGCACTCGTGACTACATGTAAACAGGAATGACTGAAATATTCATTTTCATTAGGACAACACTGTCTTTTTCAGAACAAGGGTAAATACCAGAATAGTTTGTGTATGCAATGCTAACATTTTTGATCCATTTTGGCAGAGAGCTCCGTGTCCACTGTGTTACCTTCGGTGGTCTCTCTCAGAGTGGGATGAACACACCAGAGGCTCCAGTGAGTCCTGTTACTGCTGACAGTTAAGTAAGTTATGTTTTGATGGGAGAACTATGCAGATCTCTAGTCCCGTTCCAAAGAGCAGTCAGGAACAGACTCCGAGTCATCAGACAGACAGTGATACCCCGAGATGCTATTAAGAGATTAGAGGGAGGAGAGGGGGATGAAACAGGAGAGGTTAGAGGACAAGAGTGGCCCCTGGATACACTAACAAGGATGGATTAACAGGAGCTGACTGGAGGACACACAAAACACAGAGGTGCCAGCGCATTACTGAGGAGATGTCGGTTCAAGTGATGAAAAGTGGGAAGTTAACCCATCTGGAGACAGACATGAGGTCAGCTTAGAGCTACTGCTTCAGCTAGAGATAACATTTATCGAGTAATAAAAGCTTCCTTCCTCCAGCTCTAATCTGTTTTCATTAAACACAAGCTGTCTGTGTGGAAACCTGTCATTCTGTCTCACCCCGTAAACAGAGAGAGAGTGACAGTGGAGGTTTTCTGAGTGGAGATATGAAACCATGAGAGTGAAACGAGGAACAACTCTCCAGGAAATACATGTGAACCGTGGGAGTCAAACTGGGTCACAGGCCCTGCTGCTCCTGCTGCCCAATCCAAAAATGTCAAGAGCTCTGAATTCCTACAAAGCTAAATTAAATCACAGGAAAGGTTTCTGAGCCTACACACCCAAGAATACAGCAACACATTCACAATCATGCACACAGAGCAGCGGCAAAGCTTTTGTTTTCAGGAAACAAAACCCAATTACCTCTGTCCTTTCTCTCACCCTGCATAATAAAAAGAAAAGAACAAAGACGGTTAACACATCTATGCTCTGTTCCCTCGGGGGCCACACTGATATTACAATATAACATCTGATATCAAGAGGATATCCGCCTTATGATATAACATATTACGACAGAAACATAGCTGTAACTACTCACAAGTGATTTGGATGCAAATGGAGCTGAAATGAAGACCAAAAATGGATTTTCTGCATGACATTATCCAGCATGGTGCTGACACATTACTGGTAAATAATGCTGTGGTGTGAACACTCTTTCTCCTGTTAACCTCACCATTGGTGTGACAAAAAATAAAACGATGGCTGCTGCCATAACTTTCCAAAGCTGTAAAGTGTTTTCTCATAGTATTATAAACTGCTGCGTGGTGTTTGGGCGATAAGCCTTGAATCTGACGGATCTACTACCAGCGCTTGAAGCAAACCGGAACCACCAACTCCGCCACTACCGTTATTTAACAGCAGTCTTTGACCCAAACACCCACTTCAGCAGTCTTATCATACAAGATGCAACTATTCTCAAGCCCATAATTAATGAAAAATTGATTAGCAGAAAGAAAGATAGAAGTAATGTATGCACTACAGTCTCCCCTCCTGACAATCATCAGCAAAGCCATGATTTTTTGATGGTTCTATAGATTATCTTTATAGATATTCCTGTAGTGTGAGCTACGTTAAGAGTGTTTTTACATCCGAAGGACAACCACCAGTGTCATGGCGGCCGCGGCCTAATGCATGAGCTAATGCAAAACGCAAAGAATAAATTAAAACGAACCTCGAAAAAGGAGCAACACGGTCTCCATGACTTCATCCATCCAGCTTTTGTGAATTTTCAGTACAGAGTAGAGCAGAAACTAACATTGCTAATTCTTCCTGCCCGTCATCCACCATGTTGTTTACACTCTTGATCACAAAAGATTTTGCGAAATTTCTGATCTGTGTGTTAGTGTGTGGTGGCTGTTTTGGCCAAATCATTGCTCAACACACTATAGGAACAAAACTGTTAAATTTACCCCAACATGTTGTTATGTGTGGGCTCTCTCACCTTGTCAGTTAAGGTGCTGCCTCCATGGTTGAAGGAAACGAGCACCGACTGTTAATGAACACAGAACATAAACCACTCTCCAAAGTCAAAGTCACAGGCGTTATAGACTCATCTATCCACCCCAACCTCTACATTACTGTTGTACTTCTGGTTTGGGCATCGCCATGGTTAATTGCTTACATGATGGATGATGGAGTTTGGTTTGTATGCAGCATAAACACACTGAGCCTGGCTGGAAGCAGGAAACCAACATGACCTCTGTGACCCGACTGTCCCTCCCTCATTCTCAGCAGCAGCGTGAAAACAGTGATGTTGATCTCTAGAGTTGTAACCGCCCGGTCAGAGCCCTCATCGGGGTAAAGGGCAAGGATCATGTTTGAGTGTGTGTGTCACCCCTTATCACACCAACTGTAGACACACTTTTCAAGTCATCACCCTGAAATCTCTACTTAAATCTGGTACAGAAAAACAACAAACACACACACATACATACCTCCCTGATACACCAGAGAAACCAGGAGGAGTAAAGAGGAGAAACAGAAAAAGAGAAGTGTAAGAGCTGTCACCCAGACAAGCCCTGCATGGATGGATGGTGGGAAAGGAGGGAGGGGACAGTCAGAAAGAGGGAAGGAGAAAGAGCAATAGATTTATGACCCCGTGAGAAAAAGAGAGGCTTCATCCAAACTCTTCTGGTTTTAGGGCCTTAGTTAATCAGAGGTTAATGACCAGGAGAGGAGAGGACACAGACATAGAAACACAAGGAGAATGGAGGATAAATGAGTGAGACAAATAAAAATTACTTTAATTTAGATAAACTGATGCAACTGGAAAACGCTTAAGGAAAAAAAAAGTGAGGGGAAAGGAGTCTTTATCTCATGAGTGTACTGCATGAGATAAATAAGGTGAGATAAGGACAGAAAAAAGATCAGAGTCCAAGACGGACAGAAACATGAGATAGATGGAGATGGACTGAAAGACAAGCAAAAGTGAAAGAAAGAGAAATAATAAAAACATGTGAGTGGGACATCACAGTGTGGTATGACCTCCTAACCTCGAATATTCCAACATGCTGGATCACTTCCAGACATAAACATGTTCTTCCTTTGGGTTTGTTAATAGCGTTTGGTTTCTAGTTGGATGAAAAAGGGACAATGACACTGAATTAATTTGTGAAATATTCAAAACTATGAGGCAAAATCAAAACAAGACTGAGAGTTTAAGGCTGAGCTGCAGTAAGGTCAACATGCTCACAGTGACAATGCCAACATGCTGATGCTAGGCAGGCACAACGCTACCATGTTCACTATGGGCCTTTCCCAATCCAGGAAGTGGAAGTGGGAGTGGAAGTGGGTCAAATAACCCTCAGCAAGTCTGCATCGATGCCGACTCACTGACATTATCCTGGATCCACTGCTCATACAATTTTCTTCACATTTGTATACAGTTATATGGATTGTCGTATTTTCATTATGTTGTTTCTCTGTACACACGACATCTATTGCACATCTGTCCATCCTGGATGGGGGATCCCTCCTCTGTTGCTCTTGCTAAGGTTTCTTCTTTTTTTTTCTGGTTTCCATGTTAAAATGTTTGTTTTTTTGGATGAGTTTTGCCTTATCCGATGTGAGGGTCATTTCTGTAAAAGACAGAGGGTGTCGTATTGTGTACAGACTGTAAAGCTTTATTATACAAATGAAATAAACTGAATTGAATTGAAATGTACCAGTGTTTCGTAGGACCAAATGTCTAGTCTAGAAAACAGTATACATGCTCATTTCATAGTAAAGTGTTGCAAAAACCAAGCACATGAACATCAGAGTTATATAGTAGCCTGTTTGATTATATTTTTTTGTTTATAGTTTCTCTGTATATTGCATATTCTTTTATTCTTAACACTGTGAAGCTTTGCACATCCCCTCCACTTGATACTAAACCATGTTTATGAAACGTTACGACAGTTTCCGACAAACAAAGCTCACTCCACTACGGAGTGTGTGTTATATCTTGACCAGAGTGGTGGACCGATCCGACTGACCAACATCGCTTCTTCTGTCCGATTGTCTCAAACACTGTACCGCGCTGACCTTAAACCCCGGCTGTGTTAGCGCCTCGCTTTGCTACACATGTACAGAGCAGAGAATGAATGAGAGGTGGTAAACAGGGTTAGGAGGAGGTGCGCTCGTGAGAGTCGAGGAGAAAGAGCATGACATCTATAGGGTCGTGAGAGAGCGAGACGGAGATGAAGAAGAAGAAAAACACTTAGACGATGAGGTCAGAGGATGGGAAAAGACAAGGCGGAGGAAGAAAGACAAAAAGTGGGAGAATGAAAGGGGCAAGGGCAAAGAATGTGAAGAGTGTACACACATACAGGGGACCCTGACACATAACCACGGTAACCAGGCTCTTAATTTTAACCCCAGCTGTTCTCGTTACCATGGACACCTCTCAATTAGGACCCTCCCTCCACCGCACACCATCCCATCGTCTGGCCTTTCAATGGGGCACTTGACCCCAGCTCCTGAAAAAGCTGTAATTATCAGGCTGTCAGAGTCGCCGGCGTCCTCGCTGCCATGACGTCAACATTTACATTCAGTCTGGCAAAGGTCTCAGTGACAGAGCCCTCTTTTTATTTATCATTTATTTATCGAGCAAAAGTGGCAGTGACATACGTAAAAATAAGGCAGAAAAAAGTAATTTGGTTGGTTTTTGTTTGAGCAGCGACATGTACTGTACAGCCTCTTGACTGGACGTCACAATCTGTATCCCCCTTAATAAACACTACATCTGTATCAGCAGGTCTGCCTTGGAGTCCGTCTGATGTCTTAATGGGTTTGATGGTAAAACTGTCCTGAGAACAGCTTGTTAAATGCATCAAGTAGCCTGGATGAACTATAAAAAACAACTCCCTCTCACTCACGGACGACTTTCACTTTCTTTTATGGGTCTAAAGGCTCGAGTGCATTTGTTTTTATTTGCACATTATTGTGTGTGTTGTACACAGGCCGGTGAGAGCTTGTGTATAAAGCTTATATATGTGTGTGAGAGAGTGTAACAGTGGACTATTGTGTGTGTGAATCTCAGCGACAAAGAGGAAGCCAAAGACCACCAGGACTGACCGAGAAACAAGAGGAGAGAGGAGGAGCGGTCGTACATCAGACACAGGCTGAAGCCTCTCTGTCCGTCTAACTAATGGCCCTGTGTTGTTCTTCATCATGTTCACTCTCTGTATTCACACATTATACACAACCCACGGCTCTTCTCACTGTGTGGCAGCACAGGGGATGAATGAGCGGATCTTGGTTAGCCTGGAGGCAGCAGCAGGGATGTAGATTGTGGCCGACGGTCATAACAGCTTGGAAAGTGATCAATGGCAAGTTCACAGGTTCATCAGAGAGTCAGGTATGTCGCCGCTTAGTCCCGTTACATAAAGGGACAGTAATCCTTTTTTAACGAGCTCATAGGGAGATGAGTTCAAGACTGGCATTTCAACATTTTGTGGAAAAGCAGGGTTTGGTAAAAGGCTACGTGACGGACCACTGGGTGAGGCATGAGGCAGCGGAGGAGAGTGATGGGAGGGAAGAAAAGAACAGAGGACAGGAGAGGTTGTGGGAAAAGAAAGACGTCGGTATAAGAAAAGCCCGACCCCAGAGAGAATACAGTTCAAGATAAAGCTCAACCTCTGAAGGAAAACTCCAGCTTATTACAGTGAGTCCTATTTTCATAGTTTTGACTGGTTATGATAATACTGTAACCACCAAAATAATTCAGGAATTTTACATGAAATCTATCATCTATGAAATCTAGACAGCTGCAATTATAATTAAATTAATTGATCAATTGTCAATGTTTTAATCAAATAAATTGTTTACTTTTAAAGTTAAACTGGCAAAAAATATCAATGATTTCAGCTTCTCAAAGGTAAATATTAGAGTTGTCAATCGAAAATATTTACTCATGATCATAATAAATCGCAATTAACTGCAAATGATTTGCTCAAAATGTACTTTAATGGGAGATTGGTCAAGTATTTAATACTGTGATCAACATGGGAGTGGGCAAATATGCTGCTTTATTCAAATGTATGTATATATTTATTGTTGGAAATCAATTAACACAAAATAGTAACAACTAGAAAAGCACTCGGAGAGCGCAGACCTCCACCAAGCACCATAGTTTCCCCCCATATTGTAATTCACTCAAAATAAAAATCCTACATTTTTAAAAAAGAATTTTATATCAGTGGCATAGCAACATATATAACATATAATATATAACATATATACAAGACACAACATAAAACTCACAATACAGTAGGTCAAAATGTAAGAGTACCCCCATTTTTTATATAAATTGCTATAAAATCCGCCATTTGGATCAGATCTGGATCAGATCTGGATCAGCCTTTGGGATTTGATAGAAGTACACATTGTAAATCCCTGAGTCAAATTTCATGAGCTTTGGGCAACAATTACCAGAGATATTGAGAAACTTTGTTTTTGGTCCCATTTACCCCAATGTTAAGAAAATTTCAAAGTGATCCAGAATCCAGGATTTCTTCCGGATCACCCCCAAAATTAAAATTAATTCAACACACACTGAAAATTTCATCAAAATCCGTCCATAAGTTTTTGAGTTATCTTGAACACAGACAAACAAACAAAAACAAACAGATAAACGCCGGCAAAAACACAACCTCCTTGGCGGACGTAAATATAGTCCAGAAACCCTCACAGGTTCTGACTTTAGCATAAAAATATGCTTCAATCATAACATAACAAACTGCAGCCCAACAGGCAACAACAGCTGTCAGTGTGTCAGAGTGCTGACTTGACTATGACTTGATCCAAACTGACTGGGACTATCATAAAGTGGGCATGTCTGTAAAGGGGAGACTGGTGGGGACCCAGAGAACCCATTTACATTCGCACATCTGGAGGTCAGAGGTCAAGGGACAGTTTTTCCTCACCAAAACTTAGTGTAGGTTTGGAGCGTTATTTAGCCTCCTTCCCAACAAGCTCGTGTGACCTGGTTGGTACCGAAGGACTCCATAGGTCTTCTAGTTTCATATGATACCATGTCATCACTCAAGCTTATCTTAAATAATCATGATACATTTGTTAAAACAAATTTGCATAGCCTTTGAGAGCCCTAGTTAAAGATTAAGAGAATCTCTTAAGGAAACCTCCAGTTTATTACAATTTGAGCCCCATTATCTCAGTTTTGTGTATCATTTTGGTCATGATGATTGGGTATAATACTGTACTCAACAAAATAATTCATGAATTTATATAAACTTTATCTATCAGACAGCTGCATGATTATTTGATTAACCAATCCTTGATTTTGATAATTGAAAAACTAAGTAATTTTTCGTTAATAATAACACTGATTTCCGCCTCTCAAAAATGTATATTTCTGGCTTTCTTAGTTTTTTATGATCTTTTTTATGATCTTTGGGTTTTGGACTGTTAATCCAACAAAAAGTTGAACAGGAATTTCGCTTTAAGGAAACAAGAAGCCAGTAATTTTTAAGCTAAATGTTCATTGTAGGTCTAACAGTGTTGATGTACAGTATTTTGCGTTCGCAGCATTGACTTCGCTGCTAAGACTTCATTAAAGTGGTGGAGGAGAGAGAGAAAAGCTGAATAAAGGAGCGAGAGGAGACTTAATTGATGGGCTGAAGGATGTTCTTCTGTCTGCAGTTACTGTTAGTTCTTTATTGACTGCTGGCTTGGCCCTCTGGGCTTCTCCAGCATTAACTAGTGGACACAAGGCCTTCAATAAACACAGACAACACCTTTAAATACTAACAGAGATCGAAGCATGACATGGCTGGGTGGACAAGGGACAGAAACAGAACCAAAGTGAGATTAAAATAGTGGGAAATCCATGAAGCTGAAGTAAGAAAAAGGGGAAGATAATTATAAAAAATATGATCACATGCAGAGTCAAGTCCACAGTGACAAAGTACAGATGCACACTGGCATGACTGATTTACCTATTCACACACATACACAACCACAAACAAAGGCTTGCTTCATTCCCCCACCCTATACACACAACCTACGTCAACTCTGTTACGATTATCTGAGCTTGTCCATATCCAAACACACACACTGACGGGATGAAGAGAAATCTGTGTTCCATTTCAAGTGTTGATGCCGCACTCGCAGCATCACAGCGTGTGTCTCTAACCTCAAACGCTGTAAAAAATAAATTGCAGGAAAACCGCTTCTATCTCGGAAAGAAACCTGAGGGCCAAAGCAAAGATGGCAGGTTTCTGTCTTCCACGCAGTGAGAAAGAACGTCACCAGATAAATTTAAATCCGCCACACTCTCCATCTTTTCTAGCTTCTCTCAAAATGGACAGTGTGATAATTTATCGGAGCAGCCGCCTCGGTTTCACGCAGAGATAACACTACGTTTCCCATGTTGCCCCCTGTCTCCAGGAAGTGGAGACAGCCGAGCTCTCGAAGGGAGTCTGGGGACAACAGGAAGTAAACAGGAAGCAGACGGCGACAGCAGGAGAGCACAGCAGAGCCTCACACAGTAGAGATACCAGAGGCGCTCTGAATATTTGTGATGCGGCTGATGAATAACACATTAGCAAACAATGGGATTCAGTAAATCAATGAATAATATTTCATCATACCAAAGGCATTCAAAGTATAACATTACATACATATAACAGACTGTATATCACACGCTTTGAAATTACGAGACTTGCTACATCGTTAAATATCTAGACCCATTTTCTGTTAGCAAACATGATGACACATTTGCGTAGGAGGCAGATTAATTACGTGAACATTAGCTAACGCTGGCCAGCAACAACGGCTGAACAGTCACACACTTTCAGGAACTGCAAGTGTTAAGATGGACTTATCAAAGACAGTCGTACAATGTTGGAAAAGATGTCAGAGATGGAGTGAAAATGTTGCTAATAGTTAGCGTGTCCTAACCACAGTCAAAGGCTCACGGCTGTGGCTACAGTTAGCAGAACTTGCTAAACTATTAGCAACATTTTATCTCCGTCTCTCTAATAGTTCAGCATGTTAGCAACAAGTTTCTCTTCATCTCTATAATAGTTTAGTCTATTAGCAACATTTATCTCCATCTCTGTCCTAGTTTAGCCTATTAGCAATACTTTCTCTCCATCTCTCTAATAGTTCAGTATATTAGCAACAAGTTTCTCTTCATCTCTCTAATAGTTTAGCCTATTAGCAACATTAGCCTTCTGCGTGAGTGGTGAACTCACTACTGCAGTGCAGCAGCCTTGACAGATAACTATGGAGGGCAGAAGGCTAAGCTAAACTATTAACAACATTTTCTCTCCATCTCTGAAACGCTTCGCCGATACTATAGCTAGCTACAGCCTGGAATCACAGTTTGTCATGTCAAATGTGGGAAATATCGACTCTGGCAGCCAACAACACAGCAAGATGATATTTTCCATGTGTAACATTAGCCCGTGATACGTGTTAGCTTCCAGTCTTTCCTTAGTTTTGACTCCAGCTAACACTGTGACGTAATCATTACGTTGGTTGTAAAAGGGTCTATAGTACTGATTAAACTAAATCTGGGTTATTGGCTCAATATTTTTGACTAAACCACTTTTTTATATTACAAGACATGGAGTATCACATCATTTAAGACATTTTTATATCCTGACATACTTGAAGGAACAAAATCATTCGTTTTAAAATGTCCCAGACTGCTGGATGCGTCACTACAATTAAGCATTCTTGTTCTGACAACTAAGTTGGCAGATGAGCTGAGTAATGCTTCCCCTCAGGGTCTCTGAGATAACGAGGAAACCAAACATGTTTAAATATTGTTGCTTTATATGATTTTACACGTCACAAATAAGACACTGTCCCATCTAGCATCCCAAAGTCAAAAATGTTTTTCTTAACTATCACTCTCACACTACAAAAACAGAAAGATGAATATCATTTAATGTAATGAGAGTTGAATCATTTTTGACCACTCAAACCTCCACCAGTCGTGTTGAGGCACAAGATCTGAAGACAAGACAGCTAAAAATAGACGCTCATTTATTCCGCCTCTCGTTCCCAATTCCAGAAGTCATAAATCATTAACACGACAAACTGTTTTGACAAGCCAAAGTGAGTCTTATCAAGCAGTTCACTGACTGAGGAGGAAAGGATCAAAGCTGGTTGTTGTGTATTAATTAGTAAAAATTACCCCCACAAAATTTTGACGATTAAATGAAGGAACATGTTTAGGGAATCCAACGTTTGGCAAAACACAGCCTTTCCTGTCCTTTGTAAATTCAGTATTTCTCTACAGTAAACTTTGTCACCTTGCTGCTGAGATATATGCATGACACGGTGAAGGGGATGTAGAAGAAAATATCAATACATGAGTATTGCGATGTTATATTTTGCAATATATATGCACTATAAACTTCTAATTAACCTGTTAAAAATGTTACAGCCCGCCAGCGGACGCCGCTGCGATTCTGTCTTTCTGAATTTGTAGTGTAGTTTTAAAGCTAGAGTGAAGATGCTGGCATCATATGAAACAAAACCTAAGGAATACATTGGTACCAACCGTAGTTGCATGTTGTAAAGGAAGCTTAATAACACTGCAAACTTTCGCTAAATTTTGGCGAGGAAACACTGGCATGGCCATTTTCAAAGAGGTCCTTTGACCTCTGACCTCCAGATACGTTACTGAAAATGGGATGTATGGATACCCACCAGTCTCCCCTTCACATGCCCACTTCACATTCTGTTTTGGGCAAAAGCACAGTTTTTGCATGCAGTATACGTAAATGTGTTATTTTCACCTAATCTAAAATGGTGTATTTGAATATTTCTGCATACTGGGGTCCTTAAACAGTCTTGGAATTACATAAATTGACAGTTTTCCTAAAATTAGATTTGAAAAAAAAAAAAAAAGACAATATATCACCTTGTGCCTCGCCTTCAATTTATTGAATTGTTACCCCTGTATCATGATACGTATCGTATCAGATTCTTGCCAATACGCAGCCTTAACCTGCATGTACTCACAAACTCAAGTAAAACCATGTGAATGTTGCATAAATGTTGAGCCATAATTGCACTTACATGTCAATGTGAAAGCCTGGATAAGTGGTCTGCGTTTGCCACAGACTATGTAGTTGTGATAAAGGCTGATAATAAAGCAATTCAGGACAGCTAATGCAGAAAGATTTGCAGTGAACAAGGACAAAGAGCCTATTTCTGCAGACAGCCCAGCCACATGCCAACCTGCATTCATTCTGGGAAACAAAATCATGAAGATAATCTATGTAAACAAAATAACTGCCCACAAGAGAAGCAAGGAACACTGCTGACCTGAGCGACATTTCCCTAAAGCATCTTAATCAGGGCAGGAAGAGGAATTTAACGACCAGCTCCACAAGACAATTTAGCAACAGACAACCGAACATAAGAGCTAATTCGATTTCAGTCCACGATTGGTGGTGTGATCATCTGAATTCTTTCGGCACAGAAAGACAACAACCTGAAACTCAACAAGTGCTGCTGTGAATTGTGCAGAAGTGCTGCGACATTTTGAATAGCTCTCCATTCTGCCTTGACCTTTAAGTTCTCTATGTCGGCTCTGCTCGGGGGGATTTTCAAGCCTTGGATGAGCAAAAGCAGCGGTTGTTGATGGAGGCTTGGGAGGCTAAGGTGCATTGTTCTCTTGCAGCCTATCAAGTATTCACTGTAGAAAAGAAATATACCATAATGTACTGAGTCTAAATTGGGCAGAAAATGTGTGTATTTGCTTTCTTGCGGAGAGTTGCACAAGAAGATTGATACCACTGTCCACTACGGTTAAGCTGCAGCAAGCATGCGGTTAGCCTAGCTTAGCATAAAGATAGATGGATCCATCCTGAGGGGATAAAACCTGCACCTCTAAAGCTCAGAAATACCCCTTTCCCACAAAAATGAGTGTGTGCAGTTTTTAAGCACAAGAAAACCTACTAAAAATAGATGATAGACTACTTTCTCATTGCCAGAAGACATGTATGCTTTTCTGTTTTTCCCTGATATGACCGGCATCGGCAGCAGGGTTAGAAAACTCTCAAACCAGAGTTGGTGATTGTTGGAACTGTGAAAAGACTAACTAAGATGGTTCAGATGACTTTTAGTTTGCTTCTGTCAAATTTGAATGACGTGTTTTACGACGATCAGCAAGGTAAAATGACTGTTGTCTGACTGGAGTGTGGTGGCTCTGACTACAGCATATGCATTACGTGTTTCATCCTTTAATATATAAATTTGAATAATTGTCCAAATCCTAGCATTACACCACAAAAAGGCAAAAATTAACATGTTGACCCAGGTATCAAGTCAAAAGCCAGACGGCAGTGAGTGAGTGGGCTGTATGTGCAGAGGGAAAGGGGCTTCACTTACACGATTTATCTTGTTTGTTTAATCTGTGCAAAACCTAAAGTGGAAAAAGTTGTTCCAATACCAGTATCAGAATAGCACCCAATAATGCCCAACATCCACTACATGGTATCTCGAGCATGCTAGTCTATGCACCGATCCAATTCCATAATTTAATAACACAGAAAAAATAATAATAAATAATAAACTTATTTAACTGGATATCAATTTTTTGCCACTCCAAAACAGTAGCATTAATTGTGCTGTCGCCCTGGAGGTATGATGGCTGACACTGGCAACTACAGTTTTAGAGCAGCGAAGAAGACGGTCATATCACATCCATAGATGGCAGCAGTAAGGAGCTGTTAAATAATAATAATAATAATAATAACAATAATAATAATAATAATAATAATATCATGCTGGTACTGGATTGTACTCTGTAGCGACCATTTTGGAGTCGGGAAGGAAAACGTGGTATCAGAACATCTCTATAAAAAGGCAGGTGGTGACTTTACAGAAGGTTAGCCCTGGTAGCTTTTACCCCGAGTCCAGTCTTTATGCTAAGCTAAGCTAACCATCACTTGGCTGTAGCTTCATATTTAGCATACAGACACGAGTCTGTACACGCAAGTTGGATATGCGCATCTCCAAAAAACAGCAAACTGCTCTTTTAAGTACACACGGTTACTGCTGTATGCTATCTGTGTGCAATAAAACTTTATTTTTTTCATCCAGACGTTTATTTGACAAAGTTTAGTTTTTTTGATTATGCGTTTCACATATTCAATATTTAGACTTTATATCATTTTTATTTAAAATATATAAGGGCACTGCAGTGCAGACACAAAATGTAGATTGGAGAGACAGACCATAGGTGGTGTTCAATAAATGTTTACTGAAATTGAGAAATTTTGCGTTTCATCTGTTATTATTTAGCTGTTCTATTTTATCAGATGGAGGGGGAAAAGCAAAACCACCGAAACATATCGGCACCCCCTAAAAATCGGCACCATATATCAGCCACCGGCTATTCCGATTCTCCAATAAATTGGCATCGGCATCAGCCATAAAAAACTCACATCGGTCGACCTCTAGTGTATAATAGGGGTTTGATCTCGTGGCCGTGTGGACATGGAACATGTCGAGGAGAAGCTCGTCGACACTACTTTCAATTTCAGTTTCTTTGTTTTGAGCTTTAAAGTTGAGGTGGGTTCAGTGTTTTGCTCAAGGGAATGTTGACAAGGACAAACATAAACTGGTTCTGGATATGAAGCATGTGACTATAAACAGCTAACCACTCTTTCAAACTTCAGTGCTGCTCTACTATTTCTATCTTCAGTCCTCCTAAAAAAGTAAAATCTCTTTTTCACTTCAGTCTTCTCTTCCTTCTGCTCCTCCTCTCCTTTTCCACCTCCTTGTTCCCTCGCCTACACCCTGCAGTCACAGTGTCACACAGCTCTCATCAATACCAGACACTCACACACAGTAATTACATGCACAAACTGTACTCCGTGCTGTGTGATTATGGCCTGTCAGTGCAGGGAGAGGGCTGTGGTTAAGAGTCAAAGCTATAAGGAGAATGTAAGCCATGTACGAGATGGGCCGAGGTGGCCATGAAGTGTTGAACAAAATGTTCACATGTGGATGCAATAAATCCCTCTCAACATCTCGAGACAAACTTAAAAATCTCTCCTATGGAGGGTGCTACAGCCCTGCCAGAAGCATCCAGGGGATCTGAGGGGTCCTTAATGATAACGGGTGTCACACAAATATACTGATAGTATCATACTTTTACACACGACAGTAAACACTTGCCAGCGTTGCAACGGCGAGGCCGCACCCCCACTGGCGTGATGCTGATAAACACGAGCGAGCGCTTATCATATTCAACACATCTGGGTGACCGCTACTGGAAACATGTCAGTGTGTTGGTGACGTTGGGCAGCAAGGTGACCCAGATATTTGGAGACATCAACAATAAAAACAGTACAAACTGAGGTGAGCTTCCATGCTGTCAAGGATCAAACCAGCTGCTGGCTGATGTGTTAAGCGAGATGAAGCTTTCCCCTACTAAGGATGTCAATTAACTGCATGATTGTCCAAAGCTAATCCTGGTTAATTGCAAATTAGTAGCACATTTTTTATTTTAAAATGTACCTTAAAGGGAGATTTGTCTAGTATTTAATATTCTCATCAACATGGGAGTGGACAAATATGCTGCACAATACGCTACTGTTTAATGGATATTATTGGATGGCTGGATATATTATTGCTACTTCTAAAATGGGCAGTGGTGCTTTAGTGCCATAAAGGTTCAGCCTCATCTCCCCCATGTGATCATTAAACCTACCACAGTATAGGAAGATTAAGTCAGACAATGTACATGACACTGCTTTATTATAACAGCATTATTACAGCAGGACACTGCTCTGATACACTGAGATCAGCATATGTTTGCAGAGAAGTTGCTGAAGATGTGACACAGAATACAAAATAAAGATGCTGGTAAAATTATGCTGTATTTTCGAACTATCCCACCTCATTTCTCTAGGTTAGTCCCACTGTGGTTGAGACCATATTGTAATGTATGTAATATGTAATATGACTGACAACCCTAATATAATCCAGCTCACCTTTTGTTGTTAAGACTATGGAGATCTAGCAACGTTAACATGATAAAAAAGCGTCATATTAGGTAGGGGGTAAGAATATACCTCAAAAATCGAATATTGCAATATTATGTTTTGTGATACTGTCCTGATACTCAACATCACTGTATCATTTTTTTAATTATGTTTACATTCACTCAGTCAGCACTTTATTTCATTTGCACCTCCCAGTGTATGAGCCCTCTCACAGTAGTGCTATGATGAAGGATTTTACAGGGACTGTAATGAATGAAAATGCAGATCCACTGTTCTGACTGTATAAAAAAGTTATACTTTTTTACTCTGATTTTATGCATATGGTGTGTCATTTATTCTGAGTTTTCCAAAACATTCATAAAAAAGCACAATATACAGTATCACCATGCTTACAGTAATGCAATTTATCACAGTACATTGAATCGTGACCTCTGTATCGTGATACGTATCGTATTTCCAGATTCTTGCCAAAACACAGCTGTAGAAGGAGACTAAATAACACTCAGAACTTATGCTGAATTTTGGTGAGGAAAAACTGCCATGGTCATTTTCTCCTGGGTCCCTTGACCTCTGACCTCCAGATGTGTGAATGTAAATGGGTTCTCTGGGTTCCCACCAGTCCCCCCTTTACAGACATGCCCACTTTATGATAGTCCCAGTCAGTCTGGATCAAGTCATAGTCAAGTCAGCACTCTGACACACTGACAGCTGTTGTTTCCTGTTGGGCTGCAGTTTGTCATGTTGTCATGTTGTCAATCTGTTGATTGGAGCAGATTTTTATGCAAAAGTCAGAACCTGTGAGGGTTTCTGGACAATATCTGTCATTGTTTTGTGTTGGGAATTGATTTGTAATAATAAATATATACATACATTTTCATACAACAGCATATTTGCCCACTCCCATGTTGATAAGAGTATTAAATACATGAGAAATGTCCCTTTAAGGTTCATTTTGAACAGATAAAAATGTGACATGTTTTACAGTAAGCACCTGTTGTTCCTTTCAGGTTAAATGCAGGCTGCTACTGAAACTCCTCCTCTGACTAATTGTGGCGGCCAAGCCGGTCTCACACTAACATGGAAACAAACAGTCTCCAGACCTTTATGTAACCTGATCAACAGGCTTTGAAGCTCAGACGGGCAACTTGTCTGCGTGTGACACAAACCAACGTAAAGCTACGACTGGTTTGTTCTCTCAGCAGCAGTCAGTCAGTATCTGCATTAACCGGCTTTTAGAGTTAAGGAGCAACGAAAGGTACAGGTGTGGATTCATTGTTAGAAAGGTATGATTTCTCAGGATCATCTGTGAGCACTTTGTTACAGCTTTGTAAGAAATTAATCTAACTTCACAAAGCTTCTTACATTTGGCTAACTCGGACACAGCTTTAGGCTGCCCGGATTTGGGTATTTTAGTAACAATTAGTGGTTTTATGATCCAGCTCTCTTACTGAGAAGTGATTTGGAAAATTAAAAAAAAAAAACAGTGAAATCCAACACACTTTACAACGTTAAGCACACTGAGTCAAACATGCAACCCAATTACCTAATAATTAATCAATCGAGCAGAACTTTAATGGTTTGGTCTCTACTAGTTTTGTCCCAAACACAAAAAAAAGACTGTTTCCAACAACGACTTCTCAACTAATGGCTTTCAAACGCTGACTCAGACATGTTTCAGTTATTTTAAGACATTTTGGAACCTTTATCCGGGTACAGCGGTTTCACCTCCAGAGTCCGGGAAAGCCATTAGTAGTAATTGACGCATTAAGGTCAAGACAATGTTTTTCCAGCATAAACTACGTAAACAATAAAGTAAGGAATGCAGGCGGCAGAATATCCACACAGACCACTGACTTCTTTCAGATGGGGAGAGCAGTCAGCTTTCTGTGACTATTTAGGGTTGTTGTGGTTGTACGCCGGATTCAGGTACAGATGCCGTAACAGCGATGGAACTCAGGAAGTGGAAGCCGGACAGACCGACAGTCAGTTCTGACAGCTAATCCAGGAAGACGGTGGAAACGGGCTCGTTCACGTCTCGGATGAAATCTGCAGCCAATCTGAGGTCAATAGTGGCAGCATTGGGATACGACAAGGAGAAGAGAGGTGCATGCTGGGTATCTGGCTGTGTGTTTTCCTCGTGTGTAGGAGGGCATCAAACTAGAGCTGAAAAAGTAGCTGATTATTTGATCAAAATGATTTCATATATTTATGGAGCACAAGTGCCAAATATTTGTTGATCATAGTAAATTTGAAGTGTGGTTTGGACTGTTATTTTAATTTAATAATTAATTTCACCACTGTGGGACTAATAAAGGAATATCTTATTTTATCTTATACAAAAACTACAATATCCAGACTCCAGTTAGGGCTCTAGAGTATTACTATTATCTGGCATTTTAGAGCAAACGTTAAATCTCTTCAGCTTGTGTTAACCACAGATGTTTTTTCAGGCATCTAACTAAAAGCCCATTGACTTCCATACGAGGGAACTGGAAGTGCTAAAATGCTAACTCATTTCCAGGTTTTAGGACTCATTCCTGTAGCGCTCTATAGCGGTGGCTAGTCTTCACTTATCTAAGCTAGCCATGGATTCAAAGTCCCAGAAAAGAAAAGACTGAGGAAAAGAGAGAATTTCATAGTGCGAGGACAGATTTGTTTCCGTTCGCCACCGAGGCTGCTGGCTTACTAGTATGCTTGATCTGCAGCGACAAAAAAAGTAAGTGAAGGACGTTTCCAGAACAAGGACACCGCATTTCTAGCCAAATCTCCTGAGACGCTTCGTCAGTGTCCTGCCTCTCAGCTGCACTTGTGTCCTGCATTACACTTAATAGGCTGTTACCTTCATTATGAGGGCAACACAAGGGGAACAATGGGTTATGCAGCTCCAGACTGGGTTTTTTTTTTTTGTTTTGTTTTGTTTTTTGAGTGAAGGCACTGACCTCTGGTTTAAACTGTTAGCCAAAGACAAATTCCCTTACGTGGCGTGAGTTTGGCTGGAAGTGTTTAATTCCTTTATTTATTACTCCAATGCAGAGGACTCATTTGCAAAAAATTTGTAAAACCCTGTTGGGCAGATTGCCTTAAGAAATGCCTTAAATGCCTTAAGATTTCTCCATTTTATTTTTGGGAAATTTTGATTTCCCGACTAGACGTGCAAACGAATATCTGTTTGGCATCTTAACATCAGCTTGTAAAAAAGGGCTCACAAGACGCTGGTTGCTTCCTGAGCCCCCCATCAGAGTGGATAAATATTGGATATGATAGACATGTCATGGAGAGGATTACCTTCTCTCTCCAACTCAAGAAAAATGTATTTATCAAATTTTGGACCAAATATGTAAAGCCCTGACGACCAGATTTTGTGGAGGCGTTAAATAATTGATACTGTAGTAGCTTTTGTTTGGGCTGAACCTTTTACAATCTCTGTCATATTGAATTCACATTGGTTTTGACAGCACTTCTTGTTCTCTCTCTGTAATTGTATAAAGTTTTCTATGTGTTCGATATAAACAAAAAATAAAATGCTTAAAAAACAATTAGCCAAAGAAATAGACAGATTAATCAAATCGATTTTAGCTACAGTTCAGCATCAGCAAAATGTGTGTGTGTGTGTGTGCGTGTGTGTGTGTGTGTGTATACATATGCTGGTGTGTGGTGCCTTGTGTCATTGTGTAACAGCGTAGTAAGGGATTGCCGCTTAGCAGCGTTCGTCTAGCGGATTAAAATGTCGGTGAGGAATGGAAGAAGTCAAGGCTAAGCGAGCCAAATTAACCATTCAGCTCTTACACCCAGTCACACTCTCACACCGGCTTCGTCTACCTGCTGTGCTCCTCTAGATCATCTCCCAAAGCACATTTGCTCATCAGCCAGCTGTCCCTCCCTGCCTTACAGGTGGACCTACCATCCTAACAAAGTCATTACTTTACACACTTTGCCTGAAATAATCTCACCCTCCTTAGAAACACACGCCTGGGCACATCCCTCCCATTAAGGCCGTTTTTGTAACACGGCGCTACCTCGGCGTGATCGCAGTCAGACGTCATCAACATAATCACATCAGACAGCACCATTTAGAAAACAGGTTTTTAGACCTCGAGATGTTTTGCATCCAGCAAAATAAAAAGTCAAATAATGTGGAGTACAATAATCCACACATTCATCCCTCCAATCCAAGTTAATCCAATTCTAAACCTGCTTTATACCCATGACAAACTCATGACAGCAGGGACAACAATGGAGTTAATGTTGGGTTAAACAGCAAAGTCAAAAACCACTCATATGACTGGATTATCATAAACTGAGCCACACATGGCAGCTTAATGTTTTTACTGTGTTCACTGCCTGGGAGCGGCTGCTGATACCTCCTGAAATCAAAAGCCTCCTGTACTGTACTGACTGTGAGTGTAGTGATGGCTGAGGGTTCTGTCCACTACCATCTGCACTGCATGGCGCTCAGTCCAGGCTGGACTCAAACACCCTCTACTCTACCTGGACCACATGGCTGCCCGGAGTTACAGTCTACAGGAAACAATGGCTGAATGTTTTTGGTTAACTTCAATCATACACCAACACAGCAACAAGACAGGAAGGACAAAATAATCTAGACCAGGGCACCAACAGTGCCAAGGTCAACTTTTCTACACATTAAACCCACATTAAAAACAAGTAAGGTGCCTCAAAAGCCTAAAAACACAATGCAGCTGGTATATGTTTGATTGTATGAGTCGGTGTAAATGATTCAAAGCTGGGCATCGTCAAAGAGGCTATAAGCAGAAAGAGGAACTCTGAGTTGCATCGGAAACATGGAAATAATGAGCAAATATACACCACCTTAATGGATGACTCACTGTCACACACCATCATCCATTCATAAAGTCAAGAGCAGAAAAACAATAGAGGCAATCTCTAGATAATTCATTAAATGAGGAGTAATTACAGTTGTTTCATTCCTTGATTAATTGTTCAGTCTATGAATTGTTTGACAAATGTGGAAAAAAAAACATCCAAGAGTCCAAGATAAAGTGTGATAAATGCGTTTTGTTTTTTTTTTGTTTGTTTGTTTGTTTTTTTAGGCCAACGGTCCAGAACAAAAATATATTCAATTTTCAATTGTAAAAAGCAGCAAAGTCTTATATTTAAGAAGATATAACCACTGAATTTCTGGCTTCTTTTGTGACTGCCACCATGTTGAGATCAGTTCTACCGCTTTAAGAGATTAACTGTTTATCATAATATTGATTTAGTGGTTAACTGTCAGTATCTTAAATGTTTAAGTGACAATAAGGCAGAAAACAAAGGTGTTTCATAGTGGAGTCCTTAGTTCATGAACTCGAAAACTCTGCTGTTAACACAGGGGGCATTGACACAGAAACACGAAGGTACACAGAAAACGTCAGAGGGAAAAGGAAAGGACACAGTGAACTGAGGCAGATAAACATAGCCAACATGAATGTGTCCTGAGAGGTGACAGCACCCGTCATGTGACTGCAGTGAACAGCTACACAGAGTGAGTACTTTATGAGAGATAAGAGTAGAAGCTGACAGCTACACCGCCTTAAACAAACCGTGATCCAACTCCTCAGACAACCTCAAACCCCATTCACACATTCTGTTTCTCTGTCACGCAGCTAGCCGTCGGACCATTACTCTCCTGTGGCAGGTGATGGCAGGTACAACACGCCGTCTGAAACAATGGGCGGCCCAGAGGAGTGCACTTCACTGGGGCCCTTGCTGAGGATAAGCCTATGGAAGGGGAGATGTGAGTGGATGCAGATGGCAGAGGGTCTACGGCCCTGTGGGCGGTCTGACAACTCTAAGCACCACGAGGCAAACGACAGAACACTGTTAGAGTCAATGGTGCTGTTTGTTGAAGGGTTGTGATCAAGAAGCTCATGATGACGACGCTTTGAAATGCTTCCCATTAAAAGGAGGGTGAATAAGGTTAAAATTAGCTTCCATTAACAGGCTTATGTAATACTTTGAATCATAGAAGTGGCTCAGCGTGTTTGCTATCATGTCTGATAAATGAATTACATTTGATGATTACATTTCCCCACTGGCTTTTAAAGCGGCTAAGAAGTTGAACCTCAACTGTAATTGAAGGGGTTAAAGGAGATTGTAGGCGATTGAAACAGCCGTCTGCTGGTGTAAAGTCCTCAGACGGAGCAGCTGTTTGGGGGGGTGGGGGTGGGGGTGGGGGGTTATGTGCCACATAATATCACCAAACCACAAGTAGCAGCAGGTGTGGCCATGGCCGTAGTAAAACTACAAGACAAAAGACGAAGCGTTTGAATCTGAATGTAGCCTTGAGAGTGAGACGGCTGTAGAGAGGTGTCTCTGAGGCCCTAAATTAAAGAAAAGCTTTTGGTGGTGAAACAAACAACACACTATGGTAAGAAAAGGGTAGAAGGAGAGCAGACAACGCTACAAGACCAAATGATGCAGCAGTTGTTGGGAAAAACCAGTGTAATCTATAGTTTGGCGAGTGTGACCACACAAAGTCTGCTGTGCAGTAAGGAGCCTCCTGCATCACCTCAAACCCAGACATGTATGAAGACTGTTTAAAAAGGCTGCTGTAGCTGCTGAGTAAAATGAAAAAATGTAATGTAGATACTTGGTCACTGACTAGTCGTTGTTCTCTGAAAGTTAATTCCATAATAACACGTTAATGCAAATTCATTTTAACACCAGTAATTACTTTAACGCATTATGGCAACTTGTGATTTTTAGGTTGTAACATGCGCTTTTGTCCAAAGCGAAGTACATCTGAGATTTTGCACAACACAAGCAAGGATCTAGATAGGAGGGAACAATGTGAGTAAGCGTCAACAACAGCTTCAAGTCCGATCAGACACATGTGCCAACAGGCAGTGCAAAGAGGCAAAGCACAGGGTGGACAGAACAACAGCAACAGCATCTTCAATAATATCATCATCATCATGAATATCCTAATCAACATCCTCAATATCCTCATCATCAAGACCATTGTCATCAACATCATCATTAGGGTCAGAGTCATCGGGTGCAGAGGTGTTCATGAAAGAGCTGGTCTTTAGCTTTTTCTTAAAGGTGGAGAGGACCTCTGCAGATCGAGTGGAGGTCGGTAACTCGTTACACTGCCGGGGACTACAGAGGAGAAGAGTCTAGCTATCAACTCAGGGCCCTGTTGTGATGGGAGCACCAGGCGCCTTTCATTGGCCGAGCGTTGTTGGTGGGAGGGAGGAGTTCAGGTAGGCGGGAGCTGTTTTTAGTGCTGTTTTGTAAGTGAGCAGCAGAATTTCGAATTTAAAGCAAAATTCATCCCTTGACCTCTGACCTCCAGATATGTGAATGTAAATGGGTTCTATGGGTCCCCACCAGTCTCCCCTTTACAGACATGTAAAACATGATAATCACATGCAGTTTGGGGCAAATTATAGTCAAGTCAGCACACTGACAACAGCTGTTGTTGCCTGTTGAGCTGCAGTTTGCGATGATATAATTTGAGCATATTTTTATGCTAAAGTCAGAACCTGTGAGGGTTTCTGGACAATATCTGTTACTGTTTTGTGTTGTTAATTGATTTCCAATAATAAATACTCTCCACTATCAAATACTCCACTCCCATGTTGATAAGAGTATTAAATAATTAAATATCCCTTTAAGGTATATTTTGAACAGATACAAAATATGTGATTTGCCTATTCAAGACTTTATGAAAATGGTGGAAACACCAAATTTACATAATTTGTCCCAAAAACAATCCTGAAGTTCTGCAGCAGCTGTTGTGAGAAAGTGGAACAAATGGCACACAGACAGAGTTGGCTGTGAAGTGCGATAAGCTCTCAACTTCAATCATTTATGATATCCTGCCTCCACTACTACGTTTATCACCAGGCAATTGATATTAACTTTTACTCTGAAGTTACTACACAGACACCTGTACTTACACACATTGGTATTGCTACCACCTAACAGTGAAAATGTAGTCACACCATCTGGCCTTAATCTCCTTTTCATTCCAAGGGTTTAACTCCAGTTTCAGTCTGTCAGAAACTAAACTACAAGTAAACTCAACTCATTGAACGCAACATATTTAAATATTATGAAATGTAATATGCGGAGAAGAACTCGACCCGGGCCAGAGACCGGCCTCTCTTCTGGTTTATGCTGCGCTCGGCTAACTGCTGTGATAACAGCTGCTGAAGCGGAGCATCCCTGCCTGCTCCGGCACGTCACCTGACACTTCAACAAACCATCCTCTGTTGTCTTTTCTCTTTGAGTGTGTTTCACGCTCGTGTCCGATTTCCTGCCAGCGCCCACTGGGATCAAGTGTGGTCGATGACAAAAAGCGGAGACGCATTAACGCCGCGACCAACATAAACAATTAACAACATCTGACAATTAGCTGCTGAAGCTAATTAAGAGCTTAGAGCCAAGATAAATGTTCATGGAGCTATAAGATTCTGGGTGATAGCAGACACCAGTGCTGTTAGCCAATATGAACGCCCTTCTACTGACCCACATCTTATCTGGACACCATACAGTAGCTGAGTAGGTAAACACACACACACACAAAGCCAACCTTAATGTACGCCACAGAAAAGCACAGTAAAGCAGCAGTGTGTTACACACACTCAGAAACAGCTGGACAGCTCATATTTCAATCTTTTTCAGTGTAAATAAAGTTGTGAGTATTACCAGTATACTGCACTATCTGGTTGCACAATGATCCCTGAAGAGCAGGTTTTTAAAGGCCCAACCCAGAGTTTGGTTTACACTGATTCACTTAATTGGTGAGCAATCCACACGTGCAACATGTCACTCTCCTCATATCACCCCACAATCCTCCAAACAGAGATAATAAAAGATGAGATTATAACACCATGATTATAAAAGTGTCTCATTGTTGTTTGTATCATTATCTCAGGCTCCATAACTACTTGTAAATGACAGGTGACAAGGTTTAAGTGGGCACCGACCTCTTTTCTCCTCCAGATCCTGGAGGAACTGTCTGTAAGCAGCCATGGAACTCATCCCTCCCTCCCAGAGAAAGAAGAGAAGGGGACGGAGAAACAGAGAGAGCAATTATTAAATAAAAGCAGAGGGAAGGGACAGGAAACTGGTGGCAGAGAAGGGGAGGAGGAAAGTGATCAAGAAACCACAAGGAAATGAATACAAGAGAGGTGGTTAGAAAAGGTGAATGAACATAGAACAGAAAACAAGTAAAGAAGGAAGGAGGAGGAGGAGAAGGAAGAGGAGGAGGAGGAGGGAGAGTCTGGATCCAGGCTGTCAAAGAAGAGCCATCCTTAATCACGTCGATAATCCTCCTTTTCTTCTGCTACCGGTCTTCTCTCGAGCGTGTGTGCGTCGGTGGCTACGGAGCTCTGAGTGCGGCGGTGTGTTAGCAGCGCTAAGCCGGATAGAGGAACTGGACTTTGACCACAAGGCGGGTGATGTCACTGCCAGAGCCTGAAACATGTGTTTCACTTGTGTCTAGAGCGAGCGAGAAAAAAAAAAGGAGGCGTGTTTTTTTTTCTACTCAGCTGTCTTTTTTTTTTTTCTCTCCAAAGCAGCGTGGTATGTTCAAGTGCATGAATGACTGTCACACATTTGTCATGCAGTCAGCTTCACATTGTCTCCTTTATGTGTGTGCTGCTGGATCAACATACTGGAGCAGATCACAGAGCAGCAGACGAGCAGAGGCCTCCCAAACACCCACTTTGTTCGGTTTCTATCATTTTACTGCACCATCCTGCTCTCTACGATGACAGATCATCTCATGCATGTGTTACTAATGTCAATATTTTAGGTGACAGTACGCCTCTGCACTCGTCCGCCTCGTGATTACTCTAAGTTTGGAGAATTAAGTCATCACGAGCCTGCTGCTCTGGCTAATTCACCGTTAAAAAGCATGAAAACACCTACTGTATACAATACAAAGAGTACTGTGTATCCCACATCTATCATGACATCTTCAGAGAAATAATCATGTTTGTATCTTGTAATGTCATATTGTCTCTGCTAGGACCGCCACTAAATATTTATTTTATTACTTAATCTCTCAATTATCTTTACAATTAATTAAAGAATTTAACCTGCCCATCACAATTCTCCACAGCATAAGATGATGGACTTTTAATTACTTGTTTTGTCCGACCAATGACCCAAAAACCAAAGATAAATATGTACAATATTAAATTACAATGATATATGTTATATTAAATTGCAAGGATGTAAAAGAAAGAAAAGTATTTAAGGACGTGGAATCACAAATAAAAGCCATTTTTGCTTCATAAAGGACAGCAAAAAAATGATTTATCAAAATTATCATCCATAAATTAACTACTCAATTAATCCATTAATTCTTTCAGTGCTGGGAACCATGTGAATGCCTGATACATTAAAATATAATAATGAATCAGGATCAGCCAATCAAATCAAATATTGTATTTACTTTTGAACAGCCTTGCTTTAAACTCCCTGTTTCTTTCACGTCTTATCAGCGCCGTCTTCGATCTTTTATTCTACCTCATGAAAAGGTGAACACCACGTGGTAAATAATTAGCTGTTATCAACATGTAGCAGAGACAAACAAACACAGCCACGAGGGCACATTAGGTCAGGCACCATGGCAACCAGCCGGTTGTTGTCTCCAAATACTTCTAACTGGCTTCCTTCGATTCAGGACTTGAGGGCCTCTTTAAGACGGCGAAGCAGAGTAACCCGGGGAAGAAAAGCAGCCTCTCCACATGAGAAGTGCATTTACATCAGCAGTCTAACGATGGTGGATTAGGAAATGTAAACGGACTACTGCTTGAGTTCACACCAGGAAACTGTGACCAAAATGTCAAAATTTTATATACAGTATAGTCCAGGTCCAGCATGGATCAGAGTTTTGAAGAAACAGAAACTGGTAAAGCAGGAAAGCAACCAAAACAGTGCTGCTGAATCTATTTGAAAATGACTCAACCAACACAAAATAAATGAATCATGACACAACATTTGCTGGTTAAAGCATCTCAAATGCTTGTTTCATCATTATCCTATAGACTGTCAAATAAATTAAAAAGATCTATGTTTATTTTATGGACAACATGACTGAAAACATGATCAAAACCTGCAGAAAAGCTGGAGGATGTGCAACAGTTTATTTGGAGCTACAGTAATAAAGTTAGCATTGTTGTTTACTTTCTCCTGAATCTGTTTTCTAAGCCATGCAAATGATTACATTGGCAAATAAAGTTTATGATCCTTTACCTGACGGCTACTCTGACTTCTCTCAGTTCATCAGAAAATCTTCCATTCAGCAATCTTTCCAACACAACCTCTCTTCACTTCTAATTTATTTTACCGATGCGTTTATAACTGCTTGTCATCCACGACGTAAAAGTGATTAAAACAGATGTGAGACGCTCTTTGAGTGACAGCGTTGACAGGAAGTGTTCTTCACAGAACTTCCTTTTCCTTCAAACTCTCACATTTCAGTTTTATCTTTCTTAGTCGCAGACGTAACAAACACCCTTTCACCCAAACACAACCTGTCAGACAGCCACACACTGCTCAGTACTGGTACACACACACACACACACACACACACATACACACACAGAAGACATTTGGTTGCATGCGGTTGTGAGATGAGGAGTATTTTAACAACAGAGTAATTACTGTTCGACAGAATAGCAGATAGATGAATTGTGTGTGTGTGTGTGTGTGTGTGTGTGTGTGTGTGTGTGTGTGTGTGTGTGTGTGTGTGTGTGTGTGTGTGAGTGTGTGTGTGCCAGTGGGATTAAAGATGACCCCAGATAATGATCAGACCCAGAAAGTTCAAAGGGCGACGGCCTCCAATTTGCCTCCATTAATTTGTTTCCTCACACACACTGAGGAACACAGTCGAGGAAAGAAAAACACCCAGAGGGATTTGAACTGACACACGCACAATGTAAAAAAAAAAAAAAGCCAGCATTGTTGCTCAAAACAGCTTTTATAAATACTACATTGTTCGGGTCTGCATGTACCTTGTATAAGTTAACAACAGAGTGTAAAAATTGAATTTCCCCACGTGGGACTAATAAAGGACTATCTTCTTCTTCTTCTACATGTATGCAAAACAGCATATGAGAATGATGATGATGAAGAGGATGATGACGACAAGGCTAGATCTAAAATCCTGAGCAGACAACGACGCGGTGCAGTTCAAAGCCATCACGCTCTATTCAACAACTCTTTTAAGTTGAGAAATCCTAACAAAAAAAAAAAAAAAAAAAAGATGTTGAAAACTGTTCAGCGATCCTGAACGCACCCCTGGGAGTCTCCTCTTTCACATGACCCTGTCAACAGCAGCCCGCTTCATCAAAGACAGCCCTGGACACACACACACACACACACACACACACACACACACACACACACACACACACATACATACACATATACACACTCACACACACTCACACACACACACACACTCACACACACACACACACACACACACACACACACACACACACACATACATACACATATCACACACACACACACACACACACACACACACACACACACACACACATACATACACATACATACATACATACACACACACACACACATACATACATACGCACACACACACACACACATACATACACACACACACACACACACACACACACACACACACACACACACACAGGATGGCGGTGATGTGACTGGTAACCATAGCGACAGGAGCAGCTAGCTCCCTGTGTGTTTTTCCACCTTTTACACACAAGTTCCTGTGGATTAAAAAGAGCCGGAACAACATCGCACTGTACACTGGTACAGAGGTGTTACCAGTTCACTGTAAATCAACTAAACCAAACAGAGTGAAGCACACTGGGAAATATCTGACTGAGAGGAAGCAAGCAGACGCATATCCAGACAGGAAAAACTGAACAACTGATGCTCAGGTTCAGTTCCTGCTGTCCATGTGAGTCAAGCTTCGTCATGTAGGGTCATGAACTTGACTGAAGAAACTTCTAGACAAAGATTTTTCCACAAACAAATAAAGGAAGACACTTGGTATCATTAGGTTATACAGCCAGCAGTTTCAGCAAAGAAGAGTTAGAAATAGAAATAGATGGATTTACCTTTGTAAGAGGAAGTCAGCAGAAATGGCAGCAGCACCATGGAAGACAAAAAAGAAAAAGACAGTCTGGTTAGATTAAAGATCTTTTAAAGTCATAAAGTCAGCATCAAAATGAGATATGTGCAGTTTCAATTTCCTGTTCCTACAAAGTAAAAGTCATGGTTCCACCAACAACACTGTTATGTTATTTATGTCAAAATAATCGCAACACAAATTCCTCTTACTAGCAGTTTTCAGGGCTTTCATCCACATCTAACAAAATAAAACCACAAGAAACACAGCATGTGATGGGTCAACACGTGCCAGACACAATACACAAGCAGTATGGCACCATAACCAGCTTCAGTCACTCTGTACTGTTTAGTATTCAGCCATGTTCTACTACAGGAAACGTTCTGAGGAGTCTAGGAGCTCATACAGGACTATCACAGCACCTGAGTTGAAACTGATTGTTCTGTATGAGTACCTGTGAACTAAATGTGACTCTTAATCAATGTGTTGTCAATATGTGTGCGTGTTACAGCTAGCCGTGGATGATACAATGAGGTTATCGTTAGACACCACACTGTTTGGCCACCATAATGGTCCTCACGTGTCAACGATAACAGAACAATATTCAGTTATGTTGAATTCAGGGGTTCTGCCAGTATACTGCAAGCCAGGCATGCCTGAGATGAGTCCACGCCACGGCAAAGCCTCAGGGAATTATGTATTTTAAGATGTTTCTTAACTAAATGTCTTATACAAGTAGCAAACTGCTTTCAGGAATAACTCAGCTCTTTGGTTGTGAGCTTAATGTGGTGGAGAGAGAGGCAGACGAGACAGAGAGAGAGCAAGGGAAGATGTTTTTTTTATTTAGTTTTAAGCAGAATCAGGAAACGTTGGGTTTTCAGCAACTTAACACGACTCTTAAGAAGCTGAAAAGCGAAACGGTAAAAGAAAACAATTATCTGGAAGTACAAACAGTGAAGTCGGAGATTCAGTTAGAAGCTATAAAAGCAGAGAAAGCTGAACACACAACATCTTTCTCTCTGGTCTGCTGCACACTTGTTTGAGGAGGAGAAGGGGGGATTGGTATAAAATCAAAGAATCGACGAACGAAAAAGGAGAGCCAGAGAACATGAAGAAGAGTGATTTGTACACTGTGTGATGAACAAGTCGGGACTAAAGATGGAAATGCCACAAATCTCTGTAGATCCAGATTATGCAAGTCTGCCACCGACTCCCTCCACAGACAGCAGTCAGATCAGACCTCCTCCCACGGTGAGCAGTCAGCCCTCAGTCAAAGGTAATAATATATAAACGCTATCCATTCACTACTCTGAAGACGTTCAGCACACCTGCTGCTACCTTTATAGGAGAACACTGCTGAAGATGTTCTTAAATCTGATTATTATCAGCTTAGTGAAGCCGACAGCACTCAGCTCCATCAAAGGCATAAAAAACACCAACGAACTTTTGCTTCCAGCATATTTCTGAGTCTGCAGACTGTTCTTTCTCTCTGTTGAAATCAGGAGAAATTGCAGCAGGAGGCCAGAGACATCAGTGTTTCACATCTTTTCATGTGTTTCATAGCAACACAAATTGCCTCTCTGGGGGAAGTGAAGTCTAAACCTAAGTATGGTCTCCTTTAATGTCTGGGAAGTTACTCAACGTGAAGACAAGAAGAAAAAGATGAGCAACTGACATGTCGGATGGAAGTTTGGAGAGTGAGATGTGCCGGAGGGTTTGGAGGTGAAACAACTTTCGGGCCTCTGATGGCTGGAAGTGCACAGAGACACACATGAAACAAAAGCACAGTCATCAGGGAAAAAGTGAAGTACACTTTGTTCTGAGCACCGTCACCAGAGAGAGACACAAAGTGAGCTTTACTGAAGTCAGAAGGTGAGGATATTATAATGTCATGACATATCTCATGTTGGAGAGGGGAAGGAAGGGAGGACATGTGGACATGAGGGTCAGCTAGAGCAGAGATACAGTGTGTACAGCACAAAGAGTTTGACCTCTGAAAATGGACAAAAAGATGAGAGCTGGGACTGACGAAGTACAAAACATAATGTAGAGTTCAGCTGGTTAAATCAGGATGTCTGCAAGTTTTCTTTTAAAAAAACAAAATAAAGCAATAAAGCTGCCAATAATTAACTTAAGTAAGAACAGCAGAGCGGTGTGAGGAGAAGGAACATCTACGATTAAAGGGATAAGGGATGTGAGTAAAAGTGATTGGATGACTGAACAGATCACCACTGTACAAACCCAAGCATCAGACCCATTTATCTGTACAGTACATGGATTAATGACAGGTTGGTCAGTGGGTAGAGCTGGTTATAAGACTGGAACAAGAATATGGGTCTTTGTACATTTCTGTTAGTATTTATGACTTTTTATTTTATGACTTTATTGAATACTTAATTCTGATTGACTGACAGTGTTCTACAGTTTGTTGTTTTTTTATAGCCGACTCTTGCGAATAATTTTTGTGACAAATTATTCTCTATTATATATATATATAATATTATAAACATGGACGTGGACAAATATACTACAGTACTTTATGCAAATGTACTTTATGGATAGTTATTTATGATTGGAAATCAATTAACAACACAAAACAATGACAAATATTGTCCAGAAACCCTCACAGGTTCTGACTTTGGCATTAAAAAATGCTCAAATCATAACATGGTGAACTGCAGCCCAGCAGGCAACAACAGCTGTCAGTGTGTCAGAGTGCTGACTTGACTATGACTTGATCCAGACTGAACCCATTTACATCCACATATCTAGAGGTCAGAGGTCAAGGGATCCCTTTGAAAATGGCCATGAGAGCCTTTAAATGTCTCTGGAACCTTGCATTGTCAGGTAGGGTTAAAAACACCTGCACGCCCACACACACACACACACACACACACACACACACACACACACACACACACACACACACACACACACACACACACACACACACACACACACACAATAGCAGGGAGGGGCTGGAACTAAAAAGCATAATAACCCAGACATCCACTACAGGCCTCAACAAGTCCACCCCCACTAACCACTACATGAGCTACAACATGGGAGCAGCTGCAGGCTGGATGGTTCAGTAATGAACTGTGACAGTTTCATGGGAATGAATGTCCATCCTACTACTTCCTCTTCTGCTGCTTCTACACCTGATAAGGAAATAAATGTTTTGCTCTGGATTGTCTGATTTTCTTAAATCATCAATGCTGAGCCTTTACTGAGCTTGTTTCTCTACAACAATGACACTGGACACCGGAAAGGAGAGAGGAAGAAAGCATATTTGACCACTGGAAGAGTTAATGTCTGTGATCCAGATCTGTTTGGCTTCCAGCAGTGGCAGTTTGTTTTTTGTTAACAAAACAAATAGACTATCTAGCATAGTGAGCCACAATGGCTGAGCAAATAAAGACAAGAGACTCAAATTTCATAAACCACCAAAGAAAAGAAAAAAGGTAACTAAGGTCAACAAACTGCTGAGCTTTATTAGTAAAACTGACTTGAATTAATAATAATAATACTAATAACACTGTAATACTGTTGTAAAGTAAGCTGTGTGTGATGCAGCTGTGCAGACGGGCAGACCAGAGGTGGGCGGCAAAGTTGAGGTGGTCCTAAAATAAAAGCAGTGATTGGCTCATACATAAACACACATGCAGGTCTGAGTAGCAATGGAGAGCTGGAGAAGAGAAGGTGGGCGAGGAGGTGAAATGGAGTTGATAATGTGGATGAGAGACAGAGAGTGGGAATGAATGAGTGGGTTGAGTGGGAGGGAAAAGGACCGATAGACTGCTGTCAGAAAGGTGGAGGGAATGAGAGAGATGCCACAGCAGGATAAAAAAGAGAGGGAAATCAGATATACGCCGACATGTTGAATGTCTGGAAGTATTTAACCATGACCTTTTTTTATTTCATCCTTTGTATTATGATTTATGACATATTTTAAAAGTTTATGTTCCTGGTTTAGATTTGATAGATATGGAGACTGGAGCCTTACAGCGTGGGACAACATTAGAAAAGCAGCATATAATAGATAAATTTCTCAGCCTCATGCACGTGTCTTGGGCTGCGACTATCTGTGACTGTTTCATTGTTGTATTTTCATCGTGGGATGGAGGTTGAACCATTATTTGTGGGAGGTTGATGTGTGTGATTATGTTCAGATGATGCTGCTGTATTGTGCTGTTAGATGACGGTCTAACGTAACAATCAATTATTCATCCATTCACTCATTCAATAAAGAATTAAAAGTGGACAAATTTACAGCAGAAACACTATTTGACATACACACAGTTACGCACACAGATTCAATGTACCGCCCAAAGGCCACACACACATTCAAACACCTGTCTGATGCACATAGTTTGAGTGCCCCACATTAGATTGAATTGCACAGTTGGAGACACACAGGACAAACATATCCCTCACACACACACTTTAACACAGTCAGTCACATCTAGATATAGCAGCTGGCCTACTGTATGTGCGTCACAGAACCCATGATAGCATTAGCACTACGCAGCCACCTAGCAATGTCAGGTTCTCCGTTTGATAAGTGTTAATAAGCAGTTACATGTTGCCAGCATGTCACTGTCAGCAATGCATTCTGCTAATACTAAGAGTGGATGCACACAGTGAGCTATCCTGAGCTAAATAAGAACCAAATGCACTTAAACACATTCAGAGGATTTTTTTTACTCCAATGTACAATAAAAGACTTGATTTAAAGTGGTTAAAATCTTGCATTGCATATTCACCTTCTGGCAGTTTATCTACACTCATAGGAAGCATAACTCACAGCAGTTCTCCTGTCTGTTGTAAGTGTGCAGTAGCAGCTGAGTGGATGAACGCAGCAGTCAAACACATTAAAAGCTCATCTATCTTTCTAAGTCCGATAAGCTGAAAGACTAAACTACAGTGACGCGGCCTCCAAAGACTCTCCTGTCCTAAATATGAATGTTCACACATTCATATTTATGAGAGACGGGATCTGCTTCAAAGAAACATGGTCAGCACAAACTGATCATCTAGGGGATCACGCTCTACACTTTAATGTTGCTTTATGTGAGGCCATCCTTAAGAAAAAGTAAATCAATACATTTTATGATGTGCAGCTGCCACACAAACTCCATGGGAGGAAATACTGCGGACCTAAAAATCAAGATATAACCGCTCGAGAACTTTTCCAGCTGCAGCCCAAACGCTCCCCGTTCCCTGTTTCGGTAAAGAAATAAAACAACAGTGAATATGTTGCACAAATGAGGCAGTTTCTCTGAGCCAGTTACCAGGAAGAAACTACCAATAGAAACATATCTGAGGATGCAGTTCCTCTCACTAAAAACCATCAAAGTCCTTGTCTCACTTTATAAAGGTGAATATGAAAAATCCTAAACGTCCCTTCATCTTGAAATACAAACAAAACACTTCATCAGGAAGTTAGGATTTTATTCAATACACTGTATGATTTTGAAAAATATTTCATTAACACTACGTCAAGGCTTAAAAAGAGCTATGACACAAGCAGGGTCTGATATTAACCCTTTTCCTCACTGTGGCAGGCAAGTTGTTTTATTGTCTGCCACAAATTTGATCTCCTACTTTTGAAATCTATGCGCTAAATGAAGTAATAACATTTTAGATCTGGTGTTAGATATATTTTACACCAAAAAAACATTATATGCAAGGATAAGTTACACTGTTTGAATTACACCGTAGCTTCCAGGGAACTCTACTTTGGAGGGTGGGAGGGTACAGTACACAATATTGTACTTTGTTATTGTCATCTATAGTGGTATTTGCATAAAAACACCATTGAAATGATTAGGATATAAATTATTGTATTTGGCATCAGTAGTTCTAATAATGTTGAATGAAGTCAAACAGGCCATATTTATCTCTCTATTATCTAATTTATATTGCTGTGAAAACATCTTCGAACAACTTTATTGTGGATTTATTGTATTTAGAATATACCTTCACCCAATACTCATTTGAACATAACAGAGCTTGCACGTACCATAACATAATCAATGGAACCTCCATTAACGTTGGTAGCTCCATTATCTAGCCTAGCCGGACTTTCCTGCCCATTGACTCCTAACGGCTAATATTACTAATTCTCCTGTTGATTTCAACAGATTTATTCTTCACAAAGTGACATTATCAGGGAAAACAACTGTCTCCGCCACGGCTATGGTCTCAAACAAACTGAATATACACAAAACAACGCGAGTATGTGTCACTGTGCATGTGTAACTGCTTGAAAGCAACAATACACTGGAATCAGTAGTCCCGGAGGAATGAGATGCCGAGGATTTGGACAGCTAAGAGCCCTAGTGTTTTCTCTGCCTGCCAAAGTGGCGGGTGGCCTGGTGATTTCACTCACCACTGCCAACAATTTACCTGCATTGGGCCTGTTGCAAGTACTACTTTCAGACCCTGGACACAAGGTATATTGGAATGAGGTGTCTCAGCCTTTAGGGTTGTTGCTCACTTCTACCAAACATCAAACAAACGACTATAATCCTGATTTGTATGGTGAATGCTGGTGATATTTCTTATAATATTAGTCAGCATTAGCATTCACGCTGCTGAGAAGGAACAGGAGTAATCTTAAATAAATGGACCAAATGGTGCTGTGCAGACAATGCTCCCTACAGTATACACTGCCAGAAGTAAATGGAAGACTTGGAAGAGTTCGTACAGACACAAATGTAGTTATTCATCAGTTACGATCAAAGGAAGCACCAAGAAACTACAGCACATCTGTAAACAGTAGCAGGAAAGAATAAAAACACAGTTTTACCTCACTGAGAAGCAATCTGACACATTTTAGCAAAGATTCACACTGTTGCTGTTTGGAAACACAATAAATGAAAATAAATAACATGAGGCTGACAACATGCTCAGCTTTTCCTAGGTACAAATGCCCAAAGAAACCATTAAATGCGGTCATGCTTAAAAAGGGTTTCTGCAACATGAACACACACACAGAGCCTGCACTGTCAGCTGGTGGGCAGCCGAAAGCTCCTCATTTCATTAGAGACTGTAATTAATAAGCACTCATCACAAGGCCTAACTAAGCAGCTGGAGAGAGAGGAGAGAGGCAGGACGACATGAGGATTAGAGATAGGGAACAAAGGATACAGGGTGGAGGATGTGAGGGAACAGAGGAGGAGAGAGAGGAGTAAGGATGGAGAAGATGGCTGTGGAGGATCAGAATCATGTCATCTATTTAGTCATCAGCAGCCACATCTACAGTAAACTCATGACGAATGAAAACACCAGACTCTGGAGAGAAACGTGTTCATTTGCACCAAGAGTTATATTTCACCTTATTTTGAAATAAATATCTTCCTAATTTCTTCTTCTCTATCTGTCTCATCTACTGTATTACAACACTGGTTTCACGTTCGATGAGCCATCACTTGATTCTGAAAATTGGACCCGTCACAACCAGGAAAAAAGCCATATTATCACACTTCCACTGCTGATTCTCCTCAGACGATAGTGGCTGGTAAAGGAAATACAGTTACCAGCCAATAAGAGATATCTGTCCATATTTAGTTGGCAGTAATCTCTCACCCCGGTCACACCCTGCAGTGGGTGTAGAAGTTCACTAAAGTTACAGAATGGTGCTAGCATGTCATTGCTGTCAGCTGTAAGAAAAGACCCTGGAAGTCCCCTCTCTTAAAACGCCTTCCCTCTCTGAAGTGACACTTTAGAAAGCAGCTATTTCCAGAGAGTGTGAGCAAGAAGGCACTGTGTCATTCACTCAGTCTCTTTTTATGAAGTGCGTATCAGAAGGCATCCACACCCTGCAATGTGACAGCAGTCAGTCATAACGCACAACATGCAAATACCGACTGCACCCAGCAGAGCCCCCGACACACCCTGTGACCACAAACAGCTGGGGAATACAGTGGGCGGAGGGTGTCAGCAGAGCGCACAGGGAGCAGCATGCTAGTATCAGGATGTGCTTATAAGGGAACCAGGCCAACTCCATTACTTACAAAGCTACAGTTGCCGTTTTGCCTGTTTGTGGCCCCAAAATGTTGAAATTTATGGGATTAACGCCAAGAAAATCGTCTGACAACTCACAAAGCTCTGTGAATAAAATACATGCTTTTGAAGTCTATTTGTCAGTTATCACTTCCTGTTTGGAGAGTCCAGACACATACTCGGTGAGGGTGAATCATCTCGACCAAAGAGTCTGTAATTAGCAAATTAATTTACGTAGGGCTGTCAATCGCTTAAAATATTTAATCACCATTAATCACGATTGTCCATAGTTAATCATTCAAAATTAATCACATTTTTATCTCTTACATCAAAATGTACCTTATAGGGAGATTTGTCAAGTTCAGAATTTTTTTTGGGATGAATAATGTAAATCTGGTGTTTCCACCATTCTCATAAAGTCTTGAATAGGCAAATCACACATTTTGTAACTGTTCAAAATGTACCTTATCGAGAGATTTGTCAAATATTTAATACTCTTATCAGCATGGGAGTGGGCAAATATGCTGCTTTATGCAAATGCATGTATATATATTTATTACTGGATATCAATTAACAACACAAAACAATGACATATATTGTCCAGAAACCCTCTCAGGTTCTGACTTTAACATGAAAATATGCTCAAAACATAACAGGCAACAACAGCTGTCAGAGTGCTGACTTGACTATGACTTGCCCCAATCTAGATGGGACTATCATAAAGTGGGCATGTCTGTAAAGGGGAGACTGGTGGGGATCCAGAGAACCCATTTACATTCACATATCTGGAGGCCAGAGGTCAAGGGACCCCTTTGAAAATGGCCATGACAGTTTTTCCTTGCAAAAATCTAGCACAAGTTTGGAGTGTTGTTTAACCTCCTTTGCAGCAAGCTACCGTGGCCCGCTACAACCTAAAAATCACAAGTTGATTTAATTCCCTTAAAGAAGTCAGTGGTGTTAAAACAAATTTTAACACATTAATATCACTTTTACTTTGACAGCCCTAGAATAAAACCCACACACTTTTGAATTACAGTTTTCATTCATCGTTTCTTGTATTTGGGGATACCAGAGACATACTTACTGGGTGAATCATGACATCTAAAGGGAGGAATACTATTCTGTAGTACAAGCCCATTTATTCATTTAAGCCGATAAGCTCTTTTAAGTACAGGCTGTTATTTCTCATTTTGGTCATATGGAGGATAGAGGAAAAAGGGGGTTGAGAGGAGTTGTAAAAAAGAAGACGTATGTTTGGAAGTTTGGTAGGGAATCTTGCCAGGAATAACGCAGACTGGGTGTGCCGAGAGAGACAGGTGGGATACAAGAGCCTGCAACAACTGGGAAACATATAGTACATATCACATTCACCCCACGCCCTCATCATCAATCATTCACTTCACATTCATCAAGTCCCTCTCCTTCTATATGTCCCTCTACCGGCACTCACTCAGTGCTACCAGGGATGGGTAGGGCGTTCGTCAGTTGTTCTACTGGCTCGGATCCAGAAGAATATTTGGCTCATCGCACACCTGTTGAAAACTCTCATTTAAGCTCCCCTATCCGCTGTCTTTAGAAATATCTGGACAGATCGACATCACTTGTCTGAGCACAAGGAAGCTTTTCATTCCCACATCTGGCTACAAACCAAATGAGTAACATCAATCAGTCGCCATTATCATTGTTCTGTTAGTACAGCATATATGGGGTTTTACCAGGCTGAAAAGGCCTCATGAAAAACACTACTGATTTGCATTATAGGAAGTGTAGGATCCTGCTTGACCCAAGCAACGGACGAAAAATCTCTACATACTGGCCTCTGCTGACTGACACTGTTGTTTTTAAGCTAAAAGTAGCAGCTTCTTACATTTTGGGAATTGCAGTGGATTTTATTTGCAATATCCTGTTTGAGGTGGAAAAAACATCAATTAACGTATATATCGCTTTTTTTCTTTTATAACCTGTATATGTTTGATTCATTTGAGTCCACAGGTAGAAAGAAGTTACCACTTTTACTGTTGGACTCTGAGTAACATAACGTCGTATCCATTTCAACAAAAACAAAGCCGAAGCAAGCCGAGGTGAGCTGAAACGGGCCGAAGCAAACCAACGCCAGAAAACAGAAAACGGTGATGAATCTCTGACTAGTTAGAAGATGAAAGTCAAACATTTTCACCATATCAAATTACATGATTCAACTTTTTCTCATGGTCTAGTGTTAAAAAAGTAAATAAAGATCACAATAAATCACATCAATATTGAATCGGCACCCAAGTTGCATGATAGTACTGACATATCGTCCCAGCCCTGCTGTCCATGGAACGAGTTCACTGTCCAGCACAGAGAAAGAACGATGTGCATTTTGAGGCCACTATTAATCCACACTGTATGTGGCATACAGGAAATTGCGCTCACATACAGAGTGCCTCAGGAGCCGCTCAGTAGCTTTGGTTTCAGCGCTCATAGTGCACTAGGAATTCAAGTCTGCATAGATGCTAAATGAGTGTCGCCTGTGGAGCTATGCTACTACACTCCTCCAACCTGAAACAGTGAATCAGCCACTTACTCCGTGACAGCGAGCGGCAGAACATACTGCTACTGTGGAAACTAGCATGATAAAGTCATTCTGTCAAACCACTGCGTCAGCATGCCTGTAAGGCAGAACAAGTCATGAGAGATGGCTTTCACACTCAGACACAACAAAGACGACTGCTGCAGGAGAACGCTGCATATGGCTGCAAAGCGGATGGTGCATAAATAGGCCTTTGTTCGCCTTCTCGCTCTCTCCCTGTGCCCTTCCTGCTCTCTACTCCCCTCTGGGATCTGTTCCTCCCAGTCTCTCCATTTCCTCTCCTTATCCATATTTCTTATCACTACCATCTTTCTCTGCATTTTACCAATCTCTCCTTTCCCTCTTTCAGTTCTCGCTTGCTGCTTTCCTCAAGCTTTTCTCAGAGGAGTTTATATACCTTACAGGCTAAAATAATGAGGCAACATATGTCTGGCCAGGCTGCATTCCTCCGTCAGCAGCTCTCGCTGTGCAAACGTTTACACTCACAACACCTTCCTGCATTCCTGTAATAATTCCAACGCACAAGCTTTTCGTCTGGCTGATGCATGTTAAGAAGTGCAGTTACCTCTTAATAGTTTATAGGGCTGTCAATCGATTCATACATTTTCACCATTCATTCATTATCCATAACTACTTGTCTCATTCGGGGTCACTGGGGGGCTGGAGCCGATCCCAGCTGACAAAGTGTGAAGGCGGGGTTCACCCTGGACAGGTCGTCAGACTATCACAGGACTGACACATAGAGAAAGTCATTCACACTCACATTCACACCTACAGGACAGCTGGAGTCAACAATTAACCTGCATTTTTTTGGACTGTGGGAGGAAGCCGGAGAACCCGGAAAACTCATGCTAACACAGGGAGAACATGCAGACTCCACACAGAAGAGCCCCAAACTGGATTGAAACAACAGAGTGGACAGATTAAAATATTTAATCGCAAATTAATCCCGCATTTTTTAAATCTGTTTTAAACCTTATACAGGGAGATTTGTCAAGAATTGAATACGCTTAACATGGGAGTGGGCAAATATGCTGCTTTATGCAAATGTATGTATATATTTATTATTGGAAATCAATTAACAACACAGCAATGACAAATATTGTCCAGAAACCCTCACAGGTTCTGACTCAAATATGCTCAAAACATAACAGGCAACAACAGCTGTCAGTGTGTCAGAGTGCTGACTTGACTATGACTTGATCCAGACTGACTAGGATTATCATAAAGTGAGCATGTCTGTTAAGGGGAGACTGGTGGGGACCCAGAGAACCCATTTACAGGTCAAGGGACCCCTTTGAAAATGGCCATGACTGATTTTCTTCACCAAACTTTAGGAAAAGGAGTGTTATTTAACCTCCTTTGCGACAAGTTAGAAAGACATGGTTGGCACCAATGGATTCTTTAGGTTTTCTATTTTCATACGATGCCCTTATCTTCACTCAGCTTTAAAACTGAGCCTGCTACAACCTAAAAATTACAAGTCAAGTGTTAAAGAACCAAATTTGCATCAATGCATTATTATGGCGTTAACTTTGACAGCCCTAGCAGTTTAACATGATTAAAATGAAAACTCACACATACAGCAGCACTTCAATTCTCTTATTTGTGGTTCACCCTCCTGCCTACATCCACAGGCTGCTGTAGTAACAGCTCACCATGGAGGCCACCATGGAATCACATGGCACATCCCGGGCCTCCGAGCTCACAGTACAGCAGGAATGCTTTTCCCAGGTTCAGACACTGTCAAGTGTGCGTTATGTAACACTAATGAACCTCTTCTTACTTTAAAGCAGCCTCTTAATATCAAGAGTCATTCAGGCTTCGGTTCAAGTGGAATGCTGAGGTTTCCCGCAAGGTGAGAATGTATTTAGTGGTCAACTTCAAGGATGGTAGAGCTCTGCAGCATTCGTCATAATAGTTTAAATGAATTCACAGGATAGGATTGCACATAACTGAGATTCTGGGGGTCAATCTTTCAATTTCACACTTTCAGCTGCTTTTTCTGCCATAAAGATTTTTGAAAAGAAGAAAAAACAGAAACAATACATTTGGTTGACAGGGCTGCTCATATAGCTTTGGTTGGAAAAACAGCAATCTTATCCCGTCATAATCATAATTCATTAAAATTAGCCAGAAAAAAAAATCTAATTACATGAGCTCCTCGGGCGAAGCTTATCTTATCAGAACAGTGCTGACGTAAATAGGACTGAATTTCTTCTTCTTCCTTTCTTTGAAGAGAAAACATGATGTTAACATCATGTAATAGAGCAATTTAGATTTATAGCATCATTCCAGTATTTGTGAAATCCTCTGGTGCAAACACCCTGTTTTAAACCCAACAGTCAACACGTCCATCAGCAGCAGTGTATCAACATTCATAAACAGTGGAAACCACTTAAAGTGATCATGTTTGTCTGGGTCAAATTGATCACTATAAGCAGATGATTATTATAACCGAAGTTTGTTGTTTTGCATTATTTGTAATGCAGATCACAGTCTAATCGACATCTGTATATTTATTACATGAAAACAACGTTATGAAACGCACCGCTTCGCTTTTTAGTTGCCCACTACCAATTCTTCTGCCTTTTATATCACCGCGGGTGAAGCATTGCCATTGCATGCATGCAGATGAACGCCGTCTGATGGCAAAGCTCCTCGTTCTCTCGTTGGTGGCGGCATGGAGGGAGCAGGTCGCCAGTCTGCATGTGTGCCACAGAGCCGGTTGAGGATCGGAAAGGGTTTCACTCTGGGGGTATTATGTGACCAGGCATTATCAGTCCACTTGATGTGGGAGTGTTCTCCGTGTGCACTCGGTTTTCACTCAGGGAAAATGATCTTTCCTGTTGTAATATCAATGTGCACGCAGCACCAGGTATCCAGCCAGAAAGCAGTGAGGCAACGCATCAAGGGAGTAAAGCAAAACATGGTTTATTAACATGAGTCTAACTTAGTTCTGAAGTGTTATTTCCACCCTAAATGGCCACTGTAAACAGACTATTTGATTACTATAAGAAAATGATTTAAACAGCATCTGTATAGGAATGATTCTGTCCAAACCTTTCTGATCCATATGAGCAGTTGATAACTGTAACCGTGTCACTATAAGTGATTTCCACTGTAGTCTAAACAGCAGCTAGCGGAGCTGGGAAGTTATGGGCGTATTCAAAAAACAAAGAGAGGTTATTTTTTGTGATTTCCTGTTTTCTCCAGAAGCAAAGAGGCAGGAAAAGCAAAGCAGGGCAGATGGAGAGGAAGAGTTCCCTGACCTCCACCAGGGGGCTGCGTTCAGAAAGGATGGATAAGGAAAAGGAGAGAGAGAGGAGGGAGGAGAAAGAGGTACAGGGAGGGAGGGAGAGAGGAATACAGTACAGGCTGGAGAGAGAGAAAAGGGCAGAGTAAAGAGAGACAAACCAGCAGTAAAACAGTATAAGTGAGTGAGAAAAAGATATGTGAGAGCAGCCTTGTCTCCTCTGCGTCAGAGATAAAGATTTCATTCATTGGCCTCGGACAAACACCGCCACTCTGTGCCCTCCTCTCCCCTCCTCCTTCCCCCTATGTTCTTTTCTCTTGGCCTTTGTTGCTCCCCTCCTCCCCCTTTCTCCCTCTCTCTCTCTCTCTCTCTCTTTTGCCCTGGTTCTCCTTCCCTATTGATGTGAACAAAGTGAAAGGGAAACGGCCTGGTGCAGGGCTGTGATCTCTGTATGCTCACAGCCACCCACTCCACAGCCCACAGAGAGGGAGCCAGCAGAGTGACAACCAGGCTGGAGATAGAATGGGACCCAGTCTCACCACTTCAGAGCAGCACCGCCGGTAGCTGCAACTTCGAACCTCTGGAGACCGAGAAAGGTGTTAAACAGCAGCACGGGGAGTCTGAAGGAGGTGATTTATGGTCAAAAACTTCACACTGACCAAGTTCTTGATTCAGAATAAGGGAATGATGCAGCTGCAAAGCCCAGAGCCGACACGCTCACTTATCCTTGAGACCTGGAGGAATCAGTGGGGCGAGAACACTTCACTGTCAGCAGGGAAATAAATATGATCTACTGTTGTTGATGTTTGCTAATAGTTTGGAGCAGACTGTTGAGCTGAAGCTGTGATCCTGAAACAGAAAGTCTGGGCATTTTCAAAAGAGACTAAACTAGAGCTTGCTCGAGATAGGACTGTGATTATATGCATGCTCGTGGGCGTGACAGCAGGACGGCAGGGTGAAGTGGGAGAACGTCCTTGTGTCCCAGCCTCCGATTAATCAGGCTGCCGCCTTGCTGAAATGTCCTCAAGCGCACCACTGAATCTCAGCCAGCTGTTCTCCAGCTGAGCCTGACCATTGACCTGCCCGCAGGGTGCAAAAAGAAAAGAGGGATCATAAACTAGAAGCGATTGCAGCTATGCATTGATATAAATAGTGTTTCAGGTATGAGAGGGATCTGTGACATGTAGCCTGCATGTCATGGTAGTGATGGGTGTCTGGTTTTAAGACAAATGCAGTCTGCTCATGAAGTCACATTGTCCCGTTACAGATCTGAAGACCTCACCACACCTTGTTAGCCTGCAAGCAGGACACTACTATTTATTTATTTATTTATTTACAAACTATTTATTTAGGCCTATTCTTGAGGACAGTGTGAGGGCAGGAATGTGACTGAAGCAAACCATCAAATTTTATTGTAGACTGTGGTTGTGAAATATTTGCTTTTTTTGAGGAAGTAATTGTGATATTTTTCAAATATTGATCTAGGAATATCACAATAAAACTGTGTTCTGTTGAGAATTGTCACTTGTACGATGCTGCTTATTAGCAACTGTATATTTATATATACATAACAAAACAAAAACAGTGACAAATATTGTCCAGACTTGACCCAAAATGAATGTGATTATCATAAAGTGGGCCTGTCTGTGTAGGGAGACTCATGGGTACCCACAGAACCCATTTTCATTCATATATCTTGAGGTCAGAGGTCAAGGGAAAATGGTCAAAACAGTTTTCCCTCACTAAAATTTAGTACGTTTGGAGCGCCAAGCTACTATGACATGGTTGGTGCCAATGGATTCATTAGACTAGACCAGTACCTAGCTTTAAAGCTGAACCTAAAAATCACAAGTTGCGTAACAGTGTTAAAGAAATTAGTAGATAAATTGTGTCAGCTGTGTCTTTGCCTCCACCAACACAACTCCTGCTCTCTAACTTTACTGGGCAGTGCAGTTTTTCTTCTATCCCACAATGCACCTGAAGTGTCCTATACAGGCCTGCCCTATAGCAGGCGAGGGAGAGGAAGGGCGGCCCTAATTAGGAACAAACAGCCGTTTTGTTTTCATGCTCAACGAAAATAGAACTTGAGCGTTTCTAATGAGTAGTGTGTCAAAGCAGCATAACCTTTACAACAAGTGAGCATGTAAACATGTAGACAGGCACTTAAACTAGAAGCTGTACCAAAGATATATCAGAGAGACTGATGTGTTATCCAACAGTATCCCTACAGTGTCGCTCCTGGCAACCAGCGGCAGCGCTGTGCACACTGGAGCTAAGCAGCACTCCAGTCAGTGGAGGAGGAAGAAATCCTGCAGCATCATTGATATTATATGATTTGTATTAACATTAAGGGACAGGACTTTTCTCGGTCAAAGTAACTCACTGGACGTCATTTTATTTTCACTTTCAAAGTTGCTAAAACTTTGTGTAACAGCTTCATGATCACGAGTGGCATTTAGCCGACATTCATTACTAAAACAACTTGAGTCAGGGCGGGGTTGAATGGTTCTTGTTAAGACACTCACCACACACCACAAGCTGCCTAAATTCAGAAGAAAAGACAGGGTTTCCCTCCGGGAAACATGTCAGCTGAGGTGATAAACATTTTGTGGTCATTTTCGTTGCTCGGTGATGGTCTTCACAGTAACTCTGTTACAAAAAGCACCTTTGATTTTTTTGTCTCTGAAGTTATTATCACAAAAAGTGTATTCATTTCTTCTAATGTTGGCAGAGGTGTAATTAATTCAGTGGAAGTGGCCGGCCTTTTATAAAGCAGCAGTTTTATTTTACTGAATTCAAACTTAATTTCTCCACAGAGTAGTAAATGCCCTCAATAAATCATAAAATTACATTTCTGGTCTGATTTCATTTTTTCATAGCTCAAGGCAAATTAAATGTAGAAAATGTTTAGAGGGATTTATTATTATTAAAATTATTATTATTATTATTATTATTATTATTATTATTATTTATATTATTATTGTCAGGCTAGTTAACAATATGAACTGTTCCCAAAGGGAAAGCTATAAAAGGTCAACAGATAGAGCAAAGCAAACCAGAGCCAGATATGGGATATGTAAATGCAGAATACCAAAGAGACAGATTGTATGTAAAAATGAAAAACAAGGAGAACGCAAAAGAGTGAATATTAAAGAGACAGAGGAAGGCAAAGACAGAGACTCATGTGGCCCTGATAGCTCATTAGAAAGCTGTTGTGGTACTTCTGAAACTGCAGATCAGACTGCAGACTCCCTGGATCACCAGGTACGGTCACATACAATTACCAAATACTGAGATGAAAACATTGATACACCGATTCAATACGATCACCATACTTGGGTGCAAATTCAATTGTATCTCACGTTGCAATTCTACAAGTATTACAATACTTACTTTACTTCTCTCTCTCTAAATGAATCCAGTAAAAATGCTTAATTTTCAGCATGTATGTAGTCAGAGATGTCTTGAAGCCAATTTGCAGGACCAATGTCAGGAATTATTCATTACATTTATTCCAGCAACCCAAAAATCAAAGAGTAAAGACATTTCCCTCCGATACAGGGACATGTAATGTTTCATACTTCTGGTGAATATAATCCAATCAATCTTATTTCCATATATGTATTTTAGATGTATTAACATCTTATTTTGAAAACCAGACACTTCTGCTAACTTCGCCAGGTCGGTTATCGCTCACTAGCTCTCCTGTCAGCGCTGTTCTCTTTATCCATCCATGATCAGCTCCATCGGGGCAGTTTGAATGTATTTAACCTAAATGTCAGTATATCTACAGTTGCAGCGTCGGCTGATTTGACCACAGAGATAAGAGTGACGGCTTGACCGCATGTTACCGCAATACAATAACGTTTCCTGTCCATGACAGATTTAGCATGCAGCTTTAGCCGTGATGTCTAGCTCTGCTTTTCCTACAAAGTGTGAAACCCAAAGTGTTTCATCCTTTACTGTACGTGTTTACCATTTTGGATTCAAAAAGGGAGGGTGCAGGTCCTATCCACATAGATTCTCCGCCGCTTTGTACTTTTGCGTTTTGGCTCAGCCGGCTGCGGTGTGTTTTGGTTGACATATACAGAACGGATATGACCTCACATTACTCAGACTACAACAATAAAAGCAGTAGCTTCCTTCTACCTGTGCATAGACTCAAATGAAGCAAAAATATTGATTCTGAGATTATAAAATCAATTTAAAAATCGTAAAAAAAAAAAAAAAATTAGATAAAATCACAATACATAGGTGAATCGATTTTTTTCCCGCCCCTATTACACAGGCACAAATTGAGGCACAAATGCTTGGCAACCCCAACTCACTGTCCTACATACAAACAGAGACAATGACGTAGTCTTTGATGTGAGTTATCTGATGCTTAAAAGGGACACTTCCTAAAAAGACAGATTTTATCTCACTTGTCTCCCCGGGGCAACACATTAACCCACCTCAGTTTAGAGCAAACATAAACATCGTCTACGTGCTGAAGCCTGAGGCAGCAGGACAGAATAGTGAGCGTTAATACCAGGCTTAAACCATCTTAAAACATTAAAGTCTTTTAATCCAAATCATGACAGTCTCCAGAAATGATTGTTTACGTATAAATGCACTGTTCTGACGCTGTAATCGAGGTGAGTGTTTCTGCATCAAGTGTCCCGTCTCAGTGTCCTTGAGCAACAGTCAAGCGAGCCATGATCTCCTGCTGTGTCACTGTTCATAACGTTGTGCAGTTTGACTGCCTGAAAGGTAATTTACATGTTATCAGATCATCGGGCTGCAAAACATGCAGTTTCTATTAGACAAGCAGGTAGACAGGAGGCTGAACAGACAGACTAGGTTGTGGACAGACAGGTACTCACAGCGGTTGTGTGTGTTTGCTATATTAAGATCTTGGTATGAGCTCTACAACAGCAGACATGTCTAATCTGTTAGAGGACACGTGCAAACTGTAAACGGACGTGTCCCAACTGGACCGGTGCTATCGCTGGCAGTCTGACTGTACTGCTGCAGGTAGAGGCAGGTGGCAGTAAAGACACTGTGTGGTAACTGACACACACAGACACACACACAGAGACACACACAGAGAGACACACACACACACACACACACACACACACACACACACACACACACAAAATTGTACTGCTATAACTGCCCCTAACCTCTACCTAATTCTAATAAAAGCTAGGGTTGGTAATGTTGAGACACTAGCAAGAGTACGCTAGATTATAAATGATCCAACCTAACAACTCAGTGCAGGGTTCCATGTCTTTTCCCATGTAAGTAGCTAGTAGCACTCGCTCCAAAAGTCCCTAAATCTAGAGAGACAGTATCAACACTAACAGTCCGTCCCTTCAGTCGTCCCTCCAAAGACACTCCCCCAAAATTATCATTACAAACATGGCTATTGTTAGTAGTCAGCTGTCAGGCTAGCAGCTTGTAGAAGACTCTGGAGATGCGCATTGAGTGCACGGCCATGGGCAGAGTGCATGCAGGTAGACAGGTAGCCCATCTTTATTAGTCCTCAGTAGTCAGCCACAGATAGCAGATGACAATAGTCATGACAGCATCAACAAATACAACAAACAATGTTTTTGAAAAACGCTCCCAATTCTAGCTTTAATTAGTTCTTATGTCGCCCACAGCAGAAAACATGGCATAAGCTCTCAGATTTGCATTTAAAAACGGGCTAAAGACTTTTGTTTTATTTTCATAACTTCCTTTCAGTTACAATTGAATTCTGTTAGATTTGCACCAAAATTGCACTTATATTTTGCTTTTCATCTATGTCCTTTTAAACTTTATACAATGTCACAGTCAACGTGATAAAAGGCAAATTTGTATTAATGCCACTAATTTCTTTAACGCATTAATGCCACTTGCGATTTTTAATTAACCTCTTAAAATCTGACAAGCCTCCTATCTTTCGGAGGTTGCAGTCGCGATGGAGGCTAAATAACGCTACAAATTTAGGCTTAATTTTGGTGAGGAAAAAACTGCAGTTTGGGGCAAGTCATAGTCAAGTCACTGACACACTGACAGCTGTTGGGCTGCAGTTTGCCATTTTATGATTTGAGCATATTTTTTATGCTAAAGATAGTACCTGTGAGGGTTTCTGGACAATGTCTGTTATTGTTTTGTGTTGTGAATTGATTTCCAATTGATTTTCATTTGCCTACTCCCATGTTGATAAGAGTATTTAATACTTAAATTAAATACAATACAAATCTCCCTTTAAGGTTCTGATAAAAAAAAAAGTGTGATTAATTTGCAATTAATCTATGGACAATCACATGACTAATCTCAATTAAATATTTTAATTGACTGAGAGCCATCCTTATTTTACTTTTGTCCTTCTCTATTGTTCCTACCTGTCTTTTTAAACTTCTTCAAGTGAACAAGATGTTTCATTTACTTGTATTTCTCTTACTAGTGTCTTTTTTAAACTTGATTATGTAAAGCACCTTGAGCTGCCTGAGTATAAAATGTGCTATATAAATAAAATTGCCTTGCCTTTATTCCAAATCAAATCCGTAACTTTCCAATAGTTGTCTGAAGAAGTGAGGACTCACAAAAATGTCCTCAGTTTGCAAAAATGTTTCACACACTTTTAAAACTCAAATCGGTCTTTACAAAGAGCAAACACAGCAGAGTTGTCAAATTTAAGTACCACATCATAGCTGACATAGAGCATTTGAACCAATTAACACTATCGGTTAAAACAGTTAGAAGAATTAAAAAGTTGAGAAAAACTCAGAGGAGCTGCTCGTCACTTTAAGGAGAAAAGCTGGTCCACCTTAAGAGAGGCCGGCGCAGACACAGGAAGTTGGCTCTGGACTTCCAGCTGAGGAGTTGTAGCTTGTAGCCTCGTACCATTTAATCACCGACATATAAACTGTACACACACTGTCTACTACAGCTACGTTCACAGCTACAACGCCACCAACAAACCCACACTCACCGCCGCCACACACGGTCTGTCGGAAACTCGCTGAAGTTACGCTACAGCTAGCTCGAAGCCACCGGCAACACTAGCAGCTGCTAACGTAGCACGAACACACACACAGTTTGTCAGACAACTCGTTAATCCAGGCAGACACACAGCTGACAACCTGCTAAACTAAACTAAATGTGTCGTTTAGACTTTTAATGCAACCCCAAAACGCAGCACCATGGCTGCTACAGTAACTCTCCTGACGGTGAACTGGAGACAGTGAACGCAGCACCGTAGCTGCTACAGTAACTCTCCTGACGGTGAACTGGAGACAGTGAACTCAGCACCGTAACTGCTACAGTAACTCTCCACATGGTGAACTGGAGACAGTGAACGCAGCACCGTAGCTGCTACAGTAACTCTCCAGACGGTGAACTGGAGACAGTGAACGCAGCACCGTAGCTGCTACAGTAACTCTCCAGACGGTGAACTGGAGACAGTGAACGCAGCACCATAGCTGCTACAGTAACTCTCCTCACGGTAAACTGTTGACTCAGTTGTCTGTTGTGCTCTTAAACTGCAGCTGCCGCACCGCTGCATGTGAGGCACTAATCTTGTCGGTTAGCGGTTAATAATCGGTTAACGAGGGTCGTTATTGGTTAAGAAAAACTTTTCAAAATTAGCATCCCTAATTTCCATATTTGTAGTGGTTGTTAATGTTTAAGTGTTCCCAAGAAATCATCTTAATGTGTTATTTGTTTTCATTTCTCATTTTGTGACACACTGTGGTTAAAAGTTTTTTTTTATGATTAAGAGTTTCCCAACCAACATGCAACTCTGAGGGGAAAAACCCTGACATCAATTACAAATCATAACTAGACATAATGAAACAGAAACCACTGGCATTGAAAATGTCATGTGATTCTTTTAACTAACAGCCTATTGATGCCACTTGAATAAACACACACGAGCTTCATCTATGGTTGAACAATCATTACAGGCTCCGACGTGTGAGCGCCCATTCACCCACAGACTGACCTGATTTCAGAGAACCACAAGATGTGCAGACACCCACGAAAAAACGGGACAGTATGTGCTTACCGCCGCGCTAATTCAATATTCATAACTTTATTTAAAAATATCCACACTTTCAGGAAATAGAGGCTGACTGCCATCTGGCTTCTGACAGTCAGAGAGCTTCAGATGAAGTGTCCTGACATTCAATTAAACAGGAACCAACACAGAAAAATGATCAAAATCAGATCCTGACTGGTGTGATAAGTATGTTGATTTTCAAGGAGAAAACTGCACCTTATTTTGCAAAATAATCATTATTTTATATCCGCATCATCTGATCAGAATAGTATGCATTCAGCTCTTCATCCTTGCAGCTCTTTCCTGAGGCTGGTCTGATCTGTCTAGCAAGACTATACCTTCCTTTTTCTCTTGTGGATAACATGCAAAATTAATCTTTCCAGTACAACAGCAAGGCCAGCTGCAGGTACACCTGATAGCAGCATATCACTTTAAGCATCCAGTCATGTTGATCAGCCAAAAGAGTGAATCTTTAATATATTAAGAGACACTAACATCAGTTCAAATGAACCACTAACAGCTGCTCTCCATTCTATGTACAAAGCTGTCAGTCTCTTCGTACAGTAGGGCAGGCGTCTTTTTGTTTTTTACAAATACAAGCTCTCTTTTTCTGAAAGTGACATCTTCAGGTATTCACAGAGAAAAAGCAGAGTCAGCAGTTGTTACTGAAGAGTTAGCTGATGACTGACAGCTGCTCCAGTGAGCCCCTGTGGCTGTACAGCAGAGCTGCTGCATCATTACATACATCATTATGAGAAAAGATTGCTGCTTTCCAAGGGAAGACTAGAAAGTGGGTCAAAGTTAAAGCTTTTATGCTTTTTCTCTTTCCTTTAGTGTGTTATATAGTTTTTTTGTGCATGTCACAGGTCTGCAAAGTCACAAAGCCCAAAGTCCACAACAAAAGGTAGTTACTCGAACTACTCTACTCTAACTTACCCCCACAGAAACACTGCTCCAGAACCACCTGAAAGGCCTTTCTGAGAGGCTTTAAGTCATGCTTTTTCTTCCCGTAACATAGTGATGTCACCAAATAACACATTTGCATAACAGCTAATTAGGCATGCCCTCAAACTAAGCTAGTTAGAGCAAAGTTTGGTTCGGGTTGACCAATCAGAACCCAAAACAGTAGGCCCAGACCGGGCTTTTCGTTGGTGGGAGTCGGGGTGTTCAAACAGAGGTGCTGCAGCACAGCTGAAATGAGAAAAGTTTTGGACATTTAAACATGTAAACACGTTCTAGGCAGAAAATTGCATATAAATATGAGCCACAAGAAAATGGGAAAGGCCATTTTATGCTGTGTAATCAACAGTTCACATTCTAAGTGAGGTGAACAGCTGGTACATCTCTGTCCGATTATGACAATTGTTGATGGAATAAAGTAAAATCTGAAAATGCTATTTGATATCATTAAACCGGCTACGGTCCAAAACACATACTGTGTGAGCAGAGGACTGTTTGGGAACTGCAGCTGGAGCACAGAAACATTAAGCTTAAATGGGAAACAGAAGCTCTGGGGAGGCCAGCTGTGGATGAAATAGTTTGGAAAGAATCGTGTGTTTGCATGCATTCTTTCATTTCCACACTATAGAGTCCTCACATGAACAGAAATATGATTCAGATCTTTAAAAGTGATGGTAAATTCTCAGTCCAAACTCATTCAGGGGCTAGTTTTCAGTCAGGACTCGGGTTTAGAGCCAAGAGGTATTCACTTCAGAGTCACTCTCCTCACAACCCTTGTTATAAAACTGTGCATAAATGTGTCTTTTCCCAGCCGACTTTGTGCTGCCTCTTTAAGAAGTGTAGAAGAAAACAGCCCAGACTTCCTCTCTCCTCCTCTTCCTCCTCCCTCCATCATGTTCGTTATTTCAGGAATGTTCTTGCAGCCTCACTTTCACTCTGGTTCTGCTGTGTCACTGCTATATACACACACACACACACACACACACACACACACACACTTTTCTACCTAGTGAAGGTAAATGTGTGTTATGAGCATGTGTGCATCGAGGTGAATTATTCCATAGTTGTGTGCTCTCTTCAAAGAAAGTGGCTTCTCTAGCTCTACAGCACACACACAGCAGAATAACGTAAAGCAGAGCAGAGACAACGGTTGTCTCCTTGGGGTGTAAGTCATGAACAATGAGTGCTAGAACACTGTCTTCTGTCCCTCGTCCCGTTTTACTAGTAGGACGTGCTGTATTAGGCTAAAGTCTTCCGTCATCAGAAACGTGTTTAGTCATCAAAAGGTTGTTACGTTCCAAAATCAATAAAGGTAATGTTGAAAAACATTCGTTAATCATGATGAAGGTGATTATATTTAGATTTTTACTTTAGGTAGAATTCCTTCAGTTTCATTTTCATCCACATTTTCCGTCACCCACGGCGATGTCTTCCTACCAACAAACCATTGTTTGTCTTGTCTGCAGCATAAATTCATCTCTACAAATGAGTTTTTTTTGCCAAGCAGCAGCCAGTCGTGACTTGCTCTCCATTTCTCAATAAACAAATGTCTGACATGCCCCCCCCCCCCCCCCCCCCCGGGTTTGTTTGTGAGCAGGATCACTCCAAAAGTTTGTGATGGGGTTGAATGACATTCTTTGGAGGGATGGGGTGTGGCACGATGAACAACGCATTAGATTTTGGTGGCGATCTGGATCAAGATCTGGATTCCGATCAGCCACAACATGAAGACCACTGAGTAAAATAAGATATTCCTTTATTAGTCCCACAGTGGAGAAATTCAGTTCTAAGTATAACACATGTACGGTGTAACCATGATGCATGACTCAGACTACTTCCTTCTGCGAGTAGAGAGAGCGAGAGAGAAACAGCAGCACCATATTTTTACATCAAACTCTGACATTAGAGCTGTTAGGTGAGTTTGATTTTGTTTCTGTCCAGTCTGAAAGGAACATTATACGATGCTCCGTTACGAACAGCTACGAACAATATCCCTGTTCGTTGTTTATGTTCATCGTAATAATTTTGGGGGAGTGGCTTTGGAGGGCGGCCTGAAGGGACGCACTATAAGTGTTGCAGACTTGGTACCTTTCTTGCTAGATTTAAAGACTGTTGGAGCTGGTGCTGGGTTATCGCTACTTTCATTGGAAAAGAGATGGCAAAACTATGCTGGGTTTCTTGGTTGGATACTTTTTTTTTTTTTAAATATAGCATACTCTTAATAGTTTCTCATTATTACAGACCCTAGTTTGACATAAGCTGACAAATTTCCACATGAATTCAAATATGTTGCCGTAATGTGAAATGCAGTAGAGACAACAATGCAGGGCTTTGCACTTCTACAGCGCCTTTCACATTCATACACTGACGGCAGAGGCTGCCATACAAGGTGCCGACCTGCCCATCAGGATCTAATATAAACACTCATTCACACATCGTTGGCTCCGGCTTCAGGAGCAATTTGTGGTTCGGTGTCTTGTCCTGCTCTACCTCTGAGCCACAGCTGCCCTAGAAAACTAGAAGATGCCAACCATTGAGTTTATATTAGAGCTCCAACTGAGGATTATTTTCATTATCGACTAATCATTTAGTCTATAAAATGTTGGGAAACAGTGAAAAATGTTCCCACTTTCTGAGTCCAAGCTGAGACTTAAAAACAAGAGAAAAAAAAATCATCATATCTGACAGTCTTTGTTTTGGCATGTTTGCTTTAAAAATGACTCAAATCAATTTTCAAAAAGCTCCTGATTATTTTGAGGATCAACTATAGTCGACTAATCGTTGCAGCTCTGGTTTAATTTTAGATTGCAATATTACGTTAAAATGCTACATGCAGCACCTCAAGTAGCGGCCATCAGTACATGACAATGTATGCGTAACTGACCTTTAATAACCATATCTGCTCTGACCCTCCAATCCATCTACCTCCTCCTCTCTTTCCCCTCCTCCTCTATCTCAATCCTCTTCACACCTCTAAGAGCTGGTTGCCATGATCCCTCCCTGCCTCCACCCTATCCATCCACCCATCCATCCATCCATCCGTCCATCCCCCTCCAGGAATGTTATTGTCTGACTATATGCTAGGATTAAAAAAAGAGGAGAAGAGGCAGAGAGAGGAAACGTCAGGCTAGGATGGATGGAGGGAGGGAGGGATGAGGATTAGCAAAAGAGGGGTGACAGACGGGAAATCCAGGAGACCTGCTAACATGGAGAAGAGCAGGAGAGCTGCACCCTCCCCCCTCTCTGCCCCTCTTTTATTATCCCTTCTTCTCTGATTGCTGGCATGTTTTATAATGCCACACGACACCATGCTGATAACTAAGTTATTAAATCAACTTTGAAGTTTGTTTTTAAACCCAAAAAAAAAAATTAACATCTCATTTGTGATTTCTAGTTTTGCCTGCCCTTTCCTCTCCACTGTTTTTGCTTAACATTTCTGAATCAGCCATCTGACTTAAAGTCCATATAAATGTACAACACGCAGCCCAGAACACTGTCGATAAGTGGAAAAGGCAGAATAGAGGAGAGTGATCCAGAAAAACACAAAGATCAATGAAAGACTATCAACTTGGAGAAGAATAAAAGACGTCCAAGACGGCTGTCACGGGGTCTCCAGCCTCGCAGGCTGCAGGGCTCTGTGGGTGAAGTCTGGTGATTAAAGGGTGCAAAGACCCTCTGACAGATGGAGCAGGTCACGGAGAGTGGGACATGCCAGGTCTCTCCACACACACACACACACACACACACACACACACACACACACACACACACACTTAACAACAGCACAAAATGATGTGCGCATTCACACGCATAATCACAGACAAAGTATATCCCTCTACTTAGGCCTGCAGGCTTGTGCGCACACGCACACACACACACACACACACACACACACACACACACACACACACACACACACACACACACACACACAGTACGTGACATGTGGCTGCATTAAAAACAGGCGACGGAGGGGAAGATCATTAGCGAGTGCAGGCATCCACACTGTTAAAATGCAGACACACACCCAGGTAACTAGTCCGTCAATACCCACAACTGATCTGGCCATCATGGTGTAAAAACTACCTCTGCAAACACACAAACAGTTTGGGCTGTACAGAATAAGCCCAAGCTCCAGCCACAACATTGACATTCAAATTCTAAATCACCAAAATGTGGCCTATTCATTCATTCATTCATTCATTCATTCATTCATGACTGTTCATTCTGGTTAATATTATCAGCGTTACACTATTCGTAGAAACAGATTGCAGCGGTGGCTGTGTAGGAGTTTTTTTCCAACTCGATGCATTTCCAACAACTCCAGAGCGTTGTAAAGTCCAGAAGAGATAATCCTTTCCAAAATTCACAACGCCTTTTTTTTTTTTTTTTTTTAAATCAAAAACATAAAATATTCAACTTCAATCCATATTTGTCGGCATCTAGACTTTCAAAAGGCTGTATTAACAGAACGGTCTAGCAGCAATCTAGCAACACCGTCAATTACATTCATAGAAGCAAAATAACAAAAAAAAATTTATGATATTAAATTTCATGACAGACAGTGAAAGCTTATTTTGAAAATCTCAATAAAACCTTTGAATGCTAAGAAAAAAAGCACAGCCCTACACAGAGTGTAAGCATCATTAACTACAGCGATGCCGTGTCCCACTGACGGTGTTTGTCCTGTACGATGACTCGGTCCATCACACCACACCATCACCTACACCGTCAACTATTACCTGACTATTCAACAGGGCTCCTAACTAACTTGAACACGGTTTACTGATGTGCCTTACTTTTTCATTTAGGCGCACCAGCACATAATTTAGGTGAACCAAAATTTTTAATTGCACCTTTTGCCCCCGCAGTAATACTTTTTAAGCGTTTTGTCAGTTCCCCCTATGGAAGGTGGAGGGAGATGGCCAAAAAATATTTGTGAAACAAGGTGAACGTAAAGTGTTGCGAATCAAACTTGTAAACCAGAATTTTGCATATTTATTTCTAACTTCTATTCAATTCCCTCTCTAATCTATCAGAAGAAATTGCCATTAGCCTGATGAACCTGACATTATACAAGCCTCCCACCTCACATCCCTATTGATCAGACGCTGTCAGGCCCCAGAGCAATCACGCCTGTCTGACTGCAAACTGTGCAACAAGCACACACACACACACACACACACACACACACACACACACACACACACACACACACACACACACACACACACACACACACACACACACACACACTCAGCAGAATCAATACACTTGCAATCTGATCCTAGCCTGAATATGAATAGCAGATCAGAGCATGTACTTAATGAGGTCAGTGGTAATGTTCTTGTGATCGATGCTAATAAAGCGAATAAAAGTTCTATTAATGTGGAAATTATCATCTGCTGATGATGTCCATGTTCGCTGTATGCTTTCAAACATCAAATGCATTATTCAATTAATCAACGGCTGATAAACAAGAATGATTGTGATTGACAGTCCATCTGCTGCAGAGCAGCTGATTAGCTCAATGCTAATGAGAGACTGTACTCACTCCAGTGCTGATGAATTGAGACAGAAAATGAAAACACACACACTCTGGGTGATATTCATGCTCACAAAGACAGCCTCGCCCGCAGGATGGTAATTTTAGAGCTTCTCAATTAGGAGCAAAGCCTGTTAAGAGAAGTAGCTGGAGCTGTAAGAGATTACCAACTGCTCTAACTACTGACCTAGTAAAGATAGAGGAGATGGGAGGAGGGAATGAGATATGGGATGATAAAACAAAAAAACGGAGAGCAAAAGTATGACAAACGCAGACAAGGATGTGAGGGGTAGAAAAGAGAAAAAAAACAAATCACTGAAAATGGGGAAGACTAGCTACTCAAATATGACAAATATGACAAACAGAAACCTGCCTCCCATCAGTGTTTTTGGCCTTGGAAATAGTAGAGCATGAACGGACAGAAGGAATGAAAAAAGCAAAGAGGGAGGGAGTGTGTCATGAGAATGGTATGATAGGGGTTTCATCAAGGACGGATAAAAATAAGTCTTCACATTCTCAAGACCACACAGACGAAACAGGCTACGTCATACAGCGTTACCGCTGTGGATCTCTGCACTGAGAAACTAACTCTGCCCACGTTGTTTCAACTATTTAAGGTGGAACTTCTCAAATGTTTTAACATACGAGCCCCCAGTGTAGCACCAGTGTTTGGTCAAATTAGACTTTTATTAGGACCAGACGGCTACCTCCAGGCCTGAAAAGTGAAACCAACCAAAATGAAGTCTGATTGTCTAGAAGTCTACGAGAAAATTAGTCTACTTCTCACTTTATTACCGTATTTTTCGCACTATAAGGCGCACTTTCAATCCTTGAATTTTCTCAAAAATCGACAGTACGCCTCTGAATCCAGTAAGCCATATGTATCAATTCTGGTTGTGCTTACTGACCTCGCACCAATTTTATGTGGTACAGGGCGCTCAAAAATCTGTCAAAATGTTTTATTATGACTTTGGTAAACTACGAAGCTGCACCGCTGGATGGATTGTCGGATAATAACGAGACAGATTCGGGCGTGCTTGATGCCGGCTTCACCAAACTGTTTAACTCAGTCACTGATGATGATGGATTTGTGGAAGAGGAATGAACTGAAAAGTGAGTGTTTTGTATTTCATGTGTTACAACTGAAAAATGTTGAGACTTATTGAAGTTATTGAGTTATTAAATGAACTGAAAAAAGTTTGACTTTGACCATTTTGTTTTGCTTAATGCGTCTTATAATCCGGTGCGGCTTATAGTGCGAAAAATACGGTACCTCTGCAAACATCGTCAACATGAGTTAATGGTCTCAGTCACTAGTTTCAGGTCTTCTTCAATACAGCATGATATTAATTTAGTAAATTATGGTCCCATTTAGAGTCAAATAAACTATAAAACAGGATGCTTTAGGGCGGGGCTACCTTGTGATTGACAGGTCGCTATCACAGCATTATCCAGTCCAGGAGTTGTCTGTGTTTTCGTCTTAGAACTTTAACTCTTTCACAGTGTGTTTTCATGAAAAGTAATTGTAACTGTAATTGTAAAACAAGATAGCAACGGCCAAAATGCAGAACTCAAGGCTTCAAAACGGCAGTCCATAAACCAACGTGTGACGTCACGGTGACAATGTCCACTTCTTATGGTATATACAGCCTATGATTAAGACATGTAAATAAAATCAGTGAGACAACATGACGCCTGTCAATCATGGGAGATAGGGAACAAAAATGCAAAAGTCATATATTCTATATATACTGTATTCTACAACAATAAATCTACTGGAAATATTTTACAAGATGGAGAGCTTCCACTATAACCCCCTTAAAGTGATACATTTCTATTTGGAAATAAACACCAACACCGTGTTGTTAATATCCACCACCTAAAGCGAATCCCTGATGTTCTCTGGGGTGGGAGGAGGAAAAGCAGGAGGACATTACTGCTGACAAAACAAAGGCAAGAAGCTTACTGGGGGATTGTTGGATTTTAAACGGCTCTGCACTAAAAAGAAAGACTCATAAAACTCTGCAACCTGATTGCAGCAATTGTGAGAAGTACAGCACAGCAGTGCACTGTTTAATGTGGAAGGCTGCAGGTGCAGAATGAATCTGAACTGTGACTACTGTGATGTCAGGACCATTACAGCAACCCTTGTAATATGACTCAGCTTCAGCATCTGTTAAATAGCCACATTTTACCTCTGAAAGACAGACGCTTTCTATTCACCCAGCAATCAAATCAAAGACCACGCTTCCTACTTCTCCATGATGCCAGTGCCACGCTGAATTACATAAGAACCATAGTAAACCCCCTGTAGCAGCAGCAGCAGTGGTACAGGCCTGAAACCACAGAGATGTGAAGGAATGGACCGGTCCACTGTGACGGGGGTGTCCTGGTTCCTTGCCATGGCATTGGTGTAGTAAAGTGGATGAATGGGATTAGGGCTCGGCCCCTGCTGGGGGGCTGTCTGTGTGACGTCCCGCCAGGATGGACCAGATTACCCTCACAGCCTGATTTGAATGGCAAATCCTCACACCACGTCACGGGCACGAGCTCACACGCAGACGTACACACTGATGCACGAGGCGCATGGAGTGTTAGCAATACACTGGCCAAGGCATCAAAGAGGAGCAAACAGAAACACACTCAGCACAGATCCTATGATATTGTATTCTATGATCTATACGTAGTTTGTTTTTTTCTTCTATAAACAGTCCAAACACCAAAGATATTCAGTGTATAATGTTAGAAAATAGAGAACGCAGCACATCCTCACATTAAAAAACACTCATCAGTAGCCACGTTTCCATTCAGCTGTCAAGCAAATTGAAGCTAACTTTTGAAATGTCACAAAAGAAGAAATGTGAATTAGGCATGTTTCCATCAACTGGTTTGGAGCCAATAAATATCCATATTCCATATCCCATTTAGCACATCAACTCGTTTTCCACAAAGGCAAAAACTCTCAAGCTAGTGTAAAAGCTTTTTTCCGCAATTCAGGAAATTTTATTGATTTTGTGATGCAATACAGGGGCCACACGGTGGTGCAGTGGTTAGCATTCTTGCCTCACAGCAAGAGGGTCGCAGGTTTGAATCCGACTTGGGACTCTTCTGTATGGAGTTTGTATGTCCTCCCTGTGTAAGTGTTTTCTCCGGGTACTCCGGCTTCCTCCCACAGTCCAAAGACATGCTGTTTGGGTTAATTGATGACTCTAAATTGTGGTTGTCTGTCTCTATGTGTCCTGCGATGGACTGGTGACCTGTCCAGGGTGAACCCTGCCTTCCCCCAATGCCAGCTGGGATCGGCTCCAGCTCCTCCCGACCCCCAACGGGATAAGCGGTTGACGATGGATGGATGTGATGCAATACAATATGCAAATAAGAATATTGAAAATATGGAAACACGGCTAGTGATTGAGTGATTTTTAGAGACCTAAAAAGGAAATATTATCCAGTTATTCATAAGAAAGGTCTGAAAAAATGAAGCTTAAGAATCGTACAAATCATACGATTTTGTTGACTAATCGATTAGTCAGTGAAGCTCTTCTAAGAATCATACAAAAGCACCACTTAAAATCTTGTGTTTACCAGAGATGTGCTCATACATTTTTAATCAGCAAATTTAATCATTCAGCATGAAAAAAAGCATAAAAAAGACAAAAACAGTTGACTTATTGACTAAGAGGGGGCAGCCCTGTTAGCTGTCTGCAGGTTGGGATTACTGGATTAATCTACAAATCATTTTTGTCTTGAAATGTTAATGGTAGAAGTCAACCTGTTGTTGAGCCGTGCGTGTCATTTAAACACGTGTGTTTTGAACACACACACACACACACCTTCCTCGCTGTGTGTACCTGCTAAGCGGCCCATCTCCAGTGTGTGACCTCGTGTCCCACAGTGAGTGTGCAGTCAGCTGAGAGTCACAGGCTGAAGGAACTGGAGCAGATTAAAAGTCACCCTGCCTCTCTCGCAGTCACAAGCCGGGATCGACACTCACAGCCACTCAGCACGTCCTTTCATCTGACGGGATTTAAGAGCACAACACTCGTCCAATCGGATGGGACTGACAGTTCACACAGTTATTAGGGGGCCTGGACAAAGAAGAGCATGTGCATAAAGCGTACAGACCTACGACAAAACAACTTGTGCCATTTAGTGAATGTTTTAATTAGGGCAGTCAATCCATTCATTCTCTATAGTTAATTATGATTAATTGCACATTAACTGCACATTTTTATCTGTTCAAAATGTTCCTTAGATGGGAGTTTTGTGGGGCTCTGTTGTGGCTCCCTTGGTAGAGCAGGAGCCCCATGAATTAAGGCCGAGTCCTCGCTGCAGCGGCCCCAGGTTAATATCCAGCCTAGGACCCTTTGCTGCATGTCGTTCCCTCGGTCTCCCCTTTTCAACACTGTCACTGTCAATAAAACATTGGAAAAACTCTCTAAAAAAATAAATTAAAAAAAAAAAGGGGGGGGGGGGGTGGATTTGTCGAGTATTTAATACTCTTATCAACATGGACTGGGAAAATATGCTTACTTTGTGCAAATGTATGTATATATTTATTATTGGAAATCAATTAAAAACACAAAACAATGACAGATATTGTCCAGAAACCCTCAAAGGTTCTGACTGTAGCATAAAAATTCGCTCAAATCATAACATGGCAAACTGCAGCCCAACAGGCAACAACAGCAGTCAGTGTGTCAGAGTGCTGACTTGACTATGACTTGATCCAGACTGACTGGGACTATCATAAAGTGGGCATGTAGAACCCATTTACATTCACATATCTGGAGGTCAGAGGTCAAGGGACCCCTCTGAAAATGGCTGTGACAGTTTGGAGCGTTATTTAGCCTTTTTCCCAACAGGTCAGTATGCATGTCATACATGGCTGCTACCAACACCTTCTTTAGCTTTTCTAGTTTCATATGCGACAAGTATCTTCACTACTCTAAAACTATTAGTGGTGTTAATTATCGCATTAACTTTGGCAGCCCTAGTTTTAATTTAAGAAATTTCACAGTATTTACAGCTTTAAAACAGTCATTTGTTGCCGGGTTTCGGAGCAGCAAGTTAACATTTAAAAAGCAAAATCACATCTGTCGGTTATTTCTCCTGCAGCAATTATTTTCTTCTCTCTCTTCTTCTGCTTTTCTTCCTAAAGGTAACATTTGTTCAAACTTTTTTCATGTTTCAAAAACAGCCACAGGTCCAACATCAGCTGCCCTAGGCGTCAACAGACACTACCACCTCTGACGCGTTTCTCCTCACGCTGGTAAAAGATATGTGGATTAAAGTGATTTAGAAAAAAGGAACCAAATATTATATCATCTGGTTCATTCTGCCGTTCTTTAACTGAGCTTTAAAACGCTGTCTTTATATTCTTGTTGTGTATTTGTCCGTTCCCTCATCTTCTTCATCTTTTTCAGTCTCCTGTGTTGTCATTTTTTCAAATGTCTGTGCATGTCCCTGATAAAACCGGATAAGATCTGAGGTATCACATCTCCAGCCATGTGGAATGCCTTTCATGCAGATAAACGAATAAAGGCGGCCCCCTATAGCATCCCATCCCTCAGCCTTCAACCTCACTGAAGTAGAGACTGATTGAGTAACTACCTCCTACCTGAATGATTCGATGATGGAGAGACGAGGAGAGGTATAGATTTACCCGCTTCCTGCCTTCATTAGAAAATGAACAGGGAGAGAAACTGAAGAGGTGATAGAGACAAAGATTAAGAATGAAATAAAGCTCTTATTCTTCCAGGATAATGGAGCTGAACAAGGAGATATGAGGAGAGACAAAAAAAGTGTAATGAAAAGAAAGAAAAGTGAGGAGGATAAGAAATGAAGGAGAGTCTGAGCGCGAGATCAACCTTGAAAGACGGAATTGGCATCGACGGCTTAGCGTCGCCTCACAGCGTCGGCCAATGAGACAGAAAAGAGCTAATATGTGAATTAGCTCCAAAAGAAATATTCAAACTAATTCAAACTAATGGTCATTGTGGAGGTGGGGGATCTGAAAAAAGATTACAGAGACAAAGGAGAGGGAGGATGCAGTATGGCCTTCAGACAGATGAAGCCCTATAGAGGACTGTGTCCCAGTCCAGCAGTGTGCAATCGATGCTCACTGCAGACTAACCACTGTCCCCTATACAGCTTTAAGAGCAGTCTCCATGATTAATTTATTAACCGTCTCTCTCTCCGACGTCTTACTTTATCTCGACAGCTCTGCAGCGTACGCAACACACACACACAGCAGAAAGCTGTAAAGCTCTCCATCCACACTGACACACTGATACAAATACAGCTCAATCTACTTTTTCAGCCTCTTTCAACTGGCAAACAACAAACATCTGGTAAGAGGAGGGACAGACCCCGTTACTCTGCTGTGCCTTAAGGCTGTCATAACAACCACAATATTGCAATAACGCGATACTGACAAACCAACCTCAGAGGATCACAAGCAACTGCCACAACTGCAAGTTTTGTTCTTATTTTTTTTAATTCTTTTCAATGGGAGTGCCACATTTTTACAGTGCTACAAATAGCAGCAGCGTGACGAGGTGCTGAGCGTCTATTCTAAGCTAAGCGCTGCACGTATGATGTGTTTGCTAGTTGCCGAGAGATGAAAAATGTTCAACTTTGGGTGAAATCCCACAGTGACCAACCATCACACCCTACATGTGGGCTACAAGTGCTGGACAACAACACCAATGGAGCCAATTACCACAGGGTAAAGTCTCTACATATTTAATTTCAGCTGTAGCAAAAACTGAAGAAGCAGAAAATAGTGATTTGCTACCTTTAAACCAGGTGAACTGTACTCCTGCCCTGCTGCACATCAAATTCAACTCAGTTCTGTTGTATGATCACATCCTCTCGCCTGACCAAGTAAACATTAATGCAGGTGAATGACAACAGCTGTGTGACATAATTGGCTTCATTGACATTTCAAACGGCGGCATCAAAAGTTGGCCTCCTAACTTGACTACTACGTTGCCTCTCGCCACAAGCAGGCTGCTGTCACCGGTTTCCAAATGCGCAGTTGTTCGCTTCTATCTGAAAAAGCAGTGCCGGCATTTTCAAATGTACCCACTCCAGACGTCATTAATTTTTTAAAACTAATCGGAGAAGAAAACATGTCTATTCAAAATTAGCCTTTAGCTGTGTGACTATGTGGCACAAAGGTCAAAGCAACAGCAGTGTGCTGTTCCTCTCTCCGTTTCCTTGTGGAGCCTTCGTATCGATTCAAATCATGGTGTAGCTCCAACAAACCTGCAGAGCACACCGCACACGCACACACGCACACGCAGTCTTGTCATGCATGGCAACATCTACTGATATTCTTGACCTATTTTTTTTCCTCCAAATGACTGCAGACACACAAACACAGTCTGAGATTCCTTCCCCCTCTTTTCCAGCGATTACATTAAACATCCAGGATGCACCAACAGAGCTGGGACAAACAGCCCTCCGCAGCAAACTCCACGAGACAAGTTTTAAGTGATGTTGGTCGGGCCACACAGCCTTCACTGTTACAGTCTGTCATGAATACCAGTCCTGTGTGCTCCTGACAGAAGAGAGGGCCACTGTTACCACACAAACACACTAATATGCACCAACACACACATTTACACGCCGGGGCAAATATTTCACACTCGCTGGCTGTAGCCTGCACGACCATTTCATTTCTCCCGTGAACACACACACACACACACACACACACACACACACACACACACACACACTCTTAGACACAATGAAGCTCATTGATTATTTTACTAAAAATCAGCTGGGTGCTGGTTATGTAAGACGCCTGAGGGCTAAAGAGGGGAGTGAACAGTCAGAGGGGGGAGAAAGGGGACGAGAGCTGTCACAGATTTACTGCATATGAAGCTAAAATGTGGAGAATGTCAGAGAGACAGAGTGCCAGAGGAATCTCATTTGGACACAGCAGTATTTTTCTTTTTAGCTGACATACTGTACATATAGCAGCTGGGCGTCACTATAACAGAGTTAATTCTGGGGTTACATTCTGTGGTGTCCTTTATTTCACATGCACTTACTGTAAATATGTCTAATACTATTCAAAGTTAATGCGATAATACCGCAAATTTGTTTTAATTAACGTAACTTGTGGTTTCTAGGTTGTAGTAGGCTCAGTTTTACATCTAGACTCATACTAGTTTGCCGTGTTTTGACTTGAACATATTTTCTATGCTAAATGCAGCACCTGTGGGGATTTAAGACAATAAATGTACAATTTATTGATTACATATTTTAATCGATTAATTGAAAGCCCTAAAAAAAAACATTGAACAGCACAACAATCTTTCCTTCCGTTTGTAACTTTGTGCTTTACAAAAAGTATTAACATTAAGTTATTATACTAATTAAGTGCTAATGCCCGTGTTCAAGATATAGATTTTTAATGCATTAATAACAAGAAGTTTGTCCCAGCAGCGAGGAGAGAGACCTCCCAGCAGAGCCCTGAGCTCTGGGAGCATTTGATTTCCCTGAAGGCAGCCCTAACCCTCTCCTACTACAGCAGCGCGAGCTCGGTCAGCGTTTGGTTTTCCCTGCCGCTGCTCTGACAGCGTTTAGTTTTCCCTGCCGACACAGTCAGGTGCTGCTGGAGAATGTGACCAAACAGGAAGCAACCATGGAAAGACGGGAAATCTGGGAGGGGGGAGGCAGGGAAAGAGAGAGGGAAAAAGAGATGAAGAAGAAGAACAGAGGGAGAATGAATTAAGAGATAATGAAATAAGCAAGTGACAATGTGAGGAAAATGCAGATGAGATGGAGGGAGAGGGGAAAATCAATATTGGGAAGGGAAACGAAGACAGAGAACGCAGTGAAGAGCAAATGAAACAGCTACTGGTAGAAGAAGGGAGAAACAATGAGATCAATATTATGAGACTCATTACAAAACACAATTACCACCTTGTGAATAGAGATTATTGTACAGCACTGATGATTTGGAAATGAAACTCAGCAATTTAAGACCTTTGTAACATCCCAAAACTAACTTGAAGTTCAAATAATAATTATCATCATTATAAAGCTTTATTTGCAGTTCCTGATGTTACAGTAAAATATTGACAAAGGTTTGACCGTGGCGTGATCTGAGAGACACGGAGAGAGAGAATGTGCTGGATGATTGAGGAGGAGGAGGAGGAGCAGGAGGAGGAGGAGGAGGAGGAGGAGGAGGAGGAGGAGGAGGAGGAGGAGGAGGAGGAGGAGGAGGAGAAGGAGGAGGAGGCTGTGTTCTTGAGGGCAGACATCTACTGTGAGAGGAGAGCAGGAGCAAGGGAGCTGGGAGGGAAAAACTAGGCCATGTGGAAAAATCCAGCTGTAATGATCCAACTCAGGGATGTCCGACAGCTCGCATGTCTGCCTCTCTCCTCCCTCCGTGTCCGTCTTCATCTCTTTCACTCTGGTTACGTCTTTCTCGTCTCTCTGTCTTCTATTCTACAATCTCTCTGTCTACTTCCCATCCTCTCTTTACTACCTGTTTCCACCTCTCCGTTCGTAGCTCCTTCTCCATCTCTTCTCCCTCTTATTTCCTCTGGTGTCACAGATCACTCTTTCAATAACCAACTGCAGAAGTGAACAAATACATTTCCACACTTTGCCCATCGTCTAATCTCAACATCTCAAGGTCTAATTTTACCTCTAACGGGGTCACATTAGCACAGACAGAGAGGCTGGTGTTAAACATGGCATATTCAAAGGAGCGACTGACACACTCTAATAAGATGCATGAGGTGGCTGGAACAGCACAGGCGGCCTTTGTATGCCCACACAGTGTGTGGCGAATCGGAGAGGCAGGTACAAACACACAGACACAAATCTGGAGAGACGGGAAGAGCTGGCCTGACACTTCCTGTATCCCATGAAAATGTGGGACGTCAGCAAACACTGACTCACCCGACTCCAGACCCTTCCTGATGCTCTGTGCACTTCCTGTTTCCCTTTGCATGGCTGCAATATTTCATATTCAATATTTCATTATTGTACACTGACAACCGTATTATCATCAGATCATTATCTTGATATAGTTTTACAAGGTAGGTAATGTTTGTACAAATTCTGGTGTACCAGTGAAACACAGCTCATTGCATTGAATATCAATTTCATTGTTTTATATCTGGCATATAAAACGCTAAGTTGCCATATCATGGTATCCATATTGGAAAATATTATTTAAAAAATAATAATAAATATCTAGGGCTGTCAAAGTTAATGCAATAATAATATAACACTTTATGATAATAATAATAATAATAATAATAATAATAATAATAATGATAATAATAATAATAATGATAATCACAGTCAGTTTGGATCAAGTCATAGTCAAGTCAGCACACTGACAGCTGTTGTTGCCTGTTGGGCTGCAGATATTTTTATGCTAAATGCAGCACCTGTGAGGGTTTCTGGACAATATTTGTAATTGTTTTGTGTTTACTGATTTTCAAATAGGGCTGCACGGTGGTGTAGTGGTTAGCGCTGTCGCCTCACAGAAGAGGGTGGAGGTTGATACATATTGCGGTACTTCTGTGGGAGTTTGATGTTCTCCCCGTGTAGCGTGGGTTTTCTCCGGGTCTCCGGCTTCCTCCCACCATCCAAAGACATGCTGTTTGGTTAATTGATTACTCTAAATTGCCCGTAGGTGTGGATGTGGGTGATGGTTGTCTGTCTTTGTTGTCTGTCTCTATGTGCCCTGCGATGGACTGGAGACCTGTCCAGGGTGAACCCTGCCTTCGCCCAATGCCAGCTGGGATTGGCCCCAGCCCCCCCGGGCTTAACGGGATAAGCGGTTGACGATGGATGGATGGATGGATGATTTCAAATAAAATATTTACCATATTTTTCGCACAATAAGGCACACTTAAAATTGCCCAACTGTTTAATTCAGACACTGATGATGAAGGATTTGATGGATTTGTGGAAGAGGAATGAACTGAAAAGTGAGTGTATTGTTTTGTATTTCATGTGTTACAATTGAAAAATGTTGAGAGTTATTGAAGTTATTGAGTTATTAAATGAACTGAATAAAGTCTGACTTATCTGACCGTTTTGTTTCGCTTTATGCGCCTTATAATCCGGTGCGCCTTATAGCGTGAAAAATTCAGTAGATAACTTAATCAATTGACAGCCCTATAAACATCACGGTATTAATCTCAGCCATATCGCCCAGGTGTGATCCAGGTGTGAGCGCCAGATCATTTAAAAGTCTGTTAAATGCAGCACTAGGATGCGAATGCCAGTATTAAAAGTGGACATATCATGAAAAACTTACTTCATACATTGTGGTATCTGGAGTGCCTACCAACCTAGTCCTACCTGTTTCGTGGGCAGTCTAGGTCAGAAAACAAGCCAATCAGATTTGGCTTCCCTTCCTATGTCACATGCAGACTCATTAGAATATACTGCCCATGGCTTGAGAAGCACCTTTGCAAAGGTGCACCATATTTTCACCGCCCTGGCCGTCAACACCAAAGTGATTTTAGTTTGTGGGTCACAGTGAGGAAGATGATGCCAAATATACTGAGCTTTTTAGGTTGCAAGATTGTCATATCGCTTGAGAGAATGCCCTGATTTGGATCTCATCTGAAGAGTACTATCATCTTAAGAGTCAAATTATGTCTGTCAGCATGTGTTCAAATGTCTGTGTGAGCCTAAATGCTGTATGAGCATGTGTGACTGTGCCTGATTTACATTAAAAGAGTGTGTGTGTGAACTTCTGTGCCTTACAAACAGCACAGTAAAACAATCGCGATGGGCAAAAAAAGGCACAGAGAACGTGTCCCATTTCTTCACTGCTATATTCCAGCTTACAGGGTCAACACACACTATGCAAACACACACTCACGGGGCAGCAGCAGCATTGAGCTGACTGGCACTGCCTGCAGACTGATGAGTTAGAGGTGTTACATATACGGAGAGAACAATGTGATGCCATCTTCAGCCAAAGATCTGCAACAACTTTAAACCCCTCTGACCACACACACACACACACACACACATTTACACACTTTCACACAACCAACACTATACACACACACTTGACACAGGATACAAACGGCTCAGTTTACCCAAGACATGACGTTTATCCAGACTGAGAAAGATTGGCAAGACAGAAATTTCATCCATACAAGACGAAATGAATGCACTGACAATTTACCAGAGTATGTAACTGCTTACTTAAATCTGTCTCTGAAATACACACACACATCCAGACAGCACAGACACATTTATAGCATCTATACAGTATCTGTAAAGGGCAGAGTTATGGCTGTTGGCTTCCTGACCATCTTCTTCTTCTTGTAAGTGTCTAATTGTTCTGTTTCCTCCCATGTTTCCTGATTTATATTTGGCTCTGAATGGATTTTCACGGACTGTTGTGTACCTGTCATGTTTGCCACACTTTTAAGCTGCTCTTAAGCCTATTTTAATGTTATTACACTCGTCAAATTAAGAAGTAAAGAGCACAGAAGCAGAAATCCATACTGAGTTGCATGCTCCAAAATAATTATGGAGCTACTTGAGTAAATATAATGTTGCTGTCAATCTGCCTGGAACCATCTGGTTTTCCACTGACTCAGACTCTGTTTTGTGAGTCAGGTCCCAGTGTTTTTCCATATATGACCCTGTCACTATTGCTTTAGATATCCTGTCATTGTTACAGAGCAGTTACACACAAGCACAAACACCCTACCACCCTGGTGAATTATTTAAAGCTGTATCGAATGTCTCCGCTCCAGTTTCAGTCAAGTGATGCCGCAAGCAGGACGCCAAGTTCACATTTCTGTGTCTATTCTTTCTGACAACTGCTACAAGTGACTCACACGCCGCTGACAGAACAGAGTAGTGAAAACTCACTCAGGTCAGGATAGTGGTTTACGGGGTCGAGTTCAGTCGGAAAATTTGCTGCAATGCAAGACTAAGAGGGGAGCGTCAGAAAGAAAGAAGAGGAACAATGTATGGCAAAATGAAAGAATGACAGGGAGGCAGACTTGATATCCTCCATGACAGGAGGCGGAGGCTATTGTTGCTAACATTCTTCAAAGAGCAAAACATCATTAGACAGCGACATACTGCAGCTCAAGTCCTATTGTACTGGAGTGACTGCAGAGGACACAGAGCAGCTCCTATAGGGTTACAGCCTCGTTATAGTACTGGCGATGGAGACGACATGAGGCTGATGTTGACAGGACACAGAGGTAGAAACCTGCAGCCTTACAGGCTAAGAAAACATATTCATCTTGGATATCCCACTCTAACAGGAAGAGCTTGGGGTTACAGTAGTAGGTTGTGTCACTCAAACATCCTCCCACTTTGCCTGTGGGACAGCTGGACTAGATCAACATATCTACTCTACGTCCTTTTTCATCCTTTTTACATATACATTTTTAATGAGCATTGCTGAAGGGTACCCGATACCCAAGATTTTCGTTGCAAACAACTGCTTGCTATAATTGTTGGGCATATGACAAATAAACGAACATGAAACTTGGTAAAAATGTACCTATATAGGTCCAATACCATTTATTGCTCCAGTGGAATAATACAAGTGCAAATGAATTAATTGGGTGAATCAACTAATCTATTAGTCCACGTACAGAAAATACATCAATCAATTGGCCATGTTTGATAATCATCTATCAATCTACAGCTTTGTGAACGATTTACAAAAACTTGTTTGATTTTCTCCATTTCTTATTGCTTCTTTCTTATATTACTTATTTTTGTTTAATTTTGCTGCTAGTCAAGTTCAATCTGAAGACTCTACTGTGTGATCTGATATCTAATGGTGGGCATTGGACATTACTAATCAATAATTGATCATAAAATGAATCCCTGGTCTAGACATAACGTGTGCCGATACTACACCACGTGTTAACGATTTTGTAGAGCTATAAAAGTAAGACAAATTTTCAATAAATCAGTGTACTTAATTACTATAAATGTACCACATACTATGTTTTGCAAATTTGGGATGTAGAAAGAATTTGTAGGTCTGTGAGGCCCTGTCACTCCTTTGCCACATGGGCTGGTACTAATGAAACAGCATGAGTCCATGCATGAGTTGATCAGAGCAACTTCGTATACATTGATTCAATGGACAAAGGACTAGCAGTGGAAGACTCGAATGAACTGAACTACATTCACTTTGTGGCAGTGACGCCAAAGACTGTATATTGCCAACTGTTTGCTTCGGCAGCAGAGCTACGCTTCTGCCGTTTTGGACTGAAAGCGACTATCAAACACCAGTAAAACATCTGCCTGCAAAGTGCTGTACAAAAGTAAAACAAAATTATTTCCAGTGACAAATGAGACTTCAGTCTCTCTCTGAACAAACATCACTATGAAGTTTAGTGGTGGCAAATCATCTAATGTCAAAATCATGTCAGAGAAGAGATGAGGAGTTTTGTTTTGAAACAAAATTTTGAACTGAGGCATGTTGGTTTTGAAACAGCTGACTTTTCAGAATGAAACGGATCACTTCTACCAAAATGGCCTGTGTTGAACAATAAAATATTATAAATATAAGCGTTTTCAGTCCAAAATGGCAGCAGCAGCTGTTTCATCTCTTTGCTTCTATACTCTTCGGTCACATGTTGAGATGTTTCCAGGCCAAAAGGCCCCAGAGGCCAATGTCCAGCTCTACTTAAATCAATGCTTATGTTTCCTTCCTTTAATCACCTCTCTCCTGGGAAAAACCACCTCCAAAGCCTTATTTATTTATCACAGGAAAACAATTCTCCTCGCAGATCAAATTTAACAGCGATTGCAATCGACAAATGGCACTATAATGGGGAGTGATCATTCGCTACAGGCCGGAGAAATGGACTGCAGTCCTGCCATCCGTGCTGAAGTAAAGCCAGTCTGAATTTACAGTACTGTCTGAGAGGCAGAGAGAGTTAATGCAAGTCCTACTGAGGTACTCTAACAGCCTTACCACCTTCAGAGTCACTTTAACATTAACTAGCTATTAATGGCACATTCTCTTACATATACATACATATATATATACATACATACATACACACACACACACACACACATATATATATCTTGTTATGTCAAGTATGCTGCAGCAAAAAGCAACTATTTGGACCAAAAAGCCCTGAGTGATGTGTTCATAAAACGTCTGCATATTTTGCCCGAAATATATTCCAGATATGGCCACGTGTTTTTACTTTCTTTCAATAGAAAGCTTGTTTAAGGGCCTGTAAAGCACAAAATTGGGGCAAAGCGTTGCCACAACAAAGATGCTCCAAACTGTCACTGAAAGCATCTCCCACAGGGCTTCTTCCTCTGTGGTTAGACAGCTTGGTTGTACAGACACTTTATGTTGGAGGATTAAAGAACTGCTGATGACACGAACCTCCTCATATCCCGTGTTATCTGTTTTCACCTGTCTCCCACATATTTGCCAGCAACACACACATAAGCAACTTCCCAAACCCCAAGGAGTTTACAGTCATTATAATAATCAATAATTAAAAACCAACTCATTTTCATCAGCGCCAGCATCACAGATGTGACCCGAGTCTATTGGCTGTCCACACCCCCATCCTTTCCCCTCTCCACACACACACACACACACACACACACACACACACACACACACACACACACACTCCATCCCCCTCCCTACCACAGTCAATTTCAGTAGAGGCATTCATTTTTAAAGCGCCCCTGTCTCTGGGATTATAAAACAGCAAGTACTCAATGCTAGGGGTAACGCCACTGCTGCAGGGGGTAACAATAAGACACACACACACAGATCTGTAGTACAGCCCAATAAGTACCACTTTGAATTCTAATCTGAAACCCCATCAGAGTCAAACTCAACCTTTCCACTGCCTTGCAGAGCCGCAGCTTTCATATTTACAGGACAAACAGCAAACACAAGGCAAAATATGAAGCTGTGTGGGGAAAATTCCCTGATGCTGGCAAGCAGGTGGACTTCATAAGACTACTTCCTCTGGTGTCTCAAAGGTGCATAAGTGATTACAAAAGAGTCAGGCTATGTAATGTGTCTAGCTAGTTCAGTACAGGTGGAGGCTAATAATGTGGTATAACTAGAAGCCCTGCTTTGTTTATCCAAAATATCCACAATGATACAATCCAGATTATGAAACTGGCAGACCGGGCTGGCTGTCTGCCAGACGATGAACTTCCAGACACACTCTGTGCCCCATGTCTGAAGTCTTTTTATCCCATCCCCTTTATCCCTTGACAAAAACACACTAACATTCCCATAATATTCCCTGAGGGACATTATGAATGAGCTACAGAAAGTTAAACTTCATCATGTGACTATAGTAAATGATTTGTTCATTTTAAGCTCAGCTATACGTCAAACTTCACTTTGATATTTATATTATATGCATCTTCCTGAGGAATATTAAGAGTCTGCTCACTGTTCAGACCCTTTACCTTTATATCTCTCCAGCACATCCTCGTACGCCTGGGCGAATTCCTTCTCCTGTGAATGGTTTGTCGGCAGCAGACCCGGTATGAATCCGGCCATGGTGGCTCTGCAAGCCGGCTTGGGAGCAGAGAGTGGTCGGCCTGCAGACTACCGCAGTGACCCGGTCCGCTGCTGCGCGTCAAAGCCCCAGCTCTGGCTCCTCTCCTCGGCGTCCAGTTCAACAGCACCTTGTGTGAAACTAGTGCATCTGATGCATTGACGCACACTAAAAAGCCCGGCAGCTCACTTCCAAGCAGGCTTAGATAATCATTGGGGATAGTTGAGAGAATAAAAGGACAACAAAACTGAAATGAGCGCGTTTTTACGAAAATGTAGACGCTAAAAACGCGAGTGTCTGCTTGAACGAAGGTTACATAAACGTTATCTATCCATTACCGCGGCGTGTGTACGTTTGTGTGCGGGAACACACAGTCGCATCGCTCTGTGTGTTGTCTCCAGTCCCTCCTTGAATATCGGCTTCCACCCGGCGACTGCTGCTTTTTGCGCCTCCTGTGTGTGTATGAGGGAGGGAGTAGATCCTACACACCCCAGATGAGTATCCGTAAGGGGGGGCAGTGTGTCTCTTTCCGTCCCCAAATCGGCGGAGCTCCACGCGAAATCGTATCAGGACTCCTATCCTATCCCCGGCGGTATCGGCGTCCTGTGGATCCGAGGCGAGCCGCCCGAGCTCCCAGCATGCTTCCCAGCCGTAATGGCCGCTTCTATCCGAGGCTTTGCGGTCTCTACCTCAACCTCTCTCCCTCTCTCTCTCTCTCTCTCTCCCTCTTCTGCTCAGGTTTCTCGGCTCTTCCTGCAGTGGCTGTCTTCCATCCCTCTCTACCGGCCGCGCCAGGAACCGCCGCCACTGGAATTTCAAGAGCCGGTGGGTGAGAAGAGCTAGCTAGCTAGCTTACATGGCTGCCGGTGGAAAATGGAGCTGGAGCGCCCCATGGTGGGCACTGCCCGGTGACAGACACCACTAAACTCCGGAGCAGGCCAAATACGTGCCTGTGCCAGATATTAAACTACTTCACTACACTCCTGTTGTATAATTAGGCGAATTACATTATCATTAACAGTTCCTTTAGTTCCTTGACGTTACATCACCAAAAATGACTGTTGAAATCCATCTCTCACCCCCAAAAGTGGAAATTAATCATTCCTCTGGTGAAAAGAAGCATGTCTTTGGTCCTTTTAAATTATTGTAGCATGGGAGGAAAACTTTAAATAACTGAATGAGCCCTTTGTCAAACAAGCAGGTGTAGAGGACGTTGATGAACGAAGTGGAACACAATATGGCGGATCTAACAATGGCCATGTTTGGATTAATGGTGCCTTCAAATGGCGTCGTAATAACGAGCTGTGCCCATCTGAACAACCCCCCTCACGTTGTATTCCCGACCTCGTACATGGAAAGTTTCTGAAAGTTTCGAGTTCACGACTTGTGACATTTGTTGATGTTGTCAGAAATTGTGGAGCACATGGAAGTTCATTCATCGGTGCATAATAAGTTCACATTGTGCAGTATATTGTAATTGTTGTCATATATTGTTTTTCTTGGTAATTTTATAATATGTCTGAGGAAAATGATGACATTCTCGATGACCTCATCTGTCTCCTCTGTCATTATGTCTTTGCATTTCCTGCATTACGTTACCCACTAGCTAGCTTGCTAAACTGTTAGCCTCTGTTGCTTCTAGACTAACATAACATTAATATTGCCATTCCTTTGCAGTAGTGTTCTTCACAACTTAACCACATAAACACAACGCATGTTGCGTTCAAGACTTCTCATGTTAGGAACATGAGTTAGCCAATTCCATGTGAAGGCACCAATAGAAACTTTTGAAATTGGCAGCTGACAATATTACTGAACTATTAGGTCATTACATTACTACAGACAGGTGTCAAGTGATAAATTACAGGAAAATCTCAATAAATTAGAGGAAATACATAATAAATGTAGGGCACTTCCACAGAGGTGGGTGGCATTTCGGGTACTTGGTGTAGGTAGTGTCCACTTGTCCCCTAACAGGTAGGGATCAATTGTATCCTGTGGTGAAGCAGCCTACTCACAGATACCTCCATTAGCCTACAGTTGGTTTTGCTCTGTAAAATTCACAAAAATAATTGTAAATCACTGGGGAATAAGCAATTCATGTGCTAAATAAGCAAAATATGTTCAGAAAAAGAAACCCCCTTATGCAAAGTGCAAATATAACAAATACATTTCATATAATAGGCTACTTAAATTACACTTGGCAGAATATGAACAGAGGTCCTTACAACTTGAATTTGTTCAACATTGTATGTGAGGGAGTTTTGGTTGCAGATGAGCTGAATTAATGGAGCACACTGCCATCTAAAGGCTAACTGAATCTGTATTACAGAGAACTGTGGCGAAAATAATTTAAATCCAAGTGTTGTGATGTTTTGTTAACAGGCAAATAAACCCACACATCTTTAAATTAGATTTTGCATTCCAGAATGAGTGCAGAGGAAATACAGTCAGACCCATTCTCAGCCAGGGAACACAGATACAAACTTGAACTAAATTTAAAAGAATAAACTTTCTGTCACAAGTCAGTATCATTTATATAGTGGATCTAATAAAGTTTTTCAACTGAGTTCCGTCGTACGGGGTGAAGCAGCCACCAGTGGATAATCTCAGTTTATGATCATCCTGAGGTTAAAGCCCATAAATCAGCCTCATTGAAGTGATGCAAAGTCATTTAATCCCATAGACACATAAAGATGTCCTCAAAGTGAAGCACAACGGGCTTCATACAGAAGTACATTTCTGTCGCTGGAAAACAGAGACTATAGAGTAAGAAGAGCTCGGCTTTCTGTCAGGTTCAAGCCGATACTGGATCGAAATACGCATAAAAGATGCATGAATGGCTCCACAACTTTTAAATCACTTCACTGACTTTGAGATCCTGCTCTGTGCAGGATGGCGTTTGACTCCTTCCTCCAATATTTCCTGTTCTCCGGTACACCTCAACTTTGAAGTTAAAGTGTACCAGGTACACCTGCCAAATCTAATGCAACTATTGGGCCATAAAAGCTACTTTTGCAATGCATATAATGTAAAAAAAACATCTGATATGTTTATCTTCTGTTAAAAAGACAACCTTTAATTGTAGAATCTTCTGTAAGCTTCTTCTGTTCCCTATAAGTACAACAGGAAGCAATAGGATTATGGTAAATGTGGTTTCAATTTACAACCATAAAAGATATGCCCAAGACACATCCAGTCATTAAGCAAATGGTCTCATGTGTTTAGAATCATATCATTAATAATTACACATCCAAGGTTTAATGATTAGGAGCAACTCCATGCAGATATTCATTTCCTTTCTGTCCATTCTCTCTTCCCATCTTTCATTTATCTTTGACATGGTCTTTGTGTCTCCTCATGCTGACTCACTCTTCATTACAGGACTCACATCACATTAGTCACATTACAGTGGAAATACAGACGGACACCTCAGGGAATCTAAATCTGGCGCACACATTCGCACTCACATGTACACGCTGGCTGTAAATCAGACACTTTTGACATTGTGATGGAGAGGATGCTGAATAAACTGTTATCCGTTATGAATAATCCTGACCACCCTCTCCTGGACAGACAGCGGAGCTCGTTCCTTTACAGACTGATTCAGCTTCACTGTCAAAAGGGCCGATAGAGGGACTCTTTTCTGCCCAAAGCGATAACTCTCCACAACACCTCCCCTCTGTCAACAGAGAACTCTCAGCTTTATGTTTCTTTATCCACTCATTCTGTTTGATCCTGCAGTAACACTGCACATGCACAGTTTATTGCCTCATTTAATTTTTATCTAAGAACCAAACATTGTAACTTGTACACTATGCTAACTAATGTATATCATGTTTACTGTACAGTCTATCTATCTATCTATCTATCTATCTATCAATCTATCTTGTAGAATCCAATCACAACACAAGTTGAGGCGTTAAAAATGTTCATAATGGAAGCAAAACAGGCCAGTGGATGTAGCTGTTGTCTGTCTGCAACCTCCTGACACACACACACGCACACACACACACACACACACACAAAGAGAGAGAGAGAGAGAGAGACACTAGGGAGGGTGCTGTGACCCTGGTCTCAAGGTCCTTATAACATTCCATCAGCTGAACACCAGATAGTTGGGGAGGAAAACATCTTTTAGTCCATATAAACATGCATCATAAAACTACAGTCAAAGCAGCTGTCATCAGTTAACTGGTACAATGACAAACAGAGCAGGTGGTATTTACAGTAGGTACAGGACACAGGGTCTCTAGACCAGACCTGGACATTATACGGCCTGTGGGCAAGAACCAGCCCTCGTGATGGTTCTTCCCGGTCCGGGAGGTCTCAGACAAACCACACAATTTTACTCAAGAACCTAAAAAAAAAAAAAAAAACAGTGACGATAACTTTTGTTTGAAGTAGCATCACCTGCTGAGGCGGCCCGTCTATAATAAGTCATGGACTGATAAATATTTTTTCTTTGAGGCTGGCAGTAAAGCTGTGTGCTTAGTTTGTAACAAAACTGTGGCTGAATTCAAAGGCTACAACTTGATGAAAAACAAAGAGACCTGTCTGGAGATGAGGAGATGACAGCCGAGGGGCTGCTGGCTAGGATACTAAAGCAGAGAGGACTTTTGAATTAAATATCAAATGTAAGTGTTAATGTTAAGTTAAACGTTAAATGTATGTTTTAATGTTAAGTTAAATGTTAAATGTAAGTGTTAATGTTGAATTAACTATTAAATGTAAGTGTTAATGTTAAGTTAAATGTTAAATGTAAGTGTTGAGGTTAAGTTAAATGTTAAATGTAAGTGTTAATGTTGAATTAACTATTAAATGTTAGTGTTAATGTTAAGTTAAATGTTAAATGTAAGTGTTAATGTTAAGTTAAATGTTAAATGTAAGTGTTAATGTTGAATTAACTATTAAATGTTAGTGTTGATGTTAAGTTAAATGTTAAATGTATTTGAGGTTAAGTTAAATGTTAAATGTAAGGTTAATGTTGAATTAATATTAAAAGTGTTAATGTTAAGTTAAATGTTAAATGTAAGTGTTGAGGTTAAGTTAAATGTTAAATGTAAGTGTTAATGTTGAATTAACTATTAAATGTTAGTGTTAATGTTAAGTTAAATGTTAAATGTAAATGTTAATGTTGAATTAAATATAAATGTAAGTGTTAATGTTAAGTTAAATGTTAAATGTAAGTGTTAATGTTAAGTTAAATGTTAAATGTAAATGTTAATGTTGAATTAAATATCAAATGTAAGTGTTAATGTTAAGTTAAATGTTAAATGTAAGTGTTAATGTTAAGTTAAACGTTAAATGTAAACATTACTACCCTAAACAGTCAGTCCTGTACGGTTTAAAGATTTTCTTAATAATATGCTGTTTGGAGTGATTTTCAGTATAATAAATGCTGGAAAATAAGAATAACAGTGTGTTTCTTATTGTGATAAAATAGAGGTTACGTCTGACAGTATTTGTTTGGTCCCTGACAACAACCTGGGTTTCCCATGTGGCCCCAGGAGAAATAACTGGCCTCCCCTGATCTAGAAGGACACAACCTGTTAATGTGTGAAACATTTATATCCCCGCCTAGTGGTGGTCAATGGGCATTACGCTAACTCTGAGAGACTAAAAACTTTCTGTTTTTGTTCTTGTTCTTCCATTTTAATCACCTTATGATGTGTGTAATAGTAAATAAAATATAAATAAAGTTAGTGAAATGTGTGTGCATGTGTATTACAGAGTGGCTGTTAGAAATAAAGCAACGCTGACAGTATACTGAGTCATCTCTTTCTCTTGCCTGCCTCGATCTGTCACTCACGCTGTTTTCTTTCTGCAGTGTGTCCTCCTGTTTGTGTATACACTTGCATGCAGATATGTGTGTGTGTTGTTGTAGTGAGTCTGTGCTGTCCAGCAGAGTCCAGCTGCACTATGAATGTGTTGTGAGAGCCAAGAGGACATACAGTCCTCATCACATCAGCACGGCCGACGCCTCGGACAGCAGAGCTCCACTACGCCTTCTAACTTCAGCTTTTAGACAAGAAACTCCCCTCACATTAACCAAAAACATGTCACATCCCATTTCTGCCCCTTTCTGTTACTGTTGTTGGGAGTACTGCACATTTACAAAACACACCAAACATCAAACAATGTGATCTGATTATCCGCGTCTGCATAATAAAGCAGCTCAGTGCCCTAAATAAGCAGGAGATTGGATGAAATTATGTGTGACTTGGATTAGTGTTATTTGGCTGCGTATAAGATTCTTAGTGAAGTCTGACCTTTGACCCACAGCCTCAGCTTTCAAAAATAACTCCATTATGGTTTAAAATGCGACATAAACGTTTAAAACGAGCCTCAGAATGATGCGTGCATGAAATCCATGGCTGATCCAAGAATGCAGATAATTAGTGACGTTAGCAAATCCAATATATCAACATGTAAACAGCCTGTTTCAGCAGCTCATTGAAGCTCTAAAGAAGACAGTATGTTCAGTATGTGAAGTACATCACTACTGTACATCTTTAGCCTGAAACACAGGAATCTAATTTGGATAAACAGTGGATCAGTATTTTGGATTTGATCCTCTGACTTTATCTACTTTATCTATGAATTTATAAAAACTCTAAATGTGATTTAGATTATATAATTATCTCTTACATAAACCCATGTGATTTCATGTTGCTGTATCGTGACCTTATACAGGGTCGTGTCTCAGTGATAACCCACAAATTGCAAAAAATTGCGAAGAATCTTGCGAAACAAGCTGCCCGGCGACCTATCCCAACCGTAACCATCTCGCAAGAGTTATGCAAATTGTGGGTTACCTTGTACACACCAGCAGCTCCTCATAATAATGATGTCAGGAGATCACACACATCATTCACGGATCACAAAAGAAAATCGATCTTGTCAGGCTTCAAGTAATGCATTTGTGTCCGGCAAGCCAGAGCACGGGCCAATCAGCATCCTGTGAGGAGCTGCTGGCAGCTACCGGCGTGGGTTAGGTGTGTGTGAGGCGGCTGTTGGTTCTAAACAACGACGGCGGCTCCTGAAGAGGTTAGCTTAGACGCTACAACAGCATCGGTTATCAGAACTGAAGAGCAAAGAACGGCAGTGAAAGCTTTTTCTGATGGAAAAGATGCTTTCACTCTTCTCCCGACTAGCTTCGGCAAGAGTTTGATTGACAGATGGACCTGCCAAGTTTCAAAGTGCCGGCCCTATTCCAAACTAGGTGTGGGCACTAGTGGTTTGGGTTCGCTAGTCACGGTTCGGTTCATTTGAAATAGGTTATGAGACTGATTGTGTATTTTTTTTTGTATTTTTTGTCACACTAGAAATCAAGTCCGGTGTAAAGAGGCTGGGACACAGCGGACAGGAACATGAGGTATCACACATGTAGTGTAACTGAAGCTGCGGTTGTGTGTTGTTATTGGCTCAATTTCAGCGAGGGCGGACCAGATTTTACTGCGCATGTGTTGTAACGCCAAAGATACGACCTGTTGATGACTCGTGACCCAGCCTCCTTCCTTCTCAAACGTTGTGGAGGACGCTGGATTTCAGCATATGATTCGGGTACTTGAGCCATGTTATAACATGCCGTCTGGCAGACATATCAGCTACACAGTAAATCCTGAACTGTATGAACAGACAGGACGGTGGATTGTGAAAGAAGAGTCCAACACAGACCATGTAGCTCTGACTACAGAACGACGGACATCCAGGCTGAATGAGGACAAACTCATCTTCTAGCAGAAGAACATGAAAACAGACTGAACAGAGTTGATCTGAAACACTGAGTGTTTGATTTATGCTGCACTTTAAATTGATGGCCTCAGCCTGTAATTTGTTTTTTATTTATTAATTATTTTTAAATAACACAGTGGCACTTGTTCCTTATGTTAGCCTAGTCTACTGTTGTTCAGGCAAACAGTTGACATTTTGGCAAATAAATGAAAAGCTGAAATTGGTCTCCTTGCTGTACCATAAATACCGTTTACCGCTGTACCGAACCGAACCGTGAATGTGATGAACCGTCCCACCCACTAGTGGCTTTAAATAACACACCTCTTTGTCCCACTTTATCTTCCTCTGGCTCTTGTTTCAAACTTCCCTCAAGGTCTTTTTCTGTCTCCGTCTCTCCCTCAGTGTTTCTCTTTCAGTGTTTTTCTTTCATGCTCTCTCATTCTGTCTCTTCCTTTTTGCCTTTCAGTATAAATTCCTCTCGTTCTCCACATCTAATGCCTTTCTTCATCTTTCTTTTCACCAGTCCTCCTTTTAAACTCCCTTTAGTTTTCTGTCTGCTCTGATCTGTTTTTCTGTCTGTTTTACTCCCTAAACCCATTTCTCTCTTCTAGTCTCTTTTTCTGTTTTTTCATTGATTCTGTTACTCAACCTTTATCCCTCTTTCTCTTCATTTTTCTGTTTCATGACCTCCCCTCACCCCTCGTTGCGCCCCTCGTCGGGGGCGGCAGTAGCTCAGTCTGTAGGGAGTTGGCTTGGGAACCGGAGGGTCACCGGTTCAAGTCCCGACATGGACCAAGAACTGAGCGTGAACTGGTAGCTGGAGAGGTGCCAGTTTACCTCTTGGGCACTGCCGAGGTGCCCCTGAGCAAGGCACCAAACCTCCAACTGCTCTGGGCGCTTGTCAGGAGCAGCCCCCTCACTCTGACACCTCTCCAATTGTTGCATGTATATGGACCTGTTTGTGCATGTGTGTGTATAAGTTAACAGAGTGAAAAAATTGAATTTCCCCTCGCGGGACTAATAAAGGACTATCTTCTTGCCAGTTATAAGTCATCATTTCTTCTCCTCTCCTCTTTGAACCTTGCCCTCTTTTCCCCCACCTCTTCCATCTCCCCATTACCTCCTCCCCCATCTTTCTCCAACTCCATTTCTTTCCTCTCTTCATTACCTTTTACTCAATCATTCCCTCCTCTCTCTCCTTTTCTTTTACAAACTCTCCTCTTTTCTCCCTCTCCAAATTAAAATTCGGACTCTCTCTCTCTTTCACTATTTGTTTTGCCCTCCTTTTATACTCAGTGTCAGTCTCTCTCACCCCCGCCGCCATTGCTTCTCCTCGCCTTTTATAACCATGGAAACAGAGGAGACCACGTCGCCATGGCAACAGGGGGAACAGCCTGGGCTTTGGGCTGAGACTTCCTTTCAGCTGCCTGCAGAGAAAGAAATGTGGAGGCAACGGCAGCAGGCGGGACGGTGGACGCCTAAGTAACATGCAGGCACAAGCGTCTGGGGTCCTGATGTTCACGTGCACAAATGATCACTGCTGCAGTCTGACACACACACACACACACACACACACACACACACACACACACACACACAGATAATGGTGCCTCGCACACACTTTGTTCAGTTTCATCTCCAGTGTGTTGAAAAGTATTATTAAAATATCTGTTCAGTCATTTTTAATAATGTAATATTTCTGCTATGGGCTGCACGGTGGTGCAGTGGTTAGCGCTGTTGCCTCACAGCAAGAGGGTCACAGGTTCGAATCCGGCTTGGGGCTCTTCTGTGTGGAGTTTGCATGTTCTCCCCGTGTTAGCGTGGGTTTTCTCCGGGTACTCCAGCTTCCTCCCACAGTCCAAAGACATGCTGTTTAGGTTAATTGATTACTCTAAATTGCCCGTAGGTTTGAATGTGAGTGTGAATGGTTGTCTGTCTATATGTTGTCTGTCTATATGTTGTCTGTCTCTATGTGCCCTGTGATGGACTGGAGACCTGTCCAGGGTGAACCCGCCTTCACCCAATGCCAGCTGGGATCGGCTCCAGCCCCCCGTGACCCCTAACGGGATAAGCTGTTGACAATGGATGGATGGATGAATATTTCTGCTTTCTGCCTAAATCTTCTTCTTTCTTTCCCTTATTTATTGATCTCCTCTAACTTTTATTTATTTTCATTTTTCTAATCATTATAACGTAGTGAAATCTGGCCTCTGCATTTGTCCCATCCTGAGCATTTAGGAGCAGTGAGCTGCTGCAAAGCGTCCGGGGAACTTGGGCTTCATCGTCTCGCTCAGAGACATTTTGACATGTGGACAGGGGGAGCCAGGGATTGTATATGTACAGTATATATAGTGAATATACTGATATTTATTCAAGCTGGGTTGTGTGTGTTTGTAAAATTGTTACATTTCTTCATATATATTCATAAATCATATTTTATTTGTTGATAACCAGTCCTTTTTTTTTCTCTTACTTTAAATTGTAATTCAAGTTGGTAAATTCACATGAACAGAGAAAGCAGCAGCTGTTGGGAGGTTTCATTGACATTCATGCTCAGCAGGCAGGCAGAGTCCAGAGAGGCTGAATAACAGAGTCCAGTCAGGACAGCAGCGACTCCCTTTATCCTCCAAAACTCATCTGTTCACAAAGCTCCCTGTGTTTGCGTTCTCTCCTTCCTTTTTACTTCTGCCTCAGCTTTAGTCTAAACTTTGGTCTTTAGTAAAATCAGTGTTCCTGGCAGAGGAGAAAACCTGTAACACATAATTCATGGCTTTTCCACTGTTACCCTGTTACATTCAAAATATTGTAATTGGAAGGTAAACCATGAAGTTTATTGGTACAAGCAGTCTAATGCATTCATTTTCCACATTCCGGCCACTGCCTGAATGGAAATTGGGGTCAATGTAAACACACAGTCCACATTATGTAAAATGTAATATCATCACAATAGACTTCACGCCTGAATGAGCTCTGGACACGCCTGGGAAATACTGGATGTTACTAGTTGAATCACTCTGCGAGCTTACTGAGCAAATGTGGAAGCATCACTGTTACAGACAGACTGCTGTTTTGTTTTCATGGTTTAAGGTTTTCACTTCATGAATTTACAGTACAACAGTAAAGTACAACATAGTAATTTATATACTTTTACAGCCTCATGTTTCAGAAAACAGTATACTCAGATCCATGTTTTAGAATTGATGGAGAGCTCTATCTTCTACATAAACCATCACTCTTTAACAAGAATCGCTCCACAGTTTGGGAGATATGCTTCCTCTTGACGAGAGCTAAAAGAGTTAGGGATGTCACTCTCACATGTATCTGTCTGCTAACTGAAAGCTGGAGCCAGCAGCTGGTTAACTGAGCTGAGCTTAGCATGAAGACTGGAAACAGGGTGCTTAGCCAAAAGTAGTCTGTTAAGGACCAAGAAATGTTCCAGCGCATAACCCCCTATAAAATCAAAACTTGTCATTTTTACACTTTGTATTATGAGCCCATGAAACAAAGAAGATATAACATGTTAAAGGTGCTAAATATGGGATTGGAAGCATTTCTGTTCTTAAGGAAATAACCTGATAGGGAACCAAAGGGTGAGTCTACAGCACCGACAGTCAAGACGGCGTATGAGAGCAGCTCGGTCTCACAGAAAGGCGTATAAATACCACATTACATCGACATTCCATGTAGTATGCATTTTAGCATTTTCGTGTGTCATTTGTACACAACACAAATGCTAGATTTAGGCAAGAAAACCACTGACCCAGGTTCAGACAAGAATAAATCACTTAGTTACGGTAACGTTATGTTAGCAAACTAATTAAAACGTGCATGGAAACAACTATGGAGAACACTTCACAAACATCAACAAAAAAGATGTGACAATCGTAAGTTACCAACGTAACTTACAAAAAAAAAAAAACAGACTGGTCAACAGCGAACATGGGTCTCCTGGTTTAAAGTTTGGTGCACATGGCGTACAAAACAAATGTGAAAATCAAGAAAGGTGTACTTATAACACGCGGAAAGCCGTGTGCATTATGGTGGCATTTATATGCCCTTTTGTGGGAATGGGCACGCTCACATGCAGAAACATGCGCTATAAGACACATGCTGCCGGCCCGGCGATGTCAACAAAGTGTACAGAAGCTCTGATTACGACACACAGAGAGAGAGACTTCATACTGTGCTCAGGTAGACGTTACTCCTCTATATCTTTACATACACTATAGGTGTCTGCTTCTATATTAAGTGCCCTAGGTATGCTCTAGATATCAGAGCACCTTTAGTAATTTTATATTTACATTTCTAATGTGCTCATGTGGTGTATATTCCTGAATAAATCTGTTTAATTTGTAACTTGAAGACTGCAGGATGGCCTCACAACTAGGGGGTGATAGGGGTGTTAACAGTGGCACATATCATTGTCTTCAGGTCTAGTTCCTCTCTTAACTTCTTAAACTGAAAAACACTTAGGAAATATGGCACACTGGAGAGGAGGTGGGCAATTTGCTGAATTTCAAGCTAGGAATCAATTTGTAAGAGTGGGCGCCACTTGTTGCATTTTCCATATATATCTTATTTTGGAAAGCCATGCTTCATAATGAGACGTAGAGACTCAACAACAACTACAAACCAACAGCTTTTAGAGAGGAGGTTTCACAGTCCAGAGTATTGGCAGTGTCAGCGAGGTGTCGTCTGTGTTCAAACCCCTGGGTGGTTTGCGACGGCGCCAACGTCAGTTTGGCCGCTACCTGCTGCTGCTGCCACAACCCAATGATCTCCACACTGTCTGAGGCGCTGACTCGGCCCAAAGGTGCTGCCAGGAAACCTCCCTGTCTAACTGTCTCCTTAAATAACTGCAAAAAATTTAATTTTATTTTCTTTCAGAACTGTCCTTTATTTACCTCAAACACACACACACGTGTTTCCATGACTATTGTAGACATTGTATTGACTTACATTTATTTCCTGGAGACTTACCCTAACTATAAGTGTAACTCAACCTCAACCTAAGCCAAACCTTACCTTAACCCTAAACCAAGTCCTCACCCTAAAATATAATGCTTTACGTTAAGGGGACACTTCCATTTTGTCCCCAAAAGGAAGACAAGTCTCCTCAATGTGACTGTGCAAACACATCCATGTCCCCACAACATATAGTAATACACACACACACACACACACACACACACACACACACACACACACACACACACACACTTTTGGCATCCAAACTGCAGCACATCTGTGAATTTCCACTACATGTCACATGTTCATCCAACAACTTAAAAACAGAGGAGTGGAAAAGTTAAGCCATTTATGAGCTCGTGTATTAACCTTCTCACATCTGCCGGCAGCCATGACAGAAAACTAGACACACTCCCATCCTTCACTTGATGTAAATAAAAGACAAAACTGTACATTTTCTTTTTGCATCCCTGCTTTAAAATGATGTTTCTTTCTTCATCTTGTCTGCTTAAAGAGACCAGTGCGATGAAAAAGTGACGCCATCCGTCCTTAACAAGCATGATAACGCATTCAACATCCCCGCTCAGATCTGGTTCTTATTAGTCTTTCACATGTAAACAGCACACAGACGTCACATGTTGGTGTCGGAAAAAGAATCTGAGGGCGATTAAGTTAGTTTGCAGCTATTTTCAGCATATCTCATATTGTTTGTGGAAGTGATGCGTTAGCCAGCGAAAGGTTAATTTCAGCTGAATAAGGTCATTTTACAACATTAGACTGCTGTAAATGTCCCAGTCGACCAAGCTGACATTAAGATATAAGACAAAGAGTTGTAACAGTGAGTCACTTAAATTTATGGGTGAGTTTATAATAATTTTGGTAATATTAATAGCTAGTTTTTGACTTTGTTTGAGTTGTTTTTAATCTGCTCTCCTCTGTAATTCATGAGCTTATTTTCCACATTACAGTATGTACAACTTTCACTGTTGTTTTAAACCACAAGCTGTGTTTTTATTCTATTATTATCCCTCTTTCAAACTGCCTGTGTAAATGTGTGTACATGTGACACAGTCCCAGAAATACACACACATCCTTACAGTCCACAAATCCCCCGTACTCTCTCTCACCTCCTGTTGAACACTTGAACATCTTCTCAGTTTAGCACACCGTCTTTTCTCTTGTATCAACATGCAACCTCTAATTTTACTGATTTCACTTTCACTCTGCAACAGATCACCTCGCTAGGTCGGAGAGTTAAACTCATCACATCCCTGCAGAAACGTGTTTTCCTTACGCTAACACAAAAACACTTCGTCGTATTAAAATTCTGCTGTGGAAATTGAGTATGTTAAAGTGCGGTAGCTGCAGTTCTGTTGCAGCACCCGACGACATAACATAAAACTCCACATCTTCCCCACAGACCTTTACAGACGAGACACAGCTGAAAGCTCCCCTTAAACCCAGCAGCTGATTGTAAAGCCAGATATGTCAGATGCACCACACAGGCTTCTCTGGTGAACGGATACAGAAGTTTAGAGACTCTAAAACAGCAGCGCTGTAGGTCTTCCAGCTCCACATATGTATTATAAGAGCACATACGAACATAATACACTCTCTCACCATCACATCAACCCCTTCACCCTGTCCCTGACCTACATGCTGTTTCCATGTCTATGAAGTAGGCTTTAATTCTCATGTCATCGCCTCCCTAGTCCAACATCCCAACCCCCATCATCTCCCATGCTACTGGCATTTACAATGTTAGTGGCTTTATAGCACTGCCAGTTTATTTCTCATATGAAGCCAAAAAAGGATGTCAGAAAACAAAAAAGACAAAACTAACTCTTACAACTGGGACTGGATGATAATTCAATATGATAATTTATTCAGTGGAATCATATCATGAGGAAATAATATATCGAGATATCCATCCATCCATCCATCTTCAACCGCTTATCTCATTAGGGGTCGTGGGGGGGGCTGGAGCCGATCCCAGTTGGCATTGGACGAAGGCAGGGTTCACCCTGGACAGGTTGCCAGTCCATCGCAGGACACATGGAGACAGACAACCATTCACGCTCACATTCACACCTACAGGCAAATTAGAGTCATCAATTAAGCCGGAGGAAGCGGGAGAACCCGGAGAAAACCCACGCTAACAAGGGGAGAACATATCACTCCACACAGAAGAGCCCCAAGCCGGATTCAAACCTGCAACCCTCTTGCTTAGAGGCACGAGCGCTAACTACTGCACCACCACGCAGCCCCATATTGTGATATCATGATACACAATTACGTCATCGAAATTGATAATAACCAACACATGCTAACTTACATTTCTCAGAGAGTCTGAATTGATAATAATTCTGCTTATGGAAATACCCAAATTACTGGCTTAATCTGATTACTGTGTATTTGAGTCAATGCATGTTTAGTAACATAGTCGTGTACAGCTGGAAACATCATGTTGTTTTTCTCTAAAGTTCATTACATTTGTCAAATATTTAATTCACACAGGAGTGTACAAAAATAGGCTTTACCATGTGATTATTTCATATAGACAGATATCTATACATTTATTTGTTGAATTACCAGCAAACATGCTATATATTGATATATATTGTTGTCAATGTCGATATGAAACAATATATACTGTGGCCATATCTCCCAGCCCTAATCACATTACTCTAAAGACAGCGAGAGTTAGGGTTGCATGTTTGGAAAAATAATAGCCAATAACTGATTATTTCCATGCTGATATTGTTTTTTTGTTGTTTTTTTTGCATCTAGTCTGTCCAGATACAACAAGATACTGTATCTCCAGGTGATTATTGCTATGGATTGTCAAATTAAACCCGATATCAAAAAAGTTTGACTGCACCTTGGCCCATAATATTTTTTTTTTAAATGTGAAAAATTTTTTTTTAATGTGAATGTGAAGATTTTTTTTAAATCTCTATCTTTTATACATACTTTCATTATTTGGATTCATTATTTGGGAGTATAAGCAACCCCATTTCACTCCAAACTCAAGAAATACTGCTGCAGCCCAGTAATATGACACAACGATATGTGACCTCTTTTCACCCTCCTTGCGTGAAACTAAAAGTAATGTTGACTTATGTTGTCACATCAGTCTTTTGTCACGTGACTCATCAGTACAGTCAGTGCTGTGAGTCACTAGTTAGTGAAGTTAAAGTCAACCGTGACCGTTTCCTAACCCTACCTAAGTGGTTGTGTTGCATAAACCTTCGTCCTTTGTTAACATATGAGAGGTACATCTATCTATATCTGACCAAGCGGCGGTATTTGAGTTTGGAGTGAGAATGTTTTGGCATATGAGCTTAAAAATATTGTAGCCCCTTGTAAAGGAAACTGACAACCTAGGCTTGATGTAAAAGGGGATGTGATGAGAAAAATAGCTAAATGTGGAATAAGTAACATTTTTTTCTCTTAACTCTCTGATTGTCTCTAAACTTGAAGTAGATCAGCATATTTGATGAAGTCGATAGTTTCATAATTCTTGCACGTTTTGGGGTGGTATGTTTGAATGCACTTATTATACTGCAAGTCACTTTGGATAAAAGCATCCGCATTCTGACTTTAAGCTGCTCTTAGACAGAAAGGCATAGTTTTATGCTGACATCCATCCACTTAGATACACTTATGTGATAAAAGCCTCAAACAGTAAATAATCAGCACAACTGTGAGATGATGGAAGCGGAAAACTGATAAGAGGTGCAGCACTGAGCCCACTTTACATCATTTGCCTCAATTATGAAGCTGGACGTGTTCCCTCCACTAAAAGAGGGGAAGCTGTTAGTGTGTCATTACGCGAGCAGGGGAACCCTGGCTTCTCCAGAGAACTGAGTAACCTACATTTCTCCTCCATCTTCTGTTACAGCAAAAAAGAGAGGAGAAAAGAGACAGGGAGAGAGGGGGGGAGGATGGGGGCCCATGTGGGGGGGGAGGAGGGGGGAGGGGGGAGGGGGGGGGAAGAAAAAAAAAAAAATATTATAAACAACTCTGAGGGGGGGGGGGAGGGAGGGAGGAAGGAAAAAAAAAAAAGGGGGGGGGGAAAAAAAAAAAAAAACAGGTACATGACATGAGCTCATGTTTCAGTGCTCAGAATATGAGCAGACGATTTCAAATAAAATGTACCTTAAAGGGAGATTTGTCAAGTATTTAATATTCTTATCAACATGGGGGTGGCCAAATATGCTGCTCTATGCAAATGTATGTGTATATTTATGTATGTATTTATTGTTGAAAATCAACACAAAACAATGACAGTTTTTGTCCAGAAACCCTCACAGGTTCTGACTTTAGCATAAAAAAATATGCTTAAATCATAACATGGTAAACTGCAGCCCAACAGGCAACAACAGCTGTCAGTGTGTCAGAGTGCTGACTTGACTATGACTTGATCCAGACTGACTGTGATTATCATAAAGTGGGCATGTCTGTAAAGGGGAGACTGGTGGGGACCCAGAGAACCCATTTACATTCACATATCTGGAGGTCAGAGGTCAAGGGACCCCTTTGAAAGTGGCCATGACAGTTTTTCCTCGCCCAGCATTTTCACTGTAGCTTTAAAACTGAGCCCATTACAACCTAAAAATCGCAAGTTGTGTTAATGTGTTAAAGAAATTAGTGCTGTTAGAATAAGTATTTTGTTAACACATTATTATTGGGGTAACTTTGACAGCCCTTGTTTTTACAATAAGTATAAATATAAGAGACCGTAGCCAGATTTCCTCCCATCTCTGTGACATTTACTGAAAGGGAAAAGGGAGAGGGTTTTTTTTTTCCAAGCATGTGGGCCTTTAATGAAAGCCAGAAGGAAGCCCCACGATCTAACACGAGCAGCTAAGAAAATGTCAGCATTCAAATGAAAATGAAGTGGACACATCCTGTAGCTATATATAAGAGAAAACATTTTCACCAAGACATCTAATCATAAATTCAATAATCATATTCTGGTTGCTCTGATGTCAGTTTTTTGTACCTTTGAGCCACTTTTACAGGTACCATCTCTTTTTCCTCTGCAGGAAGTCTCACGTGGCCTATTCGAGGTAAGTCATCTGTAAATCACTTCTCTGCTGCCTGACCTTTATGTTTTGTACATGCACTGCTGGACCTAAAGTGATGGAGTGGATTCAAAATTCTCTCTAACATTAAGTGAAGGTCCGTTAACACTTTTACTGTGAGTCTGAAGTCACTGAACAAAAATCTCTCATCTCTTTTTGTGAGAGAAGTTTAAAGGGACTGCATGTCACTTTTTACATGTATAAATGTTTTTTATTGCCAATATGTGAACCTAAAAAATGAGATCTTTCTCGGTTTCCTCTATCAGCCTGTAGACTACTTTTAATATGATGAACCTGGGAAAAACCAACGGATGTGATGTCTTACACTTGCCTTAGCGGTTGCAAACATTGTGTTAGAAATGGAGTCCGCTAATGCCAACAAACAACCAGCCGCCATCACAACTCAGACTCCACGGAAGCACAAAAACAAAGTTATATCTAGTGAAGTCCATCTTGCAAAACAGGAATGTGACCGATGTTGGGGGGGAAAACTGGTGTTGTGGAAGAAGAATAAGAGAGTCAGTGTGAAGAGTGTGTGTTTGCTCGTGGGAAGTGAGTGGTGAAGCAAGAGAGAGAGAGCAGCAGTGAGTGTGTGAGGAAACGAGTGAGGAGAGGAGAGTTTAGCTTTGAGACTATCAGTTAATGTACAGTGGAAGTTAAAGAAGAAATAAATGCTGCAGCATTTCCAGACCAGCAGAGGCTTCCCGTGTCTTGCTTCCTGCTGCTGAGTGGAGTGACTGGGGTTAACTCTGGATTATGGTCTGGAGGCTGAAGCAGGAAAAGTTAACACAAGGATCAGCATCAGCCAGGCCTTAGATTCCAGGAGGGACCTTTGTTTGGTCAGCTAAAATTACTGCCAAGCATGTGTAATAGAGTGAAATTGTGGTTTTAGCTGCTAACGTTGCTAACATTAATCAGCATGATACCTGTCAATCACGTTCAGCCTTGTATGTGTCGGTAGAGTGAGCAACAGGACGCTGATTGTCATTGACTTAACGGCCACATGTGCCTCGGTCAACAAGCCATTTCTGATTCTTGAACAGAATCCCTGTAACAGATGCTACTCCCTGGTTCCTGTCAGCGTCCAGCTCTCTTCAGGTTGGGTTTTCTGCAAGTTTGAAACTAGTCTTTATTTTCTATTACTCACCCTTACAGCAACATTACACACATCCTCCACTGGAAGCTTCCCATAATAACCACAATCTTCTACCTATTTGCCACTGAGCAGCTCCACTAACAGACGTAGGCTCAGTGCCTTGCTCAGAGGCACCCTGACAGCATCTTTAAGACTTATTGTCGGTGTGAGACGGTTTTGCTTACCTGCAACACGGACCACCGCCCTCTCCGCCGGGTCCAGCACCGAGTCCTGGCTCTTCCTCTTCCTTCTCTCGTGTTTGGACAGGTTCCACGGCAACGTGTCTCCGGGCAACCCCACGAGTCCAGATGGGCACGGGGACAACGACCCCCCTGATCGCTCGCTACGGAAGGACGGCTCGCTGACGCAGGAGCGTTCGCTCAGAGTATCGTCGTCTGACGACTCCATCTTACTTCAGGGCTGTAGGGATGAAAGGGGCGAGGAGGAGGAAAGGAAGGAGAGGATGTAAGTCGGGATGGAGGGAGGAGAGAGGGATGGAGAGTAGTGGGGGAGGGGAAAGAAAGGAGGTCAAAAGAAGGGACGAGGAAAGATAGATTGTAGGAAAAGAGAGAAAAAGGACAAAGTGGAGATGCTGTATAATTCATTGTGTGTGATCACGGAGGGGTCATGAATGATTCAAAGTTTCAACAGCACAACAGTAATAATGCAGTGATCAGGAGGAGGAACAACTGGGTTACATAAGTCATCACGTCTAGACGACTCTTAATGAGTTTAGGAGGCTACAGGCCTACAGTGATGGACTACTGTAGAGGTCATCTTCCTCTTCTTCCTCTATCTGAAGAACAGATAGAGGAAGAAGACAGCAGAGATGATGAGACAGATTACTGAGGCCTGCTCAGAGGACCAGAGGTGGGGGAGAAACTTTAGCTAAAGTATATATGAACATATTTTAATATGATTCATATTCCTGCCTCACATATCTTCCCATCACTGCAGTCAGTCAATCAAGATCCAACTACTGTATGTGTATACTGCTGAGATTCATGACATTTCTGTAGCCATGCAGGTGGGGTGGCTCGTCGTATGTCCATCACTTTGGTCCAGACTGAACTATCTCAAACTGTTACAAATTTGTTACAGACATGCATGGTCCCCAGAGGATGGATCCTAATGACTAATGAGTGATCCTCTGACTTTCATCAGCTCAACATTTCTACCCCCTCATAGATGTATGCCTCCGCCAACCCGTGAAGTTGGAGTTTACATCCATGCCTGTCCAAAATCATTTTATCCTGTTGTGAAGCTGTCATAATTAGCTTATGAATGCTCGAGTTACGGCCAAATTTGAAGAAATTCTGAGGAATGATGTTCAACAGAATGGGACAGATGGACGGATGGCCAGACAGACGGACAGACAACCTGAAAACATAATGCCTGTGGCCACAGCCACCACTGGTGTAAAAGCATAAGTTATGCTAACACACTAAACTATGATGGTGAACGTGGTAAACATTATAGCTGCTTAACATCAGCATGTTAGCATTAGCATTGAGCTCAAAGCACCGCTGTGTCTAAGTATAGATTTACCGCTAACATGACTGCAGACACTTACCCTTGCTGACGTAGATATGACACAAGATGTTCATGCTTTTACATAAAGTACAAATGATATCGCTGCTTTCGTGGCTAGCTCATGGCCGCCGCGCTTCGCTGCTGTCATACAGCGGTTACAGCTGATAACGCGTCCCGACCAACGACGCCATTGTGGAAGCGTAGCACTCACCCTCCAGCCACTCACTATTAGCACCGTTAGCTATGAGCCACTGACTCAGCCGTCGCCATGTTGAAAGCCGTGCAGAGCCAATAGAAATGCTCCCAATCTCACATTTAGCACCTTTAAATACACAAATCATCCATCCATCGTCAACCGCTTATCCCGTTAGGGGTCGCGGGGGGGCTGGAGCCGATCCCAGCTAGCATAGGGCGAAGGCGGGGTTCAACCTGGACAGGTCGCCAGTCCATTGCAGGGCACATAGAGACAGAAAACATATAGACAGACAACCATTCACACTCACATCCACACCTACGGGCAATTTAGAGTGATCAATTAACCTAAACAGCATGTCTTTGGACGGTGGGAGGAAGCCGGAGTACCCGGAGAAAACCCACGCTTACACGGGGAGAACATGCAAACTCCACACAGAAGAGCCGCAAGCTGGAATCGAACCTGCGACCCTCTTGCTGTGAGGCGACAGCGCTAACCACTACACCACCGTGCAGCCCCTTTAAATAGTTTAAACTTTAAAAGTTTCATTTGATAATATTCCTTTAAAAAAATCTAATAGTTGTATGTTGATTTGGCTTTATATAGGCATTTTAATGCTGTATCACAAAAATACAATTATAACAATACTGTATATCTTTATTAAAGGTCATTTTTCAAAAAATGTTCTTCCAATTTATATTTAATTTACCAACAAGTCATATTCCTTTTAGGTGCAAAGTTACTCATCCAATAATATATTTCTTACTATAATATAACTGCTGCCATAAAAGTCACACTCGCCAAATTAAAAAAGATTGTCATATTTATATTACCGTCAAATAATGTAGCTTACAAAATTGTAAGAGGTGTAATGTGTTCATGTGTTCATGGATAAACGGGTTAACAGCTGCAGAACAAAAGCATCCACCACAACCTATAAGTAGAAGTTAGCTGAACGTTTTACGTAATAGAGATGGCTGAGGTCTGGAGACATTACGTCCTGCTCGGAGCTGATTGATTGATGCTGTGGATGATGTCAGGAAAAGGGAGGGAAATTCTTAACAGAGTCTATTCAACAGACCTGGCTGAGGCAAGCAACAAGACTAAAGAGAGACTCACAGATGAGATTTCTGGTCTAGTGTTAGACTATTTTTAAAGAAAAGTCAATAAGCCTGTAAGACAGGAGAGAGCTTTGTTTTTCTTTCGTCATCTCACTTTCACTCTTCCTGCTGTCTCTTCTCTTCTTTTTCCCTCCCTTTGCTTCTCTGTATCTGTTGCTCATCCTTCTCTACAATCTGTTTATTGACATTATGGTAGAATTCAATAGCTATTTATTATATTGAAGAAAAATGAGTGACAGTAAATACTTGCTGTAAGCATTTACAACTAGACTGGTGTGTGTGTGTGTGTGTGTGTGTGTGTGTGTGTGTGTGTGTGTGTGGACTCTGGGGGCCTGACGCTCTGATCCGTCCATCACAGCATCAGGAATCAATACCCGTCCTGAGAGAATGAATTGGTCGTTACTGGCTCTCCTGTTTCAGCTCCACAGGGAGTCACAGCTTAGTGAGCGTCTGCCGTGTGCTGCTGCTGCTGTCATGAGTTTGAATCCAGCTCACAGACTTTGTGCACATCCTGCAATTCATTTTAATCTCCACTGTGTATTTATCTGTGTGCATTTCTAAAAAAGTAAATTCATCTAAGGCTTACACTGCAAAAACATCTGCCTATCTGACAACCAGCTGACTTCAGAAGACAGAAGACCATACCAGCACTGATTTTGAATGTTTCATTGTTCACATGTATTCAATGACAAAAGTATTGAAAACAAAATGTATTTAAATTTTTAAAGTACTTGTTGGGCAGAACGGTCCCTTTCAGAGAGTTATGTTATGATCAATATCAGATTATTGGACTATTATTACTGACGTTTTTACAAGCAAGCAGCATGTTAAAGTTATAGAGGTGAAGCAATTCTCTCTTTTTTTCTAATTACTACTTTATATAATGATGGATAATTTAAAGCTAGGATTGTTAATGTTTTGCAAAAACATTTTTGTTGTATTTCTTGAAATTCTCATTACATCCCAACAGCAATGAATAAATCAAATGCTCTTACCAAAAAAAATAACTTAAAAAAATCTGGTATCTGTAGCTGTCGCAGGACTGTAATAATAATTCGGGTCGGATGAAATGATAGGACGGGCTACCAGCCTGTCTACCAGCCTGGCTACTTGCCTGGCTACCAGCCTGGCTATCAGCTTGGCTATCAGCCTGGCTACCTACCTGGCTACTTGCCTGGCTACCAGCCTGGCTATCAGCATGGCTACCAGCCTGGCTACTTGCCTGTCTACCAGCCTGGTTACCTGCCTGGCTACTTGCCTGTCTACCAGCCTGGCTACCAGCCTGTCTACCAGCCTGGCTACCTGCCTGGCTACTTGCCTGTCTACCAGCCTGTCTACCAGCCTGGTTACCTGCCTGGCTACTTGCCTGTCTACCAGCCTGGCTACCAGCCTGTCTACCAGCCTGGCTACCTGCCTGGCTACTTGCCTGTCTACCAGCCTGGTTACCAGCCTGGCTACTTGCCTGTCTACCAGCCTGTCTACCAGCCTGGTTACCTGCCTGGCGACTTGCCTGTCTACCAGCCTGGCTACCAGCCTGGCTACTTGCCTGGCTACCAGCCTGTCTACCAGCCTGTCTACCAGCCTGGCTACTTGCCTGGCTACCAGCCTAGCTGCCAGCCTGGATACCAACCTGGTTATCTGCATGGCTACCAGCCTGTCTACCAGCCTGGATACCAGCCTGGATACCAGCCTGGCTACCAACGGGGGCGGCAGTAGCTCAGTCTGTAAGGACTTGGGTTAGGACGCGGACATCACAGGTTCAAGACCCCCATGAACCAAGACCAACTGGTTGCTGGAGAGGTGCCAGTTTACCTCTTGGGCACTGCCGAGGTGCCCCTGAGCAAGGCACCGAACCCCCAACTGCTCTGGGCGCTTGTCAGGAGCAGCCCCCTCACTCTGACATCTCTCCATTGACGCATGTATATGTACTGTGTGAACAACAGAGTGTAAAACTGAATTTCCCCACTGTGGGACTAATAAAGGAATATCTTTCTTTCTTTCTTTCTTTCTAACCTGGCTACCAGCCTGGATACCAGCCTGGCTACCAACCTGGCTACCAGCCTGTCTACCAGCCTGGCTGCCACCCTGGATACCAACCTGGTTACCTGCCTGGCTACCAGCCTGTCTACCAGCCTGGCTACTTGCCTGGCTACCAACCTGGCTACCAGCCTGGATACCAGCCTGGATACCAGCCTGGATACCAGCCTGGCTACCAACCTGGCTACCAGCCTGTCTACCAGCCTGGCTACTTGCCTGGCTACCAGCCTGGCTGCCAGCCTGGATACCAACCTGGTTACCTGCCTGGTTACCAGCCTGTTCCAACCTGGCTACTTCCTCTACCAGCCTGGCTACCAGCCTGGATACCAGCCTGGCTACCAGCCTGGCTACCAGCCTGGCTACTTGCCTGGCTACCAACCTGGCTACCAGCCTTTACAGCTTTGGCTACCAGCCTGTCTACCAGCCTGGCTACTTGCCTGCCTTCCAGCCTGGCTACCTGCGTGCACGCCACCCGTGCTCTCATTGCACAACACCAGATTCTTCCACAAGCTAATATAATACAAGTGGCTAGTTTAGCAGCTGTGAGTGATAAAAGTAGAAAGAAAGAAAGAAAGAAAGAAAATTCTTTAATAATCCCAAAGGGGGGAAAAAAAGTTTTACACTCTGTTGTTCACAAAGAAAAGTACACAAAAAAAAAAAAAATGAAAATGGAGAGATGAAGGAGAGGGGGGGGTGCTGCTAAAAAGGGGGGGGGGGGGGGGGGGGGGGGGGGGGGGGTGGGGGGGGGGGGGGGGGGGAGAGGGGGGGAAAGGGAAAATTCAACAATAAAGAGGGGGTTGTGGGATAAGGATATAAGAGAGATCCCAAAACCTAAAAAAAAAATTCAAAAAAGAAAGAAAAAGAACAAAAAAAAAAAAAAATAAAAGTAGTCATCTTCACTGTTTTGTTAATAATAATAGGGGGCGTGGCTTTGGGGGGAGGTATGAAGGGACGGGCCGTCAGTGTTGTCGCTAGATTTAAGGACTATTGGAGCTACTTTCATTGGAAGAGTTGGCAACACTGGGATAGGATTTTCAGTTAGATCATTTTTAAAATCTAATATACTTAGACAGTACTAGTTTCTCAACATTTACCAACCCTAGTATCGTCTTTCACAAACTGATTGTATGTTTTGTTTGACAAATCTTTTTCTATAAAGTAACTAATAACTTCAGATGAAAATAAAATGTGGTGGAGTAGCATTAATTGATATACTCAAGTAAAAGTAAGTAAAATTATTCTTAAGCTCAGTCCTCGAGAAAATGTACTTAGTTACTTTCCACCACTGCTTTCAATTCTTCTATAAACTGTGACTGAAACTGACAAAGTGAAGATCTCATCTGCATTAACTTTATGTCAAAGTTATATTGTTGTTACAAGATGATGTAATGAAAACCTTTCCAATCAATCTGCAATTATAAATGCAACAGTAACAACTGCAAAAAAAGATGCATTATATGTTGGAGTGCACACCTCAAACAAGTTTCAAGATTCTCCTCATTTGTTTTTAAGTGATAGAAACAAATGGACCCAAAACCATTAGCTTCTGGACAAAAAGAAGTACACAATCTCTACAGCGTGAATTCAAAAATGGTCAGTGGTAATGTAGACAGAATTTATCATTAATGAGCAAAATCTTGACTTTGAAAACAAACATAACAAATGCAACATTCAACCGGCTGATACGACAGTTTCAAATGCAGCTTAATGTTCGTAGAGTTTCTTAAACCGACTCACTTGTCATCACATTCTCAGTAAGCCAATCACACACGATACCAGGACTCTGAAACTGAAGCATCCATCCATTTTATTATTTACATCCATGCTTTTCCTACTGTGACATGCCAACATATGTCTCCTGTGAAAAAGCTGGTTCAGGCAAAGCACCATCGAAGGACGACATTCAGGATTACAGCAGGATAAAAATTTGAGACCAAATGAATTAAGACATCATCTACGACTCATTTTGTAAAGTCAAAGTGAAGCCAGCTTTTATTTGGAGAAATCTTATAGATAGATAACCTATCATTTATGAATGATTCATTTTAAGTTTTGTTTCTGCAAAATGGAGGTAAGTATAAAAGCCCTTAAATGCACCAGTGACTAACAAACAGTTAAAAAACAGTCACTCTGGCTCCAGAGAAACTCAACAAACAACCAACTTAACGTTTAAAACTGTGAGCAAAGACTAACTTCTTTTGGCTGCCAAAGGGCAGATCTGTGTTTCTTCTCTCGCGAGGCTGCAGCAGGCTAAACGGTAGAGCGACCTGAGAGCTGCTCACGGGGGGAATGTGTCTGTGTACGACGTGTGAGTCCGACACAACGGCTGGGATTTCCATCTGGGCTAGCGCTGCCAAAAATCCTCCTCCTCCTCCTCCCGCTGCTGGCCCCTGGCTAGACCGCTGGCAAAGCCCCGCTTCCTGAATCCCTGTCTCCACGGCAACGCTGCTAGGAAGAGGTTAAAGCCATCACACTACAACTTAGTGTGTCTCTGTCCTCACATTAGTGTTTCTGTGTGTGTGTGTGTGTGTGTGTGTGTGTGAAGTCAGTTTCCCTGCTGCTTGCTGACAGTGAGTCAGTGCCACTGCAACTAGCAGTTTTATAAATAGAGCCAGAATAGAGGCTTCAAAGCACAACGTGTCATTAGAGCTATGTGAGGAGAAAAAGAGGTCTTTGAAGAAGAAGAAGAAGAAGAAGAAGAAGAAGAAGAAGAAGAAGAAGAAGAAGAAGAAACACTTGGGGGAGCAGGGAGAGAGGATGAGATCACTTCCTGTCTGATGAGACCCTCGCCGAGGCATTTTCACAGACCAACAAACATGCACTCACATGTTGGCTATAGTTGCTTTGCTCACAGGTTTTTGTTAGGACTACAGTTTTTGTTAGGACTACAAGAAATGATTAAATTATCCATTGATTCATCTATTGATCATTTCTTTGTCGTCTTTTGTTATTTCTTGTCAATAAAATCTTAAAATATTGAGTGAAATATAATACATTACTAGTTCGTTTGGACAAACATCCAGTAACGTTCCCAGACTCCAAAGGTTTGCTGGTTCTGTCTGATAAGCAGACAAAAAGCCAAAGATTCTGCTGGTTTATTATCTAAAAAATGATTATTACTATTAGGATAAACTGGAACAAGTGAATCTAATAGATTTTTGCTTGAAAAATTACTGGCAGTTAAAGTATGTAGGATCTAGCAATGAGGGACCTCTCAAGAGCCATCCATCCATCTTCAACCACTTATCCCGTTAGGGGTCGCGGGGGGGCTGGAGCCGATCCCAGCTGGCATAGGGCGAAGGAGGGGTTCACCCTGAACAGGTCGCCAGTCCATCACAGGACAAATAGAGACAGACAACCATTTATGCTCACATCCACAACTACGGGCAACTTAGAGTCATCAATAAACCTAAACAGCATGTCTTTGGACTGTGGGAGGAAGCCGGAGAACCTGCAAACTCCACACAGAAGAGCCCCAAGCTGGATCCAAACCTGTGACCGTCTTGCTGTGAGGCGACGGTGCTAACCACTGCACCATCGTGTGGCCCCCTCTCACGAGTCATTTGTTGTAAGAGTAACGTAGGTCATTTGGAGAAGAGCCAGTATGTAGTGTGTGTATGAGGGAAGTGAGTGGTGAAGCAAGAGAGAGTGGCTGCGACAGGAACTCATAACCCAAGCAGGAAAAGTTAACAGAGTTTGGTTTGTCCATTCTGGGCTACTGTAGACACATGGTAGTCCAACATGGAGGACTCTGTGAAGATGACCTGCTCCCTATGTAGATATAAACGGCTCATTCTAAGCTAACGAAAACACAACTCTCAGTTTCAGATGATTATAAACTAAAAAAAAAACAGAATATTGTATCAATCGACTAATCGTTTCAGTTCTGGACTGATCTGTTCCTTTTTAGTCTTTTACTTAGACATTTATCAGACTATTTGCAGTTCATAAAAAGAAAAAAATATTTATTAATCAGAGGGTCTATTTGCACCTGGCAGCTATTCCATTTGTTCATTTATTATTTTCTGTTTTTTGAATAATTATTTTCAGTTTTCAGTAACAGTGTGGTTTGCAACAAAAATATTTGGTACCCGGGTCTGGTGCAAAAAGCATTGTTGGCGACAGACACATGGGGGCTAATAGCAAATTAATCAACTAATCATTTAATCTACAATACATAACAAAAATATTCCATTTGTGATGATGTAATATGGAGAAAACCAGCTAAATTAATCAAGATTTGAGAAGATTGAACCACATTTTTGCTTGATTAGTTACTTGAATGATTAATCAATTACTTCAACCAATTAACATGTACTGTATAGTAGTACAGTATACCATACCAGCTACACAAAAACATGAGCACATGAGCAAGTACCATAGTTTTAAAAATACACACTTGTATACACACAATACTTTTTCCCTGACTTTTGAGGACATTACATTGACTTACATTCATTTCCTGGAAACTTACTCTAATCCTATCTGTAACTGCTACTTGCCTCATCCTAACCCTTACCCTGACCTCAACCTAAACCTAACCTAACCCTAAACCAAGTCCTCACCCTACAATATAATGCTTTATGTTAAGAGGACAAGCATTTCGTCCCCAAAAGGAAGACAAGTCTCCACAATGTGACTGTGCAAACAGATCCATGTCCCCACAACATATAGTAATACACACACACACACACACACACACACACACACACACACACACACACACACACACACATACCCTTTTCAGGCTAAGCTGTGGGAACAGACCGTCTCCATGTAAATCCTGGTTGTGAGTTATAAATCAGGCCAGTCTAGCATCCAGCATGGATGTGTGTGTGTGTGTGTGTGTGTGTGTGTGTGTGTGTGTGTGTGTGTGTGTGTGTGTGTGTGTGTGTGTGTGTGCGTGTGTGTGTGTGTGTGAAGGGGTGACATGAAGCAGAGAGAGGGAGACTGACAGAGATGTGGAAGTAGCAGCAACATCCTTAAGAAGGAGTGAAAAGGGAAAGCAGCACCATAATAAAAGGTGAGGGAGCGTCAGAGAGATAAAACCAGACGTTTGCAGAGTAACGGCTGTAACTGCCGGTGGACATCTTTGTGTCGCACCAGAGCAGCATACCAACGCTCTAACAGCCGCTGATGGAAGGGTAACTGACATTCATGCTCAACAGACAGACGATAATTCTGCCAGACAAACTCCACAACGTAGAGCTACCTGAGCAGAAAACACATCTGAAGAGCTGCACAGCCAGTGTTTAGCACAGTTGACGTTAACTAGCTTCCCCCCCGTTTCCAGTCTTTATGCTAACATAGGCTACACTCACCCCCTGGTGCTAACTCCACACTCCAGGTATTGATCATTTCATCGAACTCTCTGCAAGAAATAAGCGCATTTCCTGAAATCTCAAACTATGAGGGCCACTGATTTCTGTGACCTGACACACTACAGAGTCCTCTACGGGAAAGAAAAAGATGTGTGACACACCTGGACATTACTGGCCACCAGTTCTTAGTTTGTAACTAGATGGTGACCTCCAGGATAATCACAGCCTCATGAAATTTTAGAACCACAAACTAGAGACCCAGAGTATTCAGAGGATGGATGGATTTCCTATGTAAATTGACAATAAGGGGGTTTCTGAGCAGTTGAAGTCTGACCAGAACGGAAGCGCTCGTCCTCCAGTTGCTGAAAAATGCTTTTTCTATAGTGTTCCTCAAGGTCTTTGTGTCTTAATGTGGTATTTTGGAGGGAATACTGATCATTTTTATCAATGGTTAAATCAAATTGTTACATTTAGCACCAAATCTGTGTAACAAAGGAGATCAACCAAAAAAAATGCATATTACATAACAGAGCATGGGGGTGACCATCATATACTTCTATGATAATGTTCTAACTCCTTATACACTTTCACAGATTATTTCTATTAATTCATTCAGTCATTTCTAATTTCTGATTTCTGACTAGAACTACTTGTGTCTCAAATTAATCTTCAGGTTCCCAGCATTCAGATGATGTACACCACTTCTATCTCCTGCTATCTGCAACCTAAAGACCCCCTGGACCCCCCTAAAAAAGAGGAAAGCGGGATTATGAAAAAGAGGAGTGGAGTGGAGAAAGTTAATGAACCACTCCATATAGATTACACAGATTAGGCAGCAGTGGGGGTAACCATCCTGGAATATTGAGTGAACACCAAGCCCCCAGGAAGAGCGTCGGCCATTGATCCCAATGTTTGTGAACACTCTGATAGTTCTTATTTAAATCATTCGGTCCTAAAAGTAGCTGAATCCGGAGTTATTTCCTTCCCAGACCGTGGCTGTGACGTTGGGACCCTGTGACCGAGTCACGTGACCGAGCAGACACTACTTTGCATATTGGACATGCGCAGTAGGGCCCAATAAGACCCGAAAGACCCAGAAGATCTGGGTCGAGCCATTTTGACTTCATGCACCGCCTCCAACGCTGTATCCAGTTTTCTTTATACATCCATGGTGAACGCTCCCAATTTGGAGTTTTTCCTGTTCTGCTGAGAGCGGTATTGATCTTCTTGTCTAACTCTCAGCAAGAAAGCAAATAAGCATATTTCACAAAATGTCAAACTAGTCCTTTAAATGAATTTGACTTTGACATCCTTCTTCCAATCCAGTCTCATGGCAGTCTATGAAATAGCCGCCAAATTTAATCTATTTGATTTGTGTACAACGACATGAATTTCCTTTTTTGTGACGCTCAGCACAACAAAATATTTTAGTGCATTTTCTTGTAACAGCAACATGTGACACATGTCAATTTCCGCTCCAGTCTTTTCAAATTAAAACTACTTAGTAAGGTTTAGCAAAAGATCGACTTGGCTAGGCTTAGGCAACAAACTTAGTTAGCTTCAGGAAAAGATTGCGGTTTGAGTTAAAATAACTCAGGAAATGCCGAAAATAAAGTATGGATGTTACATGACAAATAAATCGACTCTGACTTGTGGTTTCACAGGTGACATGAACACGAGTCTCCTGGGCTACAGTCTGGTGGATTCACACCCAAACCTCCCTGTGCGGTGTTCACTCTTTACACTTCCTGGTTCACAATTACGTGGATTACAAACTGATGTCGTGCTAACACCAAAAAATGTGAAACCCATGTCTGTGTACAGGCATCAATACATTACATTTCCTGACTATCTGACAAACTGCTGTGCGTCTGGATCCAGTTTCTTTATCTTGGACTAATAAATGACACACAGGAAGCACACGTGTTACATGAGTTATTAAAAGTGTAGATAGTAAGTAGAGTATGAGGATGAACGATGCATCCCCCAGTCACGATGAGTCATACAGATGAATGGCTAGACTCAGCTCCCCCGCCACACACACACACACACACACACACACACACACACACATACATTACATACATATACACTTACAGAAAAGCCTGCATATATAAACACACTCACAGAGAGACAAACTGGACTGGCCTGCCAGCAATACTGGAGCTTACTATTGGACAGAGCCAGCATTCATTAAAGTGAGAGTGAAAGAGTAAGCTGAAAAATAAAGAAAAGTGCGAGCATAGGTTAACAAGTGATGAAGGATAAAATCAGACAGAGAGAAGAGGAAGACGGGCATGGGGTCACTGCTTGTGCCATCTTGCACACACTGATCAATATTTACAGCTTTAGGACGTGATTGTTAGCAACATAAAGACCTAAAGATATCATAAAGACACCACCGAGGAGATAAGAAATCTCTCTTTCCCTTTCTCTCATCTGTCTCTGTGTTTTGTTCGTCTTTCGCTCACGTTAAGATGCAGCGTGCACACCAAAGAGCTGCAGGGAGAGCAAACCAACAGAGACTGCTGGCTAGACAGACAGACAGACAGACGGACGGACGGACGGACGGACGGACAGGGGGAGGATGGAGCTGCCAGTCAGGCATTTCACAAAGAGACGAAGGACACTTTCAGAACCATGAAAATGCCAAACACTTTCTGGCTTCAGCATTTCAAATATGAGGATTTGCTGCTTTTCTCTATTAGATTTGGATTTTGGGCTGTTAGTTGGATTTTGGATATGTCACCTTGGGCTCAGGCACTGATTGTTCCCATGAGTGGCTCGCTGGAGTCTAATTTTTCACTATTTACTACATAATATTGATTAAACAGTTTAAACAAGCAGTTTTATTTAATTGTAAATTGAGTATCTTTTGATTTTAGACTGTTTGGTTGGATAAAAAACAACAGTGACAAACATTTGAAGACGTCACATTAAGCTCTGGGAAGTCTGATGGGCATTTTTTTTAATCTTTTTCTGACATTTTACTGAATAAACAACTAATAGGTGAATCAGAGATATGCAGCAATGAAGATAATCACTAGTTGCAGCCACACATGAAAACAAGAGGAGAGATCCACTGTAATTACGTCTGTCTCTGTTCTGCCAGTGGTGTGAGCGAAACTGATCCATTTAATGAAGCAGAAACCCGCAAAATCAAAGACTTTTGATAAAATCTGATTACAATCATGTCACAAACAGTGCGCTCGTTCATCCCCTGCTTCCAAGACATACTGGTGCTTTCCACCACTATAACATTCAGGGGGTGTGTCTATGGCCAGTGCAGAGGAAGAAATGGGTGGAAGAGACCAACTGAATAACAGAGTTTCATCAGAATAAAATGGGAATTAATTATGATTTTTTTGTCTCTGTCAGATCTGACAGAGGAGAATAGTAGCTTGCAGCTGAAGGTCTAACATACGGCTGGAGGGAGGACCATGTTTGACCATCTGCTACGAAGCGGCAGGAGGGGAGCTATGAATCTTGATTTTTTTTTCCTCCCTCTTTCTCTGTCTGCACCTTGCGTAATATCACTGATGCTTTTCAGACAGACAGACAGCCTGCAGCGGTGGAGTCCGTTGGGATTCACACAGCAGGTGGAGGTGGAGGTGATGGAGGGTCTTTGGGATTGCACAAATCAATAAAGGCATCAATGTGTTTTGTGCACATGAAATAGCTGCAGCTGGTGTTTCATGTCATTATTGTTGCATGCCTGTCTCTGTGTCTGTCTGTCCCTTTGACTGTGAAGAGGGAATGTGTTTGCATGAATGGACATCAGACATGGAGCCCAAACGCGCATGCAGGAGCGGACTGGGAGCACTGGGGCTCTTTGTCCGACCAGCACACACCAGCCCAGCCTCGGATGGATCATAACACCAGCTAATTACATTTATCCATTTGTGACTGGCGCTGGTGCTTAAATGCTGCCTCCACGCTGCTGAGTGTCTCATTAGTGGGAACAACCTCGGCATGCAGCCTTCTCACGACCCAGAAAGCCTCTCTGACTGACCGCCCTGGTTATTTCCAGCCCAGCCCTCCTCCGGTGCACAAATCACGAGCACGCAGTGTGGACGGTTCCAGGCAATGACTGAGACCAGTACAGTGAGACCTCATGGACTACATCTCGTGATGAATGCCAATCAACGTGGAGCTTGTGATCAACACGTTATTTGTGTGAGGGGAAACACCTAACCAAGCCCAGCTCATCTGCATATTGATTTTTAATAAGCACTGTTAGGATTAGGTTAACTCCAACAGCCGCGTCCTTGGATTGAGTTTATAGGCTCGTGACCACAATGTGCTGCCTCGAGCTGGTAGTTTTGATTTCTAACAATTCATTTTCACATGAATAATATCATCACTTGACTCGACAGCTCTTAAACATACGCGATTATGATGATTTGAACGTGCAGGAGTAGAAAAGAGTAGCCGGCTGCGTGGAGCTCCGGAGCCGCTTACCTTCACCGGGCAGCAGCGGAGCTGGAATCCGAGCGCAGAGCGAGGGAGGCCGGGGATGCTGCCGCCGCTGCTCCCTCTCCTCCTGGACGGAAGGAGGGATGGATGGATGGATGAAACGGTTACAGATCGGGTTTTCCGTCACTACGTTTTCCTCCGAAACCGAACCGACACGGGGCGGGGGGTGGTGAGGAGATGAAGCTGGGGGAGAAAAGCAAAGCAACGTAATCCTGGATGGTAATGGCTGTCCTATTCCTCCTGCTTTCCCCCTCTGTCTCTCTCCCTTCTCCTCTCTACAACCCCCACCAGCCCTCCTCTCTCTCTCTCTCTCTCTCTCTCTCTCTCTCTCTCTCTCTCTCTCTCTCTCTTCAGTGGGCTGTGTCCACGGATCCAACACTTAACCCATGCCTATTGAGCGTGTTAAATGTCGCGGAAATTGAAATTCAGGTTGTACTCCTGCGTCATCCGTGGCTCGCCGACACCCACTCACCCACACTTCAAATTCAGGGAGGAAAGGGGGAAAGAGGGCGTTCACGTGAGCATATTTGCAGCAGCTACTCATTCATATATCTCAGGATTACACAGGAAGCAGCGCTGGATCTGATCTGCGCTTTCACATCACCAGATAGTATTAATCTGGGTTTTTATAATCCCTCCACACACACACACACACACACACACACACCCACCCCCTCCTCCCTCTCCCAACAGCTGGAGGAAGAGAGGGAGTAGCTCAGAAAAAGCAAATTGATTACAGCTGGAGAGATGGAGAGGAGAGGGAGATTTGTGTTTGGGTTGTAGCTCCGATCAGGACTTCACAGGTTGGGCTGACCTTTGGTGGGATATACCAGACCACCAAGGGCCCCCACACTGAAGGGGCTGCATATTAAAGCAGCAGTAGGTAGAATTGGAGCAAATCTAATTTTAAAAACTTATTACCTCCAAGGAGGTTATGTTTTCACTGTTCATGATGCATTTGAATGACATTTTTTGGAGGGGTGGGATTTGGCACACTGAACAATCCCTTACATTTTGGTGGCGATCCGGATCATGATCCGGAGTCAGGATTGTTTTTTAAAGGATTTCAATCAGCCATAACATGAAGACCGCTGGGTATAACATGTGCAGTGTAACTGATGACTCCTGATCCAGACTACTTCCTTATGTACTGTGTAGACGCCATATTGTCACGTCAAACTCTGAGAAAGTGGAGTTGAGTTTGACCAAACCGCACTTGGTGATTGTTGGAAAGAGTAACGACGACGGTTCAGTTGAGTTTTATTTTGCTTCCGTCCAGTTTGAATGAAGTGTTTTACAATGCTCCACTACATACAGCTGGTCTCAACATAAACAAAAATACATGTGGATGATGGCACAAGCTGAACGATCCTACTCGGGCACCTTAGCGGAGGTCTGCGCTCTCCGAGTGCCATTTTAGTGTTTATAACACGGTCACTATATCCTGGCAGTCGTGCACGAGGCAGGTAAACACCCCCTATAACCTGTCTTCAAAGCTGCAATAATCAGTTTCTCAAATGAACAAGATGAACAGTAGCGATGTGCAAATTAGGGCTGTCAGTCGATTAAAATTTGTAATGGTCATTAATCGCATCGTGGTCCTTAGTTGATTGTGATTAATCGCAAATTAATCACACATTTTTTATCTGTTCAAAATGTACCTTAAAGGGAGATTTGTTAAGGATTCAATGCTCTTATTAACATGGGAGAGGACAAATACGCTACTTTATGTAAATATAACAACAACAGCTGTCAGTGTGCTGACTTGACTGTCTGTGATTATCATAAAGTGGCATAAAGAGGAGTCAGGGACCCCTGACATGACATGGACCGTTGTTTAGCCTTTAGATGTGACATTAATGGGTTATTTATGTTTTTGAGTTTCATATCTTGCCAGTGTCATCACTCACATTAGTGTCATTAAAACAAATTTGCCATAATTGTTATTATGGTTCAACTGTTACGACCCCAAGGTTTTATGAATATTTATTTCTGTATTTTGTGTTGTGCTGTAATGTGCTCTGTGCTGGATATTTTTGTTCGTGTGTGTTGGTACCTTCAGATGGGTTGGTGTTCACCATGTTTACTTCATGTTGTATTTACAACCTTTTAAGTGGAAAGCTTCTGAACGCTCTGAGTTCACGACTTGTGACGTGTTTGTTGACGTTGTTATAAATGGTGGAGCCCGTGGAAGTTCATTCATCGGTGCATAATAAGTTAATATTGTACAGTATATTGTAATTTTAGTCATATATTGTTTTTCTTGGTCATTTTATAATACGTCTGAGGAAAATGTTGATATTCTCAGCGAACTCATCTTTGTCCTCCGTCAGTGCGTCTTTGCATTTCCTGCATTTTGTTCAAGGCTTAAACACTTGAACGGCACACGTATCGTGTACACGGCCTACCATCTCGTAAACGTGGTAAACACGACCCCATGTGAAGGTAGCGTGTGTGTGTGTGTGTGTGTGTGTGTGATGGGCTGCAGGTGAGCTGGGCTGGGTGGCGGCCTTTTGCAGATTCAAAACGCCGGGCTCCTTCTGCCCCAGCAGGCTCTCCTTTCTCAACTGCCAGGAAGAAAGACACCAGCGAAACGTACTGACATTCACAAATATGAATATACAGCCCAGGTTTGGTAGGGGTAGGTAGCACTTTTGTTTAAACTTTTTTCTCCTGTTTTTTTGAGTTAGGTTAGTATTTGTCTTTTGTTTCTTTTTTTTTTTTAGTAGGTAAGTTTAGGTTGCTGAGCTCTGTTCTGTTTATTATTTTGGCTGTAGCCTACCCTGAAGATGAGTTAAATATGCCTTTAAAGGGCTGTAAATTCCTCGTTGCTGGTTGTTCTTGGGAGCTTGGGAGAGGGGAGCCTCAGTATTCATGTCGCGCCAGGGTTTCCCATAGGCCGGGTCGTAACACAGTATAGAGGAGGTCACTCTTCCTGATGAAACCGAAAATTAAAACCACACTGTGCAGTCCCCCTCAGCTCTACAGTGTTTCAAGCATCTTTCGGTTAATTGTCTTGGTTTTACAGCCCACAACAGAACTATTTCGGTTCATTCTCACATATAACTCCGTCATAGCATCTAAAAACCTCCACTACCCAGCAACATACAGCAGACACAGTTAGAGACTACACAGTGGAGCATTTAGCAGCTAAAGAGGAGTTGGAAGAGCTAAAAGAGATATAATGTTGGATTTAGATTCATCAAATGGCCAATAACACAACTCCAAATAAATGTTGACCTGTTTTAGTTATGTTATTTAGTTTAGTCATGCTTCCACAGTGATTAATGAAAAATGGTCTTGTGATCTCCGCCAGAAGATCATGAAATCAGTCGTGTGTGTGCATCTCTGCGTCTGTCCACAGCTAATCTCGCGTACTGCTGCACCAAAGCACATAACATTTTGGGCGCTCATATATGGCTGCATGCTCACAGGCTTACAAGTGATCACACAGCTGAGTGCATCGCTGGCGCTCAGTGAGACCTGTGAGACGTATGCCTACACAGAGCCGGTGCAGACATCTGCATGGGTTACAGTGAGAGCGTAAGCTAACTGTTGCGTGAGAAGTGCAAGTGAAAAATGTATCTGATACACTAGCAGACGGGGGGTCAGCCAGTTGTTACAGCAGTGGTTAGTAGAGATCTGCACTCTACTGAGGGCAGCTTTCTACTGTAGTATAGCTGACGCTGTCTGTCTTTTCCAAGACTTCTGGCCTCGGGTTGATATGGCACCGGGTCAACTGGCTATCACTGGGATTGCTGTGTTTGTTGGATAGTCCAGGATAGTCCAGACGCTCTCATCCTCCCATCGCAGTCGATCAGAGATCTGTGCTAACAGCCACTGACTGGCCACATGAACTGTGATGTTGAACACGGGGTAAAGTTTACCACTATCACTGCTCATTCTTTCATTTTCAGAACTGATTATAAGATTCATATAAAACTGAAGCATCTGACATGAATCTGCTGGTCAGTCACTGTGCCTTTGGCTGTGTACTCAGACTCACTTTACACAACTGAAACCTTGTACTAATGTGAGTCCTGGCTTTAGCAACGCTGCCGTAATTATCTGTAATTTTCAGTTTAATAAAGCCAAGTTGGATTTCAAGAGGACAATGAGGCCGACTGCTTTACTGTGTGTCAGCCGTCATGTGGAAAAACGTTTTCACTCACAGGGGCATGAAGTCAAAACCTTCAGTGGAGTTTAATGGATCAGATGTGACATCAAACTGAACTAGGCTACATCAGCATCAGTTTCTCTCCCTTTTACTTTGGCCTGAGGTTAACAGTCTGGCTATTCAGCTATTATTTCTATCTGCGTGATCTGAAATGGAAATGTATTTCTGTACTTCTGTACAGGCGTTGGGCAAAGCATTTCATTTTATTATTTCTTTTGTATGAACCAGGTTTTTCTGTTGTCATGCTGAACAGTTTTCAGCCTTGTATCCAGAATTATTACCAAAATAAAACAATTCATAATAAGTGGGCTTTTAGGATTTAGGTTTAGGGTTTTAGAAAATTCAAATTTTCCCATTTCTGCTCTTTTTTTTTGTGGACATTTAAGCTCAAAGCAATGAACAGTTTCATTTGTACGTTCAGAGAGTTCAGCCTGAGAATAAAAGGCAGACGCACCGCTACTGTTGAGGACTGAGGGGTAATGTCCTCTGTTAGTTTATGGAAATGAGTTAATGACCTGAAGGGGAGTTTACGTGCTACAATTTCACTCATATGACATGTTTAAGGCTGGTTATCATCATTTCATCATTTGTTGTTAAAAATGAAATACAATTAAATTAAATCAGTGTTGTCCACCAGAATTGAAAATAACACAACTGGCAGAAAATAATGTGAGATAAAACTGAAAGAAAATATAAACTGAACAAATAAAAACAGAAAATGTGATATTGAAGTGATCTTAAATACAACTAATAAAAGTTAACAGTATTTGGTTGATGGTCGGTACTAAATTGTCTTGGTTTGGTGAGGTCTGCTGGGAAAAAGAGTTTCCTAACATCCTAAAAGATTATTACCTCCGCCTTCGCCGGCATTTATCTGTCTGTTTATCTGTTTGTTTGTCTGTGTTCAAGATAACTCAAAAACTTATGGACAGATTTTGAAATTTTCAGGGTGTGTCGAAAATGTGAAAAGGAAGACCTGATTTAATTTTGGGGGTGATCCGGATCCTGGATTCTGGATCACTTTGAAATTTTCCTTAACATTGGGGTAAATGGGACCCAAAAAATTGTTTCTCAATATCTCTGGTAATTGTTGCCCAAAGCTCATGAAATTTGACTCAGGGATTTACAATGTGTACTTCTATCAAATCCCAAAGGCTGATCCAGATCTGATCCAGATGGCGGATTTTATAGCAATTTATATAAAAAATGGGGGTACTCTTACATTTTGGTGGACTGTGCATTTAATATTAGAGGTAGAGATTTCTAACTAGCGGCATTGTGTAGCTGAGACAATTCTGCATCTGAAGTATGTCAACGAATTTGATCCAGCTTTAATACTTGAAGAGACAGATCCAGAAGAAACCGCCAGGGGGAAACTATGGTGCTTGGCGGAGGTCTGCGCTCTCCGAGTGCTTTTCTAGTTCTACTTTCAATTTTAACTCAGATTTTTTTTTTTATTTTGTGCCAGTCACTTATGTAATTATGGTGGACAACACTCATTTCATTTAAATTTCACAAATGTGTCATATCAGTGTAAAGAATGTTAACTCCCCTTCAGGTCATTAACTCATTTCCATAAACTTACCGACTTCTAACTATGGCTGTCTGTCTATTAAAATATCTAATTGTGATTCATTGCAAATGAATCATATTTTTTTTTAAATCTGTTCAGAATGTATCTTAAACTGAGATTTGTCAAGTATTTAATAGTCTTATCAGCATGGGAGTGAACAAATATGCTGCTTCATGGAAATGTGTGTATATATTTATTATTGGAAATCAATAAACAACACAAAACAATGACAGATATTGTCCAGAAACCCTCACAGGTTCTGACTTTAGCATTTGCTCAAATCATAACATGTTAAACTGCAGCCCAACAGGCAACAACAGCTGTCAGTGTGTCAGAGTGCTGACTTGACTATGACTTGATCCAGACTGACTGGGACTATCATAAAGTGGGCATGTCTGTAAAGGGGAGACTGGTGGGGACCCAGAGAACCCATTTACATTCACACATCTGGAGGTCAGAGGTCAAGGGACCCCTTTGAAAATGGCCATGACAGTTTTACCTTTGATCACCTTTCGTTTGGAGCGTTATTTAACCTCCATCACAGCAACCTACTGTGACATGGTTGGTACCGATGGATTGCTCAGGTTTTCTAGTTTCATGTGATGGCTGAATTGCTTTAAAATTGAGTCTGCTACATCACAAGTTGTGTTTCATTAAGCCAGCCGTGCTTCTAACAAACTTAAATGCAGCCAGAGTTTAAATGTCAGAGAGACTGCTGAGGTTTCCCTCCTGTATTGTCTGAGCTCTTGGCTCCATCTTGTGGCGCCTCATAGAGCCTCCTAATCCCATCAGTCAGACTTAAACGCTGGTAATTGAATCGAGGATGTCAAAGAGCATCCACTCATATCAGTCTCTCATCGGTGTGGTCCAGCCGTCCCTGTGGACCATTTACTCCCTCAGTCCATTTAACGATTTACTCAGATTACGTCAGTGGGTGAAGAAAATGGACTGTACTTAAACCTCCATTCACAGCAGAGGCACAATGACACTGAATGAGGACCACAGCTGGAGGAAGGACATTAACTCGCTCATCAGCAGGCAGATAACAGAAAAACCTGTTGATTTGCTGTCAGAGGACGACTGATTTCTATTATCTGCTGTCTGCTTTTAATAATGAAAGCATGGAGTATTTAGGGCATTTTGAATCTATCACTTCCCTAATTAATAATAATTACTGACTGAGTGCTTATGATATTTAACTGAACAATAATTTTAGATTTTTATACCATTCTGGCAACTACTGTGTATTTAAAACACTTGTTGATCCCAATTCAGCATTTCATATTTACTCTCTTGCACTGTGGATATATGCTATATATTACACATCTTAATGCAGATGTGTGTGCATATTTTTTATATTCTCATATTATTTTTAGTACTTATATTTCTTATTTTACTTTTTTTGTTTATATTGTATGTTGCGTACTCCTTTATTTCTAGTTTCTTTCATTTCTTATGTTTATACAGTGCTGTGAAAAAGTAATCCCCCTTTTGGAAGGGCCTAGTCGAAGTCCAGACTTCAATCTGATTGAGATGCTGTGGCCTGACCTTAAACAGGCTGCTCATGCTCGAAAACCCTCCAGTGTGGCTGAATTAAAACAACTGTGTAAAGACGAGTGGCCCAAAACTCCTCCACAGTGATGTAAAAGACTCATCGCCAGTTATCGCCAAGAGTGGCACAGCCAGTTATTAGGTTTAGGGCGCAATTACTTTTTCAGTTTTTTTCCCCTTAAAAAATGAAATCATAATTTAAAAACTATATTTTGTATTTACTCGGGTTATCTTTGTCTGATATTAAAATTAGTTTGATGATCTGAAACATTGAAGTGTGACAAATATGCAAAAAAAATAAAAAATCAGGAAAGAAGCAAATACTTTTTCGCAGCACTGTATACGAGCGGCTGTACCGCCCCAATTTCGAATCAGAAACACATTCAGTCCACATTAGGCTTTTAGAGTAAACACATGAAACACTTCAACACAACAACAGAACAGCACGAAAGGATTAAACATTGTTAGAAATGAAAGTATTACGTATCATATAGTTTTATGGGCACATTTTCACACCATTCAGTCTGGTCTGCTTATGTTTATGCAAATGTTATATACTTTTATGATTTATATATTTTTTGTCGTGATGAATTATTCAGATTACATAGATATTTACTTGAGTAAAAGTTGAACAGAACCACACTGTAAAAATAGAAAAGACAAGAGGATATTCGATGATGACATTTATTTGTACAGGCGAACAGGAAATAGCGATATCTGATTTACTATAAACAAGAAGAGAACTGCGGACAGTTGCGAGTTCCCTCACGGTGACTGGTCGGCCTTGCCGGAGTGGCAGGGTGGCGGTGTGTAGGTCCCCTCCTTCACCATCTTGTCACGCTGCTGACGGATCGCATACAGCCTCTGGTGCTGCAGGGAGGAAGAGGAGAAGAGGTTAGTGTTGAGGCAGAAGAAAAGGAAAATAAAACCATTCAAGAGAACGTTCTGCGTCCCGCCACCTTCTTGTTTCTCTTTGTCTAACCCAAGGAGGACGAAGCCAAAGATAGCAGTGAATTTAACATTATTTTTTACTCCTTTCACCGTGTGAATTTCATAGAAACTGAAGAACTAGAGGAACAGCTCCCTACCTCAGTTCTGTGCTGTAATCATGCAGATTTCCGTTCAAATCATATTCGATGTTCACAATGAAAAATCCAGCAGAGACGCAGGCAGTCTTATCGGATATGCTCATCTTTTGCAACTGATGTTAAAAGGCTACATATACAGTAGTTAATCAACAACTAACATTTCAAGCTGAAGACATCCTCAGTGGACGGGAGAGTCATGTCAGACAAAAACTGACATTCATTTTAAGTCAGCACTTCATCTCCATCATGTTCTGAAAGAAAGAGAGGTGGCTGAGGGGCAGATCAGCAGGTCTGGACTGAGGCGAGGAAGCTCCTGCTGCTGCTGCACACTGACAATGAGCAGACTGTGGATCAGTCTGTCTCTTCTCTGCAGACACACAGTCATCAAGACTGACCTCAGTTCAGCTCAACGATCAGATGTGGGTGCTGTTTTTCTTTCTGAATACACTTCTATTATTAATGTCTAGTCATTTTTACCTTTGTAAACTGTATATTATTCCTATTTTAAACATACTCCTTTCTCTTCCTCTCTACAATCCATCACACTTATGTGCAGCTGCCACATAAGGGCTCCAAGCCATTGGGAGGCAATTACATCCAATACTTTCCTATTGAGTTTGTGAGAAACAATTAATTAAATTAAATTAATTACAAACTTCTGCTAAATTTTGGCATTAAAAAAGTGGCATGGTCATTTTCAAAGGGGTCCCTTGACCTCTGACCTCCAGATGTGTGAATGTAAATGGGTTCTCTGGGTCCCCACCAGTCTCCCCTTTACAGACATGCCCACTTTATGATAGTCCCAGTCAGTCTGGATCAAGTCATAGTCAAGTCAGCACTCTGACACACTGACAGCTGTTGTTGCCTGTTGAGCTGCAGTGTGCCATCAGCTTGCAATTGATATCCAATAATAAATATATACATATTTGCATAAAGCAGCATATTTGTCCACTCCCATGTTGATAAGAATAATAAATCCTTGACAAATTTCCCTTAATGGTACATTTTGAGCAGTTAAAATATGTGTGATAACTTTGTGATTAACTATGGACAATCATTCATTTAATCGCGATTAAATGTTTAAATGGACTGACAGCTCTGATTAGTGTTTGTTGTGGTCCAGGTTGGAGGTGCAGGCAGGGGACTTGGCTAAAGAATCAGCCCAGAGGGAGACAGGCAGTCTGGGAGCAGGGAGCGACTGTGCCAGCACCCGTGGAATGGCCGGATCCATCATCTCGTCCTACATACTACCTGACAGGTGACACTTGTCTCCGTCTGTGGTGTTTTGTGTCTTTGTCTCTGCCTCTGTTTGTTCCTTTTCCACACACACTGAGACTTTTGTTAGTTATCAGTTTGTTGTAATTAGTTGTGTATTTATGGGTGACTCATTTCAATGTCAAACTACAGTTGAACATATTTCCAAAATAATCCAGCAGCGTGCAAAAGTGGCTGCGAGTCTACATCCTCACCTGTGTGTTCTTAAAGGTCTGTATCGCTGTTGTTCAGTAATTTTAACATTAGACTGACTGGTTGGTTGTAAACCCTGTGTCCCTGCAGGGAGTGCACCAACCTGGAGATCCAGATAGACATCGAGACCAAACCCAGCCATCTCTGCCTGACCAGTGAAGAGGACCTAACCTCATCATTTTAAAGGTTAAATAACACTCTAAACTTAAACTAAATTTTGGCGAGGAAAAACTGGGTCCCTTGACCTCTGACCTCCAGATATGTGAATGTAAATGGATTCTCTGGGTACCCACCAGTCTGATGATCTATGATGATCCCAGTCAGTCTGGATCAAGTCATAGTCAAGTCAGCACTCTGACACACTGACAGCTGCTGTTGCCTGTTGAGCTGCAGTTTACCATGTTATGATTTGAGCATATTTTCATGCTAAAGTCAGAACCTGTGAGGGTTTCTGGACAATATTTGTCATTGTTTTGTGTTGTTAACTAATTTCCAATCATAAATATATACATACATTTGCATAAAGCAGCATATTTGCATACTTGAGTATTAAATACTTGACAAATCTCCCTTTAAGGTACATTTTGAACAGATAAAAAAGGATGATTAATTTCCGATTAATCACGATTAACTATTTACAATCATGTGATTAACCGTGATTTAATATTTGAATGGACTGACAGCCCTAATAAATAACATTTTTTTTTCTTTTTCTTCTTACTTTGTGTCAATATCTTTACAAGTGAGTAAGTGAGGATAGGTCCATTTAACAAAAATGGCATTATTGAACATCAAGTGCAGCCAACAGCAGTTGTCCCAGCTGTGTTCACAGCATGAACTTACACTGCCTGCTGGCATATTGATTCTTGTTTCCACTCTAATGGAAAATTATAGTGAGAGAGCTCAGTTTCAACATGAAAAGGACACAATGCAGTTTCTTAAACTATGACTGAGCAGTCAACGCTCCTATTCAAGAACACTTCAAAAGCTGCTCAATGCACACAGAAGTCATGGAGCATTCCCACCCAGACACTTACTGTCTTCTGCCTGTGCATGCACTCGTAGAAGTCCTCAAACTCCAGCTGGCACTCCTTCTTGGCGCGGGTCTGCCCGATGCCGTGAGCACATTCAATCCACTCCTTCTCGAAGGCGTGGCAGCGCGCAGCCCTCTTGTGGGGCTGCTGTCCGCTCTGCAGCAGCAGCCAGCTGTCCAAATTGATGCCGAGCCGCGACTGAAGGTCCACAAATGGCATGATTGCTGATGGAGGAGGAGACGGAGAGGAAAGAATAATGAGCAGAAAAGGATGTAGTGGAGAAGACAGAGGGAAGACACAGATTGGGGGAAGGCAGAACAGAGAGAATCATTAGCCTTGAAAAACTTAAACACAAAAAATGTTAAAGGATGGGAACAGCTGTGAAAAATACTGTTTTGACCACAAACGTGACCAGTGAGACACACCAACGACAAATCATGTCCCCAGACAAAATCTCCCTGGCAAAGGAAGGAACTTTTCAAGGAATCTGTATCTTTCAACATTAAGACTTGTTTAATATAATGTCAGAAATGTCTGTTGTATTTAAATTTCAAAACAAATTGTCAGCTGGTCTGGTTGAATCCTTGTTGTGATATAATATCCACATTTTGGGCTACTAACAAAGGCTGCAACCATTTTAAGTCACCTGCATTTAAAACTGCTATTTGCTTATAAGATTAGACAGAATACACTAAAAGAATAAAAGTAAAAAAAATAGAAAACTATACAAGAATATATAGCCAAAAATTCCCAAGTGATGGCGGTGATTAATAAGAGCAGAGTCAGTAAGTCTATGCCAACAGTGTACACCAGACTGATGACATGATTAAGCAGCACTTAGTGTTTGTCTATTAATATAGAAATTAAATATATAGAATATGTATTAACTACACTAATATATACGAACTACATCAATACTCTCAGGTCCCCAAAAACTACTTTTATTGTTGTTTATTGCACCACTTTATAACTGTTTACATTACCTGCATTTATATTTCCACTACCTGTACTTATAGTTTTCTATTATTGCACTATATGTTAGTACTTTGTCTTGTATCTTGTTCTGTACCTCTTTTCATATTTTGTTGTTTGGACCTTATGTTCTGTGCCGGAGAACAATGTCGTTCATCTGCAGTATGTACTGGACTGCGCTATAACGTTAATACAATAACAATACAATACAATAAAGTCTCTTATCTCTTGGTATGGGATATGAGATATAGTATATGGTGAAAGGCAGTCATAATATAACATAACATAATATATAGTATAGTTCTGCATCATAACGGAGTAGAATATCTAAGACAAAAGCAGTATAGTATTAGTATACTGTAATTTGATGTTCTTTGATAGATTCACCCAACCTACTCTTTCTCTCCAAGCGTAAAATATACAAATAAAGTATGTGTTATTTAAAATTCTTGTTATAATAAATCTGAAATAACTCTTTTATCCTTCATTGCGGATGCCTGATCGTACGATTAGCCAGTTAGCAAACAGCTAGCTAGCGTTTAACGTTAGCTAATAGCTAGGTGGCTAATCTCTTCTGTAAAATACCTCAATGTGAACACTTAACACACATTTCAGTCAATAATACACATATTAACTCAGACTTTCCTAGAAATCTGTGCCGGTCGGATATTTGCAATCATGTCTGCTAACGTCGTGTCAGATGCCGAGTCTCCTTCAACGCCAGCTTGTTCCTCTTAACCACAGGACGCCATTACGCTGTTTACCTCCGGCTGCTATTTTCAAACAACAGATAAACTCTGGACTGTGTTAATGTCTGTCACGCGTTGTTAAAATACCGACATTAAACAGAAAACACCTGCATTTACCGTGTTTGGTTGGGTTCACTTTAACCTTCCTCCGACTCCACGCGTGTCACTTTACGGCTGAGCAAAATACGACCGTAAAATGAGAGGCTGTGTCGTGAAGAGACGCGACTGTGCTACGTAGAGGTTTTCTTAACGGCGCATCACCGCCCCCTGCTGGGTTAAATATGCAGTAAAACACATAGAAGTACACCCCAACAGAGGTGGAAGAAGTAGCACATTCAAGTCAAAGTACTAATACCACAGTGTACTAATACTCTGTTAACAAAGTCTGCTAAAAATCCTGCATTCAAAATCTGACCCAAGTAAACGTACAAAAGTAGCCTATTAGCATTAAAATATACTTAAAGTACCTAAAGTAAAAGTACTAATTATGCAGAATGGCACATTTCAGAATCTTATGTATTATTGGATTATAATTATTGATAAATTAATGTACATATCACATGAATTCACCTGGTAAAGGTGGATACAGGTGTAATTACTTTATTGTTATTAGTGTTATTTATTGTTGTGTAAATTAATATATAATATATCACATTTTATTTGTTGATTTTATTTTTGTATTAATAACATGAATCTATAAAGTTAGTAGTAACTAAATGTATGAAATTAACATAAATGGTATAAAGTAGCACAAAATAAGTAAAATACAAGTACCTAAAATTGTACTCACAATTGCACAATTGTATATACTTTATATACAACACACTTAATAGGTCCCACTCTCCAGCAGTTTTTATGTACTTATAAGCATTACCTATTTACTTATTTGTGGCTATATATTGCACATCTTGATACAAATACTTTTATATATCTCCCATTTCTTCTGTTCTTATATATTATTTTAATTTCATTACTTACTTCTATTTTCTTACATGTATTGTGTTTATATTGTAGCATTATGTCCTTAATTTACATGCTACTCCTTCATTTCTATTTCCTTACATTTCTTATGTTTATATAAGAGCAACTGTAATAATCCAATTCCCCCCTGGGGATCAATAAAGTATTACTGATTCTGATATATGTGTATACTTCTCATACACATGTATACATGCCTATGCTGTAGCATATATAACCACCTGCTTCATGTATACAAAGTAGTACTTGACCCATTCACATATATATATTTGGATCTTTTAGAGTTTTTGTGCGTTTGATCAGAGGAGCATTGTTTGGACTGTGGAAACATAATCCAAAAACAATATGTATTTTTTTTAAGAGGTGTGCTCTTCTTGTGGACATATGTGTGCATTGATGTTTAATTTGAACACAAATTATGACTTTTTTTTTAAAAACACACTGCATGTTTTGATTCAAAATAAACTGTTGAAAAGCAGTTATTAAAAAATTACATCTAGTTTTTTGGAATAATTTTTCTTACCAATATTTTGCCCACTTTCATATTGTCATGACTTATCCGCTTGTTTCAAAATTGCAATATTTTCTAAATGATTTCTGTTACTATGCAATTATTCAAACTGTATCTGACCCAAAACGTCACAGCTTTCATTAGTTTTTCTCCTTCACAGCACAACTGACAACAACCATGAGCTTTGGTGCAACATCAGATTGTGTTTATTTTTTTTTCCCCAAATGACCACAAGTCGTCTTTCACAGTCCTGCATGTCCAACCCCACACAGGGCAGGGCTTTAACAGTGACAGGAAATACACAAACAATATAATAACACTTAAATATTGCTATCTATATTCTCTAAAACCTTTTCAGATAAGGACAGGACACCTGTGTTCTTAATGGGACATTTCCATTAACACTCATTCAGACTCTTTCAGGAAGTTTCCGTCCGTGGTACATTCGTGTGTTTTCTCACAGGCAGGCAGGCAGAAACAAGTGGTGGGCACAGAACAAACAAAGCACTGCCGAGTTATAAAAGCAGCTAAATCCATTAAGCTACTCTGAGATGAAAAAGGTTCCCAAGTCGATTCCCTTGCAGATGAAGGGAAAACCTGGTTGGAACACCTGAAAACTGAAGCACAGAGGTGATACAAAGCTAAGAAAGCTAGTGAGTATGATTTATCGGCATCAATATCTGAAGTGTTTGGCTCCAAAAGCGAAACAGACTTTTAAAAGATGATAGAGTAAAATATGAAAAATAAGATAATTACAGTCCTTGGATTACTGATAAAAACTCCTCGGATGCCCCTGACGTTTAAAAACACTGAATGATGAACTGATATAGAAAGCATTAAGTTGTGGTTATATGTTGTTTTGGAGCCAAATGCTTCTTTATACATCCAACATAAAAGGCCTTCTGGTAGCTGATTGGTTTTGGTTGTACCACAGACTTTTGTATGCAACTCAAGTCACTTGTAGAAAAAAAAAAAAGATGAATAGCAACAAAAAAGAAGATAAATACGGTAAATTCAGATAAAGTGCACAAGTGCTCATTCAAAAAACAAAGTGTGACAAATACATTCATCAGGAGTCCATTCATTCCTTCATTCACTCACAGCCGTGTGGGTCAGACAGCCGGTTAGCACTAAACCAGAGCCAGTCCTGTTGGTGTGTGTTGTGTTGGTCAGTGTCTATAAGGCAGCCGACTGTCACGCGGCGGTCCAGTCACGACACACACCAGAACCGCACGGTGACAGAGTTCTGACAGTGACCAGAACGAGCGGCGTCGGGTTTCGCAACGATCTCGTTAACAGCTGAAAGAATCCATCAGTGAATCGAAGTCATCAACGGCTAGTTGATCAATCGATTAACTGTTTCATTATTGTTGTAAGCCGACAGATTCCAGCTTCTCCAGGCTGAGGATCTGCTGTTTTTCTTTGTCATATATGATAGTGAAGTGGTTTTCTTTGGGGTTTTGGACTGTTGGTCAAAGAAATGAAGTAATTACATCTGGAAAATTACAGTAGGTGTTTTTCACTGTTTTCTAACAGTTTCATTTTATTCATTTTGTGGACATTGGACTGAATCTTTGATATCTATTCTGTCAAACATTTCTGGACTGTCCTCAACTGTTCAAAATGTCTGAGTGTGTAAAAGGTCCTTCACTGTCACAGACTAGAATAGATCGGTTTCTCTCTGGCCTCGTCTCGTCATTGTCAGAACTCAGTCATTTGTTTCTGTACATCAAAACTTTCATTTTGTGTCCCCATGTCCTCCTCTTCCTCCTCCTCCACCTCCTCTGTGCAGGGAAAGTGAGATTCTAGTGCAGCTTCATCCTCCAAAGTAAACTATAGCTTCCACCAGTGTAACAGAAACTCACTGCCCTTTGAAACCTTTCACACGAGGCATGGCTCATGCAGACTCATGCACGCAGCAAATGATACAATTTCAAGGTCATCTGAATATAAATAGAGGAAAAAGAAGAAAATAAAGCCACGATAGTCAAGTACAAAGTCCACATTCATTCACACATCGTTAGAAACATCCCCTTCGTCCTCAACTAACATCTGTCTTCCCTCTGCTGTGCTCGGTGATGTTTCACCTTATTTCAGAATTGCAATATTTCTTTTTGAAAATTTGTACCTCTTTTTTTTCTTTTTGCTTAAGTAGCCAAGGCATTTTGCACCAAGGAGTAAACATAAATCATCATCTTATAAATCTCAGAGGTAGAACCCTGACAATGTACTCAGTGAGGAGATTGACAGGTACATAGATAAGACAGACAGACAGACGAAAGTAAACGAACCCTGTCTGTGTTTAAGACGGCGTCTGTGAGTCGCAAAAGCAGCAAACGAGAGATGACAAAAGAGAAAAAAGCTATGAAGTAAAGGAGAGCTCAGGTGGATCTGTCAGGGGGATTGTTTTTTTTTTTTTTTTTTTTGTGCAATCCTGGGTGCCGCTGCTCTCTCAGACGTAGAGGATGACGTTGCTGTCTGCGGGACAGTGAAGGCCTTCGGAGGGGTTCAGGGCTCGGCAGGAGGGGGGCTGCTGGCCGGCCGCCAGGTGGCAGCTCTTCGGGTGAGGCGAGTCACAGTCGTCTGACGTCAGCTCGGCGATGTCGTCCGATTGAGTGTCCGACATCTCCAGGTCACTGCGGATGCTCTCCGGCTGAGCCAGGGTGACGTCTCTGAGCCCCTCCCTGATTGACACTCCCGGGGACAGTCCCAACACGGAGCCTGACAAAGCCCCGCCCCTCCTGGAGCTGCAGTCCTGAGGCTCCTCCACGCCTGAGACGGTCGCCATGGCAGCGGAGCCCGGAGGCGGGGTTAGGTCCTCTTCACTGGTCAGGCAGAGATGGCTGGGTTTGGTCTCGATGTCCACCTGGATCTCCAGGTTGGTGCACTCCCTGCAGGGACACGGGGTTTACGACCAGTTAGTCTACTGTTAAAACTACTGAACAACGGCGGTTCAGACATCGAAGGACACACAGATGAGGAAGTAGATTTGCAGCCACTTTTGCACTCTGCTGGACTATTTTGGAAATATGTTCAACTGTAGTTTGACTTTGAAATTAGTCACTCATAAATATACAACTAACAAAAGTCTCAGTGTGTGTGGAAAAAAATGGAAGCAGAGACAAAAACATAACACCTCAGACAAAGACAAAAGTGTCACCTGTCAGGTAGTGTGTAGGACGAGATGATGGATCCGGCCATTCCACGGGTGCTGGCACAGTCGCTCCCTGCTCCCAGACTGCCTGTCTCCCTCTGGGCTGATTCTTTAGCCAACTCCCCTGCCTGCACCTCCAACCTGGACCACAACAAACACTCATATTAATCAGGGTTGTCAGTTTATTCAGATATCTAATTGCAATTAATTGCATGGTTGTCAATGGGTACCGTACCAAACCGTACCGTTTGTCAAGTATTTAATACTCTTATCAACATGGGAGTACACAAATATGCTGCTTTATGCAAATGCTACAAGCTAAACATTGCAAGTTGTGGACTTGCAAGAAATTAGTGGCGTTAAAAGAAATTTGCATTAACGTCTTATTGCGTCAGCTTACTTTAATCAACAACATCACCTCGTAGCCTGCTATCAATACTGAATGAGGGCAAAAAAATACACCATTGGACATTACCAAATATTCAGGTCAGGTTTTCACCGCCACAGGTTAGTTTGTTTTTATGACAATCAGCCGAAAAACTTCATACTTTATGAACAAACGTTCATGTAATTTGAGGGACAACTAAGTAACTACTACATAGCTTATGTATTTAGATAACTATTGCTTTTTTGGACACAATTCTGTTGACTTGACTTCAAGGGTCAAGAAAAAAATGTAAAGGTGCAGTGTGTGGGATTTGGCGCCATCTAGTGGCGAGGCTGCAGATCACAACCAAATGAAAGTTGGTTTGTCTCTTCTGGGCGACTGTAGAAACATGGTGGACTCCGGGCAGAGGAGCTGCTCCTTATGTACAGCTCACTCTAAGGTTACGAAAACACAACCAGTCTTATTTTCAGGTGATTATACACTAAAGAAAATATACTTATTAATATTATTTTCCAGATTTGTCAATAGAGCCCCCTAAATGCTACACACTGTTCCTGGAGAGAAAAATATAGCATTCATTTATCCATATCACCCATTTCTTAAAATAGGTAAAAAAAATATCTTAGTTTGGAAACTACTTTTAAACTTGAGTGAAGCGTGGCTCAGTGACTTCATCCCTTCTCCTCACCTGCTGTACTTGCCGGTGCGGCTTCCCACGGCTCCGCCTGCCAGGGTGTTAAAGTGGGGCGTGTCGCCCAGCGTCCCCGGGGCCACGGAGAGCCCCTCGCTGGGGGAGGTGGTGCTCAGACCGCTGACCGCCCCGTCCAGGCTGCTCTCGCCGAGACTCGGGGACTTGAGGGCTCGCCAGGCATCCGCCACTGTAGGATCAGATTCAAGATATTCTTTAAGATCTGGTAAAATAATGGCCTGCTACTCCACTGTGCAGGAAATGCCTGGCGTCCTCACCTGTGATCGGACCATCGTCCTCATCAAAGTCGATGCGTACACCTCGTCCCTTCCCTCTGCTGACACCACAGCCTCCTCCTCGACACAGAGAAATGGGCACCACGCCGTACACGTAGGCCAGCATGATGGGCACACCGATACCTGACAAGGGACAGACACAGTCACACAGTTAGCAAATTTAGATGTGAACTTTTAACTGTTCACATATAAACTTTTAACTTGTTTGTTGAGCTTCAGAGGACACTGAAGAAAAAAAGATTTCTTGTGTCCTTGAATAACTGTGTTTGAATATCTGCTCTGGCTACATGTGGCCTTACACAAAGAAACAACATTCAGTGATTCAAGCCTGCATCTTTAAAATGTATTTTTTGTTCATTGCATAAAAGCATTAATCCCCAAAGCATGCTGCATTTTCCACGTTGTAAAGAAGCTCTCTCCTAAGACTGTCTAGACGATGACATACAAACGGTGCTTTGGCCGTCAGCCTGTGAGATTCACGGTGCATAATAGATGGCGGCCTTGTCGAGTTCCTTACCGACGCTGACAGCTGCGATGACGGGGGCGGTGATGATCGACAGGGCCACGCCTCCTGTGATGGCCAGGTTCCTCCGGTGACGAGACGTCTTCTTCAGCTCGTAGTGGGCGTGGATCTGCAGCAGGACACAGGGAGGGAGGTCAGAGCTACAGCTGAACACAGGCAGGGTCGGGTGGAGGTTAAAGGTTGGACTTACGTTTATAATGACGAGAACATAAATGTGTGTAGATGATTCACTTCAGCACTCCATGGTTACTAATAAACATACAGCCATGCTGAGTAAATGCAAATAATGTAGTAATAATAAGTAGGCAGAACATATAAGCTTTCAGCATATTGTAATTCAAGTACTCTGAGAGAAAACTAGACTTCTGCACCTCCTCATGGCTGTTTTCAGGCTTTAAAAAATCTAGCCTGTGACAGAAACCTTTGACCAATCACAGGTCATTTCAGAGACGGAGCGTTCCTATTGGCTGTTCCTTCAACGGCAGCAGCTGTCAGTCACTCAGTCAAATTAGGCAGCACTGATCAAATATGAATCAATATTCTGTTACTGTAATGTCAATTTCTCTCAAATGTTTTCAGAAACATCTTGTAGTTAATGTTTAGCTGTAAAATGAGAAAGTTTGCTCCAGCTGGTTGGTGGTGTTTGGTGTTTCCTCAACTGATCTCAACATGGCTGCCAGGTCACAAACTTTCATGATTTTTAAATCATATTTCCTCTGACCTGCCTACCCCAGTTTTAAGGCTGCACAAGTAGGACTGATGATTTCTACAGTTACAGTATTGACATCAGCTTCACTCCGCCAACTCCAGCTTTAACTCTTTACCTTTAAAGTAAAGTAATCTCTGCAGATCCAATAATTTGGTTTATGTTGGACCTGTTTTGTGATGAACAATTCATCCACCAAGCAATTGGTGCAAACAGTTTGTTATTTTTTTATTATGTATTTCCAAGACATTTTGTGTAAATTTGACCATTTCACCAGTCAGACTGTCAACCACATAAACACATGCAGATGATTTGAGATTACATTATTTAGCTTGGATCATACCAGGAAAAATATATGGTTTTGGTGTCTATGTTATCATATAACCAGAAAGTTAAAAATAAAAATGTATTCTTGTACAACTATAGCGAGCAGAGCGAGGAAGAAAAATAAATGGTTTGGTCCGCTGCCCTGCAGCCGCCATCTTTGTTTCCTCCAGACTCTGTGAAGGCTGCAGAAAGGTCTAAACAAAAAGTTTGTTTCTTCTGATCATTTATTTTCAGTCATGCTTTCAATGCTATCACCACACGGCCAGAAATGTAACTTTGGAGAAATGGTGAATCCATCTGTATTTTATGCAAATTCAAAGTATATAAAATATCAGAATCAATGAAAAAAACCCAACCTATATTCTGAGACTCCATGGAAATACTGGTCAGTATTAAATGCTTATCACAGTTAAATATTTTAATCAGTTGACAGCCCGAGTCATAGAGACACAAGTCTGCTTCACTTGACTCAGTCAGTAGGTCTCTGACTACGACAACTAAACCTCCTCAACACCCGGGAGGTTTGAACATGAAGGAAACAGTGTGAGTGTGTGAGCTGCTGCATCTGAGGCTCCAGTTAATCGAACTAGTTAAGAGTTGTGTCAGATTTTCAAAAGGCTGAAATGTTAATGTGCACTTCCACTGTTCTCCACAAGAGAGCGTTACAGAGCGTTAATGTGCGGCCTAATGCCCATTGTCATTCAATTCCTCTTGTTGCCATTTTTGTCTCTAATAATAAATCACAACTAAATAAAAAAAAAATGACAAAGTCATATCATCATCACATCATATTTATGGAGACAGAAGAGGGATTTCAGCACATCTGCATGTTTTAGAAAACCCATGCTTTTACTTTTTAAGGCCCTTTAGGATTTCTACTTCATACATACTGCAGATTTTACACCAATTTAACTGCCAAGATAATGAAACGAACGAAATGCTCACATTTCAAATGGAAGATGTGAAGTTGTCCACTCAAAGAGGAGAACAAGAAACTCACTATATCTGCTCCCATTCATTTCTTATGAATAAATTCATTTACTTTATTTCAGTTGCTTTAAATTCCAGCTCTGCTCTATAAATATGTCGGGATCTCTGTCTTATGTCAAAAACACCTCAACATAAAACTTAGAAGAAAGTTGGAAACATTTCTTAAGGTATTCATTAAAACATTTAAGAGATTTTAGTAACTTCAAGACCTTAAATTTAGACAAACTGAGATGTTTTAAAGACCCTAATTGAACCCAAACTCTGTCCTGGAAAGGTTTTAATTTTGAAGTGGTGAAGTCTTTAGGTCCATGTGATTGTTGCTGTGAGTGGAAACCATTCTGTGGTCCTCAAAGGAACTGAAAGTGCTCTCTGTTATTTCTAGAAAACATTTAACACTGTGTTAAAAAACGAGGACGGCTTACTGAAACTGAAAGAGGTTTTCATTTTGCAATGCCGTGAATTCCAGATAATCACCAGAGGAGGAGGATTGTGAAAGAATGACTGTGGCAGCGCTGTAAACTATTTGTGTGTGTTGCCACAACGCTGAGGTTTTCCACTTCTGGTTTCTGTAGCTGAAGATAAACGTCAAGTGAACTGACCATAGAGATTAAACTCAGTATGAAGGACGTCTTAGTCAGCTGCAAACAGAGGCAACGATGACAGGAAACGGCTGTTACTATCAGTGTGCACTTCTAATGTTTATAGTTTCATATACAGACAATGTGCCAGATCAAGATTATGAACCTAATGTTTCATAATCTGTTCCTCTTAAAGGGGAACTACACATACATGCTAATCCTATGGTCGAAGGCAGCCCAAAAATATTAGGAAACATGAACAACTGTGTCCCAGATCCAAAAACTAGAGCGCTAAATTTCAAACTTGTGAAGTCATAGGGTATAAAGTGTGGAGCTGCTCCATCGACACTGAATGGGGACAGATGTTCTAGATGACACTGAGAGCACACAGGAGAACGTCCTGAGTATATGGGAACGTTTTCTGTTTCACAATGAGATCACTACAACTATAAAAAAGAAAAACTCAGTCTCCCATTCATTGTCTATGGAGCAGCTCCAGACTTTATACCTGATGACATGACCAGTTTCAGACTTACTTCTCTGGTTTCTGGCTTTGAGAGAGAGGAGCTCACGCTCACCAATACTGATCAAACTTTCCTAGAGCATGGAAACAACATATTGTACATTGAATTGTACATTTAGGTGGTGTTCCCCTTTAAAAAGTCCCCTTGTGATCTCTACTTCATTTTCACAACTTATTCCAATTTATAAACTGGATTTAGTTTGCCTTAAAAGGTGAAAGTTTGCAACCATTAACAAAAGTAAAATAACATCAAATCCAAAACAGTCAAGTCACCAAAACTAAACAATTAAGAATGAAAACTATATATATATCTATAAAAAGGGGTTACATGTATGTTAGATTGTGTTTTATGTAGAGTTTGTCTTGTGTAGCATTTCACTTCAGGCTGTGGACTAACTAAACAAGGTCAATGTGTATTTTAATCATTTCAACTGAAACTGAACAAACCGGAGGAAAAAGAAAAAAGTCAACCGTACACTTGATGAAAAAACAATAAAAACTAACTGAAAAAAGAGAAAAAGAAAAACAACAGCAGCCGATCTGATCCTGCTGATTTCTCTGAAGTTATATTTTAAATAACAAACATGCAGCCATTTCAGTTTTTGTGTTTTCTCTACGATTAAATCTTGAAACCACGACAGGATCATTTAAAGGTCAAAGCATTGCATTCGTTAGCTGAAGCTTGTTCCTCTCTGAGGGTCTCTCACCTTACGGCCGACGTAAACGGGGATGCCGATGACCATGGCGGGGACGGCGATCCCGGCGATGAGGGTGATGCCCACTGGAGCTCCGATCAGGGTGCCCAGCTGCCACAAAATCTTCTTCTTCCTGCTCCACGGCTTCTTCCCCCAGAACGTACAGCCAGATGGACTGATGGAAGGGAAACCCAGAGGGAGGGATGAAGGAGGAAGGGAGATGGGAAAACAGTGAAGAAATTAAGGTTTCCATTTTCACATCTGTGGAATCTAAAAACACTGATATAAAAAGTGAAATACGAGCGTTGGGTACCTGAGGTAGTGCAGGTCAGAGATCTCCTTCATGCAGAGCCAGCAGAACTCGCAGCCGCAGACGGCGCAGGTCATGTGATTGCAGCTCCCATCGTTCATCTTGATGATGTAGGCACCACAGCGAGGGCAGGGCTTGATGTCATCAGCTGGGGACACAAAGGACTTTCACACTCAGTGACGTCACTCACATCAAGACATGAGGTGGTGATGTGAGATGAAGCTTCATGAGGCGCTGAAGCTCCTCCAAAAAAGTTCATTTCAGGAGGCTTCATCTGGGCTTCATGTGGACACTAAACCACCTAATGGTCAATATAATAGGCAGATATATTCCAGATGTGAGGCAGTGGTTTAACCAGGCAGTGGGCAGTGAATGTGCTTGTGTAACTATATGAAAATGATAGAGGCGAGACTTTATTTGTTTTTATTCATGAACAATAATTTCTCAACTGTGTTTCGTCTTCACAGACGTCATTGGTTTATAAGCCTTGATACTCGCTTCCTGGATTAATGGACACACGCTCTGAAGCCTCGGCACAGCACGAAAAATCACTAACATGAAGGTTTGAAAGATATTTGTTTCTTTTATTTCCTTTTTCTTCAAGTGGTTAAAAAGTTGGTGAGGAATATTTCGACACAGTAGGAAATATGATTATTGGCTTTCCCGTCGAGAGAGTTAGATGAGATTGATAGCACCCCTGTTGTTCATACAGACAATATGAAGCTGGAACCAGAAACCTGATTACTTAGCTTAGCATGAGGACTGGAAACTGGGGAAAGTTTTCACTAGGCGACGACCACGTTTTGGTATTTTTACACTTTGGTTCGTGTACAAATTAAAACAAGATTTAAGGTGTTAGTGAGCTTTAGCTGGTAAGTGGATTTTGTTGGACAGAGCCAGGCTGGCTGTTTCCCCCGGTTTCTATTATGATAATCTAAGCTAACAAGCCACTGGCTGTTGATTCACATTTATCCGATATGAGATTCATATCGGATAAATGTGAATCTGATGTTGTGAAACTCATCTGTGCAACTTCTAAACATAAGCGATGACTCAGAGAGACAATTCAGTTTTTAAAGTGTTCAATGAAATTATGCATATAGTGTATTGGTAAATCTCAAATATCTCTTTTTATAACCAGCTAAAAATATTACACCACTTAAACATAACCTGAATGTTTTCATATGGTATAGATATCGTGTATATACAGCTTCGAAAGTCAAGAAGGTTAAAAATTCCTCCAAATAGGATCAATCCAAAAAAAAAAAATAAAATCCTTGAATGAGTAAGTTTTTATAACCGGCTAAAAATACTACACCGCTCTGAAATGTAAGAGAAACAAAGGTCCCATCTAGTTCGTTTTTCCTCCCGTCTCCTGGCAGCTAAATCAAAGCCCATTAGAGTAATGCATCAGTTTGTCCTCTAATGTATTTTAAAGGAGAGAAAGCCAAGAAGCCACCAAAAAAGTCAATTTAGTGTGTTTGATGCTGGGAAAGCTGCCTGCTCTTTGAAGGGCATTTTGGCATTTGAACTTGAAGAGACTCTGGCAGGTCTGTTTCTGTGTGTGTGTGTGTGTGTGTGTGTGTGTGTGTGTGTGTGCTATTTTTTGTGTACTTCTGCAATCTGCTGACACACTTTCTTGTCCTCCCTTTCGTCTGCTCCTATCTTATCTCTCTTTCCTTCTCCTCTCTCTCTCCCCTGTCCCCTTATATCTCTCTATATCCCGCTGACTAATCAGCAGGTATACCCGAATTTCCCTCCAGGGATTAATAAAGGTTCATCTTATCTTATCTTAGGTATGAACAGACAGACAGACAGACAGACAGGGAGCGGCCTGGGGTTTATGAGTCAGTTTCGGTCTTCTGGCTTGTCGTCAGTCCTTCAGAATACTTGGCAGAGAGAGGCAGACTGGAAGTGGTGAATTAAGGGAAGATAGAGAGAAGAGACTGAGGACAGCTGGAGGGATTTAATTAATAGACTTTTAATAAAAAAGGAATTAATGACACACATACACACATGTATGGGTGTTGGCACGTACCTACACGGATGTTTGTAGAGATGTTTGTATCTATTATCACCACAAGTGAATCAAAGGACGACCTCCACATTTTGGGAAATACACAGTTTTGCTCTCTTGCAGAGAGTTAGATAAGAGGATCAATAATCCATATCACTATCATGTGTGTGCTGTAAACATGAAACTACAGCCAGGACACAGTTAGCTTACCAAAAAGACTGGAAACATGGGGAAACAGCGAGCCTGGCTCTCTCCAGGTAACAAAATCTGCCTAAAGCTCACTGATGATTAACATCAAATTTTTCCCTTCAGCATTTTAAAAATATGTCTGTCAGTGTGTAAAAGTACAGGTTGTGTTCCTGAATATCTACAATACAGAGCAGTTGTTAAAGGCATTAATGCAACTTGAGTTGTTTAGGTTGTAGTGGGCTCAGTCTTAAAGTTAGAGTTAAGACGGCATCATGTGAAACTAGAAACTGGCATGACCATTTTCCCCCTGACCTCTGACCTCCAGATGTGTGAATGTAAATGGGTTCTCTGGGTCCCCACCAGTCTCCCCTTTACAGACATGCCCACTTTATGATAGTCCCAGTCAGTCTGGATCAAGTCATAGTCAAGTCAGCACTCTGACACACTGACAGCTGTTGTTGCCTGTTGGGCTGCAGTTTGTTATGTTATGATTTGAGCATATTGTTATGCTAAAGTCAGAACCTGAGAGGGTTTCTGGACTATATTTGTCAATGTTTTGTGCTATTAATTGATTTGCAACAATAAATACATATATTTGCATATTTGCCCACTCCCATAATGATGAGTATTAAATACTTGACAATCTCCCTGTAAGGTACATTTTGAACAGATAATTTGTGATTAATCCCGAATAACTGTAACAATCATGCAATTAATCACATTTAAATATTTGAATCATTTGACAACTTGTAAAAATAAACTCTTGATTTGTCTTTCTTCTAGTACCTCCGCTTAGGACAATATCCAATAATAAAAAATAAATAAATATGAAAGAAAATCTGTCATCCTTTATGTAGGGGCATGACACTCAGTCATGGAGACACCCGCACAGACAAAAATGTGTGATTCATTTGTGATTCATTTGCGATTGATTAATCGTGATTAAGTATTTGAATTGACTGACTGTGTCACAAGTGAGTTTTTCAGCAGCATACTGTATATCTTATTATAACACTGTGCAAATTCAGTGAAAATAAGGAACATGTCTGCATGTTACAAATGTAGTCTGCACTAACGGAGTGTTACTCTGTATTTGAACTGGACTAAGGTCAGAAATTTTTAGAAAGGTCAGAAAGTTTCGATACATAAATGTTATGATGACATTTTTAAATGCTGTACGACCAGAAGCAGGGTGCTGCCGTCAGGAAACTATCGAGAGGAGAAACTGTGATATAAATAGTGTCTCATGCTCGTTTGAATGCTGCTCGCGGTGGGAATGTCGGGGAGTCGGTGGAGCAGATGCGAGACTCAGCGCTCTGACAGACTGACATGTGATAAAGACTGACAGGCAGAGACGCACAGAGATCTCAGAGGTGTGAAGTAATATTTTCAGAAACACAGACCGAAGCGCACACACATCTGCACGATGTGTGAATGTGTGTGGATCTGACTATGGCTACTCCTGATCCCATCACTCTCCTGGGAGGCTGAGGGGTGTGTTGTGGACTCACCGGGTCCCTGCTCCTGTGTGTAGCTGGGTGAATGGTTGCTGTGGGTGTGCAGGGATTGCGCCCTCTGTTGGCGGGCCGAGTCGCAGGTCTGGTTGGGGTGCCAGGCCTGTTTGCAGTGGTAGCAGAACTCGGCACCGCATCCCTCTCTGCGACACACCAACCTGGGACAGCTGGCACAGCCCGAGGCGATCACGGCAAATCTGACAGGAAGAGACAGACAAAAACAGGACGGTTGAATCATGTGGTAACTGAAGAAATGGTGAAGTCAAAAAACAGACAAAACTGCTGAGAATTATGAGATGAAAAGGGACAACCCTACAGTATATTAAAGGAACAGTGTGTAGGATTTAAGTTGTTTGTTTTCATTAGTGTATAATCACTTCAAACTAAGAATCATTGTGTTTTTGTAAGCTTAGAATGAGCCCTTCATATCTACATAGGGAGCGGGTCCTCTTCATGGAGTCCGCCATGTTGCTCTGCCATGTTTCTACAGTAGCTCAGAGTGGACAAACCAAACACTGTCTCTGGAGACAGCCTTTCACATTTTTGTTCCTCGAAGGCCACCGTAGCTCTCCGACACACTTGTTAAACTGTGGTAATGTGATCCGTAGCTAAACCGTGGTACCACCAGCTGCCGCCTGACTTCCGTGACACCTAAAGTAGTGTTTTTGTAGTGAGGATGACCTCTGAGTGAGGCGAACAACTTTACCATGGTTTTGCAGTCGTTGGCTCACAGTACCACAGTATTGGAAAGGGAGCAGCAGGTGGAGGGGTACTCAGTTGGTTTCAATCTGCAACCACACCACTACATGGCACCAAATCCCACACTTCATTGAGTGCTCAAGGGATGGTATTTTTGCAGGCTAACCAGCAAGTTAGCATCGCCCTGGTTCCCTCAACAAAGAGCCAACTGGGTTTTCCATTGGGTTTCTGACTATTACAGAAAATAAGCTCTGTGGCAAACACACGATTATGATGTTTACACGTTCTGTAAAATAATCTTCACAAACATTTTTATGATTTTTAAAGCATAAATGCAATCAGCAGAAGAAAAAGCTAACGTTAGGTGATAGACGAACTACATCACTGTCCCATGATGATGACGTTTAGTCGACTCATTGAGCCATTTATTTGCCACTGACTTATTTAAGACACATAAAAGCTTCAAAATTCATGAGTGGGATATTTACTGATGTATTTCATGTCATAGAGCAATACTTTAAAATCTCTTCAGCTTGTGCTAACAGACATTACTTCAGCCATCTAACTAAAAACCCATTGACTTCCAGATGAGGGAAAGCTAAAATGCTAACTTGTTTCTGGGTTCTGGGACTCATTCCTGTATCAATTTCTGACACTGAATCACAAGAAATATGAAAGTGTTGTTAGTGCTGCTGATCCCGCTGAGAGTCATCTAAAACTGAGCAGCCACTTGCAGCTTGTGAGCTCAACCAAGTTGAACCTACGCTAATAAAGTCCAGCAGGCCAAAGATATTTCAGTCAGATATTTTTTTCACTCAAACCAGAGCTGTGAATTCTTGGCTGACATTCGACCGGTGCTGAGAGGACTCCAAAGAGATGCCCATGTTGCCATCACACCCTCATTAAATAACAGCAACATTTCAGACCAAATTAAAAATGTTTCAGAGTCAATAGATTCCCACTGTCCGGTGAACCTTGACATACAAATTTGTACCAGTGACTAATTGGATGAAATGGATAAATCTATCATATAGCTGTACTTCACAAGTCCAAACTTATCATGACTTTGCTCTGCCAGAGTATAAACTTCTCCAAAGTAGCATGGTTTACCATCAGTCATGAGACAGAAATCAAAATGTGACCATCAGTATCCGCACCAAAATTCCCGACAATCCATCCAATAATTGATTTCACTTAAAACCATGACTGTCAACCGGTGGCGCCAGAGGAAAAGTCAGGGATCAATAACATCAGTAAGAATGGATGTCTGTATCAAATTTCCCGACAATCCATCCAGTAATTGTTGGGATATTTCCAATTTTTCTGTCATGTCAGCCATAAGAACATGATAAGATTATATGAGGTTTTCTGTCCCCTGGTCACATCTTAACTAAAATTATTTCATTTTACCCTTTTCCACACTGTATAACAGTATTACATACATATTTTCTTGCCAGGATATGATGCGAAATATTACATATCTGAGACGTAACTTTAGAAACGCAGCAAACTGTTAACTCAACCGAAGTTTCTAAGAGATGAAGATCTCCATTCGGCCACTAATGGGCACAAAACAGAGCCTGGAAGCTCTCTACAGGCTGAGAGGAGAGAGAACATTTGATCAATGGCGTAATCACTTAGTAACATCGTTGAGAGAGGAGGGGACAGAGACAGGATGAGGTCAAACAATATGGATTTCACAAGGTTCAATACTGAGAAAGGAGACAGAGAGGAGCGTGAATCCAGCAGTGATGGAGTGATTGTGACACAAAGGTTTACAGACGAGGTATTAAAAAGGTCCAACCAGCAGGTCATTTGAATTTTAATTCTTTTATGGATTTTCTTTTAATTAAACAAAGTGCTATGAATCATAAGAAAGTAGCAGAAACGTTCATAAATCTCACAACAAGAAATCACCTACACAAACCACTTCTTCCTCAGCCTGTGGTCAAACTTTCTGCCGAACTTCACTGACATTTCTTATGTTTTTGAAACATCCTTTCGACTACCAAACAAGGCAGACAGAAAACTAATCTAGCTTTCTCTGTGGAGGTAAAAACTTCATAAAGAATACATTTTCTCAGTGCAACCCTGCATGGTAAATATAGCAAAAAGGGTGTCATCTTATAACGGTAAGGACAAAAAAGGCAATTACAGAGAGAAAGAGAGACTGAAAGAGAGGCTATCAATCACTGGAGAAATCACAAAGGAGGCCAGTCATCAAATACTGTCACCAAGCTAAGTGGGAGAAAACATGTTGGAGGAGTGATAACAAAAGCAGACGGGGATTTTAACATTTTCTGCCTTTTTGACGATGCCAGTTTTCTGCTGTTAGTCGAGCATTCAAGTTGTACTATTAATTAAAAGAAGGGAGAAGAGTGTGGAAGAAGTGAGAACATGACAAACTTATAATTGTTTTGGCACGCCTCCAACACGCCGGCTCCGACATGTCGCTCATTACCAGCTCTTCCAACAGCGTGACAGGCCCGGTATCAGAGGAGACAGGAGTTTGCTTCCTCGGGACAAGATGAGACAAGAAGTGGCATTCCTGCAGAGACGCTTCCCCCTTTGAATCTGTGAGGATTTAGACATCACCTCTGTCTCAAAACAGCTGCAAAAACGTTTTCTTAAAATTATCCACCCCATTTTCAGCAGGCCTCAAAAGGTCAAATGGTAACTAAACTCACTCAATGCTTAAATAACTGTAGAGACTTTTGATTCAACAAAGGGAAACAAAAACAGAGATGCCAATTTTGCATTTTTTTTTTCTGCAACATCAGCGCTCTGGTTCAAGCTTGTCTAAACAGAAACAGGACAGCAGATGGTCAGACAAGGAATGAGCAAGCTCTTCACAAGAAAGCCAACTTCTTAACCATGCCCTTCTTTAAAAACTCTGCCCGCTGTGTGAAAACCAAAGTCCTACATTTATATTGTAACTTTCTCCTGTACTTACACAGTGAGGTCACACAGGGTTTATATGTATTCGTGTCCTTAAAATCTACACAGTAATAAAAAAAGAAAGCAGTCTAGACTAGAATATAACAACCAGCGCAGAAGGAGCACAAAGGATTTTACAATTCATCCTGGGGTGAACTATGACTGTCTGGACCATGGCAATAGTTCAGATAATTCAGTCTGGACCAGCTCAGAGGCAGATCGACAGACCCGAAAAGCAACTAGAGAAAAGAGGAAGATGTGTGTGTTTGTGCTCATCATCTGGACTTGTTGCGGTACAAAGCACAGGTTGCCACGACAGCTTTTTCCTGGGAGAGCATCCCACGTCACAGCAGCTTCGCAACTGGTGGATTTTGATGCTGCGCTGAGAGCAATTCAGGCCGACATTTCCAGGATGGGAGAGGGAAGAAAAAGAGACAAACAGAGAAAGAGATAAAACAAAAGGATGGAAGAGGGGGCATGTGAGATCATGAGCTGAGATGAAAATTTGGAATACAACAAGACAGATTGAGGGGAAAGAGGCGGAGGAGAGGGATGAGAGGCGGAGGAGTTTTATGAGTGCTGACATGCTGCGTGTTGAGAGGAAACGTGCACAGACAGTCCCGTCAGTGTTCAGCTCCACCAAGAGCCACCTGGGAGTCCTGCTGGGCCTGTGAATGCAGCGCTACAACACACACACGCACACATGCACACTAATAGCAGGCTGTATTTAACATCAGGATGAACTGAATGGGCACCAGTCTGACACAGAAACATGAAAAACACATTATGCGTCAGTCAGCAGTAAATGCACAAAATCCAGAACAATGACACACATGCACATGTACACCGAGTCCAGAGTGAGTATGTACTATATTGATCTGTTTAATTAAGTCCCAACTCCTGTTACCCCTGGCAACGCTCCCTCTATGCCGCATCGATAGTCGCCATAGCAACTGACAGCCAGAGGAGACGGCACTCTTTGTTCTCAATCACACGGGCCGAGACCTTATTGGTCGGATGAGACGAGCAGGTCAGACGTGTTATGATGATGAAGATGAGAAGTCAGACACATTTACCAGCTGTGGATTTTCCAGAGTTTAGTGGGTCATTTTGATTTTTTGTAGCAAAAAAAAACACTGAAATCAAAAGACAGAGGATGCCATTGTCTGTTTATTGTGTGTAACGTGTCACTGTTTTGGTTTTAGACCCGGAAAAGGCTTCTACATTCACTGGACTTTGCCATGTGAGCATTTCTGATGCACACTGAGGTTTCTTTCATAGACTAGTGTAGTGGGCGTAACCCACTGGTTTGAGGACTACTGTTCTGAAGCTTCGAGTTCGCCATTTTGGCCGTCACCATCTTGGTTTTTTGCAAGCAATAGTGACATGAGAGGGTGGAGCTAAGTGCAACTGAATGCTGAATAATTGCTGAATGCTACAGACCTACCAAAAAACCAAAGAACTAAAAACACACCGTGAAAGGGTTAAAGGTCTAAGATGAAAACATGGCCAACTCCCAGATCGAGCAATGCCATGCATGCAACCTGTCAGTCACAAGGTAGCCCCACCCTAAAGTATCGCCCACTTTATGGTCTATCTGACTCTAATTGGGACCATAATTTACTAAATGAACGTCAGACGAGACTTGAAACTTCTGAACAATCTGACTTTATTTTTGCAACCAGAGTCGCCTCCTGCTGGCCATTGGAAAAAAGTTTTAGACATTATTGTGTTAGCTTCACTTTTCAGACCTGTTTCTGAGTTATAATATTTTAAGGTTTATTTTTACAGAGTCCAGCAGCCAAGGATAATCATCTCCTTGGAAAATGTTCTCCCCTTTAAGGGGTCCCAGGCCCCAAAAGGTTTGGGGACCCCTGTTCTAGAGAACAGCTGCCTGTTGGATCTAAACGGTCTGTGTTTATATTCCACTTGTCATGTACATTGTTTACTGGATATCTCTCGAAAGAGATAAGATACAAAAACCAGGTCACATTTGCATAACTTTCCCACAAGTGGGCCAATATACAACACACACACACACACACACACACACACACACACACACACACACACACACACACACAATAGGGCCTTTTTCTCCATTCACAGTTATTCACACATATTTCACTGTTTCTGTGGAAGCAACCTCTCCGGTGACCAACAGTCTGAAGCTGTAGCTGGCAGGGTGTGTGTGTGTGTGTGTGTGTGTGTGTGTGTGTGTGTGTGTGTGTGTGTGTGTGTGTGTGTGTGTGTGTACAGAGCCGGGACTGTTTGTGGTGAATAATAATTTGGACTAAGTCAACTTGTCTGATGTAAAGAGGTGGTGAGTCACTGCTGGCGTCAGACAGGATGGTCCTGGTAAGTATGTAGGTCAGCACAGCAGTCAACCTCTCCTACAATGATACTGCTGCAAACACAGGTACCAGGTACTGACTTATATCCACCCCCTGTATGTTTGTCTTTACCTACCTACATAACCTTCATAAACCACTAAAATTGCATTTTTTTTCTATGAGGTATAGCCAGAATGTCTCCCTCCACTCTGGCCTCACAGACAAAGGCTCAGAGTTTATTTTACACAAGTTTTAAGTCATAAAATCATACAAAAATAGTGTGTGAGAAACAGAGGAAGCATCCTGTGGAAGGACTGAGCCAAGAGGATCATTAACAGGCTCTACCTAAAACAATATTAACTATATCGATCCAAGAAATGCTTCCAGTGGTTCATTTTCATCCCCACTGGGAGAAAAATAATCCCTCCCACAGACTTGTTCAGTCTGAACACAGTAGCTACAAAAACAAGAAGCTGTAAGGACAGAAATGGATGCTCACGTGGTTCTAACAGTGACAGCAGAGGACTGACACATTACAGTCAGTTAAAACAGCAGACCCAGTTAATATGAAAACACTGCCACATACCTCAGACGTTTGTCATGTAATGTATTACAGATACTAATACAGTAATTCACACTCATTTTGGGTGCATTTTACTACTTCTGAATTCAAGTTTTACCTTGTAAAAGAAAAAGATTTTGGTGTGATTCATGTGACATGCTGCCTTGAATTATGGATACACCCCGTTAGATCCAGAGATTCGTCTCCTAGTAAACATAACAAACTTCAAACTGAGTCAGAGATCCAGACAGTTCATTGACATAGTCGGATTCCCCCCTCTATATCTAAATGGATATCAAAGTGTATGCATTTAGAGGAAATCACGTACTGTATGCCCTGAAAGTCAGATATGATGTATTTTTGAGGATCTGGCAGACTTTTATTGAATGCATGGAAACATTACGTCTATGTGGATTCACTATAACCTTTACACTGATTCCAATGTAGACCAATATATACTTACGTATGTAAGTTGTACTGTTTTTGCATGTTTGAAAACATTAAAATTTCTTTTAAAATCTCATAGCCATCGTTTATTCTCCCCAACAGATGCCCTACCATTTTAAAAATACAGTAGTTTAAAGACTCTCTATAGTTTCCCTCTGTCTCTGTTGTGATAAGATAAGATAAGATAAGATATTCCTTTATTAGTCCCACAGTGGGGAAATTCACAATATAATCTGAGCTTCTCCATGATTTGTTGATACAGTTGGGCCGGCCATGTCTTTTAATGCATATTGTGCACGTGAGCGTGGCCCACTGGCTCGCTGACAGCTGCCACTCTGCACTTGGCTGATAAAGAGCAATGGTGTCATCATGAGAGCTCAGCGGCCACACTCTGGTTAACACTGGTAGCCCTGTCAGCAGTGTTGCTGCTGTTAGCACCGTCAGCTGCTGTGAGCACCGTCAGCTGTAGCCGCTGGCTCAGCCGTCATTGAGAGCCGTGTGGACGCAGTAGAAATGCTCTGAGGTTTGAGTTTAGCACCTAGAAAACCTTGGGAATCCATCCAACCACGTCAAAGAGCTTAACACTCCAAACTTATGCTTATTTTGGCGAGGAAAAACTGGCATGGCCATTTTTCAAGGAGTTTTTTTTTTTCAAGGAGAGTCAAGTCAGCACACTGACACACTGACAGCTGTTGTTGTTGTTGCAGTTTGTCATGTTATGATTTGAGCATCTTATTTATGCTAAAGTCAGAACCTGTGAGGGTTTCTGGACAATATTTGTCATTATTTTGTGTTGTTAATTGATTTCTAATAATAAATATACACATACATTTCCATAAAAGCAGCATATTTGTCCACTCCCATGTTGGTAAGAGTTTTAAATACTTAACAAATCTCCCTTTAAGGTTCATTTTGAACAGATAATTTGTGATTAATCACGAATAACTATGAACAATCATGCAATTAATCACGATTAAATATTTGAATCATTTGACAACTTGTAAAAATAAACTCCTGATTTTAACTCGATGTGTCTTTCCTCTAGTACCTCCGCCTAGGACAATATCCAATAATCAAAAATAAATTGAGAAATATGAAAGGAAATCTTTCATCCTTTATGTAGGGGCATGACACTCTCATGGAGACACCAAAACAAACAGAAATGCACCGACATAAAGGTACATATAGACCGATTTATGCAACGATACCACACAGACACTTTGGGCCTTCCCCGACGACGATCAGTATTACTGTACAAAACCACAGAAGAAAAACACAATATACACAATAAACACAATATCTGCGTTCCTCCTTCCCACACACACACACACACACACACACACACACACACACACAGTGAATCACTCCTGCTTTCTATGATGAAACAAACGCCTCCAGTTTGTTCCAGAAACCTAATGGGAGCTTCTCTACCTCCAAACCCACCTGACTCTCCCCTCCTCCGACCACAAGGCCCTCTAACCCAGTTACACTTTCAGATTCGGCTTCCTCGTCTTTCTGTTTCTCTAACAGAGAAGGTCACGCTGGTTCCTGTTGTCTTTAACCCATTACAGCTGCTGGCCTCATAATAATCATATACAACAGCCAGCTTCTCATTAGCAACGCTACCAAACACTTATGTGAGCTAGTAACCGATGACTTCTTCAGTCTAAACCAGATCAAGCTGTGACATTTCAATCTGTATGTACACTGACTTTATTTGTACTAAGAAACTGAACGACAGTAAGTTATTAATATAATTCACCATTTATGTCATGGGAATTAATTAAAGGTATTTATTTCTAACCATTTTAATATTGTTTATTTATTAGCATATGTATAAATCATGTGTATGTGTATATTACTATAATATTGGGTATTTGTAAGCATGCATATATAATGTTTTTATGTATAAAATATTAAAAACTTGATAAAAATGTAGTTGTCAAATTTTATAGATATGAAAACTACCTCCTGCTTTTAATCAAACATCTGTCCCAGACAATGAAATGCTTACAGCTTTACGACATTTTCACTACTTGTTTCAGTCATACTGATTTAGTTTGTGTTTTCTGACATTTACTTATTTCCATCCATCCATCTGTAACCGCTATCCCATCTGGGGTTACGGAGCTGACATTGTGTGATGGTGGGTTCACCCTGAACAAGTCGCCAGACTCTCAAAGGGCTGACACATAGACACATTCACGCTCACATTCACACCTTCGGGTAGAGTCAGCCACAAACCTAACCTGCATGTCTCTGCATGTCTTTGAACTGTGGGACCGTGCACCCTATTAACTTATTTGTTTTTGTTAATTATGCGAGGTGATTTTGCTCAAGTTCATTTCAGTCCCAGGACAAACCTTGGAGCAGGTGGCCGATGAATGCTTAGAGCTATTTGTGTTTGTCTGCTTAATCTCTGATCAGGGGTTTTGATAATATCACAGAAACAGGAAGATGGAAACACACAAAGCTGAAACTGGCACAGATCAGCACCTTAAAAGCTTAATCTAACTTCGATAACGATTATAAGTTAAGATAAATCTTAACCCCAGCTCTGACCTGTGACTTGTCCTTTTTTTCCTATGAGGACTGGCCAGATTGTCCTCATTATACTCACACAGTCCACTGAAGTAGTGCTGAAACAATAAGACCATTAATCTAGAATGACGGACCAAAAAATAATTGTCAATAATTTTGGTAATCTATGAAAAGTCTAAAATATCAAACCTGCTGGTTCCAGCTTCTCAAATGCAATTATATGCTGCTTTTCCTTTTTTAAAAAGAATGATTACAAGTCAAATATCATGTCAAAAACAAGCGATTTCAAGATGCCAGCTAGTGACAGGCCCCTTTCTATCATTTTAAATACTACTGAATGATTCATCGCAAAGAAATTAGTTGCAACCCAACAGTAAACACAAACAAAATAAGTCTGAGACATAATGTAGCAGATTAAATGTACTTGATAATATCATAGAAACACAAAGATTGCTGAAATGAGCACAGATGAAGAAGATGAAGAGGACAGCAGTGAGACCATCATGGACAGTGTCTTACCCGCAGTCAGGCGCCGGGCACCATCGGCAGTCTGGATCGGAGGCGAGGCACCTCCGCAGCAGGAACTCCTCATACTTCTCCAGCAGGGCCGCGTCATCCAAGATGTCCGCCACCTGTCGCGGGGCCAGTCTCTCGGCACATTCGGGGCAGCTGAGCTGAACTCGACTCTCTGTGATTTCGATGCGGAGGTACTGCCGCAGGCAGCAGAGGCAGGAGCGGTGGCTGCACCCCAGCAGCTCAGGGAGCTGGTCGGCGGGCTGGCGCACCAGGCACAGGGGGCACTCCAGGAGGTTTGCCTCCCCAGAAGAAGGAGCTCCACCCAGGGACGGCTGGCTGGAGGAGAGTGGCTTTGAGGGGGTGCTGGAGGCGGCATCCTGGGGGGTCGTGGTGGCGGTGGTGGTGGTCGTCATGGGCGTGGCAGAGGCTGCGGCAGGTGCTGAGCTCAAGGCAGTAGGGAGAAGCTGTTGTTGTGTGTGGTGATGATGGGCTAAAGGGGTGGCAGCTCCTCCTTTGGGGCCCCTGGCCCCCCGAGAGCCCCGTTTGCTGTGGAAGAGGCTGTGAAAGGAGATGCGGCCCTGGCGTTTGCCCGCCGCACGGCACTTAGGGTTGGGGACGCCGCTCACCGAGGAGTGAGGCGACTCTGAGTCCTTTTCTGATCCCATTTTTGCAGAAGAGACACAAGGGGCCGGTTATTGTCCCCTGAACACACAAAAGTATCGCAGAGGGACACTCAGCTACACAAAAACACACTGACACACACACACAAAGGAGTATTTGTCACCTTGTACGAGCCAAACTGGAATGCAAATGCTACTCGAGCTCTTGTTTGAGAAACTTCCTTTTATGAGAAACAAACCGCTATCAGGAAAAGACAGAGGGAGATAACGGTGATGTAAGAACAGAAAATGAAAGAGATTGCGCAAGTTCAAAGTGAAGGCAAAAATCCCCGTCGGCTCTCAGAGTTTCTCTCAAACTTAGCGGTCAAAAGGTTCAGAAAGAAGAGAAAGCAGCCAGTCTTTCATCTCCCAGGCAGACGTCGAGGTGAAATGATTAATGTCTGCTCCAATGAATGACTCTCCTTAAAAACAGAGAGTCAAAAAGAAGAAAACAGAAACATCCACAGAGCAGAGTTCAGCGTGAACACTGTGATAATTCCTCGGTTCGGGCTTAACTCTCTTCAGCTGTATTCAGAGCCTGTTCGCCGCTCGTCTTCCTCTCGTTCCTGTTCAACGCCGGTCTCTCTGAACGGTCCTTTCTGTCAGGAAGAAGAGAGCAGGAAGTTAGCACAAAGAGCATGCTCAGTATGACACACTCCTCTCTCTCTCTCTTTGCTCGTCCTGGGTTTCAATTTGATCATTAACTCTTGTGACCCTCCACTGACGATCCATCTGTGCTGATTACATTTAAATACACACACCGACTCATACATGCAAGTTAATGCTACACTATACAGTACGGTACGTGTGAAATAGCCGTGATTAAGAGGTTAACTTCAACACACCAACTACAACACATGACATCATCAACCAGTCTGATCAATCATGTGTTCATGTGAAACCAGTCTCTCTCTATCTCTCTCCATCACGCTGAGCACAACGAGCTCTTCCTCCACTTCACACTGCGCTGCTAGTGCCGTTGCCATGGTGACGCTCACTATGAGCGAGGCAAACAGCGACCCACTCTGACTTTGGCACTTATGTATACGTGCACACACTCTCTCTATATATATATAGAAAAATATACACACATTTCTAAATCTTAAAAACACGTTCAAACCTGTGAATGAACACACACTGAAAATCATCAGTCACATACATTCCATGTACAGTACTGTATGTGTGTGTATGTATATATGTATATATATATATATATATATATATATATATACACACACACACACATACACACACACATACACTACAAATGAAACGTGATAATTATGCCACACACACACACACACACACACACACACACACACACACACACACAATTACCGTACGTCCTGTGTCCTCACTACAATTACAGGCTGTGTGAGCTAATGTTAAGGAGTGTGTGTAAGACATACTGAACAGCTCTTATGTGTTATTAGTACGTTGCATGTTATGCTTTAATTATACATTTATTTTTTGTTGCTGCGTGCGAATGTTGTGACTGCTGTGTTTGAAATTCAGCTGAAGGGTTACATGGTTGCTAATGGGCTGAAAAAAACTCAAATTTCATGAGAGAATGCGTAAAATTGCATCAGCGAGCCGAAACAAGACATTTCAGAGAAGGTTTCTCTGCAGCACAAACAGGAAAATATCAATTACAATTACAATACACTAAATCAATACTAAACAGAATGTGAAGGACTCAAAAAGCATTTATGTTTTCTGGTTTTCTCTCTCTGGGCAGCAAATAATGAACTGATGCAGTATACAGTATGTCAGAGCATTCAGGAGATAGAGAGTCCCTCCCCTCCAGTGGACCACCATGGGACCTTATTTCAGAAAAAATATTAACGGTAGTCAATGGCAACAGACAAATATTTTTTTGGTCCCGTTTGAATTGTTTCATGAATCACACATATGATGTTTGACCTTAAAGGGAGATTTATCAAGTATTTAAAACTCTTATCATCATGGGAGCAGACAAATATGCTGCTTTATGCAAATGTATGTGTATATTTATTATTGGAAATCAATTAACAACACAAAAAATGACAAATATTGTCCAGAAACCCTCACAGGTTCTGACTTTAGTAGAAAAAATATGCTCCAACCAGAACATGGCAAACTGCAGCCCAACAGACAACAACAGCTGTCAGTGTGTCAGAGTGCTGACTTGACTATGACTTGATCCAGACTGACTAGGACTATCATAAAGTGGACATGTCTGTAAAGGGGAAACTGGTGGGGACCCAGAGAACCCATTTACATTCACACATCTGGAGGTCAAAGGACTCCTTTGAAAATGGCTATGCTAGGTTTTCCTCACCAGCATTCAGCATTGGTTTGAATGTTATTTAACCTCCTTCATGACAAGCTAGTCTGACCTGGTTGGTACCAGTGGATTCCTGAGGTTTTCATCATGGTCTATAAAATCCTCATATGTTTGCAGTGCCACCGTCTTGTGTGAACCACGTATCTTTAAAAGGTCAACTTTTGCTAGCTTTAACCTCAGTGTGATGATTCACCCTGATTCCTCAACACTGATGCTTCTGCAGCCTTTAGACAGATGTGTGACAGTGATAACGTACGTTACAGCTCCAACACGCTGCAGGAAGAGGAAGGAAAATCAGTAAAGGAGGAGGATTTCCACCGGTAGACGGAGTAAACGGTGAAACCTACATACTGTACAAACACAACCATTTAAACGGTTGCCATGGCAGCATCACTCATCTTCTCCACGAGGTCAAACTGGGTCTTAATGAAATGTGTGTAAGTGTATAAAAAGCCTGCAGTTCCTAAATATACCCTCCAACCGGCTGAGTTTGTAAAAGCCCTCTGCTCTGCTGCCCCCGAGCATCACTCACACACACAAAGGCTGCCATCTGTGACACTGTGACAGCGTGTGTGTGTGTGTGTGTGTGTGTGTGTGTGTGTGTGTGTGTGTGTGTGTGTGTGTAGCTTTCATCCTCTTCTCATTTGGCCCACTGATCAGTGCTCCTGGTGAAACTTTAATCCTGTGTCAAATCTCTAATGTTGTTTCGTGATAACAATCAACACCCTGATGAAGAGACACCTCTGACATCTCTAACAGATGTCTCCCATGACAACACACACACGCCTGCACAACTTTATTTTGATAAAGATTTCCTGCCTGTCCAAAGACGGGACATCAAACGAGACACATTTCTTCATCTTGTGTCAGATCTCTTTATCTGCTCACTTGTTTCTCACAGTTAGGACTGTAGCTCTGCTTCATTGCTTCAGTTTGATTCATGTCTCCCAGAAGCCTGAAGTCTACGTACACGTAGCACATTCAGGTATAAAAATACTTACAAAGTGGATTTTTAAAAGCCTGTTGAAGATTTTGATGCATCACTGCAAGAAAAGCACCGGTGTTTTTCAAACATTTAATACTGACTGTCGGCCTTGGTGTGGTGCATGCTGATCAATGGAATGGGACAGCTGATTGAATTGAGCCCTTGTTAATAACGTTATCCCTTCCCCCCGTGGTTTCCCTGCTGTGACAAGCCCAACTGTTGGCTTTGATAAAAGTTCATATTACAGCTGTCAAATGATTCAAACATTTAATCGGGGTTAATCAAATTATTGTTCATAGTTGATTGAGATTAATCGTAAATTAATCACACATTTTTATCTGTTCAAAATGTACCTTAAAGGGAGATTTAGAAGCATTATTTGATCATCATGTGAGAGGGCAAATATGCTGCTTGATGCAAACATATGTATATATTTATTAATAGAAATCAATTAGCAACACAAGACAATAACAAGTATTGTCCAGAAACCCTCTCAGGTTCTGAATTTAGCATAAAAATCTGCTCAAATCATAACATGGTGAACTGCAGCCCAACAGGCAACAACAGCTGTCAGTGTGTCAGAGTGCTGACTTGACTATGACTTGATCCAGACTGACTGGGATTATCATAAAGTGGTCATGTCTGTAAAGGGGGGACTGGTGGGGACCCAGAGAACCCATTTACATTCACACATCTGGAGGTCAGAGGTCAAAGGACTCCTTTGAAAATGGCCAACAGTTTTTCCTCACCAAAATTTAGAGTAAGCTCTGAGCGTTATTCAGCTAGTGTGACATGACTGATGTGATTCCTTCGGTTTTCTACTCATATGATACCAGCAGCTTCACTATTTTACAGCTTTCAAACTGAGCCTGCTACGACCTCTGAAAGATTGGCAGCCTGTCAAATTTCTAAGAGGTTAATTAAAAATCTCAAGTTGCATTAACGCATTTAACAAATAAATGGCATTAAGATTAATTTGCATTAACGTGTTATTATCATGGTAACTTTGACAGCCCGAGTCTATATGTTTTTGGGTTCTAACTGAAATGTGTCCATATAACACACAGTAACAAAAACTGTCAAATACCAGAAGTTGGCATCAAATGTCTGGTCAGGGTTTAGAGTTAAATGTAAGACTTTTTAATGCCACGGAGAATAAAATACCAGTTTCACAATCACACTAATCAAAGCATGAAAATATGAAGGAAAACCAGTAAGGATGATCAACCCATGCTCATCCCATACTTAGGGGTCAGGACCCCTTGGTGCCGTTGGGTAGCCCTTCGCCATTGTGAATTCAAACAAATCTACATGGTTATGTTTAGGAAAACATCGTGGTTTGGGTTAAAATCAGTAGGGAAGCTGACTTTTGGCTTCACATTGGACACAAACAGTGCTGTCCTGGGTCAATGTCCTGTGGTTTTTGTAGTTCCTGATTTAAATGCTTGGTAGCTGACTGATCGCTGCCATTTTGTCGATAACTACCATGTGGTTCTGTGAGGACATTCACATGGTGCAAAATGTGCACTGATGATTGAATAAGGATGCTTATTTTCTAAGTGATAGGATAGATAAATACATCATATGAGAGAAGGAGGAACTGAGTGAGTGAGTGAGTGAGTGAGTGAGTGAGTGAGTGAGTGAGTGAGTGAGTGTGTGTGTGTGTGTGTTGTGATCATCATGTGGCTGTTTGGCAGATCTGGTCTGAACAGCCTGAGAACTTCACAATCTGGACTTGATTTGTTATCAACATGCTCACACGCGCACTTTGTTCCACACTGTCCTCCTACTCCACTGCTGCTCAGTTCAGCACACACACACACACACACACACACACACACACACACACACACACACACACACACACACACACACACACACTAACACTCCTCTTCTACACTCTCTCTGCACTGGCAAAGCATTTCTCTTTTTACTACTCGTTCTTTCAATGTCAAATCTCTCCTCCTTTCTTTCTTTCTTTCTTTCTTTCTTTCTTTGTCTCTCTCCTCTCTCTCTCTCTCTCTCTCTCTCTCTCTCTCTCTCTCTCTCTCTCTCTCTCTCTGTAGATAAACATCATGCAACATGAAAGGTAACTCAAATCAAGATTAAACTGTTGTCTGGAGCGTTCACAGCTCAAAAGTGGTTCTCAAGTCAAAGACGGCTGCTGGTTTTCATTCTTGCCATCTGTGCAATTAACTGAAATTAAGGTTGAAAAAAAACAGCAGCACTCTGTGTTCTCAGCACAGAAACACGCTGTTTTATAGGGTGTGATATTTCCAGTGGTGGAACATAACCGAGTACATTTACTTTTTATTTCAGGCCACTTTTTGATTGTGCTCCGCTATAACTCAAAGGCAAATATTGTACTTTTTACCCCACTACGTGTATTTGACAGCTACAGTTACTAGTTGCTTCACAAATTAAGATTTTACAAAAATATAAAATGAACTTATAGATTAAACTAGCCAACAGCATATAAAACACATTCAAATCAGCTCCACCTTCAGCAACTACACCAGTAAGGTGTAAGGCTCCTTATTCATGTATGCATCAGTAATATTAATCTAAAGGTATATTATATTATATCATAGTATAGTATAATAGGGGAGTCAGCTCATGATGTGATACACAATATTGGGTTCACAATCTCGATAAGATACAATATTATAACAATAATTTTAACAAAACTTGAATGATGAAATATATAACTGAAAAGTCTCTTATATTTATTCAAATGACAGTAAATATGAAACAATGCTGTTGTTTGTCCTGTTGCTCCATTTTTGACGTTAACCAGCTATTATTTAATGTAACTGTATTTAACTGTGTTCTGTTGGTGTCTGTTAGTTTTCTTCATTCATTTTCTGTGTATTTATTCAGATTTAGTTTTTAATCTGGACATCATTGAAAATTAAAGTATGTCCTTGGTGATTCCTCCAGATTTAAATAAAAGTTAATGAATGAATTATGTCTAAAGTCACTAACAGCAATATCCTGAACGTCTCTATCAGAACCAGAGACAAAGCTGTGAGAGGACAGACCCAGTAACGTTAGTAGTCCTGGTTCAGACTGAGAGGACAGACTCAGTAACGTTAGTAGTCCTGGTTCAGACTGAGAGGACAGACTCAGTAACGTTAGTCAGTAGTCCTGGTTCAGACTGAGAGGACAGACTCAGTAACGTTAGTCAGTAGTCCTGGTTCAGACTGAGAGGACAGACTCAGTAACGTTAGTCAGTAGTCCTGGTTCAGACTGAGAGGACAGACTCAGTAACGTTAGTCAGTAGTCCTGGTTCAGACTGAGAGGACAGACTCAGTAACGTTAGTCAGTAGTCCTGGTTCAGACTGAGAGGACAGACTCAGTAACGTTAGTTAGTAGTCCTGGTTCAGACTGAGAGGACAGACTCAGTAACGTTAGTCAGTAGTCCTGGTTCAGACTGAGAGGACAGACTCAGTAACGTTAGTCAGTAGTCCTGGTTCAGACTGAGAGGACAGACTCAGTAACGTTAGTCAGTAGTCCTGGTTCAGACTGAGAGGACAGACTCAGTAACGTTAGTTAGTAGTCCTGGTTCAGACTGAGAGGACAGACTCAGTATCGTTAGTTAGTAGTCCTGGTTCAGACTGAGAGGACAGACTCAGTAACGTTAGTAGTCCTGGTTCAGACTGAGAGGACAGACTCAGTAACGTTAGTAGTCCTGGTTCAGACTGAGAGGACAGACTCAGTAACGTTAGTAGTCCTGGTTAGACTGAGAGGACAGACTAGTACGTTAGTAGTCCTGGTTCAGACTGAGAGGACAGACTCAGTTAGTTAGTGTCTGGTTCAGACTGAGAGGACGACCAGTAATGTTTAGTAGTCCTGGTTCAGACTGAGAGGGGACAGACTCAGTAACGCTTAGTAGTCCTGGTTCAGACTGAGAGGACAGACTCAGTAGTAGTCCTGGTTGAGGGGCATAATTTAGTAGTCCTGGTTCAGACTGAGAGGACAGACTCAGATTAGTTAGTAGTCCTGGTTCAGATTGAGAGGCGACTCAGTAGGTTAGTAGTGTCCTGGGATAGGTTTAGTCAGTAGTCAGATCTGGTTCAGACTGAGAGGACAGACTCAGTATTGTTAGTTAGTAGTCCTGGTTCAGACTGAGAGGACAGACTCAGTAATGTTAGTTAGTAGTCCTGGTTCAGACTGAGAGGACAGACTCAGTAACGTTAGTTCAGTAGTCCTGGTTCAGACTGAGAGGACAGACTCAGTATTGTTAGTCAGTAGTCCTGGTTCAGACTGAGAGGACAGACTCAGTAATGTTAGTCAGTAGTCCTGGTTCAGACTGAGAGGACAGACTCAGTAATGTTAGTTAGTAGTCCTGGTTCAGACTGAGAGGACAGACTCAGTATTGTTAGTTAGTAGTCCTGGTTCAGACTGAGAGGACAGACTCAGTAATGTTAGTTAGTAGTCCTGGTTCAGACTGAGAGGACAGACTCAGTAATGTTAGTTAGTGGTCCTGGTTCAGACTAGAGGACAGACGTACTCTGTGTCTTTATGGGAAGTTAAAACTATAATGCTCAGTGAAGCCTTACAGCCTCGTCCATGGTCCACAAAGGTCTCCTGAATCAGACCGAGCGGGAGAGACTGGCCGATGTGCTCTGCAGGTTCTCAGCAGTTCTCAGATTTCTGTTTTAAAAAGTGAATTTACACCTCAGTGCTGTCCTGGGATCTTTGGGTCTCCCCCTGCTGCAGGGCATGGCCAACCTACAAGCTACAACTGGCAGCACACACACAACAGCACATACACTCAGTCGCCACTTTATTAGGTACATCTGGATCAAACTACTACAGTCTAATACAACAGTGCTGCATTAATCCTCCCTGCATGAAGTTGTTGTGCATCCTGAAGTCCTTGTAGATGAGGACAACGATCCCACCAAATTTCATGATCATTACTTTGCATTTGGGGACGCTGTGGAGCCCACCACCATGCCCAAGGCCAGTCACTGTACAAGTACAATACAAAATTTTCATGAGTTTTTGTGCATTGCAAGTCCCTCAAAAATGCAATGCTGCAGCAGAAAAATAATAAACTTTACGAAAACAACAGGTTTCCTTGTACTTTGTGTCAGGGACACCGTTGGGGCCTTTGGCACCTCCACGCTCGGGCCCTAAAAATAACCAAAAAATGAAAAATGACTAAAAACTAAAGCTGTGTTAACTGTATTATTGGTTTCTACATCCCTCTACTGAGCATGTAAGATATATAAAACAATACATTACTCTAAAATAAATAAAGTGTCTACTGCAACAAATTGACAATGCAACACAAGCAAAAGTTACGAATTAATGGAGCCATTTAGTTACTTCTTAAGTAAGATAAATATTTCAGAGGCGTTTTAAGGCCGAGGTGATTCAGCTCGTGTGGGTTTCTCTGGCAGGTTGCTCGGCGTTAGAAAGGCCGTAAGATGTATGACTGGCCACACACACTCATCGGAGCTGTAGCTGTGTGCTACAGGTGTGCTGCCGTGAGAGCTGATTGAGGTTATGCAACAAGATGATTCACCGCCAGCCTCGACACGTCACACACACACACACACACACACACACACACACACACACACACACACACACACACACACACACACACACACACACACACACACACACACATCTGAACGCCTCAGTTTCACACGTGTTTAATGAAGTCATCTAGGAACAGCTCTTTCACACAGAAGCCTGGACATGTTTCCAGTTGGGATGACATTAGTTACGCACCATTTTTACCAGTTTACCTCTTGACACATTTAACTGCCTGTACTTACTTTCAACAAATAGTTTGGTTTGGGCAAGGCAGCAGTTTTACATTCAAGCTTCAATTATCTTTACTTCAGTGACCATTACAAGTAAAAGCCCTGTTCCTTAATTTTCCCTTGATTATAATTACATAAGTACTTCATTCTTGAATGTCAAAGTACTCGTTATGTTAAATGTCAGTGTGAATATATTATTCATAGGGCTGTCAAAGTTAATGCAAATTTTTTTAATACCACTAATTTCTTTAATGCCTTAATGCAAATTGCGATTTTTTTAAACTAGAGTGAAGACACTGGTATCACATGAAACAAGAAAACCTGAGGAATCTACTGGTACCAACCAGGTCATACTAGCTTGTTGTGAAGGAGGTTAAATTTGCTGCTAAATGCTGGTGAAGAAAAACTGGCATGGCCAGTAAAGGGGTCTCTTGACCTCTGACCTCCAGATGTGTGAATGTAAATGGGTTCTCTGGGTCCTCACCAGTCTCCCCTTTACAGACATGCCCACTTTATGACAAGTCAACACACTGACACACTGTGAGGGTTTCGTGTTGTTAATGGATTTCTGATAATAACTATATACATACATTTGCATAAAGCAGCATATTTGTCCATTATCATGTTGATAGGAGCTGACAAATCTCCCTTTAAGTTACATTTCGACCAGATAAAAAAATGTGCAATTAATTTATGATCAGTTAATTGAAAATAATGTGATTGTGATTAAATATGTTAATTGATTGAAAGCACTAATTATTCCTATTATATTCATGTTACTATATGGCCAGAACAACCATTAAATATACCTTGCGGATTATTAGTACTGATATATTAACGTAAGAAGCTGACTAATGGTGTAGGTGAAACTAATTAAAACTACTTCTGCTGTTTATTACTTTAACAATTCGTCTTATTTTGTATGTAAAAAGTGAATCTGAACAGTAACTTGCAACTCTAGCTGCCAAATGGAGTAAAAAGAAGAATATTTATTTAGTAAAACAAAGTGAAAGAAGCACACATTACTCAAAGAATGTACAAGTACCTCAAAGCTGAACATAAGTGTAGTACTTGATAATGTACTTCCACACTGCAGTCGTGTCCGGTCACATAACTATATTTCTCCCCATTCAGCCGAACACATTGATCGTTAACTGTCCTGCCAGCCATCTTTCCTGAGACCTTCACTGCTGGTTATTGTCTTCGTTGAAAACCCACCAGCTGCTCTGGTTCTGGTCTCTCATTTTTAAACTGCTGCAGTTGCCTGCGACACAATCTAAGGTACATACAGAACAAAACAACATTGATTTAAATGCTAAAAATGCCAGTCACACAACAAAAACTGGTAATGTAGGAACATTCCTCTTTCTAATGTTTCACTGAACCACATCAGACTAAACTGATGATCCTGTTGTTACACTCAGTGTTCAAGAGCGTCGTATCACTTTGGATAAGAGCATCAGCTAAAAGCCTGTAGTCTGAAGTGACTGATAACTTTGTTTAATCATGAACAGACAGATCCACAGAGAGCCGGGTCCAACAGACGGCTCGGCTCGGCTCAGACTGATTGTAGTGATAAATTCTGCTAATCTGAGAGCCGGGAGCCGACGGTCTCTGGACAGAGCAGGTGGTCCCCTACTCAACGCTGGGGCTAATAATGTATTAGGTGGATGTGGGAGGTGAGCTCATTAGAGGTCGTCAGCTAATCGGCACTGGGGTAACAGAGTAGATCCTGCCCCTGCTGTAAAGGTGCATCTCTCTCAGAGGAGTCGTAGCACATCAACCGATATCAATGAAAGTGAGCTGCTTAGTATCCAAAATAAAAAGCTGCTTGTTTTACAGGATTGAAGAAGTATTGTGATTTCTTATTTAAAGGAACATTGTGTAGGATTTAGCAGCATCTAGCGGAGACGTTGCAGATTGCAACCAGCTGAAACTTCTGTGTGGCCAACGCAAAAACGTGGAAGGCCCTCTCTAACAAAACGACTCTTATTTTCAGGTGATTATACACTGAAGAAATCATGTTGAAATAGTATTGTATGAGGGCTTGGCATTAAAGCTACCAGGAGATGTTAAAAATTAACCGTTTCATCGATAATCAGCATTAAGCATTTTAACCAATTACCGCTATCGGCTAAACGTTTAAAAGAAATAATAATAATTTATTAAAAAGCTGAGAAAAACTCTTAAGGAAAAAAGCTGGTCAGAGAGAGTCGGCGCAGACACAGGAAGTTGGCTCTGGACTTCCAGCTGAGGAGTTGTAGCCTCGTAGCATTTATTCACCAACAAATAAACTGTACACACACTGTCTACTACAGCTACTGCGACACTACACACAGCACCGTGGCTGCTGACGCCCCTGAACAGTGAACTGGGGACAGTGAACGCAGCACCGTGGCTGCTGACGCCCCTGAACAGTGAACTGGGGACAGTGAACGCAGCACCGTGGCTGATGGGGGGCAGTAGATAGTTTGTAGGGGGTTGGGTTGGGGAAGGGGGGTTAAGGGTTTAATTCCAATGGAAAAAGAAAAGAGAGTGAAATGGAGATGGAGAGGGGTAGTTTATATCTTTTGACTGGGAGGGGTGCCTGAGAAAGAAAAAAAAAAAACAACTGTGGGGGGGTTGTTAAGGAAAACCCCCCTCTTTAAATATTTTATTTAATAAATATATATGTTTTTTTTTTTATTTGTGTTGGTTATTATATATAAAAAAAAAAAAAAAAAAGAAAAAAAAAATTTTCAAAAAAAAAAAGCTAATGCTCCTGAACAGTGAACTGGGGACAGTGAACGCAGCACCGTGGCTGCTAATGCTCCTGAACAGTGAACTGGGGACAGTGAACGCAGCACCGTGGCTGCTGACGCCCCTGAACAGTGAACTGGGGACAGTGAACGCAGCACCGTGGCTACTGCCGCCCCTGAACAGTGAACTGGGGACAGTGAATGCAGCACCGTGGCTGCTAATGCTCCTGAAAGGTGAACTGTGGACAGTGAATAAGCAGCACCGTGGCTGCTAACGCTCCTGAACAGTGAACTGGGGACAGTGAATGCAGCACCGTGGCTGCTAACGCTCCCGAACGGTGAACAATGAATTATTTTGTTTCTGTCGAGTTTGAATGAAGTGTGTTTTACAATAATCAGCAAGGTAAATTTACTGTTGCTGTCAATGTAGTCTGGTGGCCTTGAGGAGAGCATATTATATATATTGTGAATTTCCCCACTGTGGGACCAATAAAGGAATATCTTATCTTATCTTATCTAAATTATAATAATTGCTTAAATCCGTGTTCATTTTATTTATTATTAATAGGCCTACATTTTCCATTTCGGACAAATAAGTTTGGCTGTTGGGCAAGTAAACATCTACATCACTTCCCAAAGAACAAGGGAAAAGGTAATGTCAATCCCAGATTATATTCCACTTTTGCTAATAAATCCCCTGAAATGTTACATACTGTTCCTTTAAGTAAAGTAGCAATACCACAAAAATACATTAAAAATACTCCATTACAAGTACTGGAAGTTCTGCTGGATGCAATGTAAAGGTTCAACAGGCGGGATTCAGACCACTGGCTATCTCCCAGCTGCTGCTCTGCTCTCATACGGCGGTTACAGCTGATAACGCCAACGCAGAAACACCACTGTTAACCAAGCTAAAGTAAAGTGATACCCTTAAATCTGTGTTTTAAACAGAAAACACTGAAGGTTTGAAAGGTAACACAAATGATTCAAACAGCAGCTTTCACGCTGAAAAAAGCATCAATCTGTCTAAAATTACTCTTGTAGGATGATCAAATTGTCAAATCATATGCTTACTATGTTTTAAGAACACACAGTTTTACAAATGTGTCTGAAAATGCAACTTCAAAGCTCTGAAGATGCAGCAGTTTCAATAAAATCATGGAAATTACATTTATATTTCAGTATAAAGTTGAAAATGATAATGTTTAGAGACTGTTAGACACCTCTTTGTGGCGGGTGTTGCTAATGAAAACCAGCGAGCAGAGTTTTTATGGGGATTTTGTTGTTTCAGCTGCTCTGGCCTGACAACAGTGAAGTAGCCATTGTTCTGTTGTTAGGCATCGCCCAGCCCTGAGGCCGTAATGGACCGGTTAGATCACCAGCGCAGACTCCACATCCTCATTATTAGTGGCTAAATGTTATGTTCCTTCTTTTAAAGAGGAGAGGTCAAGCAAAATGTCCTCCCTTCAGAGGATCTCTGGGAGAACATTTGGTCCTTGTAGAAAAACACAGGAAACACACACACACAAGTCAAGGCTACTTCCAGTGGAAAGAAGGACCGGCTAAATCACGCAGATTAGATATCACGACTGATTAACAGGGTTATAATGACACATTAGAGCAGGAAGAACCAGCGCTGACCTCAAGCTTCGGTGTTGATTCATGGTGTGACGGGTGACCTCGCTGCAGCCTCCACACACACAAATAAGGAATGAAGCGTGTCTTCTTTAAGAGACTGTTATACACACAAACCACTGTTAGACCACTGTTTGACACACAAACATTTACAGTGACACCTGAGGCCTACTTCCAGCTGTCGTAATGCTGATGGGATGCTGGTGGAAATAAAGGAGGTAGAAACTGAAACATAACCAAGTCACATCCGAACAGGAAACGTTTTAACATGTCGAACCCTTCTGTCGCTTTCTGTCACTCTTCACTGAAAAAACTGTCCGATAAAAAAAAACAAACATGGCAAAGACCATCTGCAGAAAAAGAAAAATCGTGAAGCTGCAACCAGCAGATGGTTAGTTTCACTTAGCACGAAGACTGCAAACAGCTAGCTGGCTCCATCTCAAGGTGACACGAGCCACCTAAAAGCACCTCTTCAGCTCAGCAATTACAGAAGCATAAAGCATAAAAACAGTCCAGTCTCTACGCTGAGTTAAACACAGATATAAGATATGAAGATAGACTTCATGTTTAAATCGTGCAAACACTCTGCAAGAAAGCAAAAAAACTTTCCTAAAAACCAGAGGATTTGTGACCAGTTATTCAATCACTATGTTTAATAAATGAGCTGGTTGGTTGAGTCAAGACAAAACAGTAACGTTACCACATTTTTGCTTTAAACATTAAAGCCACAGTTGGTAACTTTCAGAAAAATGTTTGACAAACTGTCACTGTATCCTGACAGTAGTACATGAGACAGGTAATCTGTGAAAGCTCAGCTTCCTCTGCCTCCTTTTAGAGATGCTAATGGAATTTGGGAGATTCCTCCACACCTGAAGGAAAATAACCAATCAGAGCCGAGGAGTCGTGAACTGTCAGTCTTGGCGGCACTTATCAAATATGAACCAATATTCTGTGACTGTAATGACTATTTATCACTTTAAATGTATTCAGAAACATCTTGCAGTGTAGCTTTAAGCTGTAAAATGAGAACGTTTGTGACCCGGCAGCCATGTTGAAAACAGCCGAGCCAAAATCAAACAAACTTCGAGATGTTTCTGAAAACATTAGCGGAAACAGGCATTACAGTAACATAATCTTGATCCATATTTGATGACTAGTTTGATCGGTTGCAAACTTCACAAGCAGTAATTGACAGCTGCGTTGGAGACTCCTCGGCTCTGATTGGTTGTTTTCCTTCAGGTGTGGTGGAACCTTACAAACGCCATTAGGAGCTCTAAAAGGAGGCAGAGCAAGCTGAGCTTTCACATTTTATCTGTCTCAGGTACTACTGTCAGTATGCAGTGACAGTTTGACCAAATATGATAAAAAAAAAAATATTTTTCTAAAAGTTACCAACTGTAGCTTTAATGTTTAAAGTGAAAATGTAGTAAGGTTACTGTTTCGTCTTGACTCAACAGACCAGCTCATGTGAGCAAAAATACTGATGAAAATCTATACATGCTAACACAAAACGTTACTAAAGTCTCCATTTCTAGTAATTAAATCTAGTCTAAATGCTTGTCTGTGTCACCAATCACAGTTTTATTTTACAATGATGATAAGATTTTCACACACTTTCTTATCATATAAAAGTCAGTGTGGACTGTCACAGACACAGATACATTAAAAAAATGAAGCAAATGAAGCTGTTTCACTTTCATTACTGTTTTTTTGCTCATGAGATCACCACTTCCAGTAAACTAACTGATCCTGAGGAGAGCTGACGTTACTGCCACACAGTACATGAAGTACTTATTGTTTACTGTCAATATTTCACACATCGACAAGAAACACTTTCTGAACAGCAGGCCGGCCACATTAAAACGATAATGCAAGCAGTTCTTACTTCTGTGGAAAAAAACACCCTGACAACCAAACATGGTGGCCTGCTCTTCCCAGGAATCCAGCTCAATACACAACTGAGTGTGTGTGTGTGTGTGTGTGTGTGTGTGTGTGTGTGTGTGTGTGTGTGTGTGTGTGTGTGTGCGTGTGTGTGTGTGTGCACATAATCCTCTTCCCAAGAAAACCATCCAAACATCTGGTAAAATGCGACTCACTCTAAAACTGTTGCTTCCTTTAACGCCCTAAAAGCGAACGCCAAATGAATTTGAATAACAGTGTGTGTGTGTAGCAGAAGATATATTCATCTATTGTTCATGTTCACACAGCCGTTTTCAGTGGAAGTTGAACAATCACCACTTCAGTGACTCTGCATCTACTGCTGCAAAACCTGGCTTTTGTAATCTGTCTCTATCTATTAGGGAGGCTATTTTTGGATTAATTGATCAGTTGATTTACAGCATATTTGTGTCAGTCGTAACTAAAGTGTCTGTCCTGTCAACCTCAACCCAACAGAGTCTGTGGAAATGATTGCTATTAGCAGTCAACTCAATATTTGTTCTAGACCTGAGAAGCCCTTCAATACTCCCTTCAGCAGTAGATCTGTAAGCAATGGTAGAATAAGTACCCCGATCAAAGTAAAAGCAACAATACTACAATGTAGAAATACTACATTCAAAATCTTATCCTCTAACGGTCTAAAATTAGGGGTGGGATGGTTCATAAAATTCACGGTGCAGTACACTTATGGTACAGCAGGAGGCCAATTTCCATCCATCCATCCATCGTCAAGAAAAGTGACACTGAGTTATTTAAAAAGGATTAATAAATAATAAATAAAAACAAATCAACAAAAAGGTCAGCCAGCACTAGAGCTTTTTAAACAACAGTAACATAAACTAGGCAGCATCATATGAGGAAAATCTGCCATGTGCAATAACACTGATCAGTATAGCAATGATGATATGACTTGTGATAAATAAATAAATATTGAAGTGTGAATATTAGCCCTACTGATGTCAACAATCAGACAATCAGGATAGCTAATATTCACACTAGGTCCAGCTGGTAGAGGAGGAGCTGCTTTGAATATTTAAATCCAACTAGGACACATGTTGTTTCTAGAGCAGCAACAGTAATGTTTACAACAGCAAAGTCACCATAGAAACTCATTAAGAAAGAAAGAAAGAAAGAAAGATATTCCTTTATTAGTCCCACAGTGGGGAAATTCAGTTTTACACTTGTTGTTCAAAGAACACAGAAAATAGTAAATATACATGTAATGGAGAGATGTCAGGGGGGGGGGGGGGCCTCGAGAAGGGGGGGAGGGGAGGGGGGGGTTGGGGGTTTTGTGGGGGGGACCGGGGGAGGGCAAAAGGGGAAAATGGGACTCTCCAGAAAAAAGTTGGGGTTTTTGTATGGGGGGGATTTAAATCGGGGTTCCCCAAATTCAAAAACAAATTCATAAGGAAAGAGATTCCCCCATTAATATCTCACTGGAAACAATCTGACATATTAATAAAATAAATCATCTTCCTGAGTGAAGTTTATAAAGACTTGAAGAACACAAACATCAGACAGTATCAGTCCTTCCTCCTGTCCCCCTACTGCCAGCTTTAGTTTACTACTAAGATACCTGACAAACTAACTAAACAGTCAGACTACAGAGTCTACTGCCAGCTTTAGTTTACTACTAAGATACCTGACAAACTAACTAAACAGTCAGACTACAGAGTCTACTGCCAGCTTTAGTTTACTACTAAGATACATGACAAACTAACTAAACAGTCAGACTACAGAGTCTACTGCCAGCTTTAGTTTACTACTAAGATACATGACAAACTAACTAAACAGTCAGACTACAGAGCCTACTGCCAGCTTTAGTTTACTACTAAGATACATGACAAACTAACCTAAACAGTCAGACTACAGAGCCTACTGCCAGCTTTAGTTTACTACTAAGATACATGACAAACTAACTAAACAGTCAGACTACAGAGTCTACTGCCAGCTTTAGTTTACTACTAAGATACATGACAAACTAACTAAACAGTCAGACTACAGAGTCTACTGCCAGCTTTAGTTTACTACTAAGATACATGACAAACTAACTAAACAGTCAGACTACAGAGTCTACTGCCAGCTTTAGTTTACTACTAAGATACATGACAAACTAACTAAACAGTCAGACTACAGAGTCTACTGCCAGCTTTAGTTTACTACTAAGATACATGACAAACTAACTAAACAGTCAGACTACAGAGCCTACTGCCAGCTTTAGTTTACTACTAAGATACATGATAAACTAACCTAAACAGTCAGACTACAGAGTCTACTGCCAGCTTTAGTTTACTACTAAGATACATGACAAACTAACTAAACAGTCAGACTACAGAGTCTACTGCCAGCTTTAGTTTACTACTAAGATACATGACAAACTAACTAAACAGTCAGACTACAGAGCCTACTGCCAGCTTTAGTTTACTACTAAGATACATGACAAACTAACTAAACAGTCAGACTACAGAGTCTACTGCCAGCTTTAGTTTCAGCTTGTGTAGCTGAGGGTTATCCTGCTCCTAAACATTATGAGGATAATATATTAATAACACAGAGACTCTGTAGTTCATACCCTTGTCAATAACAGATCATCACCTCTTCACTGCTACTGTTCGTCCCTTCACAATAAACTCCCCGAACCACCACTGAACACTGCTGACTAGAATTCTCTACTAGAACTAAAGTCATTTACTTACATGTGTTTACTATTCACTGTTAGCTGCCGAGCTAACGTGTGGTGGCGAGTTAATATCTGTGGTAGTATAGACATAGCGGTGGTAGTTGACAGACAGACACAGTAAAATCTCCACCCTTGCTGAAACTGAGCCAATCACAACGCACAACCTCAGCTTCAGTTACACTGCTCATGTCTTATACCTCATACCTCTGTCCGCCGTGTCCCAGCCTCGTTCAATAGGTCTTGATTTCTAGTATGACAATAAACGTGACAAAAAAATACACAATCGGCCTCATAACCTATTTCAAATGAACCAAACGATACATACACGACCCGAACTGTGACTCACGAAGCAAACGGTTTGGTTTTTTATATATATTATATTTACATATACGCTGGAAGGTGGAGATAGAGGGAATCAGGCTGGGAGCTTCTATAATTAGAGGAGTGTTCAGGAGCCATACTGCTGAGTTGATGAATGTTTAATGTCAGGTCTGCAGGCGTTACAGTCGCAAAGAGCAAACCTCTGAGCTTCTCTTAACACACACATATTTATAACAAACCCTCACTCTCTTTCTCACACACACACACACACACACACACACACACACACACACACACACACACACACACACACACACACACACACACACACACACACACACACACAAGCCTGCAGAATCGGAGGTGAGCAGCAGTAACAGTCGTAAACTGGACGAGTGGATTTAGGTTTCAGAGAGGAAACAGCAGCACAATACACACACACACACACACACACACACACACACACACACACACACACACACACACAACTGAGCGTGTAATTCCCAGCTATTGTCTGTAACCTGAAGCACATAATGACATGGGAACCCAAACCTCCTCTGGATGAGGTAATGGTCAAGCACATCTGACGAGGGAGGAACTGCTCCCAACACGGACTGAGATCTTACATCCGTTTAACAATATGCACTTTTTTTTTAATGGAATCTGGTTGGGGGCACTTTCCAATAAAACAACCTGGCACTTTTGTTTTGCTGTCATATGAATCATATGAAGGATTTCATTTCTAAATAACCACATGCAGTATACATTGTGAACAGCTTTAACAGATTTTGTATGACAGATTTCAAAGTTTAGCAGGGATAGGCCCGAAACATTTAAACTGCCCTGTTCTGAAGAGCCGTACCTGTCTTGAAACAATATTATTTGGTTTCTTCCTGTCAATTGTATGTGCAGTTTTGGGCAGAATGTGATTAATACTTAATATCCAGAGTTCACGGTTAGTTTAGGGTACTGTTCTCAAACCAGATCTGCATTAGCAAACAACTCTCTGGCTATATTTTTATTCAATACTAATAATTCAACTCACTCAGAGGCCATCCTCACCATAATAACATTACTTTAGGAACAACTGAAGTCAGACGGCTGACACGTTACTACAGTGTGTCGGAGAACTAAAGTGGCCTTTAGGTAATGTAAAACCATAAAAGGCTTTGCTAGAACCAGTGTTTGATTTGTCCACTCTGGGCTACCGTAGAGACAGTCCAGTCGTACAGCGGTTCATGAAATAATCACAGAAATAATGTACTGATTTGTGTACATAGTCACAAATTTCACATTTTTTCGTGATGGTCAGCACAAAATCAATTTGTATGTAATCCATGTAATTGTGAGCGTGGAAGTATAAAGAGCGGCAAACACCACGTAGGACGGAGGTCGGGATGGATGCCTGGGTCAAACAACACCAGCCTTTCACCCAGGACACTGGTGGTCACGTCCCGTGTGACACCACAAGCAAAAGTTGATTTATTTGTCACGTAACATCCATAGATAAGTTACAGCTCTTCCAGAGTTATTTAAACCAAACCACGATCTTTTCCTAAACCTAATTATTTGTTGGCTAAACCTAACCAAGTCAATCTATTCCTAAACCTAACTAAGTATTTTTATTTTGAAAAGACTGGAGCGAAAATTGACATGTGCATCACATGTTGCTGTACATTGTAGGAAAACACAAAAAAAAAAGGTGGTTGAAAGCGTCACAGACCATGACAAAACAAAAAAATGGAAATTTGTGTCTATGTGCACAAATCAAATAGATTACATTTCTTGACTATTTCACAAACTGCCGTGAGACTGCGTTGGTAGAAACATGGCAGAGCAATAGCAATGAGGTGGACTCTGTGGAGGACCCGCTCCCTATGCAGATATAAAGGGCTCATTCTACGCTAACAAAAAACATGATTCTGAGTTCATTCGTTATGAATATTATATCCATTTCTGCTTATGGATCTCCCGAAATGCTACACATCCCAGTGGGCCAACATGCACACTACCAAGGCTTTGGAAACGGTCTATTAACTAGTGCAACAACACCATCTATCCGTGGATGGGGTCGCGGGGGGGCTGGAGCCGATCCCAGCTGGCATTGGGCGAAGGCGGGGTTCACCCTGGACAGGTCGCCAGTCCATCACAGGGCACATAGAGACAGACAACATATAGACAGACAACCATTCACACTCACATCCACACCTACAGGACATTTAGAGTCATCAATTAACCTAAACAGCATGTCTTCGGACTGTGGGAGGAAACCGGAGTACCTGGAGAAAACCCACGCTTACACGGGGAGAACATGCAAACTCCACACAGGAGAGTCCCAAGCTGGAATCGAACCTGCAACCCTCTTGCTGTGAGGCAACAGCGCTAACCACTACACCACCGTGCAGCCAGTACAAAAATACAGTAGCCAATATTCTTTTTTTAAGCAATCACTGGTTTCAAACAAAAAGTGGCTGACATGTACAGCAGTTGACAACGTTTCTAAATGACCTGAAATATACTGTTAACTTGGCTTTTTCTGTTGTGGAATGTCTTATTTATAAGCAAGCATGTGGCATTATGATATTATTATTATTATTATTATTACTGGTCGAGGTCTAGCTATCAAATTTTCGGGCATTTGTTATTTCTGCAAGGTGGTGCAGTGGTTAGCGCTGTCGCCTCACAGCAAGAGGCCCCATGTTAGATTGGGTTTTCTCCAGGTGCTCCTGCTTCCTCCCACAATCCAAAGACATGCAGGTTAATTGATGACTCTAAATTGCCCGTAGGTGTGAATGTGAGAGTGCATGGTTGTCTGTCTATATGTTGTCTGTCTCTATGTGCCCCGCGATGGACTGGCAACCTGTCCAAGGTGAACCCCCCCCCCCCCCCCCGACGCCTAATGGGATAAGTGGTTGCAGATGGACGGATGGTCAAAATATCCTGCCTCCCTCTGTGCAGCTCATTTTCATCCACAGCAAATATGAATCATGATTATTTGTTTGTCCGCCTTAGAAGTACAAATTCACCACTTCAGACTTTCTTCTAAATACCTTACCACCAGTATGAAGAAGGAATAGTTCATTACACCCTTCCCACCTATCACAACTGAGCAGACTGCAGCTCCAAACTGGTATTCAGTTACAATCTGAAACACGACTACAACCCCAGTTTAAGAGACTAATACTCCCTGTTGTTTATCAGCACATTTAGCATGTAGTTTACAGCCCCAATATTTACACAAAATTTTGAAAGTTGTCTCTTCACCAAGGCTACCAAAATATTATGATGCTGCAAAATGTCACCACACCTCTCCCTCCCTGAGTAGCATGATCATACAATCTGTCTTCAAACACAAACTAATCCACTAAATGTCGTAATCTGTGAGGAGAGTCTGTGAGGCTTTCTAACACCTCCTCTCACACCATCATATGTCTTATGTTCTGAGCCCTACTGCCTCTCTTCTTAAACTCACATTTAGTAAACTGTTTAATCTCATATTTTCAGGAGAATCCAGCCTGTCTCGGCCCAAACAGCGACCAGGGAGTGGCAGAGCAGACAGGAATGCTTTAAAGGGGACAGGGTTTTAATTCTGAGACATCCTGGATGACTGTGGGCTGCTGAAGCTGAAGACATTTTGTTTTTAGACTTTATGATTATTTCCAGACTGTATGTCTGGAGCAGCACCGAGACTGGACACTGATGGGTATTCTCCCTCCAACACAGACTGGTACTGATCATGTGGGTGGTTCTGGTTCTGGTCTGAGTTGACCCTCCTGACTGACAGATGCAGATAATGTGACTGTCATGCTGGTGAATAATCACACAAAAACAGTCACTGGAGGGTTTATGGTGGTAAAATGCTTCGCTCCCTTTAAGGTGGTGATTTGGGTTTTTATCCGTGTGGTCTATAGAGGCAGTGGAGCTCATTCAGTCCACGACATGTCAAACAAACAGCTCATGCAGCAGAGCTGGGTTCACTGCCGGGCACTTACCAGCTCAGGACCGGATCTCCTCGATAGGGGAGGCTGGGGAGCGATGCGACGGCCACCTCGGCTCTTACCCTGGCTGCCGCCTCGCGTTGCTCCGCGTTCTCAGGTAAAGCTGTGGATAGAGACGGTCCTCTGTAGCCGCGCCCACCTCTCTCTTCTCGGGGGCTCCTGGCGGGTGACGGCGGCCTCGACTCTTCCTGCGCCCCGGGAAAACAGCGCAGAAACTCGGTGTAATCTCCGCAGCTCAGCTCAGCTCAGCTCCGGCTCTCTCCCTCTCTCTCTCTCTCTCTCTCTCCTCTGACGTCTTGGAGGAAAGCCCCGCTCGGTGACGTCACGCCGTCCACAATACGGAAACCCCGCCCCGTGACGTCACCTCCCCTCAGGGACTTCAGCTGGCTGTTTTACGGTAAAACAAAAATGTTTGCGGGAAAGAGGAGACGGCAGGAAGCTCACTAGGAAGCGGTTTGCTTGGTGGTACAATAAACACTCGAGTCCAGTCGACTGTCTTTTATCAGCTACTTGACTCTGCGTGGGTTATTCACACAGTAATAGACAACAGCAGGCTATCTGGAATCAGTCTTTTATGGTGATCTCAGATCAGTCATCCCGTTTGTCTGCAGTGCTTCAAGTTCAGACATGTCATGAGCTACATCAGTCAACCTCCACTGGTGGATTTACTCACGTGTTGTACTTAAAGGACCAGTGTGTAAGATTTAGTGGCGTCTTCCAGCAAGGTTGCAGATTGCAACTAAATGAATACCCCACAGCTCACGGTGGCCTTCAGGTTATGTGTAAAATGTGAAAGGCTCCTGCTACAGCCACTGTTGGGTTTGTCCCTTCTGGGCTACCATACCGTAACATGGAGGTGCATTATAGTGAAGAGGACCCACTCCCTATGGAGATAGAAACAACTCATTCACAACAAAACACAATGGCTCTTAGTTTCAAATGATGAAAACATAGTTAGAAATACTATACTCCATTTCTGCTAATCATGGATCTCCCCGAACTCGAGACACGCTGGTCCTTTAAACCTACAGTAGGCTGAATGACTTTAGCATCATCGGGCATTCATCATCAGCAAACTGTAATTAATCTGGGGTTCCCATTGGCTGGTGGGCGGTGCTTGGTATTTCCTTACTGATCTCAACATGGCTGGCGAATGCCATGGATGTAATATCAGAAGTGGATACCGACGGATAAAGGTATTTGGTCTCTAGTTCATTTGATTGACAGTGATGGGTGTTTGTTGTCATACATTTTTTTTTTCTGAAATATGATCTAGTACTGAACTGTAACTCCTTTATAGCTATAATGAAAGCCACCCCTAATCCTATTTTAGGTTCAATTAAAGAGTTTCAAACTCAACTCACATCAGTTGTAGTCTTCCACATATCCTACTTGGAGACAGTGACATTGATAGCATTAAAATCCCTAATAAAATAATTGGAAAGATGTTTGATGACGTTATAAGATATTATATATTCTTTACATATTAAATATTTTTTTAAAAATCCTATAAATCCAAAGGCAAAAGAAATTCATTTTAAAATGTTGTTGTTTGTAAGTTTATATCCGTCTGTCCAAAATGTCGTCACTTCATCATTTTATCCTATTAGATGTGTGTGTAATACTGTTATATTTAGCATATAAGTTCTTCAAATGGCAGTAGGAAGAATATTTTTGGTATCATTGGGCTACAATTTCATTATAACCTTAGCATATCGTAATTCAAGTACTCAGAGAAAACTAGACTTCTGCACCTCCTCATGGCTCTGTTTTCAGGCTGTAAATCATCTGGCCCCTGACAGGAGACTTTGGCCAATCACAGTCCATTTCAGAGAGAGTGTTCCTATTGGCTCTTTATTCAACAGAGGCAGCTGTCAATCACTCTCAAGCTCTGATCAAACAGTCCAACTAGGCAGCGCTGATCAAATATGAATCAATATTCTGTTACTGTAATGACTATTTCTCTCGTCAGATGTTTTCAGAAACATCTTGTAGTTACAGTTTAGCTAAAATAAGAAAGTTTGCTCCAGCTGGTGGGCAGTGCTTGGTATTTCCTCAACTGATCTCAATATGGCTGCTGGGTCACAAACTTTCTCATTTTACAGCTCAACAGTAACTACAAGCTGTTTCTTAAAACATTAGAGGAGAGAAATACTCATTACAGTAACAGATTATAGATTCATATTTGATCAGCGCTGCCTAGTTTGACCGTTTGATTGGATTTCTCAAGTGATTGACAGCTGCTCAGAGACGACAGGCTCCAGCTCGGCTCTGATTAGTTGTTTTCCTCCGGTCTGTGAAATCTTGCAGATACCATTAGGAGCACCGGACACAGAGACAAAAGATTTTTTTCGGATTACCCGTCTCATGCACTACTATCAGGATATAGTGACTGTTTTATATTTGCTTCATTTCTACTGCTGCTTTAAGTTATGGCCCAATTTGTGTGTTGTGAGGTCAGAGTGAACTTTCACCCCAAAACTCTAATCAGTTCATCCTGAGTCCAGGTGGACGTTTGTGCAAAATTTGAAGAAATTTGCTCATGGGGTGCCTGAGATATCACGTTCACTAGAATGGGCCGGACGTGACTGACGGACAGACGGACAACCTGGTACTCGCACGGAGGCATGAATAAAATCAAGGTGCACAAAATGTGATGATTGTAGGAAAGCAAGATATTTATTAGAGGGGGAAACATGAGAAATATGTCGACTACGAGCCCCACAGCACCGCAACATTAACCTTAACTTATACAGTATAAAGGATTTCCTCTATTTTCTGACCCCCCCTTCATCTGTCCACCCACCCGAGATCTTTTGCCAAATCCAATCCTTCGCCTCGGTGGGAGTGTAGCAGCTCAGCATTCAACCAGCTGGAAGAGAAAAGGAGAGAGGGGAAGAACGTTTTGGGTGAATTGCAGAGGAAATGAAATAAGCCATGACTAATAATATTATTTTGGCCATTTAAATGCTGGAACTGTCAGGAGCAATGGACAAAAACATCTGTCCTGTCCATCTCTGAGTGCAATTAGGGTGCCAGTGTTCACTTTAAAGTGCACATTTAAAAGTCACATTCATTTAGGTGTTTTCTGTCAGGCTTCTAAATCTATACATTCAGAGCTTTCGAAAAGTCATAAATAGCAAAGCATCACTGAGCTCAGGATAGAATACTGAGGGAAATTTAGCATGAAATTGTCTGATTGAGCTGAATAAGAGACTGAGACGTGCCTACTGGGCCTCCTGAACATCTGCTATTGTTTTTCATCACAACAACCCCCGAGAGAAAACAAACACATCAGTATTCCAGGGAAAGTGGAGGTGACACAGTCTGCATGCAAGAGTTTCCACTGAACACAAACAGCAGGTGACTACAGAGCTGGGAGGAAGGTAATAGGTCAGGGAGGAAGAGAGGGCGAATCTTAAAAAGCCAGATGTCTCAGGAGTGTTGAGAGGCTGAGTTTCCCAAATGTTCGCAAAAAAAAAATAAAAGTTTTTCTGATAATTTAAGATATTTTTCCACAGCTCCCACTGTGCCAGTAGAATACGGAACAAAACACAGTAAGCCAGTACGCCAAGTCCACGCCTACGGGACAAAAAGAAGGTAAAAACACACCTTCGGGAGCAGCAGAGACAAAAGCCTGAATTCAAAACATTTCCGAGAAGGAATTTTCCTGAAGGTTTGAGTGACCGACGTCCTTCAGCTCGTCTCTTTGATCCACTTCACACAAACTGTCAGCAAGTCGGCGCACAAGGCACCGACTCCCATTAACTTTCAATGTCACTGATGAACAGAGAACACTTGCCCCAACTTTAAAAACAAACTTCACATTAGGTTCACAACAAAGTGCTCCATTCTTGTAATGACTTTTTTTAGTAACAAGCTATTTTACAAATTTGATATGACGACTGAGAATAAAATAACCAGCATACCCCAGAAATTTAGCTTGTCAGAAATAGTTTGCTGTGATAAAATTCCAGACAAGGCAAACAGGAAAGCTCAGTCAAGCATCACCAGGAGGACAGAGAGCAGCATGTTGCAACCACAGCTTCTAAAACCAGCGATGGCGTTGAGCCACAGTGAGCCAACGCCACACACTGTAAGGTCTATGGGAAGGATTCAGCCGCTACAGTTCAGGCCGTTTCACAGAGAAGCGCATATTGATTTAACAATTAGCCATAACAATCAAATGCTGAGGTAATTTTCAACCAGGACAGCCTCTCAAACGCTCAAAAAGTCATTCACGGAGTCAGACAGAGGGAGAACAGTAAGACGAAGAGGAGGAGGAAGAACAAAGAAAGGGAAGTATGTCCTGGGTGAGAGGTAGGGGAACGTCTCCACGGTAACTGATGTATCATTACAACCATGTGATTCTGTGGTGAGCTGGAGGTTTGATTTTAGGTTGTAGTGGGCTCAGTTTTAAATCTAGTGAAGATCCTGGCCTCACATGAAACTACAAAACCTAAGAAATCCATTGATAACTGCTACTAAGGTCCCTTGACCTCTGACCTCTAGATATGTGACTGTAAAAGGTTTCTCTGGGTCCCCACCAGTCTCCCCTTTACAGACACGCCCACTTTATGATAATCACAGTCAGTTTGGGGCAAAAACCAAGTAGTCTTTTGCATGCAGGACAAATGAGTTATTTCCTCCTATTCTAAAATGGTGTATTTGAATATTTCTGCATACTGGGGTCCCTAAACAGTACATAAACTGAGTACCACTTTAAAGCTGAGACTTTTGTGGATCCAGTGAGTCCAAATGTATTCATGTGTAATGTTTGTCCCCATAGTAGCCATTTCACAGTGACTTTTAGTTTTTTGTTTTTTTTGTTTCAGATTTTACACATATGGTGGTGTGTCTTCAGTTTTGACAGTTTTCCTCAAATTAGATTTGTAAAAAAAAAAAAAATCACAATATATGGCCTTGCTTACAGTATAGAAATATATCTGAATGTATTGAATCGTTACCCCTGTATCATGTTGTGTATGAAATCGCCAGTTTCTTATACTAATACACAGCCCAATTCACACAGCCAGCATGTCTGACACTTTGAAAATCTCTGATATTGTATAGACTGATTAGACTATTAATCTATATTTCTCAATAATTAAATGCAGGATATATTAATTGCAGTTTCCTTAGCCCTGACTTAACTTCAGCAGACTTTTCTGCAATAACATGTTCTTTTCCCTCAAACAGTTAAACAGTTATTGTGGTATAATGACATCTAATGGGACACCAACAGCTTTGGTTCTCTCAGTGCTACACATTGAAATCAGTTTAAGAATATTAAAAGTCTCCTGAAAATGACCGGCCGGTTGTACAATGCAGGTACAAGCTGCCAGGAATTACAGGAGGTGGAAATGTAGCAGACAGGAAAAACAGCAGATCTACTGTGTGTGCACAAGAATCAGACACTGAGGAAGAGGGAAGGGCAAAGTCATCGATTAAACAAGAGAAAACCTGTCCAGCGAGGGCAAACAATATGCAACGTCAATATTTTCAAAGCACCTTCTGGTGAAATGCATCTCTAGAAACGTGCGTTCTGCTCTGCTAAATGTCAAAACATTACGGTAAATGTCACTTCAATGAAAGGCAGAAGCAGCAGCAGCGTAGCGCTACAGCAGGCGCCAGTTTGTTTTGTGGTTATTGAGCATCATTCAGACTTGATTTTGTGATGAAGAGTAACAAAAATACAACTTTAAATCCTTTCTGTTTCTACAACAGGGATCACACTCGTGGAGCAGGGTGCTGATGCTACATTGAGCCTCCATCTTCCATGTTTACACCTCGCAAAGCTACATTTTGTTGCCACTGTGACACTTGATCAACTCTTGTGTAATCTCCACGCTTGGAAGGGAAAAAAAGAACCCGTTCGAGGGGATACGGGAAGGGTGAAAAAGGTTTTTAAATGAAGAACACTTGGTCTTTACAGGCAACGGCACGGGCGGGGGTTTCTGTGGCAGCGGAGAAGGCAGCTACGATGGAGGCGAAGACGACGCTTGGGCTCAGGGCGGCGTTGATGGCCGTGTGCAGGCCCCGGGCACTGTAGTACTCCACCAGGGGGGCCGTCTGCCGGTGGTAGGCCTCCAGACGGGAGTGCAGCGTCGTCTCGTTGTCGTCGCTGCGGCGGATGAGCGGCTCGCCTGTCAGCTGAGTGCAGACAAGAGAGGAGAAAAGACATGAGAAGAGGGCCAAAGAGAAACAAGCTGACATGTCCAACAAGGCGTACAGTTTTAACTCTACAAGTAGGTCAATGCCCCTCAGTTTCTGGTTTCATACAGCAACCTAATCTAGTGTCACTGTTGCCCTCTCGCTACCTGTTGCTGTACTAAAATCAGTCTTTGTGTTCGTCTTCAAAATAGGAGCTTTTGGAATTCACAGCCTTCATTCTGAGCTCGGGGATTGTGTGTCGCTGTGTGTGTGGCTTTGTTTGCAGATGAGCCACATGGTTTCACATGTATACAAAAAAGTAGAGCACATTATGTCATGACGATCCAATCTGGCCTTCCAATCGGCCAGACGTGACCGATCCATACTGAATACAATGTCCTATGAGTCACATTCATTCAGGCACAGTGGCACCACAGAAATACCTGATCTCAAGTTACCTTAGGTCCCGTCTACACATATACAGATATTTTAAAAAACAGATATTTTCCCCTTCAAAAATCTGTCCACATAACCTTCTTTAACAAAATACCTTCGTCCACACTTTAACACAAAAATGTTTCCAAACACTCGCCGTTATAATTACATCACAAGTTAGCATCCATCTCACTCCCTGTCCTTCAGCTTCATTACAGTCAGATGGATAACAGTTCATGTTCATGGGGGGCTGTGTCCTAGCCCTGCTGTCATCAACTGACTCTTTTCATGCATGCAAATTTCCTGCAATTACACCAAAGTAAAACTGAATGTTCAGATTAAGATCAGGCCTCTTCTCTCATCTCCCAAAACCTTAATTCGTTGGCCCCTAGTACAAAAATCTTTTGCCAAAAACCTAGGCGTCACTTTGACAACCAGCTCAAGTTGATAAACAAGTAAAGACAGTTATGCAGTCCTGCTACTTCCACTTGAGGAACATTGCAAAAATACGCCCACTGCTATCCTTTCAGCTGTAGGAAATGGTTATTCATTCCTTTGTGTCCTCCCGTTTAGACTACTGTAATGCTCTTTATTTGTGCTTAATCAGGTTACAATTAAGTCCAAATCTCTGCAGCAAGACTACTCACTAAGACCTCCTTTCACTCTTACATCACCCCACTTCTGATGTCAATTTACTGCCTTCCGATTAAATTTAGGTTTCAATTCAAAACCCTCCTCCTCGTCTATACAAGAGATTTACTAATGCCCTACACCCCCACTAGGCCTCTGATCAGGGCCTGCTAGTTGCGCCTGATTCAAGACTGAAAACACAAGGAGATTGTGCATTTTCTGTCCTGGGGCCCCGACTGTGGAACAGGACAGGTCAGCAAACTCTCTCGAGTGCTTTAAGTCACAGCTAAAGACTGATCTGTTGTCCTCTGCTGCATGTCATCCCTTCTCTCTCTCTCCTCTGCCTTTCCTGTCACTCTCTCTCCCTTTCTCTCACTATCAAAATAAAGCAGAAATGCCAAAAAATAACAACAATCTTACTAAAAACAAAAAAAAAAGTCCCATCGATAAATCAATCAACCTCCCTCCTCAAGGCAGTTGTCTCTCCAGCGGGTACCACCACCAAGCAGACCTCTGTAATGGAGAAAATATACTGGACATCATATCTAACTCTTCATGTACATCTACTCCTTTGTGGTGTATCCAGACTGATTAAGACGAATCAATGGATGATGGCTGTTAACCAGAAAACATCTTGATGAATTTAATTAAAGGAACATTTTATACATTCAGACTGTGTCAAAGCTCTTAAATCTGAAGCTGGCTGATTGTCATCAGTTCCCAGCTTGGCAGTGATTTTAGGTAGGTGGCAGTTTAGCCAAAAGTGGTTTCTAAGTGGGTTGATAGTGAAACTACTTACATCATCCTTCATGGGCTCTTTGGGGGGGTTGAACTCCTCGTGGTAGGAGCGGCCACTGGGCTGATGAATTAGTCTGGGAAGATGGAGGGGAGACAGTAAAAGGAGGAGGAGGACAAGGACAAGGACGGAAAAGAAATCAGTGAAAGCGGGAGAGGAGGAGGACAGATGCGGGTTAGATAGCAACAGTGACTCACTGTACAACAGTAACTACTTAACTGTCCTTTTCACATCCCACATAATGCCCTTGTCCTACTTGGGCTTGAAAAGGCAGCAGCCGGCCTCCTCCTCCTCACAAGAGGACCCCCGTGGACAGAAAGATGGCTCTCTGCAAACTAACTGTGTCTCCTATTCAGTGTGGCTTGTGGGTAATACAGAGTGGTTATTGTTAAGGAAAGAGGACAAACACTGTGCTGCAATAACAAACAGAAAAGATTTCACATCACACTTTCTCAAAGCGCTGACACGTGCTCACCAATGTATGGGTTAGCATCAAGTCAGAGCACAGCATGTTATATTAAACAGTTTCAAGACAATGATTAGTTACACAGTGGAGGCAGGAGAGATGGAAACAACAAGATGTTACTGAAACGAGTAGTTCAGGGGTTTATTACCTACAGTAGATGATGGACGGCACACCCCCAGTCTATAGAAACAGACAGGCACAAGCAGCAAAGCAATACACTGCTGTGGACGGGGGCAGCAGCAAAACATATTTAGACACCAAAAAAAACTAGCTATGTCACTTTAAGTGTACACTATATTTAAGGTATTTACTGATGGGGAACTGAACTGAAAGAGAGCATAGATACATTTCACGTTCAGTTCCCCATCGGAAAGGGCTGTCTGATGGCCAGATAAAGTGGTGAAAGTCTTCTAAATATAGTGTACACTTACAGCGCAGGCAGGTTGTATATTTTTGGCATACTTGGGCAAAAAATTCAAATTAGCCTTTCAGCATGTTGTAATTCAAGTGTTCTGAGAGAAAACTAGACTTCTGCACCTCCTCGTGGCTGTTTTCAGGCTTTAGAGAGTCTAGCCTCTAGGTCATTTCAGAGAGTTGTTGTTGTGTTGTTGTGAGCTGCTGGCTATTCTAGAGATACAGATGTGCGTGCTCGTCACTTCAGATAGTGCAGGCAAAGTTGCTAGTCCAGCACTGGCAGCTGCTGCCGACCCTGCAAAGCAACCCAAAAAGGAAAACAGACTTCTAAATAAGAGTCGGACAAAATCGGTGAAGCATTTCAGTGACAGAGAGAAAATATTTATTAGTTTAGCCTTCTGCTCACTGCGACGGCTGCAGTGAGCAGAAGGCTAAGCTATTAGCATCTCTGAACGATTTGCCAGTATTGTTGCTCCCTACACCCTCAAATCCAGTATGTCATCTCAAAGGGCTTTACAGACCCACAAGTTCACAAAGAAAACAGGACGGTAGCTCTAACAGAACTTCCACTATTCAGTATAAAGGCATGAGGATCCCAGTCATGATCAGGGTGATGTTTGAGACGAATGGCTACTACTCACACTGGTTACTGTATGAAGCACATGCACATGTTCCTACTCGTCTAGTGGGAGGGGTTTAGGACCAAGAGGGGGGACCTACGGGATGAGGGATGTAGTTCTGGATTTGTTTTTCCAGAAAACTACCTACCCTGGGGTACCACTTGAGTTAAAATATGTAGAAAGGTTATTATTGAATTTTTGCCCAACAATGACAAAATTAACCTGCCTCCCCAAGCTTTAAACAGGTATTGATTTTTTTTAGGTCTAGAATGCTTTGCTGCTGCCCCCCAGTCCACAACAGTACATCGCTTTGCTTCTGTGGTGGTACTCCTGTCGGTTTCCCCAAACTGGGGGCATGCTGACCACCATCGACTAGGTAATACGCTGACTATGGACAAGTACCTCATACAAGCCACTTCAAAAAAACACCCAAACTATCCCTTTAAGTTGTTATAAAATGCTTACTTTTCTTCAGGCCTCACCCTGTAGAGCTTAGATAACTGAATCAGCAGGAGAGTGTTCCTTCAGCTTGCTGCTGCTGGTCTGCAGACCTGTTCTTAGCCAAATACTCTTTTTACATTTCCTGGCTGAAATTCCACTTTAACCATTTAATGTTCCAGATTTGATTTAATGTAAATACAGAATCTTGCATTGCAAGTTTGTTAATTTAGAAGTAAGGAGCCAGCTCAGGTTTAATGACTACACTAGTGTTTTTATCCAGACTGACTTCCTACAGGTTACCATCATCTGCTCCACCTAAAAATTTCTGCTTCACAGCCAGCGTACGCCTTCAGTTCAATGGTGCCCTCCTAACAATGGTGATGACGCTAGAGAGCACTAAGCATAAATCATCTGGTGGATCTATAAAACTATTAACTATTAAATAATTGCCAACTATTTTGATAATCGATTCAAGTAATTTTTTAAGAAAAAAGTCTAAACTCTCTGATTCCAGCTTCTTAAATGTGAATATTTTCTGGTTTCTTAACTCCTCTATGACAGTGAACTGAATATCTTTGAGCTAATCAAGAAGATAATCGACAATGAAAATAATTGTTAGTTGCAGCCTTAATTGCAACAAACGGAAACTTTATGGTGGCCGATGCGCAAACATGAATGGACCAATCCAGAGCCAGTGTTTTGTTTGTCTGTTCTGGGCCACTGTAGAAACATGGTGGACTCTGTGAAGAGGACCACTTCCTTATGTAGAACTCATTTTAAGGTTATATTCTCTATACATTATATATTCTTATTAATATTATATTCTATGTCTGTCAATAGACCCCCCTAAATGCTACATACTGGTCCTTTAAAAGCCCCTGTACCTCTTTTGGTTTTCTTCAGCACTATAAAATCCTTTGCTGTTCCCTGTAAATTTGTCACTGATTAGCCGTAGGCTCATTCTAATACACACGTCCCTTTGGAGATTCGTGAAAACTAGCAATTAACTAGTGAGGCACTGAGCAGCTGTGGTATTCAGCTCATTTCACCAGGGACATACAGGATTCAACCTGCGACCTTCCAGCTGCAGGACGCTCTCGAAAGCCCTCAGGCCACCTCTTCTGTTAATCGCATGCTTTCATGCTCCACTTCTCTCCAGCATTATCACACTGTCCCAGGCTCTTCTGCTCACATGAATCAATCTACCTGCCTGAATGGATGTAACACAGACAGAATGAGCACCATCCCGGGAACTCATAAACGACTGTTGTGCCGGGGAAATAAAACAGATTGGATCCTTCCTCTGGTCTTGAATAATTAATTCACTGTCACGCCGGCTCCTACCTGCCACAGATCCTGCGGACCAACAGAGAGTCGTCAACGGCAAACTCGATCACAGAGTCCAGCTTCTCGTGTCTCTTGTCCAACAAGTCGTCCAGCTATGAGAGAGAAACGCAGAGTCAAACACATGGCATGACCTATTGTTCAGTACCAAAAGGCTCTCTCTCTTCTCCTCCTTCTTTTCTCCTATATTAGGAATAATAATAAAAACATCAGAAGAGTTCACTAAGCCTTAATCTGCAACATGCCTTTCTTCCTAATTTATAGTGAAAACAATTTACAGTGAAAAAAATATATGAAACTGGTTTTTTATTCTTTTATTCTAACTTTTGTTTTAGATCAGAAAATCCCCACTGAAAGGCAGGGATATTTTTACAGGGAAAAGCTGCTTTCTGTCCCCAAAAAATAAGCATCACTTGTTACCTCCGCCAAGGAGGTTTTGTTTTTGCCGGCGTTTGTTTGTTTGTCTGTGTTCAAGATAACTCAAAAACTTATGGACGGATTTTGATGAAATTTTCAGGGTGTGTCGAAAATGTGAAAAGGAAGAACTGATTTAATTTTGGGGGTGATCCGGGACCTGGATTCTGGATCACTTTGAAATTTTCGTTAACATTGGGGTAAATGGGACCATTCCACCACCCTGGAATGATCCAGATCTGATCCAGATGGCGGATTTTATAGCAATTTATATAAAAATGGGGGTACTCTTACATTTCGGCCTACTGTGCATTTAATATTAGAGGTAGAGATTTCTAACAAGCGGCATCATGTAGCTGAGACAATTCTGCATCTGAAGTATGTCAACAAATTTGATCTAGCTTTAATACTTGAGGAGATGGATCCAGAAGAAACCGCCAGGGGGGAAACTATGGTGCTTGGCGGAGGTCTGCGCTCTCCGAGTGCTTTTCTAGTTCTATAATGCAACAGCAGTGTATTATTGGCAAGTGTATCATTCATTCGTCAGTTAATTGAGGGATATAGACTTTCTGTTCCAGTAAAATATATTGAAATCCTTCAATTTAAGTAAAAAAAATACAGCTTTCTTATATCTTGTGACATGACACATCTTACTGGTATCCTCTCTTTAAACTGTGCTCTTAGTATGAGCTGTGATAGTAATTAAGTATAAAATGACATCAATAAAACGACATGACATCCTCAAATATCTTGTTTTGTCCACAACTCAAAGATATTCACTTTACTGTCACAGAGGATCAGAGAGTTTTTACTTTTTTCCTCAAACCCATTAATCAATTACCAAAACAGTTTGTGATTCATTTGATATTTTACAACTAATCTTTGCAGCTCTAAAAAGGTACCTGTTGCATTAAATCTAAAGTAAATAAAAAGAGTCGTTTGACATTTTGGCTAACAGGATTTTTACTTTCTTGTAGATTAGAAGATTGATACCACTGTCATGTGGATAAAGTGTAGATCTAGATCTGGGACAAAGAGTGTCTGGCACGTTGTATCTTGTTTGTTTAATCTCTACACAAACCAAAGTGTAAATGCAACAAGTTGTGGTTTTACAGGGAGTTACTGTACATGCTGAACTACTTCTCTCTGGTTGCTGTGATTTCCTGTTTGATCGTCTGTCAAGAAAGCAAATAGATCCATTTCCTAAAATGTCAAACTAGTCTTTAAATTTCTATTGTGACCCACAACAAGTGATTGATGTACTGCTGAACTCTATTTTGATTAATTAACTTGACTCAGTACAGTTTTGTTTGGCACGATAACAACTGAAAGCGACGCTATCAGATGAAATCCTAACCATCTCCGCTTGTTTGACTGTGCGGGGGAATCCGTCCAACAGGAAGCCGTTCCTGCATGGTGGCGTGTCCAGGTTCTTCTCTATGAGCTCCACCACCATCTCATCACTGACCTGCAGGTGAACAAAAGATAATTCTCTCATCCATGTATTCACACTGTAATGTGCTACGTCCTGCACCGGAGCCAGAAAACAGCTCTGAGGAAATCAGTCGCATGCTGAGACACTGAGAGAGCAACAGAGACAAAGAGTTATAAAACTGTGCTCAACAATTGTGCTCACACAAACACACAGTATAGTACATAGCATACACAAATACACAACAATACACACAATTAGAGGTTAGAAATGTTAGAAAGGTGCAAAAAGGCAACAAATCATTATTTTTTTGGGTCGTCATATAGTGAAATGCTGGTATGAGCCTGCTGGGTTATTTCATTGGTTTATTACCACAGTGCTGGGTTAGTAGCTGGGTCATTCTGACTGATAAAACCATTCTCCCCCTCTCTTCCACTACTACCATGTGGTGCCTGGGTTAAAGCGACCCAGCTGCTGGGTTATCTGCAGGTGGCAAAAAGCTTTCCTTTGTCAACGAGCACTCTGACTCCTCAGCTACAGGAATCCTCCAGGGCAAGTTTTGGTAGAGGAGGCTGCAGGTTGGAGGCTCAAGTTGACCCAAAGTCCATTCATTCATTCATTCATCGTCTACCGCTTATCCCGTTAGGGGTCACGGGGGGCTGGAGCCGATCCCAGCTAACATTGGGCGAAGGCGGGGTTCCCCCTGGACAGGTCGCCAGTCCATCGCAGGGCACATAGAGACAGACAACATAGAAACAGACAACCATTCACGCACACATTCACACCTACAGGCAATTTTAGAGTGATCAATTAACCTAAATTGCATGTTTTTGGACTGTGGGAGGAAGCCGGAGTACCCGGAGAAAACCCACGCTTACACGGGGAGAAACTCCACACAGAATAGTCCCAAGCCGGAATTGAACCTGCGACCCTCTTGCTGTGAGGTGACAGCGCTAACCACTGCACCACCGTGCAGCCTTACCCAAAGTCCAATAAGCATAAAAATGCTAAACGGTAGCACATCCTACATTTCAATATTGAGGAGAAAATACTAGCATATCATTTGTTTCATTGGCTCACATCATAATAGTGTCCACCCTTCCGGTGGGACCTTATTTCAGAAAAAATATCAACAGTAGTCAACGGAGAGAGAAATATTTTTTGATCCCATTTGAATTGCTCCACGAATCACACATTTGTCAATTTAAAACATTATTTTACAAGTCAAGAAAGTCTCCGTTTGTTATAAAACTGTTGGAATATCAGTCTGTGAAAATACATAATTAGAAAGACGACACACCCAAAAGTGGTGTAAGAGACCCCTCTCTCTCTCTCTCTGAAGCTACGATGCCTGTGTGTTTCCTACTGGGATGAACTGACACCAGCAACAGGACTGATCCCAAAAGACCAGGAGTCACGGTGACAAACAGACTTTCTTGCCTTGAAACACTATCTTTTAAATTCACAAACATCATGTGTGTGATTCATGACACATATCAAAGGGGATCAAAAAATATTTCTCTCTCTTTGTTGACTACTGTTCATATTTTTTCTGAAATAAGGTTCCATGGGGTCCACCAGAAGGGGCGGGACATCGTCTCTCTGTAGACATATGCTTCAGCATTTCGGCACAGAGCCTTCTTCAGTGTTTTCTGAGCCAATTAAACAAGTGAAATACTCGTATTTGATAGTGACATCTGTGATGTCTCACCCTATCACATTTTTACTCAGTAAAATAAAGGTTTGCATCTGCTCTTATACATCCCATCGTTAGTCGCTAGCTAGCTATGACTAACCCTTGTGTTTGCGTACTAGCCAGCTAGCAAAATCATGTCCAGCTCTTTGAACAGGACGCTTACCTCATATTTTCATGAACTGTATCCCTGTAATCAACAATTGTACAATGACTTGACTGGAAACAACTCCACACTCAGACGTGCTGTGTGTCAAACATCTCAGTTACAGTTTGGTTAAATTTACCGAGGTTTGGTGATATGGAACGCTCTGCCATCTCATATCTTAATGTTGGTACCGGAACAATTTAAGAAAGCTGTTAAAGGTTTGTTTTTATCTCCCCGACATGTTCCTTATGGATTATCTCAATAAACTGCTTGCTAATAATGAGTTTATTGATGATATAATAGGCTTGGGTGATATAACAAGATTATCAGTAGACATGATATTGAGTGGCGTCAATAATGGTCCTCACATGTCCACGATAACAGAACGATACTCAGTTATGTTGAATTCAGGGATTTTGCTGGTATATTGTAAGCTGGGGGGCCTGAGATGACTCCCGCCAGACAAAATCTGGAATTATGTATTATTAAGTTGTTTTTTAAACTAAAATGTCCTGTACTAGTAGCGAACTGCTTTAGGGAATAACGTCATGTACTGACGATATTGCTTAATTCTATTTCACAACTTTGTCTATTTACATAATGGATGTCTGCTAGTGTGTGCAATATTATCTTTTTCTTATCACGCTGTCTTTACCATCCTTTTTAATAATTTATTCTCTTTCTTAAAATTAATTAAGGTATGCACTGCATAGTGTCCTGATCAAGCCCCTCTGAGGGTTTTTTGGACCTGTCCATCACATTTGTTGTTTATGCAATATCAAATTGTACCTGTTTTATATATATATATATATATATATATATATATATATATATATATATATATATATATATATATATATATATATATATATATATATATATATATATATATATATATATATATATATAGTAGGTATGTGTGTGTAAACAAATAAAAATCTAAAAAAGAATAAAGCTGTCATTAGCTGTTGCCTTGATGTATACCAGGTGTTACTAATGCAGTGTTCAAATATATATATATATATATATATATATATATATATATATATATATATATATATATATATATATATATATATAGGTATGGTGGTATGGTAGGTATGTGTGTGTGTGTGTGTAAACAAATAAAAATCTAAAAAAGAATAAAGCTGTCATTAGCTGTTGCCTTGATGTATACCAGGTGTTACTAATGCAGTGTTCAAATCTATTTTTGGGTAGTAAAAAGCTATCCTTGTTTCTGTTATTTGTCTGTCTCTCAATCATAAGTTGAAAATGAACTATTTTCCCAGCTGCTACTGTAGCTGGTGGATTCAAAAACACACCAGCTACTCTATAGATTACCATTGTTTTTGTGGCTGATGATTGAAGAAAATCTAGAGAAAAAACAGTGTGAGCATTGAAATCGCAGGTTCTGGCCATGCAGAAAGGTCAATTAAAACATGTAGTCAGAGCTAGCACAACGTACAACATCAATAAAATGCACAGAATAGTATAGACAGCGCACTGCTTTATGCAGACAAGTAGAAGTATGATTACTACTTTTCTCCATATATGTTCAAACTTAAAAGAATGTCTTTTTCTCAGGAAAATCTGGTCTCCTGTCTTACATTTGCTGCACTGTGTGTTTGTGTTTAATCCATTTTAGCTGTAAATGTTACTGAGGACAAATAAAACATGAGACGTAGTCATGTGGGACCGAACATGAAGGGCTGTAATGTCAACACAGAGCCTCAGAGAGGGTTAACAGGGCAGAAGAAAGTATAATATGCATACAGATCATGAGAAGCAGATGAGCAGAAACGTTACCAGCTTGCCGGCGTCCATGGTCTCCTTGAGCCTCTTGCCTAGCTCCGAGCCCGAAGCCACCATGGCCCTCAGCATGTCTCCGGTGGCCAGGTGGCAAACACAGTACCGCTCTGCCAGCCGAGGGGCCTGCAGGGATGAGGAGAGAGATTTGTGAATAATTTAAGTTTGAAATTATCACCACGAATCAGACAGATGAAGAAAATGTTTGGCTGTTTATTCTTCTTTGTTCTACCCACTGTTCTGTCAGAGAGCCAACCACCTGCATTGCTGGCCGTTACAAGCAAGAGAGCCGTTGGTGTATTTTGGCTGTGAGACCAAAAAGTTTTCAGCAGCAGAGATTTATACTTGGGTCGGCCAAGCCACCTCTCTGGCACATTCAGCTGTCACATACAGTGTACTGTACAACTTAACGGATGAGTCCACTAGATATTAGGAACACTTCTCTCTACTACTGAGGTGACAGATTTGTTCAACAATTCATTGAAATTCATTTTAGTCATATCAGGGTGATGGAGGTGAGGAGGAGTTACAGGACAGGTTGTTCATTAAGAAGCAATACTGATCATTTTTTGATTACCGTAACCCAGAGACCACAAACCAGACCGACTTCACTGTCTTTCAGAGGCTGTTAAAGAGTTAGAATGAAGACACCGATATCATACAAAACTAGATAACCCAGTGAGTTATTTTGCCTATACTAAAATGGCATATTTGAATATTTCTGCATACTGGGTCCCTAAAAGTCTTGGACTGACATAAATTGGGTATCACTGTAGAGTTGGGACTCTTCAGGATCCAATGAGTCCAACTGTATTCAGTCCCCATAGTAGCCATTTCATTGTGGTTTGACCTCACTGTATAAAACGACCTGTGGTGACCTCTAGGATAAGCACACCCTCATGAAACTATATAACCACAGCCTAGAGACCTCGAGCATTCAGAGGATGGATGGCTTTACTAAATTATCAATAAGGGGGTTTCTGAGCAGTTTCCAGAACAGAAGTGCTCACCATGCAATCACCATTCATTCATTCATTCATTTCTGATTAATGACTAGAACAACTTCACACAGTGCTGGGCTGCATCTCAAATTAATCTTCAGGTTTCCAGCTTTCAGATGATGTTCACCACTTATATATGACATCTACTGTTGACCTGCTATCTCCCCCCAATGACCCCCGTCTGCCCTCAAAAAAGACAAAAACATATCTATTGTGGGTCTCCAAGGGTTAATTCAGATTAAAATTACTTATTTTGTCTGAGTCCTTTGCACATGCAAGGACACTCAGTTTCTTATCATAGACGACAAAGAAAAACAGAAAATCGTCACATTTCAGAAGCTGGAACTAGAAAATGTTTGTTCATTTTGCCTGAGAAATAACTGAAAATATTGATTGAATAACAAAACAGTTGCTTGCTATAAGTGAATCTTAACTGAGTAAGTTAAGTAATAAGTAGTAGTAGTAGTAGTAGTAATAAGTGAGATTGCCACAGAGGGCTTTACTGAGGACAGAAGACAAACCAGATCGCAACAGCTGTTAAAGAAACAAGAGACTGAACACACAAGTAAAGCCAGAGCATGTTGTCTGGGCACTTTAACATGCATGTGAGTCACAACAGACTGGAGATCATCATTTTTTTGGTGGTACACTTCAGGGTTTTTTTCCCTACAAAGTTTCAACACAAATCTGAATGATGTAATTGTGAAAATGGATTTTTAAAGGCAAAAGACAAATGTGTGCCTTTAAGAAGGAGCTTGTACAGCTTTAAAATACACACTAAGTGGTACATCCCCAGTATTAGGAGACTAGATGATCCACCTGAAGCACTGGTCTGACCAGAACAGATCCTGAGTAATGTCTAACGAGCTTTCTCTGAAGTGTTTAACTGCCATCGTAAATCTAAATTGGTCACTGCTGCAGTTTTGGTTCCAGACTCTCCACCTAGATGTCCTGGTATCAGCGGAGAAAGAGCTCACTAAGATAAAAGGGAAAGAATTCATGATTGTTTTTATTATCAGTTAATCGGGTGGTTATTTTTGATAAATCATTTGGTTGATCACAGCATAAAAATAGTGAAAATGCCCATCTGTCAGACCAACAATCTACAAAACAAAGATAATAAGTTCATCATGACAGATAAGACAGACAAAGCAGGAACGGCTCTCTTGATAAATAATCAAAAATACTTCCCCGGAGCAATACTAGGAATTATTATAAAAGAAGGAATGATTTTCTCATGATAAATAATCAGAAATAATGCATTGCTCCCTGGGGGGAACTGGGCATTATTATACAGTATATTATATAATTATATATGCAGGAATAATTTTCTCTTGATAAATAATGTTAACACAATTGACAAATTCTAAAAATTGTTGCCTAATTTCTTTTGATTGATTAAATCCATTAGTGATGAAACCACAGTGCAGTCCATCACAGTAACACCATCCAGATAATGTACAGTACATCCATGCCACTAGAGTGTGTACTTGGTAACTGTTGATCTTGTTCATCGTGTGTATACCTTGGTGTATTAATTTCACACTGCTCACACTGTTATTACTGTACATCCATCCATCTGCAACCGTTTATCCCGTTAGGGGTCGCAGGAGGCTGGAGCCGATCCCAGCTGGCATTTGGTGAAGGCGGCGTTCACCCTGGACAGGTCGCCAGTCCATCGCAGGGCTGACACATGGTGGCAATTTAGAGTCATCACTTAACCTGCAGGTCTTTGGACTGTGGGAGGAAGCCGGAGAACCCGGAGAAAACCCTCACTAGCACGGGCAGAACATGCAAACTCCGGATTCGAACCTGTGACCCGGCTTGGGGCCCTATTATACTTATTTTAGCATAGTAATACCTACCCTTTACTATTTTGTCTATATATAATTTGTAACATAACACTGCACTTTACTGCTTTTTGCAAATCTGATTGGATGCAAGTTACATTTCTTTGTCTCAGTATTTTATACTATACTTATACTACCTATATTTCCTCTTATTTGGACAGTGAGGATTTATAGGCTTTTCTCTCTCTCTCATATAATCCCAGTACACACAATACCAGTGGGGTTGGTCCTTCATTGCCATTGCTTTAAAATATAATTTCAATCTTATCATGACCATTGCAATTTTTTAAATCAAGCTATTAATTGACAAGAAACAATAATAAAAAATACAGCTTTAGAGGCTGCCATGTAATTAATCTTTAATGTTGCTCTGTAAAACGTAGGTGGTATAAAAATAAAATAAAAAGGTGACAAAAGCTAACTTCTGAACCCAGGGTTTCAAAGTAGCTAATATCAGACTAAACTGCATCCATACAAACATAGTTCTATCAGTCTGGACTACCACTGAGCTTGTTATAGTAGTTAACGTCATTATGAAACTGGCAGGCGTGTTAAAGAGTCCTGAAAGTCATTTTAATAAACTGTCCAGCTGTGTTTTTCAGAGAGTTGTGGTCACAAACGGACCAGGTACAGCCAGGTAGGTTAGCATTAGCAATAGCTACTACTAAATCCAGCCATGCGCTAACGGCTAACAGCTAGCTCCGTTAGCTCTCCCTCTCACCTGAGTCCCCTTTCCGGCTCCGGGTGGTCCGAGCAGGATGGCACGGATCCCCTCCTGCACATCGGCTATCGCCTCCTTGAGCTGCGCGCTTGGGGCCATGTCTGGAGCAGGACACCACCGGGGCAGAAACTTTAGTAAAGTCTGTGTGTCGTCTAGCGACACTTCAGCCGAGTTCAGTCTGGAAAGGAAGCGCCTCCGCCTCCTTTCGGCTACAACTGTTAAGCTCCGCCTCCATGGGAAATGCGATGTGTCGATTGGCCATCAGGCGGCTCTGTCAATAATTTGTGCGCGTTGATTGGATGAAAATCGGTTCGACGCTACATTGTGTAACATCCGAAAAAGGCTCCATCCGGTATGTTGCTTTTATATTTCATTTTATCACGTTAATATTTTATTGTTGATCATAGTCTTCCTGAATATCTTTAGATGTTTGTACTGTTTAGTTTACAAGCATATCCCAATAAATAATTTTAACTGTATTGTTATTTTTTTAATTATATTTATTATGTATTTTATATTATTTAGCTCCGTTTATTATCCCCTGGCATCCCAAAACTTTGACCGAAAATGTCACAACTTTCAAATTACAGAAATTATCTTGATTTCACATTTAAATTAAATTATGTATTCTTGATGCTGGAAGTAAAAAAAAGTCTGAGACTGAAAGATCCAGCTGAAAGCTCAGGAAAAATCTTCTTTCCATTGTGAAAGTTCATGCTTGATGTTGGAAATACTACAAAATAAATCCAGACGTCCTGGTAAATATACTTCTAAGTAAAGGCCTTCTTACTGAGCAGTCTTCCTCTACTGATATGAGATGCATTTAGAAACTCCTCAGAAAGTAGACTTTGAGTTATTTATGTATTGGCAAAATCATTTATGTTTTTCAAAAACATCACATTCACCATGTCAGTTCAGGGAAGTTTTACAGTATATTATCCTATATTGTTATGTTATGTTAATCATGCAATGATTTCCCCCCCCATAGAAACATTTTAATAAACTTTACTGACTATGTACTGTGCTATGCATAGTGTTACTATAAGCGGGTCGCCTATATAGGCCTAACTTTCATTATAATTTTTAGCATTTTCCACTTTTTTTGCTTTCTGTCAGCAAAAGTGGGGAAAACAGGGACTTTCTTTTGTTTTGTTTGTAGTTGTTTTATAACCTTTTCCACCAGAACAAATCTTACTATATTGTTGAGACAAAGGAGCAGTGAAACATTTCTTCAGATTAACTTGATCTGCTCGACTTTGGGGAACACTTTATAAAGCCCTCCCCTTCCTCATGGCCAACAGGAAGGATCTTTTTTTAAAGGCATTTTCAGGCGTTTATCTGGTTCCCTTTCATAGTCACTGATGATCGCAGCGATAACATGTCTGAAGCTGATGTTTTGTACTCTGATGTCAAGTTCACAAGAGAGAAGGGAAAGACTACTGGTGAGTATGTTTGTCTGTCTGTCAAGTGGTAGTATTTACATCCCTCTTATTTATAAGAATGTTACCAGAGCTTTCTTGGATATACTTCCACTTAAAGCTGTTCACTTGTGAGGACACATCTTAAAACCAGGTCTGAACAAGGGCCCAAGATGTGTTTCTTTATCTTGTCAGAGTTTGTGTGAAATATGAATGTTTAATCCCACACTTTGTTAGTAGTCAGTGCATATTTGCAGCTCACTGAACAGAAAGTTTTGTGTTTTGTATTTTGTGTCGCAGGGACCCTGTCCTCATCAGCTGAAACCACTTATTCTGAAGTCAATATCTTGAAGAGGCAGCTGTCCACAGAGCTTCCTGGTAGGTAATAAAATAGAAGTGATAGAGAGGACGGACAGCAAGATGACAGATTTAGTACTATAGATATATTTCTCTTAAATATTGCATCATCAAGAAACTTTATTCAGTGTGAAACCATCTTCAGTGTTTCTATTATAACTAAACATATACATTAAATCTAAAGTAGATTCGCAGATACAAATGAAGAATCTGAGGTGCATTAAAGGAAAAAATACAAAAATTGTGTATGTTTCTCAGTAAACTGAATTTTTAAAAATACATCTGTGAATATTTGGGCTGTCCTCAACCAACGAAATTCTTAGTCAATAAATGATTTTTTTTTGACTAATCGATCAACTGATTTCATCAATAGATCTGTAAAACTGAATTTTACACAAAAGCACTACTTTAAATCTTGTGTTTACCAGAGATGCGCTCATAAGCTTCTTAAAAATAAGTCATTCAGCATGAAAAAAGCATAAAAATGACTCTTCGACCCTAGTACGTACCTAGTATCGGCCCTAGTACAAATATATTACAAACATTAGCAGTGTGAACTAATTAATAACAGCATGTCAGTGATGTGAGCTTTGACTGAAGCAGTCTGGCGCGAGTCTGACCACACCTTGTTGCAAATACATGGTAACATTTTCCTCTTTTGTAACTGCAAAGACAGAAAGAAACAATCTCTACCGCTGAGTGAAGAAAGGTGTCTGGTAATTTACAGTAAAACGGGAAGAAGAGAAGAAGTGATGGTGGAGAAAAATAAGGAAATGGAGATAAAGAGCCACATATGTTTGGCCATCCGTGGCAAGTTTCCTGTCAATCTCTTTCTACATCTGCAGACATTCAGCTCATTTCACTGTGTGTCTGTGGAGACTTGAGGACTCATATTTCTATGTCTGGTTTATAAATAATGCACTACAAGTACAGTGAAGTTGAAGGGACAGCAGTGACCGTCAGTCAAAGAAGCAAGTGAAGAAAAGACAAAATGCTGCGTGTGAATGTGTTTTAGTGTAATATGAATATGTGAATATCACAGTGATACAAATTCAAAATGGTGCTTTTCTGTTTAAGGGTGTTTCTGCAACTACAGTCACTTCCAACAGTTAACCTCTATGATAGTATGTAGTACATATAAACAGGTACACAAAATTATAAACAGTGGTTAGGATTTTAATCTGTAACATGTTTGTTTTTATGGTTTTCATCACTTGGTCTTGCTCAACGTTCTTACAGCAACATTACAGTAATGTTCGTTTTATACATTTATACAATATTTTTATTTAATTTTCATCAAGCTTTGTGCATCATTGTCAATATTTAAATAACAACTAAAAAATAGGGGATTTAATGATTATCTCTACACCCTGAAACATTTATAAAATATGTTGTGTTTTATGACAGATGTTGCAGTTATATTGTTTAATTGCAACACCTAAAGCTGTTAAAGGCCACATTGCATAAATGATATTTTTGCTAATGTTGCAGATAAATGGCAGGTCTGCTACTTTAGCTTTCACTCTCAGCATCTAATATACAGAAATTCAACACAAATATTACATTATTTTTGAAATGTAGTTCAAAATACACAATTATAATCTGTTTGTTAAAGGCACAAAATAAATACTTGAGAAGAAAATGTGATCTTCACCTTGTTTTTGTTGATCTCGAGGGTCACCTGTGTCCAACCTCTCATCCATGTGCTCACCTGCTGACTTGTTTCCATAGAAACTAGATCTGTTTGGCTTTGACTAAAACTTTTACGACGCTGATTGGTCATTGTCGCAGTAAGGACTCAAAGGTGTGGGACAGGTACATTTACATGAAAAAAAAAAAATCATAAATGATGATTTGTAAACAAAAAAAGTATATGAAACAATTCCATTTAAAATAATCGTTTTTCATTTTACGTATCTTAATATCGAGCCCATAGTTGTGGGACTTGAAGAAAAGTGGTGTTTGGACCCAAAATTATTCATACATCTTATTAAATCACATTATTTAGTAATTATTTATTATGTCAAGATGGGTAATAACACTGTGTATTTGTATTTATTAACCATTGCACTACAAATTTTAACAAAAATCTAAAATTTCATTGCTGGGACCTAAAAATGCTCATAGTTGCAGAAACACCCTTAAATCTATATCAAGTATATGTTTATGATTCTAACGTGCAGAAAAAAAGAAAGTTAATCAGCCATAAATTCACGTAAACTTTTTAGTTTAAAACAGATGATTTTTTGAATGAATAAAACACCACAAAGTGAACTCAGATGTTGTTCATATATACACACACCACGCCATTCTCAGTTTCATTTGTTTGGAAAAAAATATCTGAAAAATATTAATCCAAAAAATGTCAAATGCCAAAATACTGACATGGGAAACACTGTTTAGCATGTGCACTTTGAGGGGGTGGACACAATAAAATGAACATCTGTGTAATCTAATGCAACAGTACTTCTACTGCTCCTTTTATGACACTTATAATGTGTCTATCATACAGTTCAACTTCTTTTACTCCACGGTGACTCTGACTCTGCTCTGTCTACAGTCTTTGTCCTGCATGTGCAGTACATGTAAAACACTCCAACTGGAAACCTGTTTCATATACAGTATACAGTACATGGCCGAGCCAAAAAATTATACATACTCCACGTCGAGGAGAAATGTAGTTGCCCCAACAGAAAACCAGGTTTCTGGTTTACAAAAGTCACTTTACTGGAGAAAGCCCACTGTAACCCAGTTCCTTCGTATCTCTCCTGCTATTCAGCAGGTTCCCAGCAACAACTGGTGTCAAATGGACGATCAGCAGTCACGTGCGAGAGAGTGGCCATAGTAGTTCTCAGCGTTTTGCTGGTAGTTGCAGTCATCGTTCTTGGCCTGACCTGTGAGTTTATATACTTCTCTTCAAACTGAATTCATTTAGAATGACGTATACGATCTTGATGCCAGTTTTGAAGAACAGATCTGGTGGCTTTCAGGTGACGACAGCTTTGACATTCAAGTTCAGATTGTGTGACGTGTTCTTCTCAACTGATGGGTTCTCCTTTTTCAACTATAAAATATAATAAAATAAAAAATAAACAAAATAAATACCAATTGGCATTATGTTTTTTTTGCTATTTTTATCAATAATCATCATTCTAAATTAATCTTGGAATGATAAATAGATTCCTGCTCTATAGGGTGCTCCAGGATGAAATAATTTGTTGTCCAACTTGCAGCTAGGAAGTTCGCATCGCCCTGGTTCCCTTGACGACAAGCCAATGGGATTTTTCCATTGGTTTTGGATTATTGCAGAAAATAAGCTCTGTGGCAAACACACATTTAGGATACATGTTTAGTTGTGTAGCTTTTACTTCTGCATTTTAAAAATCATAAAAGTGGTGTTCATTTGTGATTATCTTGCTGAACAAAACACGCAAGTATCATAAACTTTCGTTTGCCACAGAGCTTATTTTCTGCAATAATCCAAAACTTTTTGGATTTTTGTTGAGGGAACCAGGGCGATGCTAACTTCCTGGTTGGCCTAGTAAAAATCGTTATCCTGGAGCACTCAGTTTGAGGTATCTAATTGGAAAAACTCATTCCTGTGTTTTTTTTAGGACTCATTCCTGTGGCACTCTGTAAACTTTCTTCTTCTTCTCTTTTTTAACAAAAGTTCACAGAAAAATCCAAACCATGGCACGTCTCCAACAGCTGGAAGGTGAGCTTGATGCTCTGGGAAAAAAACTCACAGGTAAGCTTTGTCAGCTGCAAGGCCACTTTAAAATGGATCACATATTGGATTAAACACCTAATGTCACTCTGTTCACTTATCTTTAGGTTTCAACTCAACTGTCTGTCCCGTGAAAGAGTTTTGTTCTCTGTTGTGGGTCTCAACAAATAGACGATCCTGATGAAAGTAATGTTAATGTAAATGGAAGTGAAATCTTTTTTATCTTCTGTCATAGCAGAGAAACACTGTGAAGTAAAATCATGCAACAACACCATGCCGCAAAAGTGCCCACAACCTCCTTTAGTAAAAAGTAAGTGAACGATTTAAAACAAGACTGCATCCTCTGATAATGATTAAATTATCAGTGATGGGCTGACAGGTCGTCTCAGCCGCTCTCAGATTCTCAGAGGATCAAATCACACAAATATCAAGAGAGATTTGTTGCACTTGACTGAAGAGTTTGTTGTGATCTCTTTAAAGATGACTCATGTCCCAAATGTGAAGAAGGCTGGGAGCAACAGGGAGAAAAGTGCTATCATTTCTCCAGCGATAAATCAACCTGGGAAGAGAGCAGAAGTCAATGTCGACGTCGAGGAGGAGATCTGGTGAAGATAGACAGCAGAGAGGAGCAGGTAGAGCACACTGCTGCACTCATGATTTGTGTTTCCACATTGGTCGACATGGTCTCTCAGCACAGAAAGGGGATGTCACAGATTTGTGTTTTTTATCAACTTTTCTGTCAAGCTATCCCTGGCAACGAGACTGGCAGACATAATGGACGGACCTGGGGACAAGTTCTGGATCGGACTCACGGACTCTCAAGAAGAAAGCAAATGGTTGTGGGCAGACGGCTCACCACTGGACACCAGGTCTGACGTTATTTATTTTTCTGTCAGTTTCTGTTATCAAAGTTACCAGTTTGATTGAACCAGTTCTTTCTGTTTCTAATACGTCAGTTTGGCTTTCTGGAGCGGCACTGAGCCGGACAACTGGTACGAAGAAAATACGATAGATGGAGAAGACTGTGTGAGGATGGGGGAGATTAACAGACCAACCCTGATGTCTTGGTTTGATAAAGACTGCAGAGCACTTCACAGAAGTATTTGTGACAAACCAGCAAAAACTAGACATTTAATGTGCGTCTGAAATGCAGTTCAGCTCAAGTCTTAAGGCTCAGCCTGTTAAACAAGCTCAGAGCAGCATGCAGACCATGAAGCAATGAGATTATTAATCCAGCTAATGATTAAATAACTTAATGAAGCCCTGCAAACATTAAAATGCTTCTTGCATGTGTTCAGCTATTAAAGAAGGGATCATACAGCATGTAACAGATGACAGACTGATTGTGCTGAATTAAACAGCTTTTTACTGATCTTCTTAATTTGTGCTACGAAAGCTCAGCTCACCTGTAAAAATACATTAAGTTATTTTCACCCATCAGCTGTCTGTTTTTGTGTGTTCTCTGTTTGTTTGTACCTTTAAAGCATTCTGCTGTTTGTATCCACAAGCTCATTCTTCAGGTCACTACCCAGAGCTCACGATCACAGGTGAGGGTTAGAACGTAGACGGACCATCCAGCTCAGCTCTCTATTCATCACAACGGTGTTGTCAGGCCACATAACTGCCGGCACTGCACCGAACCGCCTGTCCATCTGCCACTCCATTTTACCCTCACTTGTGAACAAGACCCTGAGATCCTTGGAGTCCCTCACTTGGCAGAGAACCATGGCCTCAGACTTGGGCCTGAGTGTGTGCTGAAGGTCACTGTCTGATGAAGCCAACAGAACCACATCATCCGCAAACAGCAGAGACGCAATTCTGAGGTCCCCAAACCAGATCAGTGACAAACCAGATCAGTGACAAACCAGATCAGTGACAAACCAGATCAGTGACAAGGGACAACAGTCGCGGAGGCCAATACCCACTGGAAACGTGTTTGACTTTAGTATACGGATGCAGCTCTACTTTGGTTATATATACCAATGATTACTATACCGCATATTCCCACAATACATCCCCGTTCGTAAGCCTTTTCCGAGTCCACAAAACACATGGAGACTGGATAGGCAAATTCCCGTCACCCCTGACGAGGCCTGGTCCACGGCCAGGAGGAAATCCTCGTTGCTCCTCCTGGATCTGAGGATTGACAATTGGTCGCAGCCTTCTTCCAGCACCCTAGAATAAACTTTCCCAGGATTACTTTTCAATATATTTTTTTTTATTTAAAATAAAAATAACTAAATCTTGAGTATCAACATTCAACTGACTCAAGGGAGACAAACAGTATCAATCAGCAGTTAACATGAACTTCTTCTTTTGTCATAAGTTGAAAGACATCAGGGGCTGGTTTCACAAAAATGTGAGGGTTGTTAATAATGTTGTGAAACGAGTAATGTGAAGGGAAGAGCTGAAGCCACAGCAGCTCAGCCCTGCTATCGTATGCTACCGGAAGTTTGTTGTATTGTTAAATTATTTGATGAATTCTCCCATTAAAATGTCCTATAAGAAAAGGCCTCTGAAGTGAAGCGAACTGAGCGCTTTGACGCGGTTATTCAGTTTTAATTTTACCAGAATTCACAGCAAATTAGTCCTATTTAAAAACTAGACAGCTTTGTGCCAGTGATGAATTCAGAAATCTAACAGAAGACTATTAGTTTGATTTAAGCCACAGTCACAGGTGTGAAAATGGTGTGAAATAAAGACTGGTTGTAAAGTTTATTTTATCTGACATCAAGCTGCAGAGAGATTAAACACAAAACATGGTTGTGAGCTTTCAGTATTCGGTCAAACATTTAATATTTTAAGATTAATTAAACATTAAAGGATGACTTGATGAAAAAGATGTTTTGTAGTTTTGAGATTGAGAGACATAATTTCTATATTTGCATTTGACAGAATGTATTTCTCTTTAGTTTTACATGATCAAACGCCATGTCCAAAAAGACACATAAAAAAACGAGATAATTTGTGGTCCAACTGCCCTTCATCATTGTGAATCCTCCTCGTCGGGTGTAAACGGCGTGTCATCTGACCTCTGCTGGTCCACAGCTCTTCCATCTTCCACCCACAGCTCTCGGACGGCGAGGGTTCGTACAACCATGGCCTCCATGGTGCCGTCGTCCAGAGGTGTGGAGGAGAACCACAGAGGGCTGCTGGGAAAACAACAGCGATCTGGCTGAAGGTAGAACAAGTCGGTGCTCCGTCTCACAGACTCTGAGCTGGATTGAAGGAGAGAAAACAGGAAATAAAGATGGTGGATATGTTTAGACTGGTAGGTGGAGCCATTTTAAACTCATATGCAGTAAAATCAGACAGCTGTCTGTAAATACAGCTTGCTCAAGTCCGTAAGTAATTCACAGTGTCTCGTGTTTTTATGTGTGACTGACTTGTCTACCTGGATGTACCCGGTGTGGTATGGTACACACACTGAGACTGTTATTCTTGAAGAATTGTGTTTTTGTATTTCTTTATTAGTATGTGAAAGGGGTCAGTTTTTAAAAAAAAAAAGCACATGGGCAAGTTGATTGTAAAAATGTTGGCAGGCCTCAAAATCCCATATGCTCATGTCTTAAATTATATCTCATCAACCGGAGGAAAGAGAGGAAATACAGTAGATAAAGAATCAATGACAGCTAAACAAACAGCCATAAAATATAAAGCTACGAACCACTTGGAGAGGTAGAACTCGTAGAGTCTGACTGGACAGCGGAGAGGGTTCTCTGTGTTCTCCATCAGCTCCATGATATCCTCTTTACTCTCTTTTTTCTTACGCCTCTTAGCAGGTACGCCGTCTGCATCTGACAAACACACACATAATGTATAACAACACAAACCTGCATATGACAAAGATTCCTGTTGTATGTGTTCAGACCAAGAGTGAAGCAAATTTTTGCCTCACTTTCCTTGCACAAGTTGGACCGCCAGTATCATTTGTGTTCATTCGCTCTAGCTGCACTTGAGAGGAGAAGGAGGTTGTCTCCACTGATACCAACAACTATGGAAGAAACCACTGTTGCTGCTTTGTACATGTTGTGGAAGTCGTTGTCGTTGTGTCTGGGTTCATAACATCACCCGGTGGCCAGCTGTATTCACATACAGAGCCATTCCACCGACTGTATCTAGCAGCCACACGCCTCTACTGCAATATGAAACAGATTGTGCTGTGATTTAATGGCAATAAACAGATTAAAAGGATGCCAAAATAACAACATAATAATGCCAATTTGTAAAAAGTACTGTCAGGTCTATCCAGAAGACGACAAACTAACAACTTCTAAAATACTTGTTTTCTGAATGGAGTTTGGATCGATCAGTGCCAGGCTGTGCAGCTGCTCCACTGACGCTCAACATAATGTTATCCAGGCATAAATACAGCAGTGACGTTGTCATAAATGGATCAAAAGGATGCCGAAAGAACAACATAATGATGCAGATTTGTAAAAAGTCTGATTCGTGCTTTGTCAGGTCTGTCCGCAAGATGACAAGCAAACAACTGTTAAATTGCTTGTTTTCTGAATGAAGTTTGAATTGATCATTGCCAGGCTATGTATCTACTTCATCAACACTCAAGATAAGATCATCAGCATAAATACAGTAGCGATGTTGTTGTTTATATCATGGACACTGTGATTTATATATAAACATTTAAACATAGTTTGGTCTGGCGTCTGTACAAATATGATGCACTATCGTAGCTCTGGATGCCCAAAGACAGATACAGTATTTTTTTCCTCCATTTCTGACTGAAGAATGTCAGGATGTCGGTTCTGACAGGAGGAGAATCTCAATGCTGATAGGATTTTGGGACACAGCGTCATGTAGAATTTGGCTTGGTGAACCCACCAAAAGGGCCAAAAACATGCGTTTAGATAAAGCTTATCTGACTTTTATAAACAGCACTTGCACAAAATGTCTCTACTGGGGGCGGCAGTAGCTCAGTCTGTAGGGAGTTGGCTTGGGAACCGGAGGGTCACCGATTCAAGTCCCGACATGGACCAAAAACTGAGTGTGAACTGGTAGCTGGAGAGGTGCCAGTTTACCTCTTGGGCACTGCCGAGGTGCCCCTGAGCAAGGCACCAAACCCCCAACTGCTCGGGGCGCTTGTCAGGAGCAGCCCCCTCACTCTGACGTCTCTCCATTAATGCATGTATGTGTGTTTCAGGTCTGCATGTACCATGTCGAGTTTAACAGAGTGTAAATTGAATTTCCCCATTGTGGGACTAATAAAGGTAGATCTTCTTCTTCTTCTTATTATTATAATACAACAACTCTTAGCCATACTGGTACCTGACTCAGCCTTGTTTATGGATATTGGGGCGTTGAAGCGCAGGAAGGTGGTCTTGGTGTTGTTCTGGTTGGTTTTGGTGCAGCGCGTGACGTGGGCGAAGGACAGCTGGCGGTGCTGCTCCACCGTGGTGAAGCCAAAGTACTTGCTGCAGAAGAAGAGCAGAGTGTTGAGGAGGACGATGGGGGAGTACGCCCCCAGCTGTTTACAGTCCCACAGAAACTCCTCCTCCACTCGGGAATGGATATAACCTGCACAGAGAGGGACAGAGACCTGTTAGACATCTGGTCAATCTGATTGATCGGAGGCAGAAAAAGACACACTGACTCACCGCTGGCTGTGATGGAGGGTTTGAAACCTTTCAGGATCTTGGTGAACTTTGTGGAGAACTTGTTGTAGATCAGATCACTGAATATGTTCTCCATACGACCGTTCTCAAACAGGTACTGAGGAGAAACAACAAAATAACAGTCAGACAAAACAACAAGAACTGTGTGACCATACACACCGCTGTCCCAGAGGATTTCTGAGGGAGGATCCTTCACAGGTGAATATGTATGAAAGCTTCCAGCAGGGGGCGTAGAGGTGCCATTCAAATCAGTCCCTTGTTCAGCAAATAACAATGTGGTGAAATGGATTTTGGAAAAACATTATTTAGACTCCCAATGTTCATAGAATCAGCACAATAATTGCATGATATCAAAAATGTATTGTATATGTCCAAATGTAAAATGTCATGAAGAAGAAAGACAAACTGCTCCACCTATAACTGTAAGAAAAGGTAACTTTTACTGAGAAACAAGCTGACGTGAGGAATCATTGCATTGTGTTATGAGTTAAGGCACATGATGACTCTCCTGCATAATGTTGTAAACACAACTAACAAAAATGACACATGATGAAAACAGATGATTTCTACAATGACTTGTTTAACCTATGGTCTCAGTTTTCTCATATCTATAAACTTGCTAGTAGTCTAGTAGAAGTCTCTTAAGTCCATTTATAGAGTGGTGATATAGATGTGCAACCGTGATGTGAATTATTTCTGATTTCTTTACTCCTCTATGACAGTAAAATGAATATCTTTGAGTTGTAGACGAAACAAGAAGAGGATGTCATCTTGGGCTTTGGAAAACACATTTGGATCCACATTTTTTACCATTTCACCTTTTATAGACCAAACAGCTAATCGATTAATCGAGAAGATAATCGTCAGATTTGTCAAAAATGAAATGAATTGTTAGTTGCAACCCTAGTGTACTGTAAATGAGTGTATGTACAGTGTTGCTCTTCTTGCCTGTTGAATGCTGAGGCAGAGGTAGAAGAGGCTGTCGGGGGAGTACAGCTCTCCATCAGGACGTTTGGCCTCAGTAATGAAAGAACAGAGGCTGTCGCTCAGCTCGGTCGCAGAGCAGCGAAGAACATCCTCGTTTAACGTCACAGCGTGAGCTAAAAGAAGAAAAGGGTTTAATATCTGTTAACACTTGCATTCATTAAGTTTCGTTCTCATAAAAACTGAATTGTAATGATGGAAAATAAAAAAGTGAGAAAGACAAAAACATACAAGCAAGGAGGTCCAGGTAGGTTTGTGATCTCCTCCACTGTATCCATCTCTTCCAGGCGTCAATTCCACATCGACTCTCCAGTTTGTGGTGCTTCCTGGACGTGACCTTCTCTCTCTGAGAAGTCTCCTCTTTAGCTGCTTTGGACCAGTGTTGCAGCTTACGACCCTGTGATGGAGAGAAGAGACGAGATTACACCACAGAAAGGTGAGACCACAGCTTCTAAACACATCTCACTGGTGGTTTGTTACCTTATTCTTGTTGTGGACTTTCTCCAGAGTTTGCTGTAATAGCGGAGGGACCGGTTCAGGGCTTGATGAGCTCTGGAGAGCCCCTCTCATTCCCAGAGGACGAGGAAGATGAGGAGGAGCAGCTGGAGGTGGGAGCTCAGTTTGAGGCTGACCAGGCATGCCCACCTCTAAGATCGCAGGTGTTTTTTTGTGGGTGTGAGGTCGACTGAGCGACCCAAAGCTGGTGTCAGCGGAGGAGTCTTCCTGGTTGTTGAATGTGACCTGACGATCTGAATACAGGTCATCACGACGGTTACTGGTGTGGTCTGAAAATAATGAATATAAGTTACAAATAAACCAATGTGGAGCCTTTGTTTTAAGATTAATCTACTCTGTCCTAAAATCGACATCACAATAAATTATCACATTTACCAACAAATTTTAAATGATGACGAATGTTTTGTCCTGTATTTAAAAAAAGACAGTTCACCAAAATCAGCTATGTCCTCTTACCGGTAATGATATTTATCAATATGCGAGTTGCAGAGTGTAGAGGTATCGGCCGATATCGACTCATGGCTGAGAGCCTCATGATTATAGTTTATAGCTAACTGAGCTAGCTAAATGTTATAGCTCAACTGAGGAGGACGCCATTAATGTTTAGTAGGGCTGTGAAAGTCAGCACAATAATAATGAGTTAATGCAAATTTCTTTTAATGCTACTAATTTCTTTAAAGCATTAATGAAATTTGCGAAATTTAGATTGTAGCAGGCTCAGTTTGTCTCGACAGTTAGCAGTCGGCTAATTGATTTCCAATAATAAATATATACATACATTTGCATAAAGCAGCATATTTGCCCACTCCTATATTGGTAACAGTATTAAATACTTGACAAATCTCCCTTTTAAAGTACATTTTGAACACAAAAAATTAGAAGTTATAAAAAAAAGATTTATCACAAAATACTATGGACAATCATGCAATGCGATCACTGATTGATAGCTCTATCTGTCACTGTTTTCTGTTGTTAATTGATTTCCAATATCTCCAATTCCTCCCTTCCTTCCCTCTTCTATTTTCTGTGCTTTTCCTATGACATGAAAAGCCGGGTTTCTGCCAAAAGTTCCTGTAACTTTTAGTCCCAGGAACGACATTTAAGGAACTAAAAGATTCCTTCAGTCCACTGTTGTCTGCTTTTCCACTGCGGTCTAAAAACCAGCGAACATTAGGCAAATTAGTCCGCTGACGTATAATAAAGTCACATGACGTGACGAGGGCTTCCGGTGGTCACAGCGGTAAACACTCAGGTCAGTGTCTCACTGCTGCGTATTTGTGCTTTACAACGTAGCCGCTATGAAACATTCAGAAAATAACTTTTCTTTCTCTTGTTCACAGCACCGCTGCGATACGTCTCTCTCTCTTCTACTGCTCACTCTATCGCTCTCCTTTTGGAGGCGGCAGTAGCTCAGTCTGTAAGGACTTGGGTTAGGACGCGGAGGACGCCGGTTCAAGTCCCCCATGGACCAAGACCAACTGGTTGCTGGAGAGGTTTACCTCTTGGGCACTGCTGAGGTGCCCCTGAGCAAGGCACCGAACCCCCAACTGCTCTGGGCGCTTGTCAGGAGCAGCCCCATCACTCTGACATCTCTCCATTGACACATGTATATGTACTGTGTGAACAACAGAGTGTAAAACTGAATTTCCCCACTGTGGGACTAATAAAGGAATATCTTCTTCTTCTTCTTCTTTTTTTAAAAGAGTCTGTAGGCGGACAGCAGAGCCTAACTTTGCTTTTCAATGTTATCACACAAAGAAAAAGGCTCTTCTCTCATTCTGAAATGGTCCTAATAAATACTAGAGTAATTCCTTGTTTTATTAATGAAGCGGCGCACAAGTTGAAGCAGTGAAGCAGTCAGTGACAGTCATCCCTACAAAATCCACTCTGAAAGTGAAAATCTCAAACATAAGCAGTAAATAAAGAGCTGGACCAATCAGCTCTCTTGATCCAGCTGTTTATCTGGGCTATCCTTCCTCAAGTCCAAGTATCATCACTTCATGTTCATTAAAATGTTTTACCCTCTGGAGGGGGAATTTCTTGTTCTTGTCCCTCTTTTGTCACCACTCCGTTCCTCTCATCTTGCGTTTTCTTTATTTCAGACTTGAAGCTGAGCTCCTCCTCCTGCAGGTCAGACTGGATCCTCTCCTTCACTGATGTCACAGTTGGGTCGGGAAGAAACACAGGCACAGGAAGCTGTGGGCATTTAATTGACAGTACAGAGTGAGAGGAACCAAAAGAGAGGATGGAGAGAGAGAGAGGGGAGGCTGGATGTTGCTATTACACTGTTTGTATCTCTAAAGGCTGAGTCACAAAGATGCCGACAACACTGCCCTGGTTGACCCACAATCTTTTGTGTCATAACTTCAAATGGTAAATGAGAGATGAATCAGTGTGAATTAAAATCAAACCCATACAGTAATCTGACAAAATCCAATGAAAAGTGAGAGGACACTGCTGTAAGTCTGCGGAGCAGCTGAACGGAGTGTTGAGCTTTAAAGCATGGAAACCAGAGCAGTAAACAGCAAGGCTCTATGGGAACTGTCAAAAGCTTAAAATGTGGCCGAGGCTCCAAAAGGCAATGGTGAAAACTGTTGGATGCACTTAAATTATGTGATGGTGCACCTTGAATGAAAAAGTTAGGTGCAACCACTGCAACCAATGTAAAAATTAATCTGTAGCCCTGGGAGCAGATTAAGATTAAGTACCGGTACTGATTTTTCTAACAGCATAACATGGGACGAACTAAGCACCATTGAGGAAAATCAATATATTTAAAGAATTTATGGGTTTTTAAGTTTCTGAATTGTTTTTCTTGCAGTGTAACTCCCTGATATTTGTCTGTGATGAGCGTTGGCAGGAGGTGTCAGAGGTGTTTCACCTACCGGTAACGGCAGGCCCACAGGCTTGGGTGTGTACTGGCTGTACATGTTCATAGGCAGAGGAACGTACACCGGCACTGGGACAGGCAGTACTACAACTTTAGGTACAAAGTTGTCTTCACAGAACAGAAAAAGGAAACAGAAACAAAATCAGAGTTCTTAAGTCAGAAAGAGGGTTCATATTTGTATAGTTTGCATATTTTATCATGAGCAAAGACGTGTTTGCCTAATATAGACACCGCTGATACACTGTAATAGGGTGGGTACATGGGTACAGGGTGCAAATCCTGGAGGTGATCATTACCTGTCTGTGCCTCTGTGTGGACAGTCTGTGTTGTACAGGAGACTCCTTTGTTGTGGACCAATGGTGTGCAGAGTATGGACTTGTTCTTCAGCTCCTTGGGGACTGTTTGAATACTGGCCTGGAGAGCAGACCAATAATGGTAAACAACAACAATAATAATAATTCAACATAGTCGAATCATCAAACATAAAAAGGAGTATGAATGGGTTATATCTTATCTAATTCAAACATGTGATTTAGAGAACAGGAGGTAACAAAGTCAACAGAAGGATGATAGCTATGCAGAGGACTTGGTTTTTAAAGTAAACTTACATGTCCAACAACCTTTGTTTGAATGTCAGGGACAGAGACTGTGGAGATATGACAAGGTGTTTGAGTCAGAAAAACAAAGATGTCCACAGCAACTGAACCAAAGTATAGAAGCATGTTCATTTATCACAGTTAGGACTGTCAAAGTTAGCAAGATAAGAACGCGTTAACGCAAATTAGTTTTCACGCCACTAATTTCTTTAATGCAATTGATCTTTCTGAGGTTGTAGCTGGCTCAGTTTTAAAGCTAGAGTGATGAAACCATCAGTCCCAACCAGGTCATACTAGCTTGTTGAGAAGGAGGCTAAATAACACTCCAACCCTGGTGAGGAAAAACTGGCATTGACGATTTCAAAGGGGTCCCTTGACCTCTGACCTCCAGATGTGTGAATGTAAATGGGTTCTCTGGGTCCCCACCAGTCCCCCCTTTACAGACATGCCCACTTTATGATAGTCCCAGTCAGTCTGGATCAAGTCATAGTCAAGTCAGCACTCTGACACACTAACAGTTGTTGTTGCCTGTTGGGCTGCAGTTTGCCATGTTATGATTTGAGCGTATTTGCCCACTCCCATGTTGTAAAGAAATGTAAATATTTAAATCGACCTACAGCCATAATCACAGTTAATCACTTTTCTACAGTATGTGCACATCATGTCTGTGTGTGCATGCTTGTATTTACCATGCTGTGTGGAGCTGGCAGAGGCACTGGGCCTAGCCAAAGCGCTAGCAAGTGAGATAACATTAGCGATGACAGGGGAAGACTCCAGTGTGTCTGAAGATTGAGGAGGTAAAGAGACTGCAGGCAGGAAACAAAGAAGAGTCAGCAGGGTTGTGGGTGATTCATCTCACAAAGTTTTATCCAGGAAATACAAATATAAATAGATGTCTTCAGGCAGATCTGATTTCCTAAAAAAAACAACAGTCTGACTCAAAGCAGGTCTTGGGTCTGCTTGGGTTAATGTACAACTACCTGCTTAGCAGCAAACAGCAGACAGACACAGTCAGAGACTAGCTGGTGAACATAGTGGACCAACTAAAGAGTTTCAGGTTTCCTTGAGGTCCAGCAAGACTGAACTCAAGCTTTGTGTGATTTTTATTCACTTTTGAACACAGACATAAATGGGGGTTGTAAGCAATAAAACAGGCACACAAACAGCGAGTGGCACCAACAACACATACCTGAGTTGATTATCTGGACCTTTTTATTGCAGAAATGTAGGAGACATCTCAGGTCACAGAAGTGTTTGACCTCTCCCAGCAGGGGAAGACTCTGCCCCAGTTTACCGTTGCGACCGCAGGTGTCACACTTGGCAACCTGAGAAAGAGCAGAGAGTACATGTGTAGTCAGTACAGAGCACCTCATCGCTATCATCAATTCAGGATTTTAATGATTATTCTAACAACTTCAGATTTTAGGCTTGCTTATATGCAGGTTTGCTGCAACCAATGATTATTTCAAGTGTCCATTTATCTGCTCATTAATGTTTTAATTAATTATTTGGTCTATTCAGGGATGTAAACACATGTATGGTGAAAAAAGAGAAAGAGCTATCAAAAGAAGGGAAAAATAATTAATTGCAAATTAATCACACATGTTTTATCTGTTCAGAATGCACCTTAAACAGAGATTTGTCAAATATGTAATACTCTTACTGATATGGAAGTGGGCAAATATGCTGCTTTATGCAATATGTATATATGTGTATATATTTATTATTGGAAATCAATTAACAACACAAAACAATGACAGATATTGTCCAGAAACCCTCACAGGTTCTGCACTTAGCATAAAAATATGCTCAAATCATAACATGACAAACTGCAGCCCAACAGGCAACAACAGCTGTCAGTGTGTCAGAGTGCTGACTTGACTATGACTTGATCCAGACTGACTGGGATTATCATAAAGTGGGCATGTCTGTAAAGGGGAGACTGGTGGGGACCCAGAGAACCCATTTACATTCACACATCTGGAGGTCAGAGGTCAAGGGACCCCTTTGAAATCATCAATGCCAGTTTTTCCTCATCGGGTTTGGAGTGTTATTTAGCCTCGTTCCTGACAAGCTTCTATGACATGGTAGGTACAAATGATTAAATTAAATGTTCAAAAATTAGTGGCGTTAAAACTAATTGCATTACTGCGTTATCATTAACTTTGACGGCTCTAATAACCATGTGCCCATGTGCTGGATTCACATTTGAGATGCTGAAAGCTGTACATTTTTATAATTATGGTTTGAAAATTACTTAAAGGATAAATCAAATATCGAAATAGTTCCCAAAAATGTTGTGTAGACCAACTCACTGTTTCTGCTCTACATGACGGACACCAAAATAAGCAGCAGTGGTTTGATGATGAGCTGAGTGCATAAAATGATATGCTATTCGAAATACAATACAGCGATGTTAATAGCAAAGAACAATGTGATAATCTAAACAAACAAAACCCATCCAAAAACAAATACACATATTGAATTCTTTGCAAAGGCGCCACTGGAGCCATAATCAGAACAAAACTCTATATTACAAGAGAAACAAAAGAACAATGTGTGCAACTGTGCAAAAATACATTCACTATAGGGACTAAACCTGAAAAAAAATATAAGACTGATTTCATTTACATGATCTAATCTGAAGGCATTACTTACCTTGAGCTAATAAAACATGAAAAGTAGAAAGAACAGCACACAGAAAAGGGCATATATTTGAGGATTAAATACTACACTGGCTACACTGGGCAGGTCATTTGTGCAGTGGGTGAACTCCCACCACTACTTACACAGCAGTGGAGCATATTGTAATTTGAGCTGCAGTCTTTGGAGCAGAACTCCTTGTCAGTGCCTTCATACTTAGCTTTCACCACCGTCTTAGAGATGGAGAAGCAGTAAGCACACAAACCACAGTGTTCGCCCCACTTCTTTTCCAGCTCGAGCTGAAAGAGCATCTTACAGCCTGGGAGGAGAGGGAGGAAATTCACAGGCTATTAATCCTGAATTTCAGTACTTTGTGAAGCTTTTATCCTTGTTGTTGCTCTATATTTGTCTGTTGCAAGTGCAAAAACTAGGCTGCACATTCCTGCATTCGACACTTCAACGTGTCCTCTTACCGTCACTGCAGAAGTAGCAGTCTTTGCCATCGACCTTCTTGACATCTTTGATGACCTTGTCAGTCTTACAGTATTCACAGATGTCAATGATGTTGTTGACCGTCTTAAACTGTTCAGCACAGGCCAGGCTACACACAAAATTCATTTTGCCCTGTGCAGAAACAAACACACACAGTGTATTTTAAAGGGATAATTCAGGTTTGTTAGGCTTGTATGAAGTACTTATCCATAGTCAGTGTAGAGTAAGTGGCCGTTGGCATGCCCCCAGTTAGGAAGGACAAGAGAAGAACCAGGACAGGAGCAAAGCATGTATTGCTGTGGACGAGGGCAGCAGCAAAATGGATTTTTGACACCTAAAAAAAAAAAATCTAATATTGGTTTATATGTATGCTATCAATGAGCTATCAATATTAGTTTAAGTGTATGCTATATTTAGAGTATTTTTACTGCTTCACCATTTCCAACGGGGAAGTAAAGCCGTTATATTAATCTGTGCTTCTGCCAAAGCCATCAGGCTCCATTGAAAAAAACTGTAATTTTACCTCGCAGCACTACTGGTCTACCCCAGTTTGTTATTGTGTGATTTTTGTGATTCAGGAGGTTAGTTTGGATTCACCAAAGCACAAGGAAATATACATTTTTTTCCAATGGAGTCTGGTGGCTTTGGCGAAAGCATAGATTGATTTAACGGCTTCACGTCCCCATTAGAAAGAGCTTCTCTGGCGGCAAGGTAAAGTGTACGTTTAAACTGATATCTGACTGCTCTTTAGATGGACCTTTCTTTTAGGTGGCTAAAATATGTTATGCTGTCAGTCCCAGTTCACAGCAGTACATTCCCTTTACTTCTACTGGTAGCTGTTTCTCCAAACTAGAGCCGACTGTCATTTACTGTAATACACTGACTATGGATAAGTACCTCTTACAACCCCACTTCAAAACATCCAGACTATTGCTTTAACAAACAAACTGTACTTAAGATATCTCCTGAAAACATTTTATGACACTGTTGTGGCATCAGCCATATTTTATGGGGTGGTTTGCTGGGGGAGAAGAATAAAAGAAGAAGAGAGGAGGAGGGGGGAAAAAATAATAAAAAGGGGCAGGTTTTTCTGGGGAAGTTTTTTGGGAAAAAGGAGGGGGGGGGGGGGGGGGGGGGGGGGGGGAAAGGGGGAGGAAAAAGGGGGGAGGGGCCCCAACCCAAAAAAAAAAAAAAAAAGGGTTGGGGGGGAGTCATAGAGAAAAGGGGACAAACAACAAAAGAGAAGGAGGGGGGGAAAAAAAAGTCCTTCCCTGCTGGAAGAGAAAAAAATCAAAAAAAAAAAAAAACCAAAAAAAAAAAAAAAAAAAAAAAAAAAAAAAAAAAAAAAAAGAAAAAAAAGAAAAAAAAAAAAATAAAAGAAAATATAATATTAAATAAAAAAAAAAAAAGAAAAAAAAAAAATAATAAAAAAAAAGAAAATTTTTTTTTTTATTTTTTTTTTTTTTTTTTTTTTTTTTTTTTTTTTTTTTTTTTTTTTTTTTTTTTAAAAAAAAAAAAAAAAAATATTTTTATTTATTTAAATTTATATTATAATTAATTTTATTCTTTTCTTTTATTTAACTATCAATTTGAAAAGGAAAAGGAAAAATTTAAGGATGGAGAAAGAAAAAAAAAAAAATATATTTTTATCTTTGGTTTATACAGAGATATACAGCTATACAGGAACACTGTCAAAATAAAACCAAATCAGTGGACATAACATGACATTCAGTTAGATCCACTGGTGCAACTGAGATTTACAATCCTCACTCAGGGGTACGTCCACAATCATGGGAGTAGAAATATAAAAAAAGACACTTCCCAGCTAGTTCATAAACCATCTTCAATGTTACACTACCACATCCAGATAGAAAAGGCAGCTCAAGTAAAAAGAGAGCTGAAAAAGCAGACCCCACACACCTTTTTCTGAATGACTTTAGGCGGAGCTTTTATAATGCGCCGACACTGGGCGCATGGCAGCTTCTTGGGTGGTTTGAGGAAATCACACTGGGTTTGGTCAGCAGCTCCTGCTGTGGCAGGATTCATGTCCTTCTGAGACTCCTGTGGCACAAAAACATAAAGGGTTTTAAACTTGTATAATATAAATTTGGTCTCTAGTATCTAATAAACCACTGAGCCTGTGGCGGGCGCTTGTCAATAAAAATGAGAACGGTGTTCTTTGGGTGCATTCACTTACCAACAACCTAAACTGTACACCCTGCGCTGCTATACATTCACAGATATAACGTTACTGTTCACTAAACAAACATAACATGCACCTCTTCTGTCTTGGTCTCTACCACACACACCAACACTCGCTAACATTAAGCACACAGCCTTTGCCCTGACTTATTCCTTTAAAATACATAAATCTCCGATGACCAGGCAGGAAGTCATCTTAGTCTCGACCGGCTGCCTGGCTTTCAATACACTCTGACTGGGGGACATGGTCATACAGTACACTGGCCTTGTTAACTGTCATGAAGGACCATGCTGCCCAGTGCAACAGTGTGAGTGTTTTCTATGTGTTAAATCATTTTTGGGGGACAGTGGAGGTCTTTACCACAGAGGAATAAACCAGATTTTTCTCAGTAGGATAAATGAATCGATGGTTCGCAAGTGGAGGAAGCTGGAAAACGAGCTACGACAGGTCAAGAAGACGCAGCTGAGTTTCCGCGGACATAAGGCGAGGTGGCCCGAGTTGGAGGAAAGACTCGAGCAGTGGATCACCGAGCAAAGAACGAGTGGGAGAAGCGTTTCGACGGTCACCATACGACTAAAAGCAGCAACGCTAGCAGAAGAAATGAAAACTGAACATTTCCAAGGAGGTCCGTCTTGGTGCTTTCGTTTCATGAAACGGTGCCATTTTTCCATCCGGACACGGACTACAGTAGCGCAGCAACTTCCAGCGCATGATAATGAAAAGCTGGCCATCTTCCGCTCCTACTGCAGCAAACACATCTCCGACAAACACATCCAGCCCAGCCTTATCACTAACATGGACGAGGTGCCGCTCACTTTTGACATCCCGGTGAGTCACACTGTGGAGAAGAAGGGATCTCACAGCCGATGTGAAAAAACATGTGAAGCAAATGAACACTGAGCTTGCTGTCATTCCGGGAGGCCTGACGAAGGAACTCCAACCGCTGGACATCGGGGTGAACCGGCCGTTCAAAGTAAGGCTGCGAGCGGCATGGGAGCGATGGATGACAGATGAAGACCACAGTTTCACTAAGACTGGGAGGCAGCGCCGGGCGAGTTACGCCACAATTTGTGAATGGATTGTGGATGCTTGGGCTAACGTGTCTGCTGGCTCTGTTGTTCGAGCTTTCGTAAAAGCCGGCATCATTTCCGAGGAGCCGCACGGCACGGAAAGTGACTCTGACAGTGAAGAAAGTGAACCTGGCATGTTTGATGGAGATTTAGCGCAGCTGTTCAATTCAGAAACAGAGGATGAGGACTTTGATGGGTTTGATTGATGATTAAAAAAATGTGAGTACCAAACTCAGTTTTGCCCCCGCACTATTTTTAAATATGCACAATTGTATGCTTGTTTTACCCGTGTTTTACCATGCCCGCGCCTGTTGATGTTTGATTGATGACTAAAAAATGTTAGTACTTTGTAATTAATACTTAAATAAAGCACAACCAAACTCAGTTTTGCTCCCGCTCTATTTTTAAAAACGCACACTTGTATGCTTGATTTCCCCGTGTGTTTTACCATACCCGCGCCCTATAGTGCGGTGCGCCTTATGTATGTGTTAAATACAGTAATGACACACATAACTGAGACTGCGCCTTATAGTACGGTGCGCCTTAGGGTCGTGAAAATACGGTAGTACAAAACATTTCCACATGAACTATCAGAAAGATAGCTGATGTATCCAGCTCTTCAGAGTTGTCACTCTTGGAGAAAAGGCACAGAAGATACTGTATGATTGGCATTGCTAACATGACTGCCCTGATGCCTGTCAGAATTAAAACTGTATGGCAGTAAACCCAGTCCGATGGAAAACAGTGTCCGCCTGCAATTAACATAAAATAAACATAAGAGCGCACTGTAGAGACTACTCATCAAGGGAGAAAAAGGTGACAAAGATGCAAAGTCATTATGGGGATCCAGAGGCACGTCCCCACCGGGTAGATGTTTTTTAAATATCAAATTTCAGCATGAGGATATAGGGGAAAACTCATCCTAAAATGAATGTAATGTTACTGCTACAAAAGTAACGTAAAGGACCTGACACACCAAGCCGACGGGCAGCCCTCAGACAGTTCGGGGCTGTCGGTGAGTGTCTTTTGACTGTGTCTTGTTTTTGCCATGTGTCCTGCATCATCGGCTGTAGTCTGCCCCTGTCAGAGAGAGATATCACTCTGATTGGCCCATCCCATTTGGGGTCACAAGGGGGCTGGAGCCAATCCCAGCTGACAATGGGCAGAGGCGGGGTACACCCTGGACAGGTCTCCAGACTATCACAGGGCTGACACACAAAGACAGACAATCATTCGTGCTCACAGTCACACCTACGGGACATTTAGAGTCATCAATTAACCTGCATGTCTTTGGACGGTGGGAGGAAACCCAGAGCACCTGGAAAAAACCCACACTAACACAGGGAGAACGTGCAAACTCCACACAGAAGGACTCCAAGCCGGATTTAAACCTGTGACCCTCTTGCTGTGAGATGGCAGTGCTAACCACTGCAGCACCCTACCGCCCCTGATCATTCCAATACGCAGATATTTTCACCGTGAAAATGGCCAACATGACCAAGTGGTGAATGACAGTTCTGTGAAAATGGTCGTCAAACGGCGCTTTGTTTCATGTACGTATCACAACAACAGCTTGTATATCCACCATCCTCATTGTTCTGGTTTCCCTGTTGATCCCTGAATGATGAATACAGACTACCGCTGCCTGCCGGTGTGGAGGGTTATTTCCTCTCACGCAGGCACAAACGTGGCAGTTGACCGTTGGCTGTAGTCTTTGTGGTGTGTTCAAGTGCAACATTTGGCCAAGACAGAGGCAACGTGAGGCGAGTCAATGGTCTGCCTTCATTGCTGCTAGTTTTCTGACGTCAGGTTGGTGTCTGGGCCTTAAGGGGAACATCAATTCAGAGTTGCTGTAGGATGCGTTACCTTAAAAGACATGGCGCAGGTTAGAGTGCAAAAGTTTCTGATGGAGGCATCTGACATGGCGAGGTGGCAGGCTGGTACTGTAGTCTTACCGCAGTTGTCACAATCTAATGGAACAGCTGAGGAAAAAAATAAGATGTCATTAAAGAAACTTGGCCAAAGGGTAGAATATCTGGTGATATCTGAAGCTGTCCAAGGTGACTCAATGGCACATGACCAAAACTTACAAAATTACTTTGTTCATTGAGAGCTGAAAACATATTAGACAGAGAGAGAAAGACAAGGACAAAAGCCAAAGAGCAGCTGTGCTGTCAAACTTTAAGTCCAGTACCTGATGCACTGATAGCCTGGATCTTGGACGCCATCACACAGCTGCTGGTGCAGAAGAGCTCCACCACATCCTCACTGTTTTTGTTTTCAAACATATCTGACATTAACTGGGTTTTGCGGCACATGGCACACGGCTGCAGCGTTTGGATTTTCTGTAAAGTAATAAAACAAAAAGAAAATATAAAATATTAAGTTGATTCACCAACTCAGAGCATTTTAAATTTAGGGACTTTAAGTGGTCACCTCATCTAGAGCCACTTGTAGAGCCATTCAAGAAAGATAGTGGAGATTTCCCCCTTTTAATTTTTTGTAGGATTTAACTTTATATTTAAAAGTATCCTATCTCAACACTAAAAGCCTTATAAAAATGTCCAAAATGTACAGAACTTAAAAAATATATATATTCTGAGACATTCAATAGATGTTTTAAGATGCCGTTACCTGTTTGAATTGGGCCAAACACTCTGCATTGCAGAGTTTTTTGCTGCTGTCCCCCATCTTGAGCAGCAGAGGTGAGTTGCAGCGGGAGCGACAGTTGTCACAGATGGACACGTTGTTCATGTTGCAGAAGCGGAGAAAACAGGGCTTGCTGCAGATCTTGTGGACGACGTCCTGCTCTATGATCTCATGTTTGCTCTGGAAGAGGATAAACAGTGTGTCAACCATAATTCAGCCTCATTACAATTCATATAAACCAGAATAGCGAAGGAGCATTGACTTGAAATGTTTATGAGAGATAAAGTTTTAGTTTTAGTTTTGTATGTAAAATATATAAGGGCTGTCAATCAGTGATCACACTGCATGATTGTCCAGTTAATCTTGATAATTCTCTTTTTTTGGTATTTCTCATATCTGTTCAAAATGTACCTTATAGTGAGATCTGTCAAGTATTTAATACCAAATATGATGCTTTATGTGTGTATACTGTATATTTATCATTGGAAATCAATGAACAACACAAAACAATGTCAAATATTGTCCAGAAACCCTCACAGGTTCTGCATTTAGCATAAAAAATAGGCTCAAATCATAACATGACAAACTGCAGCCCAACAGGCAACAACAGCTGTCAGTGTGTCAGTGTGCTGACTTGACTATGACTTGATCCAGACTGACTGGGACTATCATAAAGTGGGCATGTCTGTAAAGGGGAGACTGGTGGGGACCCAGAGAACCCATTTACATTCACACATCTGGAGGTCAGAGGTCAAGAGACCCCTTTGAAAATGGCCATGCAAGTTTTTCTTCATCAAAATTTTGTGCAAGTTTGGAGTGTTATTTAGCCTCCTTCATGACACTAGTATAACATGGTTGGTACCAATGGATTTTCTAGTTTCATATGCCAGTATCGCTCCTCTAGCTTTACAACTGAGCTCGCTACAACCCCAAAAAATTGCAAGTTCCACTACATGCAGTACATCCAGGTAGACCAGTCACCACACATAAAAACGTAAGATACTCTACATTGTTTATGGCATTAAAATGAATGTGCAGTAACACCTTGTTATCACACTATTATCATGTTACCTTTGACAGCCCTCATATTTATAAAAAGGTTATTACTAAAACTTTGGTTAAAAAGGATGACCTATTGAGAAAATCATGCGCTTCTCATAATAACCACAAAACTGTAATTAATTTAAAAGACGTACAGTTCATAGTTTATAAGATCATTCTTATAGCAGTTGGCGTTCTTCATCATTACAATAAAGAAACATCAAATATAATTTGATCTTTTTGAATCTATTCCCTTGTGTCTTACAATGCAGTATCTGCTGCACATGCTGCACTGTGACTGTGATGGCACTGGCACAAGGGGTATTTTGGTGGACATTATTCTCTTGTAGTTGAAGGAGGACAGGCAGGTCCGGCTGCAGAAATCCTTCACCGTCCCCTCATTATCCACCGGGGCCTGAATGACGTCCTGAGGCTGTGTTATCCCCCTAAGGGGAAGGATGAGATCGGTTCAAGTCTGCAATCTTTGATGCTAAAAAATGTGTTGATACAGCTGAGATGAGTTTAGCTGAAAGATATTTAAAATGAATTCCTTAAAAGTTGTCAGAGGAAAAGGAGAAATGGTGAGTTAAAGACAACACTGTTCAGTGAATAAAACAAACTACTGTATGACTCACTGAAGGCAGAAGTAGCAGGTCTTCTTAACTTGTTTCATTTGGTAAAATTTCAAAAGGCAAGGAGTAGAGCAGAAGATGTCGGCGTGGCCCTTCCTCTGGTAAACAGTCACCCCGTCCATCAGGACCTGTTTGCAGTTGGAGCAAGATGCAGGCAGATCCATGTGGGTGACAGTCGGTGATGCCGACGTGGACGTGGATGAGTCTTCCGTCAAGGAGAAGACAGAACCGATCTTCAAGTCCTCCTGTCAGAAAGAGAACAGTAAGACGATGCACAGCGATGGCGCAGTAGTCAGCTGGTCACTGTACATCACATACATTTCTAAACGTCTGCTAGTGTGTCTCTTCTACTGTTTTCCTCATCACGACATCACTAACAACACTAATCATATCACTATCAAATGAATCATCGTTTAGGATGGAGAGGCATGGACATCTATATCTCTGTTGAAGCGTTTCCTGTGTCCTACCTTCGCCACATCATCTCCTGCCTTAGGTTCATCCTTGATGCCTTCAGTAGATATGGAGGATGGGAGATTCTGGGTGTACTCCTCATCCATTGGCTCTTGCTTTATCTTCATCAGGAGTGAAGGGAGAGACGGATTAGCTGTGTAACATTTACAGACAACTCTGTGTGGAGGATTGTGGTTAAGTAGAGATGCACCGACCGATGGGCTGCCAACTGAAACCAAACAAGTCCAAACAACTGCTTTAATCAGACACTTATTATATTGTAATTCATTCCCATGAATGCTGCTCAGAGTAATCAGTGACCAGCTCGTCTGCTGACAGCACAGGATCTCTCTCTAACACAGTCTGGCTTATTATGGAGCTAAGAGCTAACGTTAACGGAGGTTGCATTGAATTGCACTGTGATACATTCAAGCTCTATTCGGTAAAAACTGACTACTGGGTGAAGATAAATCATAAGGCTATCGTGGTATGTTAAAATGTAATCTTGTGAAATTTACTTTTTGGTGAGAAACTGGAATAAATCCAGTTGTTAGACGGAGATGTTTTCACAACAATACCAAATAGATAACAGAGAGGGAATTATGACCTGTTTAACTTCCCAACACTGGCTGGCGTTTTCATATTAGGTGCAATTGATTCACCCCACACCCGTAGAGTTCAGAGGATCAGATCGGCACATGTCGGAGGAGACCGGTGGTGTTCAAAACAGCCTGCTCTTTCAAAAATACTAGCTGACTGCTGACGCATTAAATAGGAGTCCACTACTGTGTTTTGGTAGAGTTGGCTTTCACACCTGATGTGAACCGTACCTGAGTATACATGATCCATACTTGAGACCGTTTTCAAGTGGATTGACATACGGATTGAGTGTTCACACTAGTTGGATCCAGGCCCGGTTTCCTGATGTGAAAGCACCCTTAGCAGGTTATATAGTATATAATTAAAACTTCTAATGCCACAATGTTTTTTAAATAAGCAAGTCGATCGATCGATCCATCCATCGTCAACCGCTTATCCCGTTAGAGGTCGCAGGGGGCTGGAGCCGATCCCAGCTGGCATTGGGCGAAGGAGGGGTTCACCCTGGACAGGTCACCAGTCCATTGCAGGTAAATAAGCAAGTATTTAAATAAAAATATAATAATGTACTTCTTAATGATCTGGACTGTGTTTTTATGCAAATTATCACTCTAGATGACAATAAGAAAGGAGGATTTTTGATAAGGATAAGGAAGACAATAAGGATTTTTGACTGTTTACAAGGACAGCTGAAATCATTTTCCCAAGGCGGTAGTAAAAAGTTAGTCAGTGCAGCTGTCAGCTGGCCGAGTCTGAACCGACACGTCAGACTTTAAAAAATCAGAATTGGCCGAGAGAATTACATTCGGTGTATTTCTTTGAAATTCTAACTGGTGTGTAAATCATATATCTATACGTACGTGGACACTTCAACTCACCTAAAGAAGAAATACTTTGCTGTGGTCCAACTTTATAAAGTTATTACTTATCAGAAACAAAATCAGACATATTGTTCCACTGTACATCACACACATCACTGCAAAAAATGTAGAAAACACATGCTGTGGTTTAAAGTAGTGCCTTGATTTTAGTTCATTACAACTGTTACACAAGACATTATGACACATAATACTTACACAGTCCAATTTCAGTAGTGATGGTTTCACTTCTTTAATGTCATGATCTTCAGGTGATGGCTTCACTTCTTTAATGTCATGATCTTCAGGTGATGGTTTCACTTCTTTAATGTCATGATCATGATGAGGTGATGGGCTGTTCCTTCCTATAAATGCATATCAAAAAGGAGTGACATGGGTGTAAAACATACAATGGTATTCCATTGCCGGAGACACTAGAAACACATCTGAAAGCCGAGCGTAGGGATGAGCAGTGCATGGACAACAATCAGCTCTAACTCAATGCAGAGATGGTAACATCAGGACAAGTTTCTAGTTTCAGTGTTGAGCTAAGTAAGCAGCCAGATGCAACCAATTTGTTGTCTTATGTTTGTAAACTGCTGTCAAGACTCATAAATTATTGTATAATAGAATAATTAAGTGTCTAGGCAATAAATAACGGCAGTGGGGTGAGTGAAAGTAGGACATGGAGTACAGTTTGACAGTGCAGTACCTGACACGGTGGAAGACTGAGCCTTGTGTACCAGCACACATCTATTGCTACAGAAGAAGTCCAACCTGCCCTCATTGTTTTTATTTTCAACCATGTCTGACAACTGATGGACTGTCTGGCACATGGTACACAGCCGAGGCATCTCAATTTTCTGTAAAGATATAAAAAACAGCAGAGAAGCAATGTGAGGTACAGCGCAGGTCCAGGACAAGATGTGAGACTTATTTAACAATGCCCATTAGCTGTTCTAAAACCACAGTGAATCACTGCCTCATGTGGCTTATCGCTTTTATAAAGGGATGCTTTTATAAAGGGATGCTTTTATAAAGCATGCTTAAAGGCTGGGGTGATTATTAAAATTTATCGGGATGTTGACATTAATTGTACAGTTGTTGACGTAGTGTTTAATCATGTAGGGCTGGGTTATATGGCCCAGGGGATCTTGCTTACCAATATCCCCAAAATATCTAGGGTTTGGAGTCCCAAGAAGGAAGTGTGGGTCTCAGAGACGGCATTCCCTTAAGTTGCCCAGTGACCCGGCCGACTCCAACCACCTATCCTGTCAGGGGTCTGGCCAACTCCTGCTCCATGTTTTCTGTTCGAGGTCTGATTGACTGTTCCAGCTGGGCCACAACCACCTCCTGTTCCAGCTTGGCTGCAGCTATCTTCTGTTGGGTCGTCGCTGCAGCCACCAGTTTGTCTGGCTGGGTCGTCACCACAGCAGCTACATCTTATTCTGGCTGGGTCGTTACCGCAGCCATGTCCGGTGCATTGTCCTGTGCTGCAGTGGGACCAAGTCCCTGCTCCTGTCCCTCACCAGCCCCAAATCCCTGCTTGTGTCCCGCAGCTCGGTTTCTGCTCTGCTCCGTGGCCGTCCACCTGAGATTACCTGCTTCGCACCCATCCAGCTTTTGTTTCCATTTTTTATGTTAAAGAGCTATTCTACTCCTTAATGTAACTGTATTTAACTGTGCTCTACTTGTGTCTGTTTTCTTGGTTATTTTTGTGCGTATATATTCAGTTTGAATTTTACTCCAGGCATCATTAGAAATGAAGACATTCCTTGAGATTTCAATAAAAGTTAAATGAACTACGTCGAAAGTCACTAACAACAATATCCTGCACGTCTCTATCAGAATCAGAGTCAGAGCTGCTTTCAGGACAGACTCACTAATATTAGTGAAATAACATTAGAGCCGATCAATTGTTTTGCTAGTCAGCTGGCTAAATTACGGATCAACAAATGAATTTATCGTATTCAAGTTAGCTCCAGAAGGCTCTACATTAGCTTACGTTGTTCATGTAAACATACATGTAAAAACACTCAACTCATACAGGTGAGTAGTGCTATGTTCGCAAATCAGCTACTAAAACAAGTTTCAGTTCCACTGCCACCAACGCGACTCAGAGACATAACCAACGCTATCGCTGCAACAAGGTGCATTATTCAGTCATTTTCAGCAGCGTAACTGGGAAACGGCATGCTTGTCATCATATAAAGAGATCGTGGTGGAAGATTTTTTGGGATGTTTATTACAACTATCTTATCAAGAGAGCCTGTCTGAAGCACCTCAGCACCTCAGTAATCCTCAGTGGTGATTGGCTGTTGCTGATGACGTGTAACCAGATATTTTTGAGCCAGACTACACAGTGGAGAACACTGACAGAGAGGAGGCTGATCAGAGCCAACATAGCACATTTTTAGTGATTTATCACATCCCCAAAATACTGCGATACAGTTTTACTCTCGACAATGCATTGTTGACATCGTCACGTTTTTATGTCATAAAATATCAGAACGTGATATATCGTCACACCCCTACTAAATGCAGTACCTTTGAGGGTTTCTGGACAATATTTGTCATTGTTTTATGTTGCTAATTGATTTGACATATGCATACATTTATATAAAGAAAGCATATTTGCCCACTCTCACATTGATAAGAGTATTAAATGCGGCACATTTTGAACAGATAAAAAATGCGCAATTGTTTGCAAAAATTCCAAAACTGACAAAAGGAAGTGAAAGATAAATACAGTTGTCAAAGTATAATTGAAAATATCAAATAATTCCATTGGTATGTATAAACAAACGTAAAGCTTTATATTTTCAGTCTACCTAATCAACCATTAAATAGGTGAGCCACAGTCACAAAACTGCATCACCATTCAAACTGTGCAAAACTAAGGACAGTTTGATAGTTGACAGACTCCTGCTGCCCGTACACACACACTGCTTGGATGTTGACCATTTATGTATAGCTTAGTAATATGCATGGTCATGTGCAGTGTTGATGTGGGAGATATGCCAATACTGGTACTGATCTGGTCAAATGAAGTGATCGTGACTTTGGCATTTGATTTCTGTACCTCTTTGAACTTGACCAGACATTCCTCACTGCAGATGACTTTACTGCCGTCCTCCGCCTTCAGCATGAACCGTTTGTCGACGCTGATGGAGCTGCAGACATCACAAATGGACAACGGCAAGTTGTTGATCCTGTGGGCTTTGATGAAGCAGGCCTCGCTGCAAATTCGGTGGGTACAGCCATCCAGGGTCAGCTTGAATTTGCACTGAGGATGACAAAGGAGCATGTGGATTGATCATACTGTGGCAATTCTCATAATTTAAAGTCTTAATTTTCACATTTTCAAGAGAATTGCTTACGAGATAATGTTCATGCAGGGACAGTGTGACAGTGTGTACAAATATGTAGGATATTACTACTGACATTCCTGTAATATTACGTCACAGGGTCTACTGTACTAACCATGGGTTATTTCATGTTTATTTGTATATAGAGCAGGGAAGTAAGATCGGATCACAAGTGACTGGAGACGCATGTTAATGCCAGACTTGACAACATTTATATTAAGTACAAAGAAATGACAGGTTGATCCAACTGAAAATAATTACTCAACATGTATTTTGGAAGTCTTAAGTCACTTACAGTTCAAAGTCTCTGCAAAACTACACATCTTGGGCTAAATCACTGAGCTTCAGGACTCTTGACCTCCCTTTTGGAAAGAGATGGATTACTTTGGTTTTCACAACAGCTAAACGGACACTGCTGAGACAGTGGAGGAAAGAAACATCCACTGTTTTATGAAGAATGGACTACATCAATGGCTCAGCTGCTGGTAGTGAGGTGGGCACGTACTCTATTGAACAAACTTCATCACTATGTGCTCACAAGGGTCCCTTTCACTGCCTGGCTATCAGTAACTTGAGCTTGATTTAGTAATCTATTATAACCGCTGGACTGCTGTGCTTAGTTACATTACATAGATGCTTGTTTCTATTAGGGTTATAATGCAAACGTAACAGCACTAACTTTAGCATTAACTAGAGTTGCGGTTTTGAGGGTGTAGCAGGCCCAGTTTTAAAACTGGTGTTATAATTATTATAAGCTGATCTTACTGAATTACTATATCCTGAGCCTGATTATTTTCCCACTGAACTCAGACCAGTGTGACAATTCACTTTGATAAACATGTACCCAAAAGCTCCTCTTTAATCTATCATGTTGTGTCTTTTATTATGTCTTTGCAGTAGACACACGCCCTCACACAACACGTTATGTTTCACACCACACACAGACGTGGTAAATGTTGCGTGAACAGTGGCTGGCCTGTTTACGTTGGCCAATGAGACTCGGTTGCGTGAAAGTCCAGCCTCCTCTGTACGAGCCACGGCCATGAAGATATACGGACATTACATCCATAACTCTGGGCTCTTCTCTGATCGAATACCTGCAGGAGCTCCGTCTGTTGAACCCAGTGTGCTGTTTACTTTACCTGTGATCATAAAAAAGTGTTCATCCGAGACCTGAAAACTCTCTGCTCGTCGTTGGGGCTTCCAATCAAACAACCGATTCTAACACTACAGTGAAGATACTGGTATCATATCAAACTATAATCCATTAGAACCAACCATGTCATACTAGCTTTTCACGATGGAGGTTAAATAAAGCTCCAAACTCAAACTACATTTTGGCAAAAGGGGTCCCTTGGCCTCTAACCTCTAAGGGTCCCCACCAGTCTCCCCTTTACAGACATGCCCACTTTATGATAATCCCAGTCAGTTTGGATCAAGTCATAGTCAAGTCAGCACATATTTTCATGCTTAAGTCAGAACCTGTGAGGGTTTCTGGACAATATCTGTCATTGTTTTGTGTTGTTAATTGACTTTCAATAATAAATATTTACATACATTTGCATGAGGCAAACATATTTACCCCCTCCCGTGTTGATGAGAGTATTAAATACCAAATTTTCCTTTTAGGTTACTTTTGAACAGGTAAAAAAATGTGATTACTTGTGATTAATTATATTATAAATACTTTGATTGACTGACAGCCCTAATTAAAAGCACTGGCGTGACTAAAAGTCAAACAGTAACCAAAAATCAGTTTCTTTTTTCCTTACATAGCAGTATCTGGCACACATCTTGCACTCTGACCGAGGTCCTGCAGCTGGAGGTTTGGGGGCTGCCATGTTCCTCTTGGAGTTGACAGAAGCGAGGCAGGTGTCGCTGCACAGTTCCTTCATAGTTCCTGAATCATCCACCGGAGCCAGGATCATGTTGTGAGGCCGCGTTATCACCCTGAGGGAAGGAGATCAAGATGAGATTCACCTTCAGTGCTTTGGCCTCAGTACCTCAAGTCTCCTGAATTTATGGTGTTTGCTCTGCTTGACCTGCAATAACTAAATGTCTACAAAAATTCAACCAGGCAGGTGATCACAATGCTGGTTTTGACCCACCAACAAAACCTAAAGATTTTCAGTTTATGAGCACATGAGACAAAGCAGAAAATCCTCACAACTGAGAAGCTGGAACAAGGGAATGTTTTTTTCTTGAAAAATCACAATTGATTAATCAACTGTCAAAATAGTTGCACATTATTTGTCAGAACTGTTGAAATTTGTACAAACAAATATGAATGTAATGGTCAAAAGTTTGTATTGTTTGTGTCTTTAATACAAATGCACACACAAAACTAAAACTTGGGCTGTCAAAGTTAACGTGATAACGTGTTAATGCAAATTTGTTTTAGCAACACTAATTTCTTTAAAGCAGTAACAACACTTGTGATTTTTAAGTTGTAGTGGGCTCAGTTCTAAAGCTAGAGAGGAAAAACTGGCACTGACAATTTAAAAGGGGTCCTTTGACCTCTGACCTCCAGATGTGTGAATGTAAATGGGGTCTCTGGGTCCCCACCAGTCTCCCCTTTACAGACATGCCCACTTTATGATGATCACAGTCAGTCTGGATCAAGTCATAGTCAAGTCAGCACATAATTGATTTCCAATAATAAAAACAGCATATTTACCTACTCCCATGTTGTAAAGAGTATTAATATGGCATCATATGAAACTAGAAAACCTAAGGAATCATTGGTACCAACTAGCTTGTTGCAAAAGAAGCTAAATAAAGCTTTATTTTTAAAGTGTATGCAAAACTTTGGTGAGGAAAAACTGGCATGGATATTTTTAAACGTGAATGAAAATGGGTTCTATGGGTATCAACAGGTCTTCCCTCTTTATGATAATCCCACATTGGGGCAAGTCATAGTCAAGTCAGCAAACTGACACGCTGACAGCTGCTTGAATTTGCTATGCCAATATTTGTCATTGTTTTTTGTTGTTAATTGATTTCCGATAATAAACAAACATATACATACATTTGCATAAAGCAGCATATTTACCCACTCCCATGTTGATAAGAGTATTAAATATGTGACAAATCTCCCTTCCCTAGAATATGTGATTAATTTGCAATTAACTGTGATTAACTCTGGACAATCATGCGACTAATTGTGATTAAATATGTAAATGGATTGACAACCCTAAAAAAAAAAGAAAATCTCACATAAAGGAGGAGAGGTGACATACAGATATGTTAAAGAAAGAAGAAACACGTCTTGGACTTACTGGAAGCAGTTGTAGCAGTTTTTGGTGTCTTGGTGGGAATGCCTTTCAGAGACGCATTTTGCTGAGCAGAAGACCTCCAGTGAGCTCTTGGTCCGGTAAAGTGTCTCTCCTCTCTGCAGTCTCTTTCTACACTTGCAACAGATAACGCACTTGTCTGCAATGAACAGTGCTAGTTCATCATCATTTCCGCTCTCGGTGGGGTCTGTACTGATGTTTACCTCCTCCTGTGGAACGATGCATTTATGTTACGGTGATTAGAGGCCGTCCCTGGACTTGCATGTGACGCTACTTAGCTAGGCTCCAATCAGACAAACTGTTGCCAAGTAAATAAACAGAGGAAAGCTTCACTTAAGACATGACAACAAAGTAAACAAATACTGTGTCTGCCTCATGTAGCTCTCATGTGGAGCAGATTTCACTCATACCTTTGTATTTTTACTGTCACGCCAATAAATGAATTAGTTGTATGAAATACTCACAGCGTTCAGTATTTGTATGGTCTGTGAGGCTGTCTTCTTCAACTGATCTAAGCGTTTCTTTCCTGAAGGGAGAAATCAGAAACATGTCATTAGGATTAGTGCAAATATAGGAACAGACATGAACTGACCAAATGACTGACATTTTACTCTAACGCCCCATTATTTAGCATTTATAAGCACTACATAAATCAATGGTTTCTAACACACTACAATTTAGTTATATGTACATACAGTATAAGGACATTTAAGCTATTAATGTACATTTGTTAACACTTACAACTTGTCCTATGAAGACATATTTTATGGTATTACTACTATGTTTTACTAAATTGTCATTCAGCCTTCACTTATGGATGCCCATGGAAGGAGTTATAGTTGCTGTCAAATGCATTAACCCCCCAAGGAAAGTCAGTTGGGAAGGAATCCATTGGTACCAACCATGTCCTGTCAACTTGTCAGCAGGCAGGCAAAATAACGCTCCAAAGTTTGGCGAGAAAAAACTGGCATGGCCATTTTCAAAGGGATCCCTTGACCTCTGACCTCTAAATATGTGAATGAAAATGGGCTCGCTGAGTCTCCCCTTTACAGAGGTGCCCACTTTATGATAATCACATGCAGTTTTTTAATTTCGTATAAATGTGTTATTTTCGCCTACTCTCTATTCCGTGTTTGAATATTTCTGCATACTGGGGTCCCTACACAGCCTTGGAGGAGCCATTTCATTGTAGTGAGACCATTTTTTGGAAGTTGACCTCACTGTATAAAATGACCTGTGGTGACCTCTAGGATAATCACAGCCTCATGAAACTTTACAGCCCAAACTAGAGACGCACAGCATTCAGAGGACAGATGGCTTTCCTAGCTAGACTGACAATAAGGGGGTTTCTGAGCAATTTCCAGAAAAGAAACGTTCGCCATCCATTCGCCGAAAAAACACAATTCTTGCAGAAATCTCCAAATGTCAAAAGTTTTTGATACCAAATCACAGCATGACTTTTTCTTTGGTGTTCCTCAAGGGCTTTGTGTCTAAATGTGGTATTCTGGAGGGATTATTGAGCATTTTTTAAATTCTCATTAATTAATTAATTAATACATGTTTATTTGTGATTAACAACTTGACTCACAGTGCTGAGCTGCGTCTCAAATTAACGTTCATGCCCCCAGCTTTCAGATGATGCTCACCACTTCTATGTGACATCTACTGCTGACCTACTATCTCCCCCTAAAGACCCCCTGTACCCCCCCCTGAAAAAGACAAACACGGGTCTATAATGGGTATACTGCTTAAAGATGCTTAATACAGGGGATTAAAGTGTTACCAGCACATTTTCTCTTATCTGTGTCAGAATATACAGCATCTGTTTCGAGGCCTATCAGATGGCATGATATGATGAATGCCTGGAAGGAAACAAAACACATGGCAGTGCCCCATTTGGTCACCTCTTATGTGAGAAGCAGCATATGATGTTCTCTCTCTACTAGAAGCGGGTGGCAGAGATGCTGTCATAAACTTCAACTTCATCTTTTTTATTATCAACCACTGCATAGTGTTTTGGAGTCCGATAAATTTAAAATGCTCTGATATATTACTCAATCTGGACTTCCAGGACAGTACAGGGACGGGTACCTGTGGCAGCCCATCGCATCAACACAGCCCCTTGAAAAAAAAACAAAGAATGAAGAAAAGAAAATGGCAGACTTGACAAACTCATTGTCCAGTACCTTGAAGAAGGGCAGGGCGAAGCATGTATGACGTCAGGCAGGTGCGGGTGCAGAAGAGCTCCACCGTATTCTCGCCGCTTTTGAAATGAACCATGCCTGAAATCGACTGAGAAGTGCGGCACATGGTGCATTGGTGGGGCGTCTTGGTTTTCTGCACGGTAACAGAAAAAGAAAACAGAACGTCAAGGATATTGTACAATAATTATTTAATTCGGCAAAACCTTTAAGCAGTGAGCAAGTCTCTCAGTGCCTTCCTTTGGACCCCTTAGGACCAGTCTCAAGGTGAACTTTAATACTAGAGCATACAGTGAGATTTTAGACAATAGTGGGCTTTCAGTATACAAGCCAGGTCTGAGTTTTCCAGTTTGGTGTGGAAGAACTTGACTGGCCTGCACAGAAACCCTGTCACTGAGTTAGAGAGTCAGCGAGTGATGAAGTTATATCATTCATCAGTCAAGTCTGGGTTTTCCAATCAACAGTCGCTCTTTCAAAATGAATTGGCATGACAGTGTTTCAGCTGGTTACGTCTTTGCCTCTGTAATAAGTCATCTAACCCAGTGATTCTCAAAATGAGGTTGAGAGACTCTGCCAGGGGGTCCGCCAAATTATTTGCTATAAATTATAAAATTATGCTGTTTCAAAAAGTACATATCTACAAGTGAGCATATTGAGGCCATTACCCCCACCCATGCTAGCGTTGGGCCGATAGAAATCCTGATATGTTGTGACAGGAAAAAACGAAGTGTATTGTTTTAGATTCAAATCTTTCATTAAGAGAAGATCCTATGCTATGCTTAACTATGGGTGACACGGTGATAGAACGGCTGGAGCTGATCCCAGCACCATTGGGCGAAGGTGGGGTTCACCCTGGACAGGTCGCCAGTCCATCGCAGGGCACATAGAGACAGACAACATAGAGACAGACAACCATTCGCGCTCACATTCACATCTACGGCCAATTTAGAGTCATAAATCAACCTAAACAGCATGTCTTTGGACAGTGGGAGGAAGCTGGAGTACCCGGAGAAAACCCACGCTAACACGGGGAGAACATGCAAACTCCACACAGAAGAGTCCCAAGCTGGAATCGAAGCTAAATTGAGAAAATATGTTAAATCAAGTGACAGCGACGGGAGACCAAAATGCGTCATGTGTCTTCACGTGTTAGCGAACCAAGCCATGGACCCAGCCCAGCTAAAGTCACAGCTGATTACAAAGCATTCGGCGTATCAGGGCAAAAGAAAGTGGTATTAACATGACTCAAACTGAACTATGTTTCTGTTTATCACTATAAAACGAGCCTGAAGTATTTAGGTTGAAAAATGGTAGCAAGCATACACTTAATTGGTGTTACGATCATGATCAGCCTCGTGAGGGGAACCAGGGCCCAAAAAGTTTGAGAAGCCCTGATCTAATCCACTTCCTTCATACGTGCTTGCTGCCGCCTGCATAGCTCGACCAAGAGAGCCTCATTTGAGAAATTTAGGGGGAGCTCTAAAATATCACAACTTTTGATGCCACTGTTTTTTTTTTAATCTGTATACATTTAAACATGTGGTGTTTCAACTCTGTATTTGTTGGGTGTTGATTGTAACCCCTTTAAGGAATAGCTCAGTGAGTTGTGGGGTCAAGCAAAAGAGAGAGAGTGACGGAGCAGCAGTAATTCACATTATGGACACAACTGACTATCGCTAACAATTTGGCCACAATATAGCACACTGACCATATGTGGTCCAGCCATATTATTTTGTCTTGCGACAAAACCAGCTATCTGAAGACTTCCCCCTGGGCTGTGAAAACTTTGAACACAACTGTCTCACATCTCATCACACACAGATTAATCTGTATGACGATACTGTTAGTTGCAGCACTTTTAAATTTACATGTAACGAGCATAACACTGGAAATATTGTATATTTTTGTTAATGCCAACAAATCCTATTAAAAAGACCAAAACCAGCAGTGAATTTATCCAATGCTTGTGTAGCCAAAGCCTAACATAGCTTTTTTTTCTTTGTGCCATAAACTTTCCCAGTGAAATAATACAAATACAACCACCCTGGATTACATGTCCCTTCATTAAAATGAGTACAGCCAGTGTAGTTTATTCTGAGACAGCTCCGCAGACTAATAATAGTGACATCTTTTTAATCTCAGGGGATATTTCTGTGATGGGCAGATGCCACTGTGCATGCTCAGGGAAAGTGTTTCAGTGGCATTTCCCTGAAATTAAAAGCTGGAGCTGGATTTGTGGTAACAGTTTGTTAGTACTCATGCAGAGCTGGGAGAAGTATTCAGATCTTTTACTCAAGTAAAAATAGCAATACTACAATGTAAAAGTCCTGAATTTCAAAATTTACTTCAGTAGACGCACAAAAGTATGAGCACCAAAATATATTTAGAGTAAAAGTACTCATCATGCAGAATGGCCCATTTCAGATTAATGTACATTATATTATAGAGTACTGTATAATTACTGATGCATTAAAATGTACATTGTTTTGCAGCTTATAAAGGTGGAGCCAATATTTAAATACACTGCTGGGTAGTCTGTAAATTTCACCACAGGGTCAATAAAGTCTGACCTTTACTCAGTTTATTAAATCATAATTTATTTGTTGACAATGTTTTGTGTTATTAATCTGAATCTGCAAAGTCAAAGTATAAAGTAGCAGAAAATGGAAATACTCGAGTACAAATGAAGGTGAAGTAAATGTACTTCGTGTACTGTGAACATGTGGATGCGTAACAAGCCCAAACGTTATTTCCCAACACGTTTACAGTTGCAGCGCTGCCTTCCCGTTACCTGTTGCTGGGACGCAGATGCTGCTGGTACCGTCTCCGGTCCCGGTTCGGACCACGGGAAAAGTGATGGGACGGCACCTCGCTTCAACGAGGCGTAATAACTTCTCTCCCTCCCCACGTAGTCCCGGTGCGCGAAGTGGTCACTGCACACGCGCAGCCCGTAACCCCGGGTCATGAGCGCTGTGGTAACTCTCGGGTCGAAGCGAGGGTTCCTGATGGCCTCCAGCCATGCACGGCACAGGACCGGGTCGGACGGGAAGACGTGGAATTTGTGTTGGGTCGATAACCGAGAGGTGCGGACGTTTCCACAGCCGGGAACAGAGCACTTCATGTTCATACACCGACCTCGCAGGCGTCGCACAGATAGTTTGGATAGCAGAGAGTCGATCCCCTGTTTACTGTGTAAACACCACCACAGCACCGGGACTCAACCTGTACTACTACTACTACTACTACTACTACACTGTACATCACCGTACTGCAGTCCGGTACCAGACTCAAGTCAGCCGCTGAGGAGAATCTGCTGCTCTTCTACTCCTGGATTTACGGTACGGGTGCTGCGAGCAGCCAAAAAGGATCACCGAAAAAAGCGAAAGGCAACAAACACTGACACATCTCTCATGTAAGCATGTAGTAGTAACATGTAGTCAACCCTTAGGCCCTCCTGGGTCATTTTTGTACATTTTTCCTCTTTTTATTAAATTTGGTGATTATTTTGGCTGTGTTACGTTTTAGTAATGTTTTTGAGATCTGATGTGTTTTACTCTGACATGTGTTTTTTACTCTCTCCCTCTGGACACCTTCATGGCCAAACAATGTACACATACAAAACAAAAACAGCTGTAAAATCATCATACATCTATATATATATATATATATATATATATATATATATATATATATATATATACTATATATATATATAGTATGTACCGGTGTGGCTCACCGAAGTGAGAAGTGGCTCAGTGACAGATGTGGCAGAGCCTTGATAAGACATCCTCTGATTATCACCATTATCACAATTACTCCTCCTTGAGTGGAAAATAGATTGTTTACTGTATAGTAAACTCAATGTTATGTTTTTGTTTTTTTTTTTTAATTTACAACATTGATATCACTCAGGGCCAATCTGTATATACAGATAGGGGCGGCAATAGCTCAGTCTGTAGGGACTTGGTTTAGGAATCAGAGGGTCACCAGTTCAAGTCCCAACATGGACTGCCGGGGGCAAAAAAAAGCGGTCATGTCTATAAAGGGCCCCTGCTTGTAAAGCGCCATGCTAGTTTTGCCCTCACCAAAATTTAGCGCAGGTTTGGAGCATTATTTAGCCTCCATGATAAGCTAGTATGACACGGTACCAATGAATTCCTTAGGTCCTCTAGGTTCATGCGATGATCTTCTCTCTAGCTATTAAAAGCCCACTAAACCTAAAAATCAAGAGTTAAAGCAGCAGTGGGTATTAATGGATCAAATATGATTTTAAAAAGTTAATTTTATAAAACAGTCACTATATCCTGACAGTAGTGCATCAGATAGGTAATCTGAAAAAAATCACTCTGTGTCCTCCAGCGCTCCTAATGGCATCTGCAAGATATCTCAGACCAGACGAAAACAACCAATCAGAGCCGAGCTGGAGCCTTGCTGTCTCTGAGCAGCTGTCAATCACTCACAAACTGATTAAACGTTCAAACTATGCAGCGCTGATCAAATATGAATCAATATTCTGTTACTGTAATGACTATTTGCCACATATATAGGGACACCTTCTCTTTGAAATGACCTGTGATTGGCCAAAGTGTCCTGAAAACAGAGCGATGAGCAGGAGCAGAAGTCTAGTTTTCTCAGATTATTTGAAGTAAAATATGATGAAAGGTTATTATGGAATTTTTACCAAAAAGTCTGCTTACTGCACATTTAATGCAATTAAGAAAGCATTAAAACAAATTTGCACCAATGCATTAACTCTGACAGCCCAACAAAATATGATTAAAATGTACAAAATATCTGTTTGACAGGCTCTGTTCATTATACCAATAAGCCAACACTCATCCGTAACTAAACTGTTGCCCATGCTGTCTGAGTGATAATAAGTGATAATAATTTGGTTGATTCAGTACCTCTTTGAACTCGTCCAGACATTGTTGACTGCAGATGGTTTTGGTCCCCTCCTCCAGCTTCAGCTTCAGTGGTTTGTTACAGCAGATGGAGCTGCAGTTGTCGCAGATGGCTGCGCTGTCCCTGCAGAAATCTTTGAGGCAGGAGTTGCTGCAGAATCTGTGGACATCCTCATTTAGAATCAACTCGCACGTGGCCTGGGGAAGATACGACAAAGAGTTTATAGTTAAAATGAATAAGTTTAGTTCAAGAAAAAACTATACTTGTATTTGCTTACAGTGCAGGATTTGTTGCACATGCTGCAGAGCTGTTGTGGTGTTTGGGTAGGCACAGTGTTGGACTTAAAAGATATCAGACAGGTCGGACTACAGAAGTCCTTCATAGTTCCCTTAATGTCCACTGCAGCCATGATGAGGTCCAGAGGCTGTGATATCGCCCTGACAGAACAAAAACATTCAAAAATTTAAACCACTATGTTACTTACTAGTTTAAGATGAACCGATGCTTTTCACAGACTTACTTGAGGCAGTAATGACACGTCTTGGTGACTGGTTTGTTGATGGGAAAGATCTGGAAAAGGCAGTCTTTGGAGCAGAAGACGTCTGTGAATCCTTTCTTCTGGTAAGCTGTTTGACCCTTCGACATGCTCTTCTTGCAGTGGGAGCAGTTCATCTCTGTTGCCTGACAGGCGAGAGAGGAGATAAAGAGAGAGGATTATTTGATTTTTCTTAGTTTTTGTTAATTTGGTGTATGCTAAATGCAGTACCTGTGAGGGTTTCTGGACAATATCTGTCATTGTTTTATATTGTTTATTGATTTCCAGTTATGTGTATATACATACATTGGCATAAAGCAGCATATTTGTCCACTCCCATGTTGACAAGATTATTAAATACTTGACAAATCTCTGTTTAAGGTACATTTTGAACAGATAAAAAATGTGTGATTAATTTGCAATTAAAGCTTCAGTAGACAGGATGGTTTTGGCATCATTGGGCAGAAATTCCATAATAACCTTTTAGCATGTTGTAATTTAAATGTGCTGAGAGAAAACCAGACTTCTGCACCTCCTCGTGGCTTTGTTGTCAGGCTTTAAAACATCTAGCCTGTGATGAGAAACTTTGACCAATCAAAAGTAATTTCAGTTCCAATTGGTTGTGCTCTGGCTGGTGGGCGGTGCTTGGTGTTTCCTCAACAAATCTCAACATGGCTGCACAAACTTTCTCATTTTACAGCTAAACAGTAACTACAATATGTTTTTGAAAACATTCGAGGAGAGAAATAGTCATTACAGTAACAGAATATTGATTCATATTTGATCTGCGCTGCCTAGTTTGACTGTTTGGTCAGAGTTCGCAAGCCGGCTCATAGACGGTAGCTGGACTAGAGACTCCAGATCAGCTCTGACTGGTTGTTTTCCTCCGGTCTGTGAAATCTCACAGATGTCATTAGGAGCACTGGAGGACATGGAGGAACATGATTTTTCTTTCAGATTACCAGTCTCCTCAAGCACTACTGTCAGGATATAGAGATCATTTTATAAAAATATTTTTTTGTAATCATATTTGCTCCATTTCTACCCAGTGTAGCTTTAATTGTGATTATCCTGACCTGCTCATACCATCTCTGAATGAAGCATCAAACATTTGCTTGCCCTTCCAAATTGTAGACCGCAGTAGCTCAAATGATTTTATCTCAAAATAATCTTATACATACTGTATAATGTGACTTAATATTTTTATAAATGCAATGTGTACCTGATGAACAGCAGAGGAAAGTGTTTCTCTTACCTTTGCAAACTTAGGCTTGTCTTTGACATTTGTGGATGTGGAGGATGTTTGACGCTTGTCTTGGACGGGCTGAGCTTTCACCGGCGACTTGACAGAGCTGTACTCAGATGATAACTGCGAAATGTGGACTGGAGCCTTAAACTTCTCCTAGGAAAAAACAAACCTTGTCATGGGAAAACTTCTTCTGCAAATGATTACGCTGTTAAAATGGAAAATAAAGTACAGTTGAGGAAGTTTATATTTTTGCTATCTATCATTTGTCATCATGAGCAAAAAATTGAAAAAATAGCTACAGCTTAAAAAAAAACATGTTCACATCAGTGATTATATGGCACAAGAGTTATGTGATTACTGTAGCAAAGTGTATATAAATAAAGTTATAATTCATACTTGCATACCAGGTTTTATTCATGAGAGAAAACTGGAAATTGATTGAAAATGGATACTCACAATGTCCAGTTTTGGGATTAATATTTTCACTTCTTTCATTCTGGTCACTCCAGCTGATAATTTGTTCTTCTTATCTATAAATAATGAAATCAAATGTTATATATATGAATGTTACATATATCTTCTATATGGATTGACATAAATCTTTGTACAGACATTCATGGTTCTCAGATGATGTGTCTAAATGACTTTGGTGATCCCTGACTGTTCTCTAGAGCCACTACATTTATTTTACCTGTATGTAAAAGGCCAGAGGAACTCCTGCTATCCACATCCATCCAGTTATTTTGATCCCCTCCTTCCTTTTGGTGCGTTTTTTTCCCCACTGTTCAACGAATCAATGTCCATGGTGTCTTCAAGGTCTGCAGCACTGGGGTGCTCGCTAGGTGAGCGGTGGTTCCTCTCAATATCACAGCTGTCTTTGTCCTGCTTTGGCACATCTGGTATGAAAGGCGTTGCTGGTGAGCCGGTTGGCTCATCATCGTCATCATTTTCCTCATTTCTGACAGTGTCCTCATCGGTGTCCATGTCCATGTCAAAGTCCACATTCATGTCCTCATCGCTATCACTGAAAGAAATCTTTGTAGCGTCCTCATTGCTACGAGTCACTGTTTCCTCAGGTGTGTTGGCAGCACAGCTCGCAGGCATTTCCTCTGACCCGTCATCCTTCTCTGCTCTCACCTCTTCATTTTTCTCATCATTCAGCTCAGGCGCCTCATTTTCACTCTTCCGACTCTTGCTCCGGCCTCTGCGACGTTTCCTCGTGAGAGAAACTCTGGAGAGCTGTTTTTTTACTGAAAGTGAGCCTTTTGTGTAGGGAAGACCTAGAGGGACATACAGGTAAAGCTATGTGAGAAGTTTACCAACACTTTCATTGTTCAATATTTACTTTTTTATTTATCACAACATTTCCATTCAATCGGAGAAGTCAGACATTTCCTCTGTTTGGTTCTGTTGGATTTCTTTTAAATCCATAAACGCATTATGTTGAATCTCTGTCACTGTTAACAGAGGAAGGATGAGTGTGGAGACGGCGGACCGGACCGTTCACAATACACGACTTTGAAAGTCATCAGATCACTGTACTGTTCACACTACACAACTTGCTGTCTTGTAATCATGAGTGTTTAAGTCCTGGTTTTCACACTACATGACTGACTGGAGACAAGGTCAAGGTCTTTCACAGATGAGTATGAGTATGTCGGGTGTCCAAACTACACTGTCACAAAAACACAGGCAATAAATACAGTACATGATAAACGGCATGATGTCAACTTTGCTCCACGTTGCAAATGCAGCACATACAGTAAGCTCCTATTGTTACAGGCGACCGCTCCTCCCCAGGTTTCCCCGTAACTCATGTCCTGTGCTCTCATTGGCTGTAGGTTGTAGCCGGAGTCCCAGACAGGTCCAGATATTTAGCATGCTAGATATCTGGAATGCATCTGCGAGGCATCAGAAAGCCTCTCGGCTCGGGTCTTTGAACAGCTCACAGAACGCTCAAGCACTGATGTGTGAGCGGCAAGCCAACGGTGATTAGCCTCTGATCTGGAGCTTTTATCAGGGAGCTCCAAAAACTGTTGGGGGGTGGAAAATTATGGCAAAAGTTGGCGATTTCATGCCGATTTTATCTCAGTTAGTTGTACATGGCTATTGTATATATGTGCTCATGACACTGCCAAATATTTTGAGAAAATAGCTATAAGTCATGCCTTGGTTATTGCATAAATATTCTTTTATGCATCCCATGTGTTTTGTTGATGGGGTTGTATGAGGTACTTATCCATAGTCAGTGTATTATCTACAGTGGATGGTGGTTGGAGGGCTCCAGTTTGGGGAAACAGACAGGAGAACCACCACAGGAGCAAAGCGAGGTGCTGCTGTAGACGAGGCAGCAGTGTAGTAACAACACAATGCACGCCGTGCGCCCGTCCTACTCCCACCTGAGCAAGAGAGGACAGAAGCACCACACCGGAAACGAAACCAAAACATTGTACAGACGCTCAGCGTAACCGAACATAGTTCTTTATTAGAAAACTATTTTGGTACAAACGTTTACCCGCCAGTGTGGTGGTCAGCCTTCTGAGATTTACTCGCCAAATATAAAATATACCTGTATTTGGCGCTTGGTGGGTGTTAATTTTGGACCCTGCTCATACAACCTCACTTAAAAACACCCAAACTATCACTTTAATAGAAATAAGTTATCCTTGGGTTTTGCACTATACTGTAATTGCACATTTAAAAAAAATACAAATTTAAGATAAAATATATGACGCTCATTTTGCTGTTTTAAAGGTGGTACATGTAAGATTGCCTCTGCATGGCTCTCAACATGGCAACGTCCAGCTGGTGGCTTGTAGCTAACAATGCTATCAGCCCTAACAGTGAAAACAAAAGCAACACTGCTGACAGCGCCAATAGGAGGGAATGGGAGGGTGGGTGCTACGCTTCTGTGATATCAGTCGGGATGGCATGATCAGCTGTAACCACCGTATGAAAGCAGTGCAGAGCGGTGGCCAATAGCTAGCCAGTGGGGCACGCTCACGCACTAATAAGCACTAAAAGCCCGTGCGGCCAGCCCAGCAATGTCAATAAAGCACAGAGAAGATCAGATTACAACACACACAGAAGGAGAGAGACTTCATTCTCTGCTCAGGTAGACATTACTCCTCTATATCTGTACATAGTAAATAGCTGTTTGATGCTATATTAATGCTCTGAATATTGACTCTAATATTACCAACCCCTTGTTCACACTTACCTGTTGCTGTATCATTAATCACTTTTTTGAACGTCAGCACATTAAGATAAGCATTGGAATACTTTGTTTAGATATACAGTATGTTCAGCCTCTCAGCTCAAACTGTAGCTAGTCATGGAGGCTGATCTTGTCCCAGGGAAAGAAAACGTAGTGATGCCTATTGTCAAATTCAGTGCCACTGAAAATGCATGGAAACCAATGTACTAGATTGTCTCTGCTACATACCACGCAGCAGAAAAGAAGCCTCTGATTCTTCATTGTCCTCCTCAGCATCGCTGTTTTCAGGGCTGTCCTGCTCAGCAACCGGCTCCAACTCATCTACAAAGGAAGCAAGACATGTATGTAGATCCAACAGGACAATGTGATACGGCTTCACTTACATAAAGACATAAATACAGCAACTAATTTAATAATTAATGTTGTTTTTAAATAAATTTGATTTGAATAATTGATTGAGATGACATCATCATTTCACTGAAATCCAAGTAAAGGCTTTTGTCAACGAAAACATACTTATATTGGCAGGCTTTTAACTTGTAAACATTACACATTCCTGTGCCAGTGAAAACAAAGAAGAAGACTGCTGGTAAGAAAACATGGATGTAAATAACGCAGGTTTTAATCATACTCTGTATATAAGAAGTGGACAAAGTCACTGTGACGTCACCCATTGGTTTGTGAACTTCCATTCTGAAGCCTCGTTTGGCATTTTGGCTGTCACCATCTTGTTTTTTTACAACCAGACATGACACAAGAGGGTGGAGCCAAGTACAACCGAACACAAAGTGGCGGATGGCCTAACAATTTTACCCTGCCGCGTGTTAATTTCATAGCCTGCCTTTAAGCACTGAACAGGACACATACCTGGAATCTCAATTTCCTCGAGAGATTTCCCTTCAAATCTTTCAAGAGATCCATTCTCCATTGCTGATACCAGCTCTGAGATTTTTGCAATGTCGACAGCTGCCTCTGGCGTCTGATAATACTGTCTGTCTGTCTGAATGTCACGGCCCAACAGTTTGCCTAGCTGATCAAGCTCGTCATTTGTGAGGCTGAGAATCTGGAAATACCTTGCAATGTGCTTATGAAAAAGCACAGACCGGACGTTTGCTGTGTTCTTTGCACGACAACGAGTTGCGAAAGTGATGGCGCACTTGTGTCCGTAGAAGAAGCTTGTACATGAGCCATCGGGTCTGCCAAATAAGAAGGGATTATTTTCATGAACACCACACGCTTCCCTCTTGTTCACAAGCAGTGTAATTGCACTGAGCAGTTTAGAGGTCAACGTAACAGCAACTTCTTGGCCTCTGTCGCTGGTAACGTTGATCTTCACGATGTGCTTGGACAGAATTTGCTCCAACTGTGACTGGCCAACAGCGGCCTCTTTGTGAAGCTCAGTCTCGTCCCGTTCCTTGAACGACTTGAGAGTTGCTCTCGAAACTTCGGTCATATCTTTGTTTAAGACTGACACTTGCGCAGCGGTCACTCTGAGAAGTGCAGTGTAGACCGGAGAGCTTCCATACATCGTCAGACTTTCTACTGCAGACTCTGCTGTCTCCTCCATGCACTTATAGAAAAGCTGCACATCGTGTATGAACGGTATGGTTGGCAGCTTTACTATTGATTTTGATGAAGGGACCTGGCCCCATTCTTTCTCACACAGCTTCATAAATGTCTCTGCTGCATGTATTGTCTCACTATCAGCATCCTCTTTCCAAGCTCTGGCAAAGTTAATGTCACCAATTCTTTTAAGTGAATTTCCTAAACTCTTCATAATACTCGGTCTGTCACAGGACTTCTTCTCTTCATCGAAGCCAGTGAGCTCTCTCACAGCTTCAACAACTTTGCTGAAGTTTTGGGGTTTGATAGCCTCTTCAATGCTACATATTGACTTTTTCTTTAATAATAACAGGAGTCGTCCCATATGCCTCAGCCTCGGTCTGATGTCCTCTGATTTGCTTGGCTTTCTTTCATTCATAGGATACATAGATTGTGCCAGCTGCAGAAGAAAGGAATCATTCCAGACTTCAGATGAAATCTCATCTTTCTTCAGTGTGTTTAACATGTTCGTCACATCTGATGAGAGGTTTTGGGGGTCCGTTACCTCTGCAGCTTTAACCAAAGATGAGATTTTAGTCTTGCTTGGTAGAGGGTCTGAGAGCTTCTTTACAGGACACCTTTGCATATGTCGCCACATGTCCTTACGAACGTACATGCTTTTACAATATATACAGGATGCGAATGCTTTAGCAGTGATGGGCACGTTGGTGTTTCTTCTTTTCACTTTCAGCTCTCCACAACGAGTCTTCAAAACCTCTCGATTATGTTGGATGTTTCCTCTGTCTCGCAACTTCTCCAGTAGTGCTCTTCGTTCTTTAGAGTTTACGCGTAATTTCAACACTGCAGCTATATCGGGTTCTTCATTTCTATGAGTGAAAAGGTGACGGGAAATTTTAGTCTGAGGATTCCCGCAAACGTAACAATAGTTTCTGTTGGTGAAGGAGGGGTCATTGGGCTGTTCAGAGGTAGAGTCATCAGAGCTGTAATCAGCCTCGTCCTCCTGCTCGATGCATGAAGCATCAGTGGGTTGTTTCTCAAAGCTCTGCCTGTTGTCATTGCTGGTAGAGGGCACGTAGTCTTCATCACAGCAGGATGCTGCAGAACTGGAGGGCCCTGCTGAGTCCTCAGCCTGCAATTATGAACAAGTCATTTTACACACTTCACATAACCAAACACAAAACAATGCAAATCTACAAATTCCCAAGTATGTCATACAAATTTTAATTGTAGACATTTTCTAATACTTTGATAGCATCCATATACCGATATACAACCTGTAGCTTCAGACTCTCATATTCCCTTTAACTTTATTTAGCTTGTTTTGTCCTCTTATCTGTCTCACTGTGAGGTAGACTAGGGCAGTGGTTCCCAACCTATTTTCCTTGAAGCCCCCTACAAGTATTTCAGAAAAGCTGAGTGAGCGATCCAGACCGACTTTACTGCCTTTCAGAGGCTGCAGCAAGTTCAGTTTTAGAGCTAAAGTGAAGAAACAGATATATTAAACTAGAAAGTTTAAGGGCTCCACTAGTACCAATCATGTTGGAGACTAAATGACGATTTCAATTTCAACACTTACACTTTCATCCTCTGATGAAGATGCAGCAGCATTTCGGCCTGTTCGTGATGTTTTCAGTTCACTGGATTCCTTTAAATATTGAGAGGACAGAAAAGTTATGAGGAAATGTGACGACACAACGTGACGTTTGTCCCGTGGTACTGCAATTTGACAAACTGCTTGACACCTGCTCTATTTCCTCCACCGTACCAGTTTATCAGGTACAAGCTACTAGGGCTGTCGCATTTAATGTGATTACGCGCTAATTCCTTCAACGCAACTTCTGATTTATAAGTTATAGCAGGCTTAAAGCTAGAGTGAAGTTACTAGTATCATATGAACCCACAAAAGCTAAGGAATCCACTGATACCAACCATGTCATACTACTTTGTCGCAAAGGAGGCTAAATAACCTGTGAGCGTTTCTGTGCAATATTTGTCATTGTTTTGCGTTGCCGATTTCCAAAAAATAAATATTTACATACATTTGCATAAAGCAGCATATTTGCCAACAACATTCATGTTGATAAGAGCATTAAATACATGACAATGTGTAATTAATTTGCAATTAATAATTAATTAATTCATTAATTAATCATGAACTGATTTGTTATAAATCATACATTGGCAATGCTGATAATGTTCAGTTTTTGTTAACAATATGTACAATGACCATATTTTAGGGATATTTTGATTCAAATCTAAGATCATTATTGAGGTGTATTGATGCATTATATTGAGATCACAGGAGGGCAGAACGGTGAAAAGATGTGTCAACAAGTCTGCAACAGATGTCAATAGATACACTTGAATAATCAATTAAAATCTATCAAAGAAAATAAAGCTACCTGTGATCGCCACGGGTATGATGAGCCACCATAGCTGTACGTTATCTCCTGGCCTGGAGATATTTCTGTCACTGCAAACAGGCACAAGTGTGGTTTGCCCTCGCAGACAATTTTCTTCATTTCACAGTTGGGACTAATGTGATCGTCATTCACGAGTCTCCCGAGGGTCCCGTCCTCATTCGTAGCATCGATGCTGCAAACAAAAACACTCTTAATGAAACTTCAACCACTCTTAAAATATCTGTTTTATCACACTGACTCTTACAATCTGCCTGGCTTTTCTTGAAGGAACACTGATGCTAAAATACATTGGGTCAATTTATTGTTCATTGTTTATTTAAGGGTCCCCATTAGAAGCACATGGATGTGCCTCTAGTTTCGTGGGGTCCTCAACATGAAAATACAATACAGACCATGCAATAAAAACATAAAGCTGGGTTAGGCAGGTCAGAGCAAATATGATTAAAAATTTTATAAAACAATCACTATATCCTGACAGTATTAAATGAGACAGGTAAACAACCAATCAGAGCTGATCTGGAGTCTGCCGTCTCTGAGCAGCTGTCAGTCACACAAACTCTGATCAAATGATCAAACTAGGCAGCACTCATCAAATACAAATCAATATTCTGTTACTGTAATGACTATTTTTCTCCTCAGATGTTTTCAGAAACATTTTGCAGTGTTGATTTGAGGCAAGAAATAATCATTACAGCAACAGAATACTGATTCATATTTGATCAGCGCTGCCTAGTTTGACTGATCAGAGTTCGTGAGGGATTGACAGCTGCCTCTGCTGAATGAACAGCCAATAGGAACGCTCTCTCTCTGATTTGACCTGTGATTGGTCAGAGTCTCCCGTCACAGGCTGGATTCTTTAAAGCCTGAAAACAGAGCGATGGGGAGGAGTAGAAGTCTAGTTTTCTCTCAGGACACTTGAATTACAAAATGCTGAAAGGTTATTATGGATTTTTTGCCAAATAACACCAAAAATATTCTGCCTACTGAAGCTTTAAGCTAACCAGATACACAAATAAGAGAAATTGCAGATGAAGTAGTACCAGACATAACAGTGCAGTTAAACAGAAAACAGAAAAAGAAAATTTACCACACACACACACACACACACACACACACACACACACACACACACAAGAAATTCATGCAGCATGCACAGAGGAAGGTGATGAAGACTTGATTTGGATACTTCAGTCTTTATCTTGAATACTGTAAAGGTTTCCCTATAACAAAAGCCAAAATAGACCATTTAAAAACAGCTAGCCTATTTAATGAACAAATCAGAAAACGAAGCAGTGAACTCACCACCACTTTGCTCCACTCCATGAGAAGTCAAACAAATACTTGTTCAGAGTATCTCCAGACTTCTTTTTCCTGGTTTCTCTGTGAGAGAAAATGTTCCCCCGAAACTCAACAACGAAGGTGGATGGTTCAATGGATTCATGGGTAAACACACCTCTCCCTGTAAAAGCAAGAATTAATAAACAGTAACGTTAGTTTCATTATCTACGTTACTGACCAACCATCCTATTCATAGTTCTTGTTCTTGTGCACGGGTATCACTTTGAAAAGAAGTCTGGATTGCATCGCACCCGTTTAAAAAAGGGATAAATAAAAAAGAATGAAAGAAATAAACCTTTAACAGGGTCTATAAACCTTTCCTCCAGGAAGGGTTTGTCTATGCGAGCCTTTATGTGCTCCAGGGCATCTTGCTCAGGAGTCAGCTGCCTGCCTTGTTGATCCGCATCTGGAAAAGTTATCAAAAAATATCAAGAATGAATCCATAAACATTGTACATCATACAACATCTGTATTGGTGTCATACAGATACCGTTTATCTTGGAAAACTTTAGACATGTTCAATCTGTGTTGAGCTTGCAATTTATTTATTTATGGCCTCATCATGTATTGATTATTTGTGGGGCTGTCAAAGTTAACATAATAAGGCGTTAACACAAATTTGTTTTAACGCTACTAATTTCTTTGTTCCTACTCTCACCTGTGGCCGTGAGGGCTGGGTCATGACCGGAAGAACTAGATTGTGGGTACAAATGGCCGAAATGTGTTTTCTCAGGAGGGTGGCTGGTGTCTCCCTTGGTGATCTGTGAGGGACTCGGAGTAGAGCCGCTACTCCTTTGTATTGAAAGGAGCCAGTTGAAGTGGGGTTGTTCATCTAGCCTAGGGAGGAGGACCTGGGGAAGACCCAGGACTAGGTGGAAAGATTATATCTCCACACTGGCCTGGGAACACCTCGGATCCTCCAGTCAGAGCTGGTTAATGTGGCCCGGGAACGGGAAGTTTGGGGTCCCCTGCTGGAGCTGCTGCCCCCACAACTCGAACTCAGATAAGAGGTTGACAATGAGTGAATGAGAGTGAGTGTAATTTCTTTAACGCATTAACACAACTTGTGATTTTTAGGTTGAGAATTGTTAAGATAGATTGAAGATACTGGTATCATATGAAACAAACCAACCGAAGGAATCCATCAACCAGGTCATACTAGCTTGACGCAAAGAAGATTCAACAATGTTCCAAAGTTATGCTAAATTTTGGTGAGGAAAAACTGTCATGGCCATTTTCAAAGGGGTTCTTTGACCTCTGACCTCCAGATGTGTGAATGTAAATGGTTCTCTGGGTCCCCCCCAGTCTCCCCTTTACAGACATCCCCTTTTTATTAAAATAAAAATAATTGATAAAAAAAAAATAAAAAAAAAACCCTTTCAAAACAAAAACAGTTTTTTTTTTTTTGGGGCTCACCATGTTATGATTGGAGCATATTTTTTATGCTAAAGTCAGAACCTGTGAGGGTTTCTGGACAATATCTGTCATTGTTTTATGTTGTTAATTGATTCCAAATAATAAATTTGATTGATTAATTTGCATAAAGCAGCTTATTTGTCCACTCCCATGTTGAGAAGCGTATTAGCAAATGACACATCTCCCTTTTGAACAGATAAAAAATGTCAGATTAATTGCGATTAAATATTTTGATCGATTGACAGACCTAATTATTTGTTTTATAGTATTTTATTTCAGTGATTCATGTCACCTTTGAATATTTTAAAGTATTGTCTTTATTGAAATACCAAAAGGGAATGAGGAAGCATTATCAGGAATGCATTATCAACTTCTGTGTCATTGGCTGTCCCTGCAAGGGAAAGCACTGTAAATAAAAGTATGAATATCACAGATAAATGGGATGGGAACACACCGCTCTGCTGAAGTAAAAGATCAGAGTCTTCATCGTCCTCCTCAGCATCGCAGTTTTCAAGGTTGCCCTGCTCCACATCTGGCTCCAGTTCATCTGGAATAAGCACAGTATGTGTCTATTTGTAGTTTTAAGAAGTGATTTGGCAGATCAGACATGTGCATGACACCGGACACCTACCCTCAATCTCAATTTCCTCCAGAGAGTTTCCTTTGAATCTTTCAAGTGAACCCTTTTCCATCGCCAGAAGAAGTTTTGATATTTTCGCAAGTTCCACAGCTGCCTCTGGAAGCCGATAATAGTCCCTGTCGGCCCGGATGTCATGGCCTAGCAGTTTAGCGAGGTGATCGAGCTCGTCGTTCTCCAGGTTGAGAATCTGGAAGACTCTTGCAATGTGCTTGTAAAGATGCACCGACCTGAAATGCTCTGGGTTCTTTGCACGACACAGACTTGAAAAGACCCTGATGCACTTTGCTCCGTGGTAGAGGCTTGTAGGAGAAGAGTTAGGCTTTGCAAACAAGAAAGGATTGTCCATGTGTACACCACATGCTTCTCTCTTGTTAACAAGCAGCGTCATTGCACTGACAAGTTCAGAGGTCAACAAGACAGCAACGTTTTGGCCAGTCCTGTCCAGAATATTTATCCTGATGAAGTGCTTGGACAACACTTGGGTCGAGTCGTCTCTCTCCTGGAATGTCTTCAGTGTCATTTTTGAAACCTCAGGTGCACATTTGCTTAAGACGGATGCTTGTGCAAGTGTCACTCTGCAGAGTGCGCTGTAGACCTGCGGGCTTTCATACTTCTTCAGGCTTTCAATGGCAGAGGCTGATGCTGTTTCCAGGTACCTGTAGAACACCTGCACATCACGTGTGAAAGGTATGGTAGACGCTTTGTTTACTTTTCGTCCAGCCAATGAAGCGAGGGCTGTTTGGGAGACAAGTTCAGACCATTCTTTTTCACACAGTTTGATGAATGTCTTTGCGTCTCTCATCATCTGCTCACTGCCATCAGCTCCTGTGAGGACAATGGTGCACATTTTTTTCAGTGAATGTCCTAATTTCAAAGCAAGACTTGGTTTGTTGTAGCTTTGCATCTTTCTATTGAAACCAGCGATGTCTTTGACAGCGTCAACAATTTTACCAAAATTTCCAGTTCTGATAGCATCTTCGAAGCTAAATATCGATTTTTCATGGAGTGCTAACAAAAGTCTTCCCATTTCTCGCAGCCTCTGTCTGATGTAATCGTGTTTACTTGGATTATTTCCATATGTCTCGGACAGATACTGCGCCAGCTGTACTAGAAGGAAATCATTTTGAATTGCAGATGTAATCTCATCTTGTTTCATAGTTGAGACAATCTTGTACACACCAGCTGGAAGATTTTTGGAGAGTGGTGACTCAGCAAGACCAGTCTTACCTAAAACTTTTGTTTTGCCACCTGTTGCAGAGTCTGATGTTGTCCTAGAAGGACACTGGGTTACATGCCTCCTCATCTCCTTATGTTCATACATGCCTTTACAATGTGGACAGTGTGAATGTGTTTTAGTGCCGATCACCGCGGCTTTCGGTCGTTTTCTCAGTTTTAACTCTCCACCGTTGTTCTTCAGCACCTCTTGTTGGTAATTTCCCCGCTTACGTAGTTTGTCGAATAACTTTTTTCGATCCTTGGAGGTTTTGGGCAACGCCACAGCTTCAGCGATATCAGGCTCTTCATCAGCATGCCTTAAAAGATGCCGAAAAATTTTAGCAACAGCTTTCCCGCAAACGTAACAATAATTTTTACTGGTGTGAGAAGGGTCTTTAAGGTTTGGTGTAGCCTCACTGGGGCTGTGGTCTCCATCCAAGCTGAGTTCATCAGAGCTGAAAGCAGCCTTGTCTTCCTGCTGACTGTATGAAGGAGAGTTATCACTGTTGATGTCACTGCCATGACTTGGTCTCGTCCTATCAGCTCGTTTGTCATCATCAGAGCAGGAACTTTCAAAGCTGGAAGCTGACGAGTCTTCAAGCTGAAAATACAGTAGAAACAAGAATTTTTTTACATACAGCATAAAACTTTATACATACACACACACAGAAACACATCTGATCTACTGCTTTAACAGAAGAAACAGCACATAACCCAGTTTATTTTCATTAGTGAGCTTTAGAGGCATGTGGGAGCCGTCTGCATATGTTGCTCAAGCCAAGTTCACACTACAAGATTTTCAAAGTGGTCAGATCACTGTACTCTTCACACTACACATCTTGCTGGCTTGTAATCAGGAGTCTTATTTGCTGGAGTAGCCAGAAAAAGCCAATATAAACATTTTTCTTTTACCTACCCTTTCATGCCTACGTGTTGATGAAGTTGCATAAAAGTCTGAACATGAAGTACTCGATCCATCAGAGGCTGCCTGTAAATGTCAAATACAATGGAAAAGTCATGTGGAAAATAGACACTTGGATTTTGAAATAAAATCCCATACTTTTCCATACCGCTTCATATGTAGCATGGACAAGTATGGGATTTTACTATATTTTTATAAAAATTACCTATTTATATATTACTTTTGTATTATATTTATCCTCCTCATTTATATAAATGCAAGTCGGTTCTCTCTAAAACAGTTTCAACAAAAACCGAGCATTATAACCTAAATGAAGGGAGGATTTATTGCAGGACTGCATTAATTTTAGCTAGATGTACCTAATAAACTGGCAAGTGACTGTAATTGTAATGCAAACATCAAAGCAAGGCTCCTTCTACAACACAAACTTACCTTTGATCGCCACGGGTAAGATGAGCTCCCATAGTTGTAAGTTATCTCCTCTCCCGGAGAAATTTCTGTCACTGCAAACAGGCACAGGTGTGGTTTTCCCTCACAGATGATCTTCTTCATTTCACAGTTGGGACTTATGTGATCGTCATTCACGAGTCGTCCTAGGGTCCTGTCCTCTTTCGAAGCATCAACACTGCAAGCAAAATACTCTTAATGAAACTTAAACTGCTCTGAACATGACTGCACTTACACATGTTGATTCAATAATTCAACCAGGTCTCTTTCTGACAAAACCTACCACCACTGTGCTCCTTTCCATGAAAACTGAAACAAAAAATTGTTCAGAGTATCACCACATTTCTTCTTAGGTGTTATGTCCTTGGAAGAAAAGATGTTCCCCCGATATTCAACGACAAACATGGATGGTTCAATAGCTTTGTGTGTGAATACTCCTCTCCCTAGGAAAGCAAAGACAAACATGAAATTAGTACCGTGCAATAATGACAAATTTGCATTACATCATTGTTTTACTTTCAAACAAATATGTTTTCACATTGAGAAATGTAATTTTTTTTAATCTTTACTATGCAGAAATTAAAATTTCCCCTCAGTCTGCCTTGTTTAACTCTAAACTGGGTCATTGTACATTTTCCAAGAGCGTCTTACTTTCTCCTAAAGAACAGAAATACTTACCAGAAAGAGTACATGGGGCAACCACATTTAAGTGGACAATAGTCTGTGAATACCAGTGTTTGTCTCAATCCTAGAAAATCTATAAAACATTTAATAACTTGATTATAAAGCACCAATGTTTAGCTTCATTTTCTTATATCACTCCTTTCTTATTTCTCTCATCCAACATTTTCTTTTACATCTTCATAACAGAAAAAAGGCTCAGAGGGACTGACCTTTTGTCAAATACTACCAGATATCCCTTCAATATCCATATATAGCCTGCTATAATTAATGTACCTCCTACCTTTAAAAGAGTCTATAAACTGTTCCTCCAGGAAGGGTTTGTCTCTGCAAGCAACGATGTGCTTCAGGGCATCTTGCTCTGGGGTCAGCTGCCTTCTCTGCTTCTCCATGACAGCTGGAATAATTTACAAAAATACTATATTAGCTTTGGGTGATATGAGATCTGCTGTGCACACTGTTATTTGTAAATATAAGGCACACAATAAAGCTTTTTTGCTAAATGTAGTATTTAAAATCACTAGCTGATCCACACATACAACACTGCTTTAAAACAACAGGTTAGTTAGCCAACCAAAACACCTTGGAGACTAAGAGGTGCAATTCCCTATATGAAACACTGTGACAAAAAATCATAAAAACACATCTTATAACACGTTACAAAACACACAAAAAACCTTTATGTCTGTGTGCATGTATCAAGCTTACAGCTTTTTCTTTATTACAATAACAGAGGCAAAGTTGCATGTTTTGGACTGGTACAAGCACAGATTAAGAAATATTTGCAACTCTACTATCAGGAAAGTCAAGTAAAATAAAAAAAAAAAAAATCATATGTGCATTAGCTGCCACTTCTATAAACACAGGCAGTGTGTGTGTACTTCAGGAACGTAAGTAGCACGAATAGAAATGTGTTGCCACTATGACCTAAAAAAAAAAGACAACAGCAAAGCTAGCTGCCTGGCTGTCTACCTGTCTGTTTACTTTCTACAGTACACATGCCTTTTTAGCATGCTAACACTAACTAGCAACTAGTCAATAGTAGTGTTTTGCAAGCCTTTTACCCACTGTTTTTGACATACATATGTAGTTTCATTGCATTTATATTTTAAACACGTTTACCTTTGCTTCAATATCCCACAGTAGAAGCAAGAAGGTGTACAGATGCAGCTAGCACAGTGCCAGCCATCTTTCCTTTCCGTCCCGTCCTCTTTCCAGACCACGTGACGACGACGCCGCGTTGCCTCAGCGAGCGGCGGCAACTCCAGCCAATCACTGAATGTAACGTCACTGACTGACTCTAGAAGCAGCCAGTCCCCGGTCGTGAACCGAAAACTTAGGTAGCGGTTAGAGGGGAGCCAGCAAAGTGGGGAAACTCTCGCGAGATTGATATGGTTAGGCGTTTATCTCGAACAAGGGAGAGGTCGTCGGGCAGTAATTCTCGCGAGAGTTCTTCCAGATCACGGCTCTGATTTCACAACTCGCGGGCTTCCTTTTAGATACGACCACGCCCACGGACTGTGAGTGTGTTAATGTTTTCACCTTGACGGTCCCACATTCAAGCTTATCACATACCAACAACTTTCTACCTGTTGTCATAAAACAACTACGTTTGAAATGTTTTTATTCAAAAACAACATACAATAGAAAATACTCAGAACATTGTCAGTCATACTTTAAGGAGTGGGGTTAATATAACCAAGATATACATGAAGGGACAGTATTGATTATTTTACACCAGGACTATGGTTATGCAAAATGTTTATGTCTAGTGGATGCTTGGATGAAAGTTTATCAAAAAAGGGTAAAATTGTGTTTTTTTCCCAAATACCATGAAAGTTGTCAGGCTTTTTTTTTTTTTTTTAAATCAGTGGTACCTTCAAATAACTTTCTTAAACGTATTAAAATCAAATCCAAACACATTTTTAATCCCATCATTTTGACATTGGTGATCAAAGTCCATTTCTACTGATGGGGTAAAAGGAAATATAGAAAACAGTTTGATTCTTTCATTTAACATGAAAGATAAAAATCTAACGTCACTCTGTAATCTCACAATCAAGTGACCAGACCTTTCAAAACCAGACTATCAGATGAATTCAGCCTTTTTTGTGAATTCATCTTGTACAGTTTACCATGGTAAGTTGGAGAAAACATCAATTATACCAGCAGATATAAAGGGGAAAAAAAGTGTCATGTCACACTTTGATATAATCAAATCTGTGATTTCCTATTTCAGGAATTCCTGTTATGAAGTGCATTTCCTAAATTTCCAAGAATGATTTTCCAACAATCCTCAGGGTATAAAAATACTGGGCCTGGAAATATGCATGTGCTCTTTGACTGACACCATATCATGGCATTGATGCATTGTTCAAACTATACTGCAGATTTTTCACTCAACATGATGATTGGTGATTACATCTACGTCACAAACCTGTTTTCAGTTTGTTTTTTCACTGTAGCTCTTTAAACAAGGACAAAAAAACAACTTAAGTCCAATTCACAATAATTGAAGGAATCATAATGTGGAAGGAAAAAAGTAGCATTATCCAACAGCTATGTGTCCTGCTGAGCAGTAGTTAACAGTCTAAGTGCTGAGCTGAGTCGAGTATCTCAGTTCTCAAGTCCCACCTACTGAACATGGTGGTGTAGACAGTTGGGACTTTTCACTTCTGCACATCATAGTTTAACATGTGACAGATGTGTTCTGTCCGTTTATGTTTATTGGGCCGTGTTTAAATGAACATTTCAGTTTATCTACAAACATTTACACCACAAGCTGCTACACCGATGAAAGGTCACTTCTGCGCCCCATCACTCTGAATCCCCATCTTCCTCCTCGTCAGGTATAAATGGTGGATCCTCGGTTGTCTTCTTCTCCTTCCCTCCACTCGTCCGGAGATGCAGCTCTCTGACGGTGAGGATGCGGATGAGCATGCCCTCCATGGCGCTGTCGTCCAGAGGGGAGGAGGAGAACCACAGGGGGCTGTTGGGGACGCAGCAGCGTTCGGGGTGAAGGTAGAACAGGTTGGTGCGCTGCTTGACTGACTCCGAGCTGGATGGAAGACAGTCGTTAATGTCAATGTGGTGTAAATTAAAGAGACCAACGTGTAGCTCACTAAGGATGCTTTCACATCAGGGACACTAGACCGAGTCTGAGTACACTTGACACCAAAGTCCAGTTTGTTTGATTAGTGTGAACGCTCAAATCAAATACTCAGGTACTTTATGGATCAATCCTACCTAATATGAAAATATAAAAACGGGCTAGGATTTTTTAGGCAGGGCTGAAAGTATGGCTCGATGACACACTGAGCCTCCTTAACATGACCGAAACAGCTCGGTGTCTCATCACAGTGGAGCAATCCTTAACGTGACTCCACCCGTCCTCAAAAGAGAAACCCAGCGAAGTGATAAAAGTTGTCCTTGATGACCTCAGTCAGTAGAGAATCAGAATCATTATTTCTTGGTTGTGTGTTCAAGCCTGACGTAGGGCGGAGGCATTTTCAGCACTTGATTTGTATGACTGTGTTTGTATTTCTAATTGCATCATATTTTTATGATTGTGATCCATCCCATGTCCCAGGTATTTATTATTTTTCTGTAAATTTAAAAAAAAAAAAAAGAAAAGAAAATGACAAAGTGTCAGAGTATGGAGTACCAGGGCCACCAATGTCTTAGAGACTACCAGGACCACAAAAACAAGTACTTTGTCCTAGGAAGCGGCTTCGCCCCAAGTCTTTCCAAGCTGACCAGTCGCGGCGCACCACCTCGGAGGAAATGCAGCCAGTGCTGGGGAGAGGTCCACCTTGGGCTACATTCCCAAACAACCCAACTCCGAAAAGACCAGATCCTGGCACGACAGGAGCCATTTAGTAATGGCTAACCTCATATCATTCACAGGTTGAGCCTCGGTCAGAGGGACTAAGCTCTAGTCTCTTCCCTCTTCGCTTGCTGCTACTGAGGGAATCCTGACAGACTGCATCTTCCTCGCCCTGTGGGCGTGGTTTCAGCTCCTTCAGCTGACACGCTCCCAGCATCTCAAAGTAGAGAATACTGCTCATTTTTCCATCATTTTAAAAGCTAATGTTATATACTTGACGATTTTTTTAGTAACACATTTTTCTGTGGTGTGACAAACCCAGAATGCATTTTTATTTTTGCTTTACACAGAGTTCAAGTCTTTGATTGAAACAGAGGAATTTGGCTGGGATGGACAGTTAACATATTTGATTCTTTAACAAAAAAGGGCCACAACAGCCAGTTGGTGTCAAGATTTATCTTGGGCAAAGTAGAAATTTGACACACATTAAAGACTAGATTCACCATTTTTTTAAGACTATCAAACAACAGCGAGGTGCCCATACTTACCACTTGGAGAGGTAGAACTCATAGAGTCTGACTGGACAGCGGAGAGGGTTCTCTGTGTTCTCCATCATCTCCAGAATATCCTCTTTACTCTCCTCCTCCTTACGCTTCTTCGCAGGAACCTCTGGATCTGAAGAGAGAACAAACATTTAGTAATTATACATCAAAGAAAACATACTATATCAAATTTCTGCCACTAGGTCCCCTAAACGCAGTGCAGTACATTTGGAAGCAATCCAAATTATTTCATGAAGTTGTATTAATTAATTAACTTAAGTTAAAAAAAATCTGTGTTAACAAGTATGTGAACTTTGACAGGCCTAGCATTAATAGCTTAAAATATGTTATAACCACATGTTGGTATAGAACAAAAAGATACTTCATTTTGACCCTCAGCCATACTGGTACCTGACTCAGCCTCGTTTATGGATATTGGCGGGTAGAAGCGCAGGAAGGTGGTCTTGGTGTTGTTCTGGTTGGTTTTGGTGCAGCGCATGACGTGGGCGAAGGACAGCTGGCGGTGCTGCTCCACCGTGGTGAAGCCAAAGTACTTGCAGCAGAAGAAGAGCAGAGTGTTGAGGAGGACGATGGGGGAGTACGCCCCCAGCTGTTTACAGTCCCACAGAAACTCCTCCTCCACTCGGGAATGGATATAACCTGCACAGAGAGGGACAGAGACCTGTTAGACATCTGGTCAAATGTGGGTTTGTTCGTGTAAACTCACAGGAAGACAAACTGAAATATTGACAGAATAAAATTGCAAATGTTTAACTCACCATTTGCTGTGATGGAGGGTTTGAACCCTCTCAGCATATGATTGAACTCAGTGGAGAACTTGTTGTAGAACCGATCCATGAATATGTTCTCCACACGACCGTTCTCAAACAGGTACTACAGAAAGACAGAACGTAACAGAGTCATAATAGGCAATGTGAATTATCAGAACAGCTGTCATTTATTTCACTTCAGCATATTAGCTGGACTGCACAGGACAAGCCCTACAAATGCAAAAGTCTGTCACTGATTGGCTGAATAACAAAGTCACAGGATTGGCCAGCTGAGTGTCATTTGGAAACTTTCTTCTCTTATATCATGAAAGTAATTCACCAAAATGTTTTTCTCAAAACATTTTATGCAAAAAAAAAAAAAAAAGCCATGCAGTTGTTAAATCGGTCTATTTTTGATCGACAACAGCTAGTTTAAAAGTTTCTAGGGAGTTTCCAGAAGTGGCGAGTGTGTGGTGGTCACCACGGTTTGTCATGTTCACTGCAGCAATTTTACATACAAAAACTATATGAAAACTAAAATCATAATTGGTGATATCTGCATAGTATTAGAAGATATTAATGAAAACTACTGACACTCTGTTCTGCAATTTTTTAATGCTTCAGTTGGGCTCTTTGGATCCACAAGAGTCTCAGCTTTACAGTGATCCCCAAGTTATGTTAGTCCAAGACTGTTTAGGGACCCCAGTATGCAGAAATATTCAAATACACTGTTTTAGGATAGGCAAAAATAACATTTATGCTGCATGAAAAAAATATGTGGTTTCTGCCCAAAACTGCATGTGATTATCATAAAGAGGACATGTCTGTAAAGGGTAAATTCATCGTTATTTACCTTCCTTCCTGACATGACAGCATGACATGGTTGGTAGCATTAGTTTTCTAGTTTCATATGATATCTGTAGCTTCACTCTAGCCCTAAAACTGGACCTGCTAGAGCCTCTGAAAGAACAGTACAGTCATCAGGGATTGCCCGCGGTCTCTTAGGGTTAATAAATAAATAAATAAATAGGTAGGTAGGTAGGTAGAAAAAATCACCTGCATGCAGGAAAGTTTTTAACACTCAAAATCCCCCCACACATATTGCATCATCCCCACAGCACCCCCACTTGAAACAAGTTCTCATGGCTATGGCACCAGACGCCCCTGATTTGCATAAAACATCCTCAACTCTATGCAAATGAGGAAGGAGCAACGTGATGCCCTGTCTCTAAAATTACGCTGCCACGCTACCAGACTGCCTTGCAGGGCTGCTTACATAGACAATGAATGGAAAGCGTAGAAGGGACGGAGGCTGTGGACAGGCACCATCGGTGGATTTAACATTATAGACATGAGCATTAACTACTTGTGTAACAATATAGCCACAAATTCACAGACTGGCCATGCACAGTCCAGCCATACTGAATACTCAGTTTGAAGTCTTGTTAGTCGCAATCTGCCTTATTTTACTGTTTACCTAGTGCTTTTATCAGTATTCAAGCTGTGTTTAGACTGCTAATGCAAACCAAACCTTTCCTGCTGTTTCTGTTGGCCAATTTGTGCTAAATTGTAGACTGTAATACAGCACAATACTGTATGTCCAACCTGTTAAATGGTAAGCGTTTGTGTGTGAAAAGTGTCTTGCCTGTTGAATGCCGAGGCATAGGTAGAACAGACTGTCAGGGGAGTACAGCTCTCCATTAGGTCGTTTCACCTCAGTGATAAAGCAACAGAGGCCATAGCTCAGCTCAGCAGTGGTACAGCGAAGAACATCCTCCTTCAACTCCATGGGACGAGCTGAATCAAGACATAAAGGAGTCCAAATGATCAAAAGTTTAAAAAAAAGTTTGTTTTGTTGTATAATGTCAAATTTGACACAAAACTACTAAGTAGAGCTGTCAATCAATTTAAATATTTAATCGCAATAAATCGCATGATTGTCATAACATACATAATCTTGGCTCAGGTAATTGAACCAACAAGGGTGGCTTTAGTGGCATCTACTGTGCATCCAGACTTACAACCAAAACGTGGCTTCTCCAGGTTGGGTTGAGTTTGCCTCCACTGGATCCATCGCTTCCAGGCGTCAACTCCATAATGACTCTTCAGTTTTGGGACGTCTCCGGCCATGGACCTGCTGAAAGAGCCTCTTTGAGTCGATGCTTCAGCTGCCTTAGACAACCGCTGTGACTTCCGACCCTTAGACAGTGGAGAGAGAGGAGGTTGCATCATGGACATGGTCAGGGTGAGACAACCCGTCACATGGTGTCCTAAATACATATTTCTTTTTTGCAAGTAAAATCAGATCTAACCTTAAGCAGCATTTGATCTCTTTGCCCAGACAGTTACCTTCTTTTCTCTGGCTTTCCTGTGAGCTTGTCTTCGTCGTGGAACGTCAGGCGGAGGGCTTAGGGATCTCCGGGGCTGCTCTCTCAATCGCGCCATCCTCTCCAGAGTTTCTGGCAATGACACCACATCAAACATTAGACCAAGCACTCCGAAGTATTTGTTTTTCTTGCCCACACATGCTACACTTCAACTACACTCTTTGAACACAGGTCAAGGTAGGGATGGAAACTGAAACCTGGCATTAAACAGGCACTGGTGCTAAATCATTAAATACAGCGGTATTGATAAGCTCCGATGTTGTTGGTTCTTTTATGTGTACTTTTTAAGGTTTTGGTGTAATTTATCATCACACTGCAGCATCTTTTCTGCCATCTCACACACAGAGTGAAGTCAGCGAACAGCTGAGCAGGGAGGTGGCAGTGGAGATAGTAAAGTAAACCAGGTTAAATGAAGATAACTGTGACAACTGCACTCATTACTGGAAGTGCAATAAAACATTTGCAAGTAAAAAGCCAGTATTTTATCAATACACCTGTTCAACAAGTGTCAACATGATGTAAATATGCAGAAAAGTGACGCTTCAATTTGCTCTGTCCACAGTCTTTTTTCCACTGCTGCTATGTTTGACACAAGCATGGCACATTTGCTCGGCTAATAGCAAATTATTACAAACAAGCTATAACTAAAGCAATCTACATGTAGTCCAGTTGTTCAGCTTAGTTTGCCATGTATCTTAAAATTCTGAGGAATTCTGGTGAATCAGACAAAGCAGCACCTCCTCTCGCTACCAACAGTACCTACAGCAGTGAATCACATCAGCAGAGGACAGGAGGAAGGACTGATACTGACTGATGGAGGACAGAGGACGGAGGACAGGAGGAAGGACTGATACTGACTGATGGAGGACAGAGGACGGAGGACAGGAGGAAGGACCGATACTGAATGATGGAGGACAGAGGACGGAGGACAGGAGGAAGGACTGATAATGACTGATGAGAGGACAGAGGACAGGAGGAAGGACTGATACTGACTGATGAGAGGACAGAGGACAGGAGGAAGGACTGATACTGACTGATGGAGGACAGAGGACGGAGGACAGGAGGAAGGACCGATACTGAATGATGGAGGACAGAGGACGGAGGACAGGAGGAAGGACTGATAATGACTGATGAGAGGACAGAGGACAGGAGGAAGGACTGATACTGACTGATGAGAGGACAAAGGACAGGAGGAAGGACTGATACTGACTGATGGAGGACAGAGGACAGGAGGAAGGACTGATACTGACTAATGAGAGGACAGAGGACAGGAGGAAGGACTGATACTGACTGATGGAGGACAGAGGACAGGAGGAAGGACTGATACTGACTGATGGAGGAGGACAGAGGACAGGAGGAAGGACTGATACTGACTGATGGAGGAAGGCAGGAGGACTGATGTCTGTGTTCAGGAATATTACTTATTTTATTGATATTTTAGAGCAGTTTCCAGTGAAACTATGGAGTTTATATAGTGACTTTGCTTTTGTAAACTACGGTTGTTGCCGTATAGTATTTATAATATTTAAAATATACAATATATAAAACTCAAATTTTGTCACGTCATGCACTTCATAAATCTGTACATCTCATCTCCTCACCGACAGTGAAGTCAGCTTCGATGTCCATGGGAGGCGGAGCTGGAGGCGGAGGTTCGGAGTAAGACTCGTTGGTCATGCCCACAGGAATGTCTAGAATGGTGTTGAGCTTCTCCTGGCCGTACGGTCGACTGGGAGACTGGAGACCTGCGTCAGTGGAGGGGGGTCCTCCCAGTTGTTGAGGAAACTGGCCAGGTCATCTGTGTCCAAGTCGTCACTGTAGTTACTGCCGTGGTCTGTGAGATAAACATGAGAGGGATTCGTCATCCAGAGTAATACACTTTTCTCATATCAAAAACCAACTGAATAAGTGAGAGATAATTTGATTTAACATTGAAAGAGTGAAAGGCTGTAAACAGCTCGGAGTTCGCAAATGGTTGGTATCATGAACACCTCATCACAAATTTAACTAAAACTGATGTACTGAAGTTAACTCTGTTAAGTTAGTCTGCTGGTATCCATGTTCTTAACACAACACTGTCAATCTCGAAGGCTCAACTCTTGAAATAAGTTATTAGCAAGCACGTAGGGAGCGTAGCCAGCAAGGATAGCTATAAATTGGGTTGCTGAGATTAGCAGGCTATATTGTACATCGTTGCTTAAGAAAGCATGGGTGTGCCTCCTTATGGTGTCACGATTCTCCAAATCCACATTTCGATTCGACTTTTGATTTTAAGGTCATGATTCGATTAGATTTAAACATGCCATTGTTTGACTATGGAGTCTTGATTGGTAAAGATCAATAGTACATGGGTTTTATGCCCTGACAACATTTACATTTTCAAACTCTTCTTTAAAAGAGAACTGAATTCCCATTTTATTTAGAAAGTGTTTACAATATACAGTCTTCAATATTAAAACCTGCATGTTTTCAATATCAGTGTCTGTGTGACCCACTTCAATACATAATCATAAAAACAAAACAGAAATCCCTCTGCTGTGCATTACAAGTGTGCTGTAATCTACAAAAAACATACGGTTTTGTTATTTACTGTCACGTTTGTTTCTCTCCTTTCTTTTATCGTCTCTCTCCTCTTATTGCTGTGTGTCACTCAGGGTGGAGGCAGAGCTCTGGACAGTCTGTATAAGCGGAGAGACGCCACTTAGCAATCAGCTAGCTTGTTACTCCCACTACCAATATCAGCTGTTCTGATTCAACAATGTTGAGCTGAAAAACCGTGCATGTAGGCTGAAATTCAACCGTGGTGTTGATCTGTCGGGAGACGCAGTGACGTAACATTACATTAAGAGTAGGAGAGAGGTGAAAAAGGTTTTATGTTCCAATAAAATGCAAATGTTGCTTTTGTTAACATTTGTAATGTCTGTTCAGAACATGGTGGCTATAGCTGCTTCTCATTTCCCCTCGTCTCCTCGCTCTTCCAGCTTTTGACTCGGAAATCGATCTCAGCGCTCCATCTTGGAGGACATCCCAATTCCTAAAATGCACCTCGAAGATTGAGGAAACTGATACATGATCTGCCTCTACACTTGCTGGAGGAGCCACAAGCGAGGATACACCGCGGTATCCTTCACGGAGGTTTTTTATAGACCAACACACCCCCTTCTTATTTATCAGTTACTGATTGGACGCCGACCGGACTGATCTGATACACGTCAACATCACTGGAGTTTTATACCGGAGTGAAGACAGATACCAGATTAAGTTTTATAGTTTGTCTTCTGATTCACCATCTAGTCAAAATCTGTGTTAACTGTCGGTCTGAATAAGAACCAGACCTTGTTGATGGTAAAGTGTTCGAGCAGCAGAAGGATCTGCAGTATTTCTCCTTCACACACGGCGGCTGAAAAATCAGAATATGAACAACAACAGATTCTAACAATGAATAACTAATATAAAGGTACTGTGACAGTGGAAATGGTTCCTGAGCCTCTAAACAGGATACAGTACAGAGTACAAATACAGACTGCAGCTGTCATTCATGTGCAGGTGTTTGTTAAACAGTAACAGGCTACAGAGAGAAAACACTGGTAACTGTGTGTCTTTATTAGTATTAATAGAGGTCACACATAAACAGCTGTTAAAACCGACTGACTGCTGATCCAGCTGTGATCAGCTGCTGCTGTCATCAGAAACCAATGTCGCTTCACGTGGCGATTAAGAGGAAAGGACGTCTCATTTGCCTATAAACATTTTTCTTCGCTTCGTATCTCCTAGTGTCTCTTCCTCGCCTCCTCCTCTCGCACCTCCCACGGGCAGGACTAAGACGCAAGGAGAAGAGTCAATGAGAGGGGTCGAAGAGAGGAGTTGAGCCGCAGAAATTGAGAATTGGGAAAGCCTTTATGTTGTTAATTGTGACTTTTGCGCTGGTTTATAGTTTCAACCTTGACTGAAATGTCCGTTACATTCTTTGAGTCAAGCGCGAGTTGGCAGAGGCAAAAAGAAAATCGATTTACAATTTAGAATCAAAATCGTGACTCCCCTAACGCTCATGCAAACCCCAATCACTTCTGTGACTTTTGCTTTTGACCAAAAATCGCCTGAAAGGTGGTAATCATCAGAGTGATGTCTCTTGAACTGTCAGTTGTTGACATGGGCGTCAGTCAGCACAGCCCTACTGTAGAAATGTACAGGTTTTCTGTCTTCTGGTCTTTTCCATACACTTAAATAATGCTGATGAATTTACAGTTTTATGTTGTTTGAGTACTTCTGCTAAATCAATGTCATGCTAGAGGAAATCTGTTTCTTCACATCATTTTTTCCTCATTGTGAAACCAAAAATAGGGTTAGGATATGTTTTACCTTCGTCATGATTTTACGGTTTCCTTTAAACCACTCCCTCTCTTCTTTTCATGATTTCCTTGAACAATAAAAATTAAAAAAAACACTAAAAATGTTTCTCTTACCATCTGGAGCAGCTGCTTCTTGTTTCTCTCTCTCTTTCTCCACCACTTTCTCCTTTGGTCTCCCCTCTTTGTCATTCTTCTCATTCTGCTCTGCAACCATCTCAGCCATGAGGATGAGCTCTGCCTCAAAGGGGTCTGATGGGATCTTCTCCTTGATCTCCTGGATGGTTTCTACGATGCGTTCAGCGCTGTCCATTGTCACAGGAAGGAACATGGGTATGGGCACCTGTGGCAGACAGAGTAAGAATATAACAGCCAATGAGGGCCCAGAATGAGGATGAGGATGCTGCTATCCAATATTCATATTTAATCATGTAATCCTTAAAATGAGATAATCCATTTATGACCTAATTTCATGCTCCAGAGAATCAAAAACCAGAGGTGGTAGTAGTGTTTGACCTACCGGTAATGGCAGGCCCACAGGTTTAGGGGTACACTGGCTGTACATGTTCATGGGTACAGGAACATACACCGGCACTGGCACAGGAACAACCATGATTTTAGGGAAGATATCATCTATAGAGGGGGAAGAAGAAAAAAGTTTGATAATTGTCACGGTTTCCAACTGACTAAACGTTTCAGCACAAGCCAGTCAGATTAGAGAATTGACTGCAACTTCGTCCAATACTATTTTTTACTGAATAGAGCCTGAATGCATTACAATGTATCAATGAAACCTCTGCTAACAACAGCTGTTTGTTATTAGCTGTTATTTAGTCAATGCTGCTTACCAGCTGCTAAAAGCTAATATTATTAACTCTCCTCCTGTCGATTTCAACTTGGATTTGTTGTTCACAATGTAGCATTATCAGGGATATTTGATGACAAAACGCTGTTAGTCTGGAGCCCTGATCTCCGACACCTGCGGTACTGTAAACAAAACAAGTACTGTCATGGTTTCAGGATTTTGACATTGAGTTGGTAGCAAATCATCAGTTCTTGTGACATCCCTACTGTAAAGAACAACATACTACTTTATATTTTCAACGGAAAAACACACAAAAAATAAAAACAAAAAAACAAAGTCTAAATGGTTTGTACATTCTTAAATTATGATGAGCCAGCTGAACAGTACCTAACAAAAAACAATAATATAAATACACAACTAAAGCTGGCAGTAGGCTCTGTAGTCTGACAGTTTAGGTTAGTTTGTCATGTATCTTAATAGTAAACTAAAGCTGGCAGTAGGCTCTGTAGTCTGACTGTTTAGTTAGTTTATCATGTATCTTAGTAGTAAACTAAAGCTGGCAGTAGACTCTGTAGTCTGACTGTTTAGTTAGTTTGTCATGTATCTTAGTAGTAAACTAAAGCTGGCAGTAGACTCTGTAGTCTGACTGTTTAGTTAGTTTATCATGTATCTTAGTAGTAAACTAAAGCTGGCAGTAGACTCTGTAGTCTGACTGTTTAGGTTAGTTTGTCATGTATCTTAGTAGTAAACTAAAGCTGACAGTAGACTCTGTAGTCTGACTGTTTAGTTAGTTTGTCATGTATCTTAGTAGTAAACTAAAGCTGGCAGTAGACTCTGTAGTCTGACTGTTTAGGTTAGTTTGTCATGTATCTTAATAGTAAACTAAAGCTGGCAGTAGACTGTAGTCTAAACCCTGTTGAACAGGAAGAAGAGGGCTTTCATGGCCAGGGACACAGAGGGGACCAAGGCTGTCCAGAGGGAGCTGAAGAAGGAGCTTCAGCTGGCTAAGGACACCTATAAGGACAAGTTGAAGGGGAAATTACAAGCCAGCAGCTCCAGGGAGGTGTGGGGAGGCTTCAGGAGGATAACGGGCTACAAGCAGCCAGGCCCTGCAGTGGAGGGGACGCTAGAACAGGCAAACCAGTTAAACCTGTTCTTCAACAGGTTTGACCATCTGACCCCCAACAGCCCAGCAGGACATCCTGAGCCTCCACCAACCAACTTTGTTTAAAAACAACCAGGCTGACATCAGTATAGCTAATGTTCCCACTTCAATATTTGTTTATTTATCACAAGTCATATTATCATTGCTATACTGAGCAGTGTTATTGCACATGGCAGATTTTCCTCATATGATTCTGGTCCAGTATATGTTACTGTTGTTTAAAAAGCTCTAGTGCTGGCTGACCTGATGCTGACCTTTTTGTTGATGATTAGTTTTTATTTATTAATTTTCTTTTTAAACAACACAGTGTCACTTCATTTTAGATCAGAAGTCATAGCAGTCATAAGATGTGATAATGAAGAAGTGTTTTGTTCCTGATGTTAGTCTACTGTTGTGAAGACAAACAGCTGTTGACTTATTTTGCCAAATAAATGAAAAGCATGTTTAAATTGAAGTTGGGAATTGGCCTCCTGCTGTACCATCAATGTACCAAACCAAAAACCATGACCCCAAAACCATGAACCGTACCATGAATTTTATGAACCGTCCCACCCCTCATATATATACGCACACAAGAAACTTACAAAAATTAAAGTACTGATGAATATGTACATTTACATATGCTTGCCGAGGCAGTGGACTAAATTCCAAAAGCATTTGTCAAATAATTATTTTTGAATTATTCTCCTTGCTTGTGAAAACCCTCAAACATCAAAATTATGCCAAGTATGTCCTGAGTGAAAAAAGAAACCCCTCTCTTTGGGCTTGTTAAACACAGTATATACATGATGTAGACATGACTATCAAATATGAAATACAAAAACAGCAATGACATCTGTGTTTAGCTTGTCTGTTAGTCCGACTGTAGAAGAGAGATGTTACCATAGAAACACAGTTGTCTGAGTGTTGCTTTTACCTGTCTGTGCTTCGACATCAACTGTCTGAGTTCGACAGGAGACCCCTTTGTTCTGCACTAGTGGTCTGCAGAGAACGGCCTTGTTCTTCAAGATTTTGGGGCCAGGATCTGTCTGAATACTGATCTGAAGAACAGATAAAGGACATAAACAGTAACGATCCAGAATTAATGAACTTGATTAGCAACAACGACCGGACACATCACAGATCCTCACACAGGACAGTTTCTAAAGGCACCAACTACAATCAAAGTTTCATTGTTTTATTGATACAGATTTGCACCAAAAATTGAGGTACAGTGTGCCTCCTCAGTGTTTTTAGACATATCACACAGAATAATTTTGCTTCAAGGTTATCTTACACTGCACTACTGCTTAATCAGTTGAATTAAATTTGAGCTTATTTCCATCTTTTATTTTATTTTTGTACTGTCTTTTGTATTTTTAGCTTTTCTTTTGTCTTCTGTAAAGCACTTTAAATAGATACAAAATATATCACTCAGCTATGCATTGTTTTCCTTTAATTTGTCACCTGTGTGTATTATTGAATTGTACCGTGTATAAAATACATAAAACATATGACAACTTACATGTCCAGAGTTCTTTGTGTGAAAGACAGCACCTGTGGAGACAAAGTCTGAAACCTTCACAACCAACACTGGCAACTGACTGACTGAGCACACAGCAGGGATTTCTCTCTTATATGTTTGACATATAGTCCATAAATACCTGTGTTTGTGTGTTGTGTGCTTTGCAGGGTGGCTCTGTCGGAAGCAAGCGAGATGACGTTGGCGATGACAGGTGTGGCCTCCCCTGTACCTGCAGAGCCAAGAAAACACCAGGAAACACAACAGGAGTCAGCGGGGGCTATTACCGATTGATTTCATGACATTTTAATTCATCCTTGTACATTACTATAGACATTTTTTGGCTTTTTAATTTTCCAATCATTTTAGCTGTGTTAATGCATATGACATAGATGTTGGCGAGGGTGTGAGTTGTTTTTTTTTTTTTTTTCAGATTTTGGAAGTTCAACCTAAGCTCCTATAAGATGTCTATAATTAACTGTGTGGCCACTGTGTGTAATGGGTTTCAGTGTCCCAATTAAAACCACAATTTTTAGCCATTACAGCATTAAGTCATTCATTGTATTATTCAGTATCAGGCTTAAATAAAAAGTCCTGGCTTAAAAATTGTAGCTTTTACTGTTTTCTACAGGTTGCGCCATTTTCTCCCATTTGTCCAATGTGTCAAGTACATGCTATTCTCCTGGTTTCCACTAGGGGCATCGCTGCTGTATTATGGAGCTCTGCACTGTTTGATGCAATCTCTCAAAATTGAGGCTGTTGCGTCATTGACATATCCCAGACCGTGGAAATAAAACTCCCCCTAGCATTTAGTGCATAAAATAATTCACTAATTGCATGGATAGGACCTGCACCCTCACATTTTAAATCCAGCGTGGTAACATACATGGAAACACTTTGGGTTTCACACATTGCAGAAAAAGCAGAGCTAGACATCATGGCTAAAGCTAAATGCTACAGTAGTAGAGGAGTTGTGGTAACATGCGGTCAAGCCGCCCGTGACTCTCATCTCAGTGGTCAAAGGGACCGATGCTACAACTGTAGAGCACTGATATACTGACATTTATGTTAAATGCATTCAAACTGATGGAGCTGACCATGGTTGTATCAAGAGAGCAGAGCTGACGGACTTGGCAAAGTTAGAGGAAGTGTACACATGACTATGTCTGGTTTTAAAAATAAGATGTTAACAAAAGGAACTGTATGTACAAAACACATACATTTATATGGAAATAAGATTTATTGGATTATATTCGCCTGAAGTATAAAACATTACATGTCCCTTAAAAATTAAAAAAAAAAAAAAGAAAATACTACTAATTTGTGAAGGAAATGTCTTTATTCTTTGATTTTTGGGTTGCTGGAAAAACTAATAATCAACAATACCCAACAATGATCCTGATATATTTGATTTCAATACATCTCTGACTAGATACATGATTTTTTAGATATTTTCCAAAGTAAAAAAGTCCCTAGAAGTATATGATTCAACTTTTTCCTCACAGTCTAGTGTTAAAAAACAACAAAAATAATAACAAATCGCAATATTGGGTTGCAATACTTACATATCATGATACATATTCAGCACCCAAGTATCGTGACAGTATTGTATCAGGAGTTAGGTATATTGTCCCAGCCCTAGTGTTTTGACACATTTTTGTCCTCTAAAGACATCAGAGCAACTTTTTGGGATCCACAAGGGTTAAGAGGTCAGATTTTAAAACCACAATACAGGAAAGTAAAACTTGAAATGGTAAAAATAATACACACCTTTGGTGATTTCGCCCTGCGTGGCCACTTTATCACAGCAGAACTGTAGCAGACAACTCAGATCACAGAAGTGTTTGACTTCTCCCAGCATGGGAAGGCTCTGCTTCAGTTTCCCTTTGTGGCCGCAGGTGTCACACTTTGCAACCTGAGACGAAACAGTGAGCAAACATGTAGATAATCATCGCCATTGTTTTTTTTAGTCTAATTGTGATTTTAATAGCTGCAATGAGGCTTGCTTACGTGGCAGAAGAGCATGGTGTATTTGGACCTGCATTCCTCAGAGCAGAACTCCTCCGTCGAGCCTCCATACTGTGCTGTCACCAGCTTCTTGGACATACTATGGCAGTAGACGCAGGAGTGACAGTGTTTCCCCCAGTTTTTAGTCAGGTCATGTCTAAAGAGGAGCTTACAGCCTGGGAGGAAAGAGAGGAGTGACTCAGGGATACTATGCATGATTCTTATTACAAAGTTTCAAACCTTAAAGACACAAGTATGCAGTCTCCCCTTTACAGACATGCCCACGATATGATCACCCCATGTAGTTTTTTACAGGCAGTAAACAGTCTTGGAATTACTTAAATTGGGTATCACTGTAAAACTGAGACTCTTGTGGATCCAATGAGCCCAATTATAGTCATGCAGGATGTTAGTCCCCATAGTACACATTTAAGTGTATTGAGACCTTTTTTTGAACCTTGACCTCTGTATAAAGTGACCTGTGGTGACCTCTAGGATAATCACAGCCTCATGACACTTTACAGCCACAAACTAGAGACCTGGAGCATTCAGAGGATGGATGGCTTTCTTCGGTAGATTAACAATAAGGGGTTTGTGAGCAGTTTCCAGAACAGGACTGCTCACAATCCAGTCACAGAAAAATGCACTTCTTGCAGAAATTTCCAAATGTTAAAAGGTTTTGATGCCAAATCACAGCATGGCTTTTTCTATGGTGTTCCTCAAGGTCTTGGTGTTTTAATGTGGTATTTTGGAGGGATTATTGATCATTTATACCAATCCTGCGGTGGTAAAGGCGGTTATATTTAGCATCAAATCTGTCAAACACATGGTATCAACCCAAAAATTGCTACAATTTATAAGACATTAAGTGAACATGGGGATGACCATCATATACTGTACTTCCATCATAATGTTCTTAACCCTTTTTAAAGCCCAATTTATTTAAATTAATTGTATTAGACACATTTCTTATTTATGACTAGAACTACTTGACACACAGCTATAAATATTTATACCCTTTGATGATGTGTGTGAGAGGGATATTTCGTATGTATAAATTTCTATCAATCTCCTTACCGTCGCTGCAGAAGAAGCAGTCTCTGTTGTTAATTCTCTTGGCCTCTCTGGTGATCTTTTCAATCTTACAGTATTCACACAGGCTTGTCACATAGTTGTCTTTCTTGAACTCATGAGCACAATCCACGCTACACAAGAACACTACCTTGTCCTGCACACACAGGTATAAACAGATATAAACATTATTTCAGTAAATCACTGAATTTAGGTGCAAAGATTCTTGATGTGATTAAATTCTCTAGATTATTAGATTAGATTATTAGTTCTTATTTTCTAATATTTCTTAATGTTGGACATTGATAAAAGCTGGTGGACTGTGAAAACATCAGACAATGATGTCTCACATTCAGACATTCAGTTGCCAGTTTATTATGTACACCTAGCTAAACTAATACAGCCTAATACAACAGTCCTGCAATAAATATTCCATGAAAGTGTTGATTCAACTTTATGATCATTTTGGCGGATTTGGAGTTTGTGGTGCTGTTGAACTGCAATATACAGAGAGGTGTTTAAGTTATCCAACAGACTTTTTCTTGAGGCATTATGTACCTTTCTCTCCTCTGTCTACTTTCCTGTTGCATCAATAGAAATACTACAACCTTAAATAAATCTGTAGTCATCAGTCACCCAGATCAGTGCATTAAAAAGTATTCCGATGCAATACTGTATGTAAAAATATAGCTGCCTGTCTGGGGAAAATAAGAAGCCATGCTAAAATGAACTCCCATTTAAAACACACACACACACACACACACACACACACACACACACACACACACACACACACACACACACACACACACACACACACACACACACACACACACACACACACACACACACACACACACACACACACAAATCACCTTGATCTGGAGGAGCTCTGGTTTAAAAGTGATGTTGCGGGTACACTGGGGGCAGTTCAGTTTCAGTGGTCCTTTGGGGGCCTCGTGCAGACTTTGGGTAGTGACGGTCTGGATTTGGGCGGATCCGATCGGCAACTTGGTGAAAACATTCACCTGTTTCTGGGATTTCTTGAACTTGTCCTATGGCACAGAAACACAACACTAGTGTGTGAAAACCACTGTGAACAAGGGAGGCTTACTAGAGCAACACTTAATGGGCAATCTCCACAAAGGATTACAGCTTTATAACAAATACACCAACACCTTTAACAGCCAACATTAACACCCACTTCACACCGTGCATGGCTAGCCGTGTGGAGGAAGGAGCCAGGGGGCTCGAACTTCACCCTCTAGCTCTCCCTTTTCATTCTAGTTCCCATATCTGACATAAACAACCACGTTCATCTCTATGAATGCCTTCCAGGAGAGCCTGCACATTATGATATAATTATAATGATATAATGGGCACATTATATCATTATAAGGTGTGAATACCGAAACCCAGTGTTAAAAGAGCCCCGGGGCTAAATCATAAGACCGGAGTGAAGATTAATCGAGTTGAACAACTGCACTTGTCACTTTAAGCACTATGAGACTTTCAGGAGTAAAAAGCCAATACTTTATCAATACACCCTGGGTAACATGAAACAGTTGAACAAAGTGTTTTAAAGTGATATTTCAATCTGCTCTGTCCGGAGTCTCTCATCCACCGCTGCTGTTTACACAAGCACAGCGCGCTAGCTCGGCTCATAACTGTTACAGACAAGCTAAAACAAAAGCAGTGTGTGGTCTAACTGTTCAGCTTAGTTCGCTACGTATATCCAGATTTGGCAAATTCATGTAAACTCATCTGCAGGCTGAGACAAAGCAGCCACTCCTCTCTCTACCAGCGGCATCTACAGCAGCGAATCACATCAGCAGAGGACAGGGGGATAGTGACTTTGTGTGACACATTTGGTTATATTTAAAATGTAAATAAATTATTTTGCTGTTCTGAATTTGTCTTTTTTAACATAATATATTAAAACACAAGTACTTGGTAATGAAAAAGAGTATCTGTAAGAACTGTATCAAAAATAAAAGCAATCCAAACAATACCCATCCATAGTCATTATCCCCATATGTAAAACACTTGCCAATGCGGTCTGACAACACGTCTTATGAATTAGGTCTGGTCGAACATAACCCAACCCGTTAGTCAGCTGAACTCATTACCTGAAAAGCCATGACACAAGGCAGGGTGCAGAAGTTCCTGATGGAGGTATCTGACATGGCCAGATGGTAGGCCGGTACGGTGTTTTTCCCACAACTATCACAACTCAACCGAGCACCTGTGGGAAAACAAAAAAAAGGCTTTATTAAATACATTATAAAGAAAAATCATGTCCAACAGTAAATTATTAAAAGGCAACATCAAAAATCAGTCATGAAAACTGTGTGTACCTGATGCACTGACAGTCTGGACCTTGAATGCCATCACACAGCTGCTGCTACAGAAGAGGTTCACAGAGTCATCACTGTTTTTGTTGTCAACCATTTCTACCAGCAACCGGGTAGTGCGGCACATCGTACAAGGCTTGGTTATCTTCGTATTCTATTATGAGATGTAAAAAAAAAAAGACAGGGGTGTTACGCTGTGCAGACATGATGCACTTTTTAATAATATTGCCCAATCTGAATTCGGCACGACCAGATCCTGTGACGGGATCAAGTGACCTGCCGGAACCCGTCGGTCGGTATCGTCCGGTTACAGTTTTAATACAGCTTACTGAAACAAGACAGCCGCGTCCCAGTGTCGCCAAACAGAGCAAAAGGCAGCATTACTTCCTCTCAGTCTGAACCAGGACTACTAATGTTACTGAGTCTGTCCTCTCAGTCTGAACCAGGACTACTAACGTTACTGAGTCTGTCCTCTCAGTCTGAACCAGGACTACTAACGTTACTGAGTCTGTCCTCTCAGTCTGAACCAGGACTACTGATTAACATTACTGAGTCTGTCCTCTCAGTCTGAACCAGGACTACTGACTAACGTTACTGAGTCTGTCCTCTCAGTCTGAACCAGGACTACTAATGTTACTGAGTCCGTCCTCTCAGTCTGAACCAGGACTACTGACTAACATTACCGAGTCTGTCCTCTCAGTCTGAACCAGGACTACTAATGTTACTGAGTCTGTCCTCTCAGTCTGAACCAGGACTACTGACTAAAATTACTGAGTCGGTCCTCTCAGTCTGAACCAGGACTACTGACTAACATTACTGAGTCTGTCCTCTCAGTCTGAACCAGGACTATTAACTAACATTACTGAGTCTGTCCTCTCAGTCTGAACCAGGACTATTAACTAACATTACTGAGTCTGTCCTCTCCGTCTGAACCAGGACTACTAACTAACGTTACTGAGTCTGTCGTCTGAACCAGGACTACTGACTAACATTACTGAGTCTGTCCTCTCAGTCTGAACCAGGACTACTGACTAATGTTACTGAGTCTGTCCTCTCAGTCTGAACCAGGACTACTGACTAACGTTACTGAGTCAGTCCTCTCAGTCTGAATCAGGACTAGTGACTAACGTTACTGAGTCTGTCCTGAAGCAGCTCTGACTCTGGTTCTGATAGAGACGTTCAGGATATTGCTGTTAGTGACTTTAGAGATAATTAATTCATTAACTTTTATTTAAATCTGGAGGAATCACTGAGGACATGCTTTAATATTCAGTGATGTCCAGATTAAAAGTTAAAATATTTACATGCACCCATGCATGCACATTGACAGACAAAATCCCAACAGAACGTGCCACATGTTTGACCGGTAGTGATGTTACCACCAGGCAGCACAACTTTCTACGTCTTTCAGACTCAGCGGGTTCAGTACCGGTACCATGTCATACTAGCTTGTTGGGAGGGAGGCTAAATAACGCTCCAAACTTGTGCAAAATTTTGATGAAGAAAAACTTGCATGGCCATTTTCAAAGGGGTCCCTTGACCTCTGACCTCCAGATGTGTGAATGTAAATGGGTTCTCTGGGTCCCCACCAGTCTCCCCTTTACAGACATGCCCACTTTATGATAATCACAGTCAGTTTGGATCAAGTCATAGTCAAGTCAGCACTCTGACACACTGACAGCTGTTGTTGCCTGTTGGGCTGCAGTTTGCCATGTTATGATTTGAGCATATTTTTATGCTAAATGCAGAACCTGTGAGGGTTTCTGGACAATGCTTATCATTGTTTTGTGTTGTTAATTGATTTATAATAGTAAACACATATTATATTTGCATAAAGCAGCATATTTGTCCACTCCCATGTTGATAGGAGTATTAAATACTAGACAAATCTCCCTTTAAGGTTCATTTTGAACAGATAAAAAAATGTGTTTAATCACGATTAAATATTTAAATTGGCTGACAGGCCTAATATTGTAATGTAACAAGCTCACTACAGTCTATGACAGATGACAACTACAGTCGTGAAAAAAAAAAAAAACTGGAATTGCTCTGTACATGTGTGCATGGCTTGAGACACATCACAACAGAAATACCTTGCCTGATGATATATGCTGAATGTTTTTTCATGTTTTCATACCTCTTTGTACTTGGCCAGACACTCTGCGTTACACAGAGTTTTGTTGCTGTCGTCCATCTTCAGCATGAGCGGTCTGTTGTGGCAGTAGGAGCCGCAGTTCGCACAGCCGGCCATAGTCAGGTTGTTTACTGTACGGAAACGGTTAAAGCAGGCATCGCTGCAGATCTTGTGGACAGCACCGCTCAGAATCACCTCATGTTTACTCTGCAGAGGGATGACAGCAGAACAGTGTATGTTAGTTCAGAGACTGATTGTCTCATGTAAGACAGTGAGGTTTACAAGGGCAGAGAGGTAGAAGTTTCTGTTTACTACTTATTTACTGCACAGCAATTTTCAAAGGGGTCCCTTGACCTCTGACCTCCAGATATGTGAATGTAAATGGGTTCTCTGGGTCCCCACCAGTCTCCCCTTTACAGACATTCCCACTTTATGATAATCACAGTCAGTTTGGATCAAGTCATAGTCAAGTCAGCACACTGACACACTGACAGCTGTTATTGCCTGTTGGGCCGCAAATTTGCCAAGTTATGATTTCAGGATATTCTTATGCTAAATGCAGAACCTGTGAGGTATTAATTGAATAAAGTTTGACTTATCTGACCGTTTTGTTTCCCTTAATGCGCCTTATAATCCGGTGCGCCTTATAGTGTGAAAAATACGGTATATAGCAAGCCTATTCTGTTACTTCTGTGACTTACAATGCAGTATCTGGTGCACATGCTGCAGAGAGACTGTGGTGCTATCGGTTGTGGTGTTTTTGTGGTGGTGGCAGCAGATATCCTGTATTTGGAGGTGTTCCTCTTGTAGTTGAAGGAGGTCAGGCAGTTCTGGCTGCAGAATTCCTTCATGGTGCCTTTAGCATCTGGAGCCAGAATGACATCCTGAGGCCGAAATATTAACCTGGGATAACATCAACAAGATTTCAGTACAAATTCAAATTCAGTAACGGTTTATTTGTATCACGATCTTTGATCACGATGATTAGGATTATCTACAGTCAATTACTCTTTATCTTAATCGTCTCAGTATAGTCTTAAATTTGATAAGATGACAGTGTTTTCTACTGAACTCACTTTTGGCAGTTGTGGCACATCTTAGTGACTCCTTTGACTGTGGGGAGAGATGTGGTGAGGCAGGCAGTGGAGCAGAAGAGTGCTGGGGAGCCCTTCCTCTGGAAAGCTGTCTGTCCTTTCATTAGGTTCTTCTTGCAGTGGGAACAGGACATCTGCAATGATGAGGGACTGACGATGGGAAGCGTCTGAGTTTCAGCAGCTGGGGTCACAGAGAAAACCGATCCAATCCTCAAGTCCTCCTGTCAATAACAGAACGGGGAGACGGGTCAGTGGTGGTCTGGTGATCCTGGATCCATCAAATTCTGATTGAAGGACTCTTTTATGGATATCACATTCAAGGACTAGACTTCATGAATGTGGACCCCGTATTTACGCACTCCACAGTGAGCACCATTCCAAATCAAGACGATTTTGGGCCTGATTCCACCCTCCTAACAATCATAAGCAAAGCCCAGATTTTTTGATGGTTCTAAAGATTATCTTTCCAGATACTCCTGTGGTGTGAGGTATGTTAAGAGTGTTTCTTAAATCCATCCAGGCCACAATAATTTCAAATTGTCATTATTAAACATGTTCAATATTTACAACGGGATATCCGTTTGTGTGTGTGGGAACCCCAAAGGAAAGAATGATAGCCAACTGAGAAGCAGGCTGACTGAAGTGGAAGGACAACCAATGGCGTCATGGCAACCACAGCTAATGCAGCTAATGCAGCTAAAGCAGCTAATGCAGCAAGCAGCTAATGCAGCTAAAGCAGCTAATGCAAAATGCAAATGTTACTATGCATGAAAGTTTGGTCATACGGACAGAGGTGAAGACAAGCAGGGCCAAGCAGGGCCAAGAGGGCTGATGACCAAGTGAGTATTTTTTCACCTAACGCTAATGTAATCTGTTGTATTGAGTTGCTTCTGAGCGAAGTGCTAAGTGAATTTAAGTTGGGCTTTTATTGTAAAAGGTAAAAACCATAAAAAAAAGTTATAATGTGCTGCCGTTGATAATGTGGAAAATAAGAGATGTTGCTGTTTTGGTTCGTGCTGGTTCGGACTACGGCGCCTCATTGCTTTATTTTATTACCTGCACAGGTATAGGCACAGTTCGGCTACACTGGTGGTGCCTTCAGATGGGGTTGTGTTTACCATGCTTACGAATTGGATCCATATGAACGCCCCACCCGTGTCGTATTCACGACTTCCTTAGTGGAAAGTTTCTGAAAGCTCTGAGTTCACAACTAGTGATGTGTTTGTTGATGTTGTGAGAAATGGTGGAGCCCATGGAAGTTGACTTATAGGTGCATAATAAATTAATATTGTACAGTGTATTGTAATTTTAGTCATTTTTTTCTAGTAATTTAATACGTCTTAGGAAAATATTGATATTCCCATTGACCTCATCTTTCTCCTCTGTCATTATGCCTTTGCATTTCCTTCATCATGATACCCACTTGCTAACTTGCTAAACTGTTAGCCTCTGTGGCTTCTAGACATGGACAGTAACATTAATATATAGCAGCGGTGTTCTTCACGACTTTCCCACTTGAATGCAACTCATGTCCTGTTCACCTTCCGTCTGAACACGAGTTCACAAATTCCATTTGAAGGCACCATATGTTTTGACTGGGCATCAGCAGCTTGCGTGCAATGGATCCTGGTACATGTAGGAACCCCAGCACAGCTCCACAAGTAGGAAAACTCACCTCTCTCTATCAGTATAGTACGCACTGATGAATTTATTGCTTAAATGGACCAATTTACCAACAATACTGATTAGACATCAGGGCCTGAAATTAATTTCTCACTTCCTGTGGCATTTTTTTTGTCTGCCACTCAGATTTCAAAAGTGGCAGATTAAATTTCTATGTGCTAAATGAAGGAATGAAAGAAAGAAGAAGAAAGATATTCCTTTATTAGTCCCACAGTGGGGAAATTCATGACAGTTTAGATCTGACGTCATTCAATGTTTGATATATTTTTCACAAAAAAACGTGCAAGATTTGCTATTGTCATCTATAGTGGTTATTTGAATAGAAAAAACACAATTCATATCATAAAAAAAAATCTTGGCATCAGTCATCATAATGATGCATTATAAGTTGCTTTGAGCTAGCATTAGGAAGTTAAACATACCTATCTCTAATATCTCTTTTATATTATTGTGAAAACAAACAACTGGATTTATTAAAGTATCTCACCAAAAACTTAATTTTATGATGTTACGTTTGAACACATTGTGATATCGTTGTAATTTACCCAACGCTATAAGAGAACCATAACGTTCATGAGGTAATCACGGTGAAGAGGACGGAGGGGTCACAGCCGGTGTGCTCTGCTGCGCCAGGTGGAAACCTGCAGCCCCGTAGCGAAAGCTCTACCAGAGAGGCCAGACACACCGCCACCCGAAGTTCAAGATCAGAGTAAGTGCGCTGCACATATTGACCGTCAACTTTTCTTATTCAATGTCCAGTGTAATCAGGAAAACCGGTGTTGTCACGGGTTTATTAACCGGTGGGAAAATTTCCTCACCACCATATCCCCACTGTATAAGAGGAATCGACTGACACAAAGGCATCAAGGAATTCGACAACTAGGAGCCGGTTCTCTATTCCCTTCCCTGGCGTTTCCCTGTCTGCCAACGTGATGGATGTCCCGACGATTCTATCTATCTTCTATCATTTAGCAGGTGGCGTGTGCTAATTTCAGACCCTGTTGGATCGCCATATACTGTAAAAAGGTCTAACATTTTCCCTTTAATTAAGTGGTCTTTGTGCATAAGAACGGAAGATGGAGAAAATACATTTATTACAGTGGGAGTAACTTTACCAGACCTGCATTTATAATAAATCCCCATCAGCCCCAGTAAGACTGTCATCATGACTTTTGACCTCATTTAGACATGAGACCAAGATGTCAAACTGCCATCAGATTGTCATATCTGAAAGGGACATAGCTCTCACAATCCTTATGATATGGTGTGTGTGCCTGCGTGTGTCCTACCTTTGTAGTATTGGGCTCATCTTTCACGTTTGCTGTAGATGCAGACGATATCAGAGCTTGTTCATACTCTTCGTCTATGGGCTCATCTTTCACCTTGACCAAAGGTGGTGAAGGAGACACCTTGAGTGTCTGAGCAGCATTTTTCTACAACAGGAAATAATGAAAAATGTTGTTGTTTGGACTTTCACAAACATAACTGATGAAGGTCTCAACTTCCATGGTAGCATCTCAACCAATAGCTTTCTATGTACTTGTTTTAATTAACACACTGAAGCAGAACGTCTTACTTATACTCACAATGTCTAATCTTGGTATTGACAGTTTAACTACTTTCATCCCGTTCATTACAGTGGCTGGTGATGAGCTGTCCCTTCCTATGGGAACAAAAGCAACATGGGTATTGGTTAACTGTGAAAAGGTGCAAAGTAAGTATTAAAGAAAATACGTACATGCAGAAAATAATCATCCACTGCACCAGTTAAATCATGTGGTCACACCTGTTGTTAAATGCCCCGATGAAGACCTACAGTGGTCGAAACATGTTGAGACTATAAACTACAACAGGCATTATAATAAATACTATAAAACACTATAATAAAGACTTTTTAATATTTACTTATTCGTCGTTACATGTTCTAAAATTTTCGAGCCTGGGTTGCCTTCCTGTTTATCGTACGGTCTATAATTGGACAGCCAGAAATTTAACCAAAATCAAAGTCTTACCATGACTAGGCAGTTTAAATATATTACGTTTTAACTGTTGGATTTGCAGAATCAGTGTCAGTTCTGATTTATAGAGTCTTGGATTGGATAATACACAACTTACTACAACAGTTAACATCTCAGCATTTAATGAGATGTGCACTGGCCAAAATCTCAAAATTTAGAGACTCCCTTTCCAGCACTAATCATCTAAATCCTTGACTGGTTGGTCAAGTTCAAACTCAAAAAAGTCGCGTACGGGACGGCACATGAACGATACAGTACCGCAGGTCCTGTCATGGCTCAAGATTAATGTCATCCAGTCGTCCTGGGGATGTCAGAAATTGTGTTGGGACGCAGTAAACTCATTTCAACACGTCCGGGGAGGCACCCTATTTTTTCAATGACAGTGCTTATTGGCAGGATGAGAACTAGTTAACGTTGCTGCTGTTAGCTCAGTGCAGGACTGTGCTGCTTACTGGCTGCTAACAGCTAACGTTAACTAGCTCTCATCCCGACGATTACAACAGGGGAGGTGCCATTGATTTACATTATTCAGGCTCTTTTCAGTAAAAATGAGTATTGAGCAAAGGTAAATTACAAACATCATCGTGATGTGCTCAAATGTAATCTTGTAAAATCTAGTTTTTGGCAAGAAACTTGAATTAATACAGTTTGAAGATGTGTTCACAGCAATAGAAACTATATACAGAGAGGGAATTATTGTATCTTGACATCTCAAAGTGGGATGAGAATGTCATATCTTAATCACACACTGGTGTAAAACACTTCATTTTACCCCCAGCAATATTGCTTTGAGGTCACTCACCTGTACTGGTCGTGGCCTCAGACACTGGAGACGAGCTGGACTGCATCACATCTAAAGCCACTTTCAATCCGTCCAGTTGCTCCTCCTCTGCAGGTGGTGTCAATATAGTGGGTTTCACATCAGCTTCCTCCTCAACAGAGTTACTGTCCTCCGTCACTGGGCCTGGGAGGGGGAAATTTTAAATACAGAAATTAATGGGATGATACAAAGGCAGTACTTTATTTACAGAGGATAGAAAAAAAGTCTACACTCCCCTGTTAAAATGCCAGGTTTTTGTGTTGTAAAAAAATGAGACCATGATAAATCTTTTAAGAGCTTTTTCCACCTTTAATGTGACCTATAACCTGCGACCTATGTGGCAACAATCTCTCGTATTCTTCATATGTCTGGACTACGGAGTAGGGTGGCGAGACAGAAGCCTTTTCTTACCAAGAAAAACATCCAAGCCCGGCTAAATTCAAAAACATACATCAAGTCTCCCAAAAGCATGTGAGAAAATGTGCTCTGGTCTGATGAGACCAAGGTTGAAGTTTGTGGCAAAAACAACACAGCTCATCACCAGAAGAACAACATACCCACGGTGAAGCATGGAGGGGCAGCGTCACGCTTTGGGGCTGTTTTTCGGCAGCTGTAACTGGGGCGTTAATCGAGGTGGAGGGAGTTATACCAGTCAGTTTTGGTACAAAACCTTCAGGTGTTTGATAGAAAGCTGACGATGAAGAGGAATTTCACATTTCAGCATGACAATGACCCAAAGCGTACATCCAAAGCAACACAAGAAAGGCTTCACCAGCGGAAGATTAAAGTTTAGTAACGGCCCAGTCAGAGCCCAGACCTGAATCCTACTGAACACCTGTGGGGTGACCTGAAGAGGGCTGTGCACAGGAGACGCCCTCATAATCTGACACATCTGGAGCACAGAAGAGTGGGCAAATATTTCCAAGTCCAGATGTGCCATGCTGGTAGACTCCTACCCAAAAAGAAGTGCTGTAATAGAACCAAAAGGTGCTTCAACAAACTATTAGTTTAAGGGTGTGCATATTTTATTAGGATAAATTATATATATATATATATATATATATATATATATATATATATATATATATATATATATATATATATATATATATATATATATATATATATATATATATATATATATATATATATATATATATATATATATATATATATATATATACACACATATTTTTTTATATATATATATATATATATATATATATATATATATATATATATATATATAATAAATATATTAAATATTTTTTTTTTACAAAACTGTTCGTTTTTTAGTTGAACTGTACAAGTGATACGTAGGTCACATAAAATGTGGAAAAAGATCTGAAATGATTTGTCGTGGTCTCATTTTTTTACATCCTAAAAACCTGGCATTTTAACAGGGGTGTGGAGACTTTTTCTATCCACTAAACCTTCACAAAAAGATGAAGCCTCCACAGTTTTGTACTCTACGTTTCAAAAGGGCTAATGCTTAGACCATAATTACTAATGTATGATTCCTTAAACAAGCAGCTCTGTAAACAATGTGATCAAACATTTAAACTACTCACTTCTATCAACTATTGTGATTGTTTACTCCAAAAAGCTCTGCATGAATGTGACGCTCGGCAGTGGATGCATGCACAGCAAAAATCATAAGAAAATATTCACCTGGAATACGTGTAAGTATGGGTTAATAATAACTCATCAGTAATTACTAAATAATGTCTCATGCATCACAATTTCCAAAAACATCCTATTTTCCTACAAGGACACAACTTCTGCTTTGCGTCTAGGGATGTAAGTAAATATCGATACACAAGTGTTGCAATATCATACTTTGTGATAATGGACTGATTCTCCAAAATGCTGTTTTTAATTACCCTCTGAAAAAACCTGGCCGCTATTCTGTCTTCTGGGGGTTGTAGTGGCCTAGCCTGAAGGTAATGGCATCATATGAACCTAAAAAAACCAAAGGCATCCATTGGTACCAACCATGTCATACTTGCATGTCGCTAAGGAGGCTCAATAACGCTCCAAACTTTACTGTGGTCCTTTGACCTCTGACCTCCAGATGTGAATGTAAATGGGTTCTCTGGGTACCCACCAGTCTCCCCTTTACAGACATGCCCACTTTATGATAATCACATATGATAATCACATGCAGTTTGGGGTAAACCAAATAGTCTTCCGTATGCAATATTAATGTGTTATTGTCACCTTTTCTAGAACGGTATATTTGAATACTTCTGCATATTAGAGTCCTTAAAAGTCTTGAATTACATAAATTGGGTATCACTGTAAAACAATGAGTCCAACTGTATTCATGTGATGAGATTAGTCCCTATAGTAAGCATTTCACACTTTTTCCACTCAGATGCTTACAGTATCACAATACATTGCAATAATTTGAATCCTTACCGCCCATCATGATACATATCATATCGGCAGATTCTTGCCAATACGCAGCCCAAGCCGACAGATGGCCTTCAGACAGTTTGGGGCTCTCAGTGAGCGTCTGTCAGCCTAGGTTTTTTCAGTGTGTTTCAAAATGTCTGCTCTAATCTGATTTTATTAGCCGATTCAGCATGTTGAATCGGTGGCAGAGCCTGTCAGTGAGAGAAATCACTTTGATTAGCTGTTCAGTGCAAGGATATGCGGATATTTTCACAGCGACATGGCCATCTGGAATGAAGCTAAGTGGTGAGAGAGAGTGGTGTGAAAATGGTAGGTTTATTTCATGTACGTATCATAACAACAGCTTGTATATCCGCCATCCTTGTTCTTCCGGTTTCCCTTTTTGAATGACGAATACAGACTACCGCCACCTGCTGGCATGGAGAGTTATTTCATCTCACGCAGGCGCAGAATGTACGTGGTAGTTGGCCATCAGTTGTAGTCTTAGTGGTGTGTCCGAGTGCATCTTCTTGGCCAAGTCAAAGGTGACATGAGGCAACACAACTGGTGGCCTTGGTCCCCGCTAGTTCTTAGATATCATGTTAGTGGGCCTTAACACTGGGCCTGAAAATGTTTCACTGCATCATTAACACAAAACATTTGTGATAAAACTTCAGCTTGAACTTTACCTGTATTCAAATCGGCAGGTGAACGGCTGCAATCCACATCCATCAAACTATTCTGTTGCTCCTCTTTCATCTGAGCTTCTTGCTCCACCTGATCCACTGTACCAATGTCCATCATCTCATCGAGGTCGTCCGCTGTAGAAACCCTGAATTTACTGCCAGGAGGCTCCTTCTCCCGCTGTGCTCCCAGGTCCTCGTTAGTGTCGATGTCTTGGTCTACCTTTACGTCTGTGTTTGTTTGCTCCTCAGAACTCTTGTGCGTATTGGAGTCCTCGCTGATATCAGGTCCTGCAGGACTTTCCTCTAAGCTGTCCTTGTCCTTTACCGACACATTTTCTTCGTTTAACTCAATCTCTTCTTCAGTTTTCACCTCAATACCCTCTTCTTTTTCAGACTCTGAGGTGCTCCCTGGCTCACCACCGTGAACCAAAACTGTACTGATTGTGTCTTCTGTGGAGAAATACGACTGTGACGCAGCCTCACATTCTTCACGTTCAGTTTCTTCACTTTCCATTTCCTTTTCTGCAGCAACAAAGTTATCCTCCTCTCCATATTCAGAATGTCTAGAAGAAGCTTCACAAACAAGCTCTGGGTCTACATCCACTGATGCTCCCGGCTCTGAAACAGCTTCCATGGACTCGTCTGTCCACACCGTTACCTGTATAAGACAATAAACAATTAATGTACAATGCCAGAATACTGAGTTTTTTCCTTGTGCTACTGAAAAAGGAGTCCCAAATATCAGTATAGGATGTAGATATATTAATAAACCATCAACATATATTAATGCTCTGCTCTGCTTTATTTCTCCTCAGTCAGAGCTGCATTAGACACAAATGATGACTGCTTGATTACATACGTGTTGTAAAGTTAGCATTCTATTAGATATTTAGTGCAGATGTCCATTTTCTTGCTCTCTTTCATTAATGATACTATGAAAAGATTTGATTCAAGTTTCATCTTGTCAGTATCTTCTATTTTCATAGACACTTTATTAGGCATACCTACACATTCCAGTTCAACAGCTCAGTATACACTCTACCTTTAGAAAGCTTTTAATCTGTCAGTTTTTCATAAAACTGGTTAATTCAGCTTCTTTATTGAGGCTGTAGTTAGTGATGGTGTTGTACTGGTGGATCTAAGCTAAATACTCATTCACACTATGCCTGCAGTAGGATTTGGGGTTAAGGGTCTTGCTCAAAGACACATCGACGTGTGACGGGAGCCGGGGATTGAACCACCGACCTTCCGATTGGTGGACGACCTGCTCTCTGAGCCACAGCCGCTGTTCTTTTGGTGATGAGCTGTGTTGCTTTGCCGCCAAATATACTGTTTGGAATTATGGCCAAAAACTTCAACCTTGGTCTCATCAGACCAGAGCACATTTTCCCACATGCTTTTGGGAGACTTGATGCATGTTTTTGCTAAATTTAGCCAGGCTTGGATGTTTTTCTTGGTAAGAAAAGGCTTCTGTCTTGCCACCCTACCCCATAGTCCAGACATATGAAGAATAAGGGAGATTGTTGTCACATGTAGTCCACAACCAGTACTTGCCACAAACTCCTGCAGCTCATTTAATGTTGCTGTAGGCCTCTTGGCAGCCTCCCTGACCAGTTTTCTTCTCGTCTTTTCATCAGTTGTGGAGGGACATCCAGTTCTTGGTAATGTCACTGTTGTGCCATATTTCCTCCACTTGTTGACGACTGTCTTCACTGTGCTCCATGATATATCTAATGCCTTGGAAATTCTCTTGTAGCCTTCTCCTGACTGATATCTGTCAACAATGAGATCCCTTTGATGCTTTGTAAGCTCTTTGTGGCCCATAGCTTTTGCTATAAGATGCAACTAAGTAAATGTCAGGGAGATCCTACTAGATCAGCTGAACTTCATTTGGGGTAAATCAGAGGCACTTTAACTGATGGCAGGTGTGTACTGACTATTTACCATGAGTTTGAATGTGCTCAGTTCATTCTGAACACAGCCACATCCCCAGTCATAAGAAGGTGAGCACACTTATGTAACTACATTTTACTTTTTTATTTTTTTTCCTCCTTAAAAATGTGTTTGTTTTTCAATTGAATTGTAAAGGTTATAGGTCACTTTGTACTACACCACTGTTTGAAAGGTGCTATATAAATTAAGTTTTTGTATTGTTATTATTATTATTATGTATAACAGGAAAAACACGCAAGCAAAAAAAACAATCCTAGCCATAAAAAAGTATACCTACTTCCACTAATACCCGGTATTATTACAACAATTAATTGATAAAGCTACTGTTATTGATAGAGGAACAGTTAACGGATGTACTGTGTAAGGTATATATGTTTTACTTATAAGGACAATTTTAAGTTTCATTTTGCCTGCAAAAATATATCCAAATATATCCAGTATATGCCCATGTAGGATATATACTTAATGAAGCTATCTTAAATGTAATCATAGCCAACCTTCATGTGCAAACAGACAGCTATAATAAAAGCCTGCTATGTAAACTGAAATGACCTCGCACTGTGTTTTAACCGTGCATCCCCACCAAGCAAACACAAGTTAGCTTGTTGCTGATGTAGCAACACCGCTCATACAGCGTAAACATAACTAGCCTCGCTGCTGCACAGCTGTTTAACCAACAGCTGCAACGTTGGAAATGAGGGGTTTGGTGATTACCTCCGTCTGAGACACTTCCCTGGATTCAGCCATGTTATGGTGATATGTTAATTACATGACCTGTAAGCAAGAGAAGAACTAGCTCACCATTTGCTAAGCTAACGCTAGCTTGCGAGTCCGCACACCTCCCTGCTATCCCCCCCGCTACCGTTAACTAGCCTCAATCGCACCAATACGTCCACACGACAAAATAACTGACCGCTATGCTAATTAAGTAACATTTATATTTGTTATATATACCAATATCATCATATAGCGACGTTATAAGAAATGTATACAGCCGTAACAACGTGCAGAATATTACCGCGCCAGCGACTTGGACAGACGACTCTTGATTGGTGGCCAGCGGTTGGTGTCCGTCGCCAGTTTCCGTCGTAGCCATGTTTGCTCCACGATCCCGATGTGCGAGTTTAGCAAATAAGATCCAATTCGGTGCTTTAAAAATAGCCTCTACAACCGTGAAATACTTTACACAAGGTCCCTTACTAGCCTACATCATTTCGCCCGGGTTATCTTAATGCAGAGCGTTGTCTTCTTCTTCGTCTTTGGTTTTATTGGCAGCTGTGAACCCAGTTTAGAGGCTCATTACCGCCACCGCCTGGACTGGAGTATGAAAAAAAAACAAAGATAATGAAAAGTGGTATTTTGCCTCACATATTTACTGAAGAAGGGGATTTCTATTGTATTTTCTCCTACAAAGTAGTACATGTTTGTTTCTAGTTGGCTAGTACAGATTGTGCATCTTCAGGTTGAGGCCTCACCTACTTTATATAATCTATGGATGATGTGCTATCCTCAGACGATTCTCTTCGTTTCCAGCTCACCATCCTCCTGTTTTTGTATATTTTTGTATATTTGTATACAAAGACGGACGACGCATCTCCACTTCATTCAAGAGAAGTGAAGCCATAATATCCCATATACAGGAGCTCACATCTTGAGATTGTGATGTCCTTTGGAGCCAGAGTCTGAGCGGTAGTGTTTGGGCGGTGGAGCCGGTGTCGAGGTCCTGACTACGCACCCGCCCGACCCAGTCGTGAAGAGAGACCCACATCATCATGATGTCTCGCCCTCTTTTTATGGAGTTGTGCAGGAATGAGTCCTAAAACTAAGACTTGCTAAAAGAGGGACACGGTCTTGAGCTATGTATTGACGCAAACAGACAAAACTCCTGTGCTTTTCTGACAACGGCCACTAGATGACACTGCGGTAGTGCTGCCGCCATTTTGGACTGAAAACTCCAATGACTCCATGGCCACATATGTATAGAGACATCTGAAAATCAGAGGATTTTTTTAAGGCAGATCAACTCCCCAATATAAACACTTGAATAGCCTCATTTAAATCATTATGTCCTAAACATTGTAAAATTAACTAACAGTTGAATCCAGAGTTGAACGTGCATCAGACTGCACAGCTCTGCACACTCATATGACATATCTGGTTCTGCCGGCTTCCTGTATGTGGTTGTAATAATGTATATACTGGCTGTAATTTATCACTTTTATTATCTTATAATACACCCATGGGCTGCACGCTGTGAGCCTGTACCGTGGTGGATGTATTAACGGCGCTAGTGTGGCACACTACTGGCTGAAATGAAATGAAAATTAAATTTAATGTAGTTGTAACATTAGGCTATCCACGAACATGCAAGGCAAAAGCACAGGACACAACCTCTTATAGATCCATGGACAACATCTGGAGGTCAGTAGGTTTTTTGAATGGGTTTTTAGTTAGATGCCTGAAATAAGGTCTGTGGTTAACATAAGCTGAAGAGATTTTTACATTTTTTTTCTACCACACAAAATCCATCAATACATACCCCACTCGTGAATTTTGAAGCTTTGACATGTAAAACGGCTAAATGAGACTCGTCCACCTTTACAGCCTTGTTGTGTAGACCCGCATTCATGCAATTGTGGTGTAGATTGTTTACACCGTTAGCTTTTTACTTCTGGCGATCGCATTCACACTTCAAAAATCATGAGAGTGGTGTTCATTTGTGAACGTCTAAGTATCCTAAAGGTTTGTTTGCCACAGAATTTATTTTCTGCAATAATCCAAAACCCAGTGGAACAATCCCACTGGCTTTTAGTGGAGGGAACCAGGGTGATGCTAACTTCCTGGTTGGCCTACAAAAATACATCATCCCTGGAGCACTCTATAGCAATAAATAACTAGTTAAAACCAAACATTATAGAAAAATGAAAACTTGAACATTCATCAGAGTGCTAAAAAGAAGAAATGTCTTATTCAGCACTGGTTGTACTTAGCTCCTCCCTCTTGTGTCACCTCTGGATGCAAAAACCAAGATGACGACGGCCAAAATGCTCGACTCAAAGCTTCAAAATGGTAGTCCTCAAACCAATGGGTGACATCACGGTGACTACGTTCACTTCTTATAAACAGTCAATGGACCCACCCAAAATTTCCACTCTGCAATATTTCATTTATCAGAGCGTTTGATGATTACACTGCTTTGTTAAGCATTCAAAATAAAATACACCCCTTCAGAGCAATGCATGACCCCCTGTCAGGGTTAATTTCACAACAATGACCAGCTCGCTGTACATGATCACTTACCTAGTCGTTGGCCCCACATCACCCCAATTCTAGTCTCCTGTCATTGGCTTCCAGTAAAACACAGAATTGATTTCAATATTTTACTAATTACATACAAGGCCTCGCATGGCCAGGCCCCTGCATATATAGCAGTTTTGGAGCCCCTTTTCTAGCTGTTGGCTACTTCGATCATCCGATCGAGGCCTTTCATCTGTTCCCTGTTTCCTATTTTAAATCCAGAGGTGACCGTGCTTTTGTGATTGTCGCTCCTGAGCAGCCGTCCCCATTCTGTGGAGGGGGACCCGCTGCCTATGTAGATATAACACACAGCGTTCATATCTTCAGGAGATTACACACTAAAGAAAACACACTTATTAATATTAAATTCGATTTCTGCTAATAGATCCCCCTAATTGTTATAAGCTGGTCCTTTAGTACCAAAAGTAAAAGTACTCATTGTGCACATCACATCACTTTAATGTTGCAGCTGTTAGAGGCAGGGCTTATTTTTTACAAGGCTATATTTACTGCAAGGTAGCTTGTGAATTTCACCAAGAGATCAGTACATTCTTATCTGTAGCCATAAAAACTACATCATAATTTATTTCTTGATTATATATTGTGTATTATTTAAGTTACCACAGGGAGTTTTTTGGTGGTTATGAAACCGTCTCAGTTTAATACTGATGCCTCTATATGACCTACATATACAAACGAGACCATAAGTGAATCCCGGTGAAATCATGCAGGTTCACCAGAAACTCCTTCAGCTCAGACTACAGCGGTGCCTCGTACAGACCCAGATCTGGCCAGGAGCAGAGCTTTGGTACCCACATTTGTCCTACCGCTTTGGTCCATGTGGAATAACAAATCAATACAAAATGAAAGTTTCATAATGGCTTTCAGAGCACAGTGTTGCTGTTGTCTCGTTGTGGGCCTTCAGTGAGTGAGAGATGGAGAGAGAAATGACGAGTATTACATAAGGAAATACAGCAGGGGCAAAAATGAATGAATGAATGAATAAAAACTGATGAATCGTTAAAGCCGCAGAGGGTAGAATTTAAAAAATTAAATCAATTACTCACAGTTGGGAATGCCCTAATGTCTCCTCCTACCAGGTTAATGTTGTTACCGCTATCAGATCAATAATTAACAATAAAGCTTGATATTAATTTCATTGTCATATATTTGGGTAACGTGCCAACCGAGTTGAAAAAACAGGATAGATACTTGCTACAAATACTTTTAGCGGGTAGTAAAAAAGCAATAACTAGGAAGTGGCTGAAGGACCCCCATCGATGTCGGAGTAGAAGGAAATAATAGTTTATCATTTTACAGCTAAACAGTAACTACACGATGTTTCTGAAAACATTTGAGGTGAGAAGTAGTCATTACAGTAACAGATTATTGATTCATATTTGATTAGTGCTGCCTAGTTTGACTGTTTGATCAGATTTTGTGATTGACAGCTGCCTCCAGTGAATGAACAGCCAATAGGAACACTCTCTCTAAAATCACCTGACTGGCCAAAGTCTCTCGTCACAGTTTAGATTTATTAAAGCCTGAAAACAGAGCCATGAGGAGGTGCAGAAGTCTAGTTTTCTCTCAGAGCGAGGCAGGTTTAAAAGTTAAATTAAAAGCAGGCCTATTTATTATAAAAATACTGTTGCAGTATAGCTACTTATTGTTTGTTATTTACATCTCAGGCTTGGCATGTATGGCTGTCAGACTCCGGGGGCGGCAGTAGCTCAGTCCGTAAGGACTTGGGTTAGGATGTGGAGGACCCGGGTTCAAATCCCCCATGGACCAAGACCAACTGGTTGCTGGAGAGGTGCCAGTTTACCTCTTGGGCACTGCCGAGGTGCCCCTGAGCAAGGCACCAAACCCCCAACTGCTCTGGGCGCTTGTCAGGAGCAGCCCCCTCACTCTGACATCTCTCCATTGACATGTATATGTACTATGTACTGTGTACTGTGAACAACAGAGTGTAAAACTGAATTTCCCCACTGTGGGACTAATAAAGGAATATCTTCTTCTTCTTCTTCTTCTTCTTCATATAATAAACTATGTGAACTATTATTATTACTCTGTCAGTTAGCACTTGGCAAAGCCAAGATTATTCATTGACTCTTTAAATGTGGACTTCATTAGAACAGATCGAGCAGTAGGGCTCATTGGATATCTACCATCATCATACAGTGCCAGTATTCATTGTAGTGACCACATTTAGGCACACAAATGGTCTTATAGGCATAAATGTGACACTTTTACACCATGCACATACATGTTGGCAACAATATTAGCCTTGCCATTAATCTGTATAGCTATGGTAATCAGTCATGAATCATATTGTGCGCACTGATGCCAGATGAACACAATAACTTTAGCTAATGACATTACCTCCACTATGCCTGCAGCAGGTCTCTCCACTCTTGGAACAGCATTTTTCTTGAGGTAAAAGTGCCTTGGTATAATATTTGCTCTCCTCCTTGGCTGGCTGTAGTCATCGCGGTTGAAATGGTCGCTGCAGACCCGATGGTCAGCGAGGCGCAGCGCTTGGACAGGAGTGTTAGGATCCATTTGTAGCACATCGAGCCACAACTTCCGTCTGTCCGCATCCAACAACGGCAGCCTATGAAAGCTGCGCGAAGTGTGGCTCGACATTTTGTTGCCACAATTGGGAAACGCACAAACACGAACCATTGTTGTTGTTTTAGTCCTGTAGATGACACTACAGCCACGCTGTCTGTGCAACAACACAACAAACTCCCCCAGGTCGGTATGTGCTCCTTATTGATATGCGCTACTCAGCGGGTGTAGTAGTAGCGGTGTGATATGTGGGAGCATTATCTGGGATACTGGTCTATAATACACTTCCTCTGAAATCTTAAATAAATACATAATAGTAAAGTTTCAATATACGCCCCCTATATTCTCACAATACACAAATAACATAAATAAAGACCACTCTGCTGTGGGTAGTCGCTGCGGTAGGACGAGGCACAGACCTCTCCAGCTTTCACTCACGCTTCCGTTTTCTTCCGGCAACAAGTCTCTCGCGAGATCAGGGAGAGACTCTCCGAGAGCGAGACTTGGATAGACGGACAGATCAGGACAAGCTTTATTTCTCTGTAGGGTCCTTTTAATGATAACAAACATTTACTGGAACAATCTGAGCCTGTCAGTGGAAAAAACAAGCACCTTCAGTGGATAGATTATAAAGATTGATGGTGAAGGATTGCAATGCAGCTGTCACTCAGACACAGAAACATAGGAAAATAAGATCCAGGTTGAAAAATACCCCATAAATAAAGCAAGGCACACAGTCTACAGACACACTCTACACACTCTACAGTGAGGACAAACTCTTTAAACACAGGGCCGGCTCTTGCCCTCGAGGTGAAATGTGGATTTGCGCTCTATGGCAACCCCAGCCCCATAAACTGCAAAAATTAAGATTTCTATTTTCATAAATACTTGTATTTAATATAATTTGATTAAAGAAATGGTCCCTGATATTGTTGGCTTAAAGTGTTTTGTCAGTTTCACTACAACAAGAGTTACAGGGGTAAAAAGGTGTATTTTTTTCTCTGTTTATTTGTTATTTTTTAATTATTTTTTAAGAGGACAACAGCACCTCCCAGAAGTTGGTTCCCTAGTCGACCACCTATGCCTTAAGCTGGTCCTGCTTAAATGTACATAGGCGTGTGAGCAGGCCTATTGTGCTGTGATTATGGTATGAAACTAAGTACAACAGTTTAGCTTCTTAGATAAGTGTAAACATAGGCTGAATAATTTTAACCTATGCGTTGTAGTTTCAGAGTCGGACCAGCACCTTGGTTTGATATTGAAGCAGAGGTAGAGAATGAATCGCTTCGTCAGCCTGAACCAGCACGAACCTTTTGGCAACACCAAGGGCTCTGATTGAGAAAATCAGAGGAAAAGTTATTGCAACTCACAACTCAACAGAAAGTCAGTCCACTGCTCCATATTTTTCTTTGGGATGTGAAAGAAGGACACGTTTTTCTGTTTGTCAAAGTATAAGCATGCAGGGCCTGGGTAGGTAATGGTTGAAGGCATGATGAAGCTTCAAAATAGGATAAAAATATATATATATATATATATATATATATATATATATATATATATATATATATATATATATTTATATATATATATATATTTTATATATATTTTATATATATATATATATATATATATATATATATATATATATATATATATATATATATATATATATATTTTTTTTTTTTTTTTTTTTTTTTTTAAGTCCAGTGGGGGAAGTGGGATAGCAAGTGTCATCCGTCTCCTACTTCTGACTGGTTGAAATGTTTGTAATGGACAGTGAGTCAGTGACAAAGACTTTTCTCAGGTGATTTAAATTAATATTGTCCATTAAAAAGAGTTTATAAGCAACTGGGTGTGTTTTGTTGTGTTTGTGTTTTGAGTATCATTAGAGCTTTGTGGGGGGGGGAGTAGCTAGTCGTAGGGATTTGGGTTGGGGTGGGGGGGACGGGGTTAAAATCCCCATGGAGAAAAACAAAAAGGGGTGGGGGGGGGGGTGTTTTTTTTTTTGGTGGGGTGTGGAGGGGGCGAGAGAAAGAAAAAAAACCCAAAATGGTGGGGGGGTGGAAGGGCAGCCCCCTCTATTAAAAAACCTACTAAAAAGGAATATATAAAATTTGTGAAAAAAAAAGAAAAAAAAAAAAAATTTCCCTATGGGGGGAAAAAAAAAAAAATTTTTTTTTTTTTTTTTTTTTTCTTTCTACAAAAGAATGAGATCAATGACTGGTGTAATGGTCTAATAAGGCACATAGTGTGACAAATACATAGATATACATTTGGAAATTGTTTAAAAGTATACCTTTATGTGTGGAAATCCTCCTGGCTTTGCAACAGGTGGACTGTTATAGTCACAGCATGCTAAACAAACTGAACACTGTCGAAGGCATGAATTAATAATAAGTACAGTACTCAGAAACTGTTTTATAAATATGGATTTACTACTTATTATTATCACATCCAAGCCTCCACTCCTTGCTCATGATCAATATTTCTGACATGTTGCCTCCATCTAGCTATAAAATCCAAATGAAATCTACACCACATACTGTATTTACACTAACATGCTCTAATACACAAACTCTGCTTAAGATTAGCAGAGATGACAAACAAGCTCCTGGCTTCAACAGGAACAGGCTAGAAATGGAAATGTTTGTACTTTCATGTGAATAACACATGAAAATTATACTTTCATTATACCAAATATAACAAAAGATTATATTTGTTTTGTGGAAACTCTAAAAAAAATATTTTTGTGTTTCTTAGTTATGAAACAAGGAGTCTTTAACCTTCTCAATGCAATACGTTTTTGAATGAAAAATCAATCATCTATACAGTATACAGGACATTTACACATATTTGTTTGGGGGTAATTAGCTTATTAATCTGTGTGACTTCCATTTACATTTTGAATTTGTCTCCCACGTTCAGTGCATCGCCTTTTAGCAGACTTAAGTGTAGATGGATGTTTGGGTCCTCTCCAGAAAGCATTTAAAGAAGTACACTATATGGCCAAAAATATGTAGACAACCAACTATTACACATGTGATTGTTGAACATTTAATTTTGAAACAATGGGCTTTAATAAACTGCTGTAACAGCCTCCATGCCTGGCTGCAGGGATTTGCTCCTGTTCAAACACCAGGGTGATAGTTATAGAGGACACAACCTGCCAAAATCAAAAATCAATCATTCAGATAAATGAGTCAATAAATAAATAAATAAACATATATGTCATTAAATGTGGCAAACTAATATTAAAATAAATGTAGCCATTAATTATTTCATAAAATGTGACTGATTTATTTCTTTATCTTTGTATTTCTTCCCTTATTTGTGTAGTCTTCTGTTTAATCTTGTTTTTTTTTTAATTTCCTTTTTATTTATTTATTTTCATTTATGTTTTAATGTAGGTGGTGTAGTGGTTAGCGCTGTCGCCTCACAGCAAGAGGATCGCAGGTTCGATTCCAGCTTGCGGCTCTTCTCCCCATGTAAGCATGGGTTTTCTCCGGGTACTCCGGTTTCCTCCCACCGTCCAAAGACATGCTGTTTAGGTTAATTGATTACTCTAAATTGCCCGTAGGTGTGAGCGTGAATGGTTGTCTGTCTATGTTGTCTGTCTCTATGTGTCCTGCGACGGACTGGCGACCTGTCCAGGGTGAACCCGCCTTCGCCCTATGCCAGCTGGGATCGGCTCCAGCCCCCCCGCGACCCCTAACGGGATAAGCGGTTGATGATGGATGGATGGATGTTTTAATGTATCAATTTATTTTTTTTAGCTTTAAATATATAAATATTGCGTGATATGTCGCTTTGTATTTCATCCCTTATTTATTTAGTCTTTTATCTGTTTGTTTGTTTTTGTTTTTTTTTGCAGGTTCCGTCCTCCACAGTTAGCTGAGTGTTGGAGGTCAGAGGTCAGTCAAGTTCTCCTTTGTGCCCAGAGGCATTGCCATGTTGGAGTAGGTAAGGATGTGCTCTAAAGGCACACTATTGTCTAAAACATTGTTTGCTGCACCAATAATTATTCCCTTGATGTATATGTATATGAAGGAATCTAGCTCAAATCCTTAAAAAAAAAACAGCCCCAGAAAATGGATGTGGTTTGTCCATAGACTGTACTTTTGGCCATATAGTACTACAAGAGGAGATGTTGTATTAGTGGTACGTAAGTGTCTTTAGTGCTCCCTGCTGGAGCTTCAGAGAGGTTATCTTACTGTCCAACTCGTCCATGAAGCCTTCATCCACAGACTCACTGTCCACCTCCTCTCCTTCAGCCTCTGTGGGCAGAAACACATGAAGCTGAGCGCGAGCTGGACCGGCGGCAGCAGCAGCAGCCACCGTGGGACGTTCGCTGCAGCTCGGAAGATAAGGCTTCCCAACGACAGACAAAGGCTCTCCCTGAAACCATGAGTTTCGATACTGCATCACCGAAGGTTGGAGGACACCCTGCACCATCTCTGCACACAGGGCGAGGTTGTGCGAATGACGTCTTGCTGGTCTTGGCTTGGAGCCGGGCTGGATGGCCTGGGAGAAGTGAATGTAGGCCGGTCTGCTGCAGCTTTGGACATGCTGGTGGCTCTGCTGCTGACGGGGCTGGCTGGTCCCGGATGGGTGGCAGGTCTGGAAGGGGAGCACGACTGATGACTTGGAAGATAGAGGAGGAGGAGGTGGGGGTTGCTTTTGTAAAACACTGGTGCGACGGTTGCTGGAGAATCCCTCGAATAGGATGTTCTCATTTGGAGTGAGGAGGGACGGTTCACTGAGGCTGTGGAGACAGTAATGCAGGTTTTAGTTGTAAAAACACCTTCAGGAATATGGTCTGTGTGTGCAGAAACCCTGCCCTCTGCCTGTTTTTTCTGATCATTTTGCTGTGTTCAGGACATTTCTGGGCATCAGCCTTCGGGCACTGGGAGTGTAGCCCCCAATGCATTCATAAGCACATATCCAAGAGGAAGCTACGAAAATGGCAGACACAGCGCTGTAAATATAGTGAGGAGAAATACCAATCTGGGGTTGGTTGAAGCTGCAGGTGGGACACTGGGGGAGGAGGAGCTGACTTTGAATGTTGTGTTTACAATTAGCAATGCTATGTTCACATTGCAAGCAACAAAACTGCCAGACATGGCCAGCTACATTGTTGGCCAGTTGCCACGGAAGTGCTTGCTGACGTTGCTGTCGTTAAATAGCACTGGGAACTGGCTAAAGGCAATTTTAGATGGCAGGGCAGGGTGAAACAAAAACATATGGTCGGCTGACGCATCGCCGCGTCATTGGTGCAATGAAAACGTTGAGAACAACGTAATTTTAACGTGTAGCGTGTCATGACTGTCATGCAGTGACAAGTGTCGGGTATCAGTTTGTAGCCGTCATGTCACCGGCTTCCACAGAAATTGATTTGTCGCCTGTTGTTATGCTGTGAGCACAGCATTTGCAAGTGACACCCTTAAGCTAAGTGCTCAGTCGCAATGCTAACTTGTTGATGTTTATCAGGTATAATGTTTTCAGTGTTCGCCATCTTAATTCAGCGTGTTAGCCACCCAGTTTGACTGTCATTAGGCTATGAAATGTGTGTTATTGCTCCCTATAAGCATCATAGTTGTGGGTCAGTAGGGGCTTACTACACCTGCTACACTGTAAAAGTGAAAGCAAAAATTTAAAAGCAACACGCATCACATGAAATGAGGAAAAACTGGCATGGTCACTTTCAAAGGGGCCCCTTGACCTCTGACCTCAAGATATCCCATACCCACAAGTCTGCCTTTTACAGACATGCCCACTTTATGATATATGATAATAAGAATATTAAATACTTAGCAAATCTCCCTTTAAGGTACATTTTGAGCAGATAAAAAGTGTGGTTATTCACAATTAAGGAAAATAAGACAAATAAAAATGGTCATGCATCAAAACTCTTCCTCTTCCTCCTCAACTCTTTGATGGTTATTCAAAACCTGCTCTGCTTGGGTGAGTGGAGGCCAATACTCTGTCGAACAGTGAGGTGAGTGTGTTGGTGTTTAAGAGCCTCAAGTGTGTGTGCGCCTCACTCAGGTTTCTCCCTCCTCTGAGTGAAGCCAGTGTGGGTGCTGCACCAGGCGACGGATCAGCTTCCACACCTGAGATTTATGACACACTGGTCGCGGGCCTTCTGTAGTCAAAGCAAACCGGAGGGGGGAGCGTAGAAGTGGCCTACATTATGCTATCAAACAGTGACGGACCAGAGAGGAAACAATTACACTGTAATTCCAGTCAAGCGTTGAACCTTTGACAGGCACTTTTGCTGAAATGAACAGAGGCAGTGGAGATGACATACAGGTGATTAATCACATTCAGACCTGCAGTAGCGAGGCTGCATGATCTGCACCTGGTGTCCTGTATCATTAGCACACTGATGTAAGTCAGGCCTCAGGTTTGTGTTGTTTCTAAGGATGTTTTTTGACAGTTTACATCTGTTACGTTATAGACATAAACTCCATGTAAATGTGCTCAGTAAAGTCAAGTCAGTTTATTTAGCCTTTATAGCCTCTGAATGCTTTTACAGTCTGTCCAACATATAACAGCTTCTATGCTCTCAGTGTGGACGCACACACACATAACAAATACAATATAAATACAAAATATTTGAGCATAATGCTCAGTGGAACTGAAGCTGTTGTGTTGTGTCCGTCAAGCCATAATTTTGCCTCGCAGAGTGCAGGTGTTGCTGATCTGTCGCTGCCTCGATCGGTTGGTTTGTTTGTCTTATTGTGTGACTACACTCTAACCAAAGTCCCACGGCGGCATGGCGGACTGACCGATGGGGGCAGCGGTTGACCGGCAGCCCCTGTGTTCTGCAGGGTAAAATTATATTACTGTTTTTCAATCTAGTTGCTGGGCTGCACGGTAGTGAGGTGGTTAGCACTGTCACAGCAAGAGGGTCGCAGGTTCAAATCTAGCTTAGATTTATCTATCTCCATAGATTAATCTAGCTCCATTCTGTGTGGAGTTTGCATGTTCTCCCCGTGTAAACGTGGGTTTTCTCCAGGTTCTCCGGCTTCCTCCCACAGTCCAAAGACATGCAGGTTAATTGATGACTCTAAGTTGCCCCTAAGTGTGAATGTGAGCCTGAATGGGTGTCTTTCTCCATGTGCCCTGTGATGGACTGGCGACCTGTCCAGGGTGAACCCGCCTTTGCCCATTGGCTCCAGCACCCCCGCAACCCCTAACGGGATAAGTGGTTGAAGATGGATGCTGAAAATTGTGGTTTCATTTAGCTCCAAAAAAGGGTTAGTTTCACATTTTAGGAACTATGTGTATTCACTTTCTTGTCGAGAGTTAGATGAGGAGATTGGTACTCATGCTGGTCTGCTACATTGTAAGTTACAGCCAGCAGCCGGTTAGCTTAGCTTAGCATCAAGACTGGAAACAGGGGGAAACAAAGCAGCAACCTCCAGTGCTGAGAAATGAAGCCAATGCAGAAATGCTTAAAACTGCAGGTCTTCAAATGAGCACTTGAGGCCGGAGTCAGTCCCCATAGACCCCCATATTAAAATGCTCAACTTTACAGCAGAAATAAACATGTTTACAGCCTGCTACAAAAAACAGTTTGGGTTTCTAGAGGTTAAATCCCCCTTCATCAACTCCTGTTTATAGTATATTAAGGCTTAAAGTTTGGTATAATTGAGGGCGTGGCCACTTTGAGCGATAAATTGGTGCTGTACCAGGTCACTAGGTGCTAGCTGTCTGCTCGCTGTCTGCTCGCTGTCTGCTCTGCTGCGTATTAGCTGGGAGTTTGACTGTGGCGTTACGGCCAAGATGGCGACGGCTGGAGCCACCCACATTGAGCTTCACAACGACTCTTCAGAAACCTATGGGTGGTGTCACGGAGACAATGTCCATATTTTATACAGCCTATGGCGGAAACAGCTAGCCTGGCTCTAACAAAATCCACTGACGAGCACCCGTAAAGCTCATACGTAACTCAACGTAAAATTGCACCATGTCATTTTTACACTTTAGTTTTTGCACTAATTAAGCAAACGTGATATAACGTTATTAGTGAGCTTTAAAAGCTGTTTCTCCGTTTCCAATCTTCATGCTAAGCTATGCTAACCAGCTGCTGAGAGTGGTTTTGCTACCGCCCAAAGGTTGAGGACTACCTTTGTTAAGGCGCACCATATATTTTTTCATAAGCCAATCAGAGGAGACTGGGCTTTTCGGGAGGGGATCTTAAAGAGACAGGCGCCAAAATGGAATTTCAGAGGGTGAATACAGGTCAGACTGACTGTATGATAAAAAATAATGTGTTTTTTGAACATTAAAGCGTGTAAAGATGTTCTAGTTGAAACCCAAAATACCTGAAAATGAGCGTGATATGTCCCCTTTAATACTAGCAGTACGTAGGCTATTGTGGAATAACTGGAGATGTCTGAAAAACCCAGTAGAAAGGACTCAAAGAAACAGATGCTTGGCTCAGTGATGAGCATGTAAACCGGGGTTACATACAAACCGAACCCGCCTGGTCCTTCAGCTAAAGTCTGATGTGCGGCTTACCTGAGACGAGCCATGCTGCTTCGCCTGCGAGGCCCCTTGGCTGTAGCAACTAAGGATGGCAGCCTCAGAGGGGTCCTGGTCCCCCTGCCTCCTCCGGCTGTGGGTGGAGGGTGAACAGAGCTGGTGAGCAGGTAGTTGTGGACCAAAGCTCTGCTCTTCTGGACGGCTCTGTGATGCCACTGTCCACCGATGTCCAAACCCAGGCCGAGCACGGCTGTCGGGGGAGCAGCTCCAGTGGTGCCAGTCATCGGTCTCTGAGTTTTTTGTGTCTGGAGGAGAATTGACCTGAAAATATCCTCTGATGGGTAAACTATAAACTTGTTTGTCCAGCCTTACATGGATACAAAGATATCAAGCAGACAAAGTGGACTACTGCGAAGACCTGGATCTGTGTCTACAGGCCCTGGGGGGTGAATGTAGAGGGGATTATACCGCTCCACCTGTGGGCAGCGGACGCCATCAATGATGCATGTCCATTAATGATGCATGTCTGGAGCTGGAGCTGGTCAGGTGGACACCACCTACTTTACCTGCTCTCCCTCTCTCCCTTTCCCTCTTCTCCAGGTCAGCTTACAGTCGGAGGGAACAGCTGGTAAACAGCGAGAGCAAAGAGAGGGCTGGTTGAAGGTGCATGAAATGTAGATGTGATGCAATGAATTCAAATAAATTCTGCTCCACATATCTTTCAGGACTGTCATTCAATTAAAATATTTAATTGCAATTAATTGCCTTATCCATAGTTGTTTAAAATGTGTTCAAAATGTAGCCGAAAATTTGTCAAGTACTTAATACTCTTATCAACATGAGTGGACAAATATATATATATATATATATATATATATATATATATATATATATATATATATATATATACATACGGAAAATATGCAGAAAAATGATGATATGTGAAAGAAATTAGTGGCTTTGACAACCCTAATCTTTTGTAAATGCTTGGTACCTTAGGAGTACAGTACTGGACAACACAATATTTGTCATTGTTTTGTGTTGTTAATCAGTTTCCAATAATTAATATATACAAATGTTTGCATAAAGCAGCATATTTGTCCTCTCCCATGTTGATAAGAGTATTAAATACTTTTGTTAAACCAAAATCTCTGAATTTTAGTATAACAAAAGGATTATATTCGCACAATGGCCATACAAATTTTGTGTATAAACGCAAACATATACATAAACAAGGTGGTCAGAGGTTTTGTCCATTTGGTGGCGAGTCCATGAGTCCATTCCACGTGAGATCATGACAGTTCGAGTATTAAATACTTGACAAATCTCCTTTTAATGGTGCATTTTAAAAAAACAGGTAAAAAAGTGATTACATTTTTCAATTGATTGACAGCCCTCGATAGGATTTTTGCTTTTATTACATTAAGTGCATGAAACCCGTGATCAAAATAGAAATCCATTGTCATTATGTTGCTGATGGATAAAATTATAATGAAAATAAATAATTAACCTTTTTGGTGAGGATCCCCTGAATCCCCTCAAGGAGCCCACTTTGAAAACCACTGGTGTAGATCATCTGGAGTGGAGCCAGAGTGAAGAGTGAGAGTATACATGAGAAGTGAGTGGTGAAGCACGAGAGCGGCAGACGGTAACAGTATCGACTCCGGCTCAAGCAGGAAAAGGTAACAGAGTTTGGTTTGTCCGGTCTGGGCTACTGTAGAAACGGTGCGGCAACATGGCGGACTCCTCCTATGTGGATGTAAATGGCTCACTCTACGCTAAGGAAACCCTGTTAGCGTAGAGTGAGGTGATTTATACACTAAAGAAAACATACTTATTAATACTGTTGAATTTCTGATACTCAGGTTAACTCAGTCAGCAGGAGGGAAGACGCCCATGAGCTGCTGATGTCTCACACAGGCGGTTTATTGAAGCTTGATCAAGGCGAATTGTCAGGACGCCACATTAGTGGACTCTCTGCGCGAAGGCCTCATAACTCTGCCCGTTCTCCCTGATCAGCGTTTTATCCTCATCGAGTTTTGACTTCCGAGATCCCTCTGGCCTCTCTGACCCTGGTTGCCCCAGCAACTGTTTCTATGACCTCCGCTGTTCCTTTAAAAATGAGTGGAAACAGATTAGGAAAATAAGGGCTAAATGGCTGAAACACCCAGCTTCTGTCTCAGTACACCAGAGAAAGTCAACATCCCTGTACCACTGTTGTAACTTCCACTTTCATATCATTGATTATGTAAATGAAATTGAACACATGGAACATGACAGGTGGCTAGCTGATCTTATTAGGCTGTGGATGTATAGTAACTGAACATGATTTGTCTATATTTTACCTATAATAAATGACATATTACACAGGTGTTCCTCATGAGACTGTTAGGAATATGCAGTTGCCGGTCATATAATTAGAATATCATGAAAAAGTTGATTTATTTCAGTAATTCCTCTCAAAGTGAAATTTGTATATTATAATAATTAACTCAAAACAACTGTAATGAATGAATATAATATACAAGTTTCACTTTTTGAAAAGAATTACTGAAATAGTCAACTTGTTCATGATATTCTAATTATATGACCAGCACTTGTAGTGCTGTAAAATAAGGCGTTAACTTGCTTTTCACTCAGGGTTTAACATCAGTTTCACCGTTGTCACTAAAGCACACTGGATGGGATTATTTAGAACAACTTTACAGGTTTTTCCTTTAATTTGTCACAGGTCTGTGCTTGTGGCTAATAGCCTGTTTACAGAGTGCAGCTCAGGTAACGTCAAAATGACCCACATTCGGCCTCCCTCAGTCGGGCTCGTGAGCTTCAGGCTCCTCAGTATCGCCTCCCTCCCTCCGGGCTGGACCTCCTCCAGGGTTGACAGCCAAAACCTCAGGATACAAGCGTGATCCAGCAGCGGAAACATTGCACCTCTACCCTTAATTGTAACTGGACTGGCTTCAGAGCGTGAGCACTGAGGCAAGTCAGCCGGCGACGGTGGTAGTTAATCAACTGCTCAGCGCTCAGTGGGACCATTTGTTAAGGCCGTATAAAATGCATCAGTATGACTAAATCAAGTAAAACGTGTTTCTTTAAAAATCAACTTTGTGTTTTGCAAGTCTCCACATGCTCCACACGTGTAGTATAATTGCACTTTCAAGTACTGCAAACTTCTCTATACAATCATGGGTTTGGATAGACTAAATTATTGGGTGATGATCCATATTGAGATATACAAACAACAAAAGTCAGGTTTATATCATTTATTATTAAAAATCCAAAACAAAACCAAGCATCCCTCTGGACTGCGAGCTGCTTGTCCTCCTGCTGGATGCCTCCCGGTACTACGTCTGCTCCATCACCTGCAGCTCCGCCTGCAAGGGAGAAGCAGAAAATACTGGATTTTACTAAGCTGAAATGACATTTCAACAGCCAGTGTGGTCAGCATTTAAATACAACACACATCACATTTTATGCAATTCAATCATTGTTTTCACTACTGATAATCTATCTTTTATGTTTTTGTAATGAGATATTTTTATGATATTTCACATCCATGCCTGAATGATGGGAGCCAACATGGAGGTCATCTTGGCATCACCACAGTGCAGTTGCTGGGTCTCCTGCAGCTCTGGCATTTTATCAGACATCAGTCTTCATTTAACCTACAAAACAGGAAGAAACAAAAAGCAAAAACCAACTGTTATTTAACTTCTGCAATTAACTTACACAATATAAACGGTACTGTTTAAATGCCCTGTGCATTTAAAGAGGACCTACGAAGCTCATGCTCAGGTTCATACTTGTATTTTGGGTTTTTACTAGAACATGTTTACGTGTTCAAAAAACACTGTTTTGCTCACACTGGCCGTGCTGCAGCGCCTCTTTTCACCCCGTCTGATTGGTCAGCTAGCCTGCCCTGTTGTGATTGTTCAACCAAACCACGCTCTTTGGACTCCGTTCCAGCTCCGCTCTAACTACACTGCAGAAAAATATAAACGCAACACTTTTGTTTTTGCTCCCATATTTTTATGTGCTGAAGTCTAACATTTAAAGACTTTTTCTATGTACACAAAAGGCCTATTTCTCTCAAATATAAATCTAAATAAAATCTAAATCTGTGTTAGTGAGCATGTCTCCTTTGCTGAAATAATGCATCCACCTCACAGGTGTGGCATATCAAGATACTGATTATACAGCATGATTATTGCACGGATGTGCCTTAGACTGGTCACATTGAAAGGCCACGCTACTCTTTAGTGTACATAGTAAAAGTCTTAGATGTTCGACTTAAGCGCATAAAAAATAAGAGTAAACAAAACAAAAGTGTTGCATTCATATTTTTGTTCAGTGTAGCTTTGCTTCAGGGCTTACCACACTAGCCGCTAGGCAGGTATTATGCAAATGTGTTACTTGGTGACATCACCAAGTCATGGAAGAAAAGGCGGGACTTGAAGCGAGGTGCTTCAGGCAGGTCAAAAGCAGTGTTTCCGGAGAGTAATGCTTGATTTATGCTTGCTGCATCGGCAAGGGTCGCGAGTGTCAACTGTCAATGCCGACACGGATAGGAGGCCAAAATGGAGAATTTTGAGCCGCGAGGACAAAGCTGCACCAAGTATCAAACACTCCCTCGTCACGATTCTGTCATCTCACATCCGTGCGGCCGTCCTTACAGATGGTATAACTGCAGCTGAAGCTAGCTAGCTAACCACTGTCCCGAATGGGGCTTAAAAAGACTAATTTAAGGCAGCATGGACTAGTTTATGACCATCGATCATGGTCACGGCAACTCTAGCAAAACGCTTGTGATTTCATTCCGACATTGTAAACACAGTATGTCTGCGACAGTGAGATCCCTTGAAAAAATCGTTTGGTGTAAGGTCGGCACGAGTCTCAGCCTGAACTACCAACAGAATTGCATTGTGGGTAAGGTAGGCAGCAGGTTTTGGTGAGAAAGAAGCAAGTATGGAATAAAAAATATGGTTCTGCTGAATCAGTCTTGATACTTTAATTTCAAACTGTCCATCATGAGTTGATAGTAATACAGGAGTGCACACCTAAAAAAGCGGAGTACTCTTTTAAAAGGAGCACATGCATTATGTGTCTAAAAAAGGGGGTTTTCCCCTGAAGCTTACACGTTGCATTTCTACCAACCGCTGTGGATCTTACCTTGGTTTAACAGTGAGGACTCTCAGCCTCCTTCGATGGGTCGAAGCTCCTGTGGCGAGAGACAAACAATGAGAGCCTGCTAGTGAACAGGGCAGCAGGATTCTACCACTACTTCTGTTTCTTTTATATACCATTACCATTTTGAGGTTGCCACCTTTAAAAATAAAAAGACAAAAATGACAGCCTTTTATGTGTGTTTTGTGTTCATGTCTATATGTATTTTAAAAAAAATGTTTTAATTATGAATACAGCCTTATGACGTCATAATGTGAACATGCATTACAAGTATGTATGTAAATGTCAGAAGATTAAATATGTTGTTGGATTGTGAATAAAGTTAAAATACAGGTTTTAGGAAGGCACCTCAGCACCCTGAAGAAGCTTCATTTGTGTAGAAACTGCAGATGAGACAAATACATGACAACAACATTCAGATCTGTTGCAAAGCTCAGGGAAGGTAATTCTGTTACAAAGCCATGTGAAGCTGGACTTCGTACTGACACATCAGGGGCGGTGCTGCAAAAACCCCCAATCAGAGCTGGGAGCTGCACCATGGAGCTTGTAGAGAAGTAGACTGGGTGCAGACTTTGGGCAGTGCCCTTTTAGACGAGGCCACTAGAGGCCAAAAGGGTTATTCTGGCATCACACTCAGAGACAGGACATAGAAAAAGATCATTTTGGCCAATCGGGACTGAGGACTTGGTTAGAAAATGGATCACAGTGCAGACAGATACATCTCGACGGCCTCCAGGGCTCGGTTCATGGCATTGGCTGAACACAGTGCGGTTCCCTCGTGATCGAGGAGAACCGTAACTCCCCCACGGCTCTTTACAGCTACAAGACAACTCCTAAGTACAAGCTACAAAAAGGAACGTGACACAGTTGTGATGTACTGTGTTTTCACAATGACTGGCTGGTCACTGGCAGGACAGGGCATTCAGATTTAACAGGAAGAGTGATAAAATATGAGCAGTAAGAGGTACCGAGAGGAGAGAGAAAAGAAAGCAAGAGTCCAGCAAAACGTTGTTTTCACAGAACGACATGTCTCTCCCTTTACCTCCTTCCTTTCAACAGGATGCGAAATGACCATCAGCTAAAGGTCAGTATATTGTTGCTGTGTCTGTCTGCCCTGCAAAAAACTTAAGTCTAATAATCAACAACCGCCATTTACACCAGGGGTTTTCATTTTTGGAGTTATCTATTTTCACTGTGGTGTGTTGCTCGGTTAAGGCCTTTATACAGCGATGAGCATGATGAAGAAACAACGCCAAAATGCTAAATACTCGTCTGTGAAATCAAAACCATTCATGACGGCAGTGATGGAAATCTGCAACAGTTGCAGCACTTGTTCAATAAAAGGTTTGAATAGATTATGCAGGTAGAGGACTTAGTGGATATTCCCGAATTTCCCTCCGGGGATTAATAAAGGTTTATCTTATCTTATCTTAGTGCTGGGATCCTGTTGATCTAGACCAGCACCTGGCAGTCTGTAAGGCAAACTGTTGTATAGCCTAAACTAATGTCAGCTATAATACTGAGTTTCCTTTTCACAAAATGTGAATTTGAGTTCCCTCTGGTAGACAGTTCGGGGCTTTTATTGTGAAAGGTAAGAACAGAGGGAGTGGATTTGGTATGCATCAGACGAGCAATAGTGGTACTTTGCAATAAGACAAGGCCATACCACCTTTTGTGGGATAGCAAACCAAAGATCCTGTTGACGTCAATATAATTTGACATATGTTTGGATTTTAATTTTGTAAAGTTTTTAAGTGTAAAACCTTTGTTTTACACGCATCTAATAACTATTTTGCGACCTAGCCTGAACCCGAGTGTTCACGATACCTTAATAAATTAAGGATGATCTCCGCCATGTCCCTTCAGTCTTCCCCTGTCCAACACAGTGGCTGATACTGCTGATCCAGACATCTCTACATATCTGATTGAATCCCGTTAGGCTAAGTGTTGTCTGTAAATAACCAACTGTTTGATCTATAGGCTGAGATTTAGTTGAAGATGACAGTCTGATGCTGTTATAATGTTAATGTATGACTGTATTACTGTCACCAGCATCATTTAGCCATTTACCACACTGACAGTGAATATTCACGAATCTCAGATCTGAGTGTGAAAGCTTCAGTTAACTTGCAACACAACAAATTTCATCATCTTCTCTCCTGTGACGGCAAGTTTCTTCAGAAATCTGAGATTTTGGACTTATTGTTGATTGAACCAACTACACAGCACCTCTTCAGCATAGCGTTATTACTATTGTATCTCCATACAAAGCTAATGTGTAGACACTAGGTGATATAGTAAATCTAAAGTTTATATACGGAGATTGTCCGGAAAGTGAAGCAAAGCGGTATCTATACAAACAATAAGTCACAAAGTTTGTGGTCAGAGGATCAAACTGCAAAGTGCATTGAGCATTGGATTACAAAAACTGGATGTCTGACAAGGGGATTTAAATGCTGTGCAATCCCACCCAGAGCAACCCAAGCAGTATGTGACAGCTTTCACTTAAAGTCTGCAAAGGCATCCCAACCCAGTACCACAAAGTAATGTTTATAGTTTTACAGATATTTCACAGCCAGAGGGAGTCAGGGAGGTGACGACAGACTGAGCAGTTCTGTCACTTACCAGGGTCAATGCAATGTTGACACAACTCAGTGAAAAGTGATTACTTCTATAACACTTTCTATTTTATAATTTACACACTAGGATTACTGTGCTTTAAAATGAATTATGTCAAACAACGATTAGCCTGCACACTTGTGTCAGAATTATAACAAATACATTAAAAAGGTATGATCAAAACAGAAATCGACTTCTGTGCAGTTTTTTGATCAGATGCAGCATTATTTGAATGTTAAAGACGTAAAAAACAACACTACCCAAAAAGCTTCCTTCCAGCATTAGTGGAAAATGCCATCTGAGTTGGACTGAGTTTTTACTCACTTTTCCTGGTTCATTGTTGCGCACCACCTGCCTTTTACCAAAGCTGGTTACCTTGTAAATATAGCAAAAAAAAAAAAGTTCACCATAAATCACCAAAGAAATCGGCACAAGCTGAATGAAGAGAAGAAGATTTACACTTTCTGTTTTAAAACAACTACATTATATTTTCATCTTGCTTGAACAATTCAAGCAATGCCAAAAAATAAAAACAGACTGTCTCGACTTGTAGTGTTCACAAATGACAGCAGCACTGTATCCCACACCTCTGGTTAGAAAATGTAGTGTTGAACCAGTGACTCAGCCGTCCATACATAGTACCTTTCATGCATTCAAACAGAGAAGCCAAAGTACTACAACCACACACACACACTGCACGGGCGGTATGATGCTTTGCCACATCCACACGCAAAAAAAGGTTGAAGGACAGAAATCTGCACTGTGATGCCATTGTTTGGAAGTGTGATGCCAGAAGCCCTGTGGACGTCACTGTGAGCGGTGACGTGGTGTAAGAGAGGCCAGAGAGAAGAGTGAAGTTACGGGACAATCTGTGCATCTTGTATTATAAACATGGATGGGACACTTACCTTACTTGTTCAGCTGATCTGTGTAAGCATACCTCTGGCTGCAGTGCAAACAAGTCCAGGCTTTACTGTCCACTGACTTCTGCAGAACTACTCATCGTCAATGTAACCCAACTGCAGAGAAGAGCCTCTACTGTGGTCTGGGGCAGCCTGTCTTTGACAAGCTGGCTGACAGCAGCTAACGCACCTCATTTACCCAAAGACATGAAACACACACAACCACACGGGCACAACACGCCATCCTCTCTTCAACCATAAGGTGCATGGGACTTCCTGCCTCAGGAAGGTTGGCGAATAGGAGGTCGGTCAGGTCTACTAGTGCAGGGGTCAGTCACAAATACAGAACAAATATGGGTGGTACGAGGGTTAAAAGCATAGATATACGTATATACACATTGATGCCACATTGGCCTTTGGATCATATGTCAACATCACCGCCATCGCGAGGAGGTCAGGACTGCCCTGTAAACATACAAGTAAACGGAGGAGCTGCCGATTTTCTGGATTAAAAAAAAAAAAAAAAAAAAAAGCACAAGAATGTTTACATTTCTCAACTCATTTCAATGAGTCGTTTTTATACACAAATTCCTAATCTATGTGCAGTACAGTAGGTTAAATTATCATCTGTACAAAACGTTTGCTTCCGCAGGTCATCAGATAAGAGCTAGATAGTGTTTTTAATTGTTGGCTAACCCTCAACCAAAGCTAATATTAACTTATAGATCTTTCTTCATGTCCAAAATAATACTGTGTTTAAAACATGAAATTTACGATATGTGTCAAACAATAAAGCTGATGTCATGTCTCCGTCATATAACAGAGTTCATGTAATGTTAAGCCTAGTTAACGTTCATACACGCTCAGCGCCGAGCAGCGATTATAGCACTGTATCAAGATACTAAGTAACCGGGGACAAATCTTTCTACTCCTCGTAGATCATAACTCCTAGAATATAACGACTCACTGAAATCGGTTGAGAAAACATTATAGTGCTTTCTATCCAGAATAATGGCAGCTCCTCCTTCACCTGTTCACAGCCCTGATCTCCCCATTACGTGGCGACGCTGACGCATCACAGCAACGAGCTGAAATAGCCGAGGCGGTATCTATGTATATACATCTATGGTTAAAAGCAATGATGCCTTTAAACAAATCTTGATAAAAAAAACTCTCTTTAGGCATGTCTGTGTCAAAGCTTTGCTTTTAATTATTACTCCAATGACACAGTCAATGTGTTGCAAAAGGGGAAATCCCTCTTCCAAACTGGTACATTACAGGCTGTTGATTAGGAACTTCTCTTAAATGTCACTGTCAAAGCTTTGCTTTCAATTTTTACTCCAATGATGTTGTCAAATGTGTTGTAATAAGGGGCATCTCATAGATTTACTGTGTTATCTGTTAAGTGTGCTTGACTCGCCGTTTATTAAACCTTGACGAACCTCTTAAAAAGTCAGTGTCAAAGCATTGACTGCCATGTTTACTCCTCCAGTACCATCTAAATACGCTGCAGCAGGTGTTCTGAACCTCTAATACAGTCACTGTGGCGTTTGTTCGGTGTGCTGCGCCACCTTTAAGCAAATCTTGGTTCTGAATTTCTCTTTAAGATGTCAGCGTCAACGAACGTCAAGGCTTTGGTTCCCATTTTTACTCTAATAACACAGTCAACATGTGTCTGCAGTCAGGGATAGCTTGATTCGACTTTCAATTTAACATTTGTTTTCCAGCACTGACGGGTGTGCCAAGACGATAGTCTTGAATCATAAAGATAAACAGATCACAGGTTTTCTGCCCTGACATTTCCATTTTCAAATTTAATGTAAAATGATATGTTACATGGTATCAAGTGACTTTTTTTTATGTACCACACTTAGAAATTTAAATTAATGTAGTATGTCAGAACTTATTTCATCAGTCAATTGGGAACAAACTGTTGAACATCGACTAGGAGATCCACTAGATAGCAGGATACTTGACAACAACAGCTCGAGTTTCTCAGTTTACGAGGTACACTTGAACGCACCTTTATATATCAGCGATCTGCAGTCTATTTTAAGTGGAGTCCGTGTGGCCACAGCTATAATTACCAAACAGTTTGTTGAACTGAAAAACAATTACTGGGACATTTGCAAATCCTGCTTTTGATTTGTAGTGTTGAAAACTCATTTCGATCGATTTTTGATTTAGAATGGAAATCGTGACTTCCCTACTTGGTGCCAGCTTTTCGTAAATCCCAACAAAGTCTTCGAGAATGTCAAATATTGATAAAATGTTTTACTTTGATAACACAAAGTCAAAATGTGTTGACCACAGGGGACTCCCCTCTAATGTAGTTGGTTAAAACTTGACACTTTCTTTAAATAAATCTTTACTATGAACTTGACTTAAAAAATTTCAGTGTCAAAGGTTTGACTTCCATTTGAACTCCAATAACGAAGTCAAAATGTGCTGTTCTTGTGGAAGAAGAATGGTAAAATCTCCATCTTCCAACTTCACAAGCTACAGTCCGAGCTACAGAGCCCCCACCCATCACGATGGGACAACTGGAATCAAAACCAGGTGCTATTTGGTCCTCGACAGACAGCGTGTCATTAACAACAGCGACGGAGCTACAGACTTTGACTTTCTTGGTTTGGAAAGTTCCTTCTCATAGTCCAACACCTTTAAAGATGGTCAAACCTGTTAAAGAAAAACAAATTGTACACAACACCAACACACAGACATAACATTTCAAGTTTTAAAAGTTACACTCAGTGAGCACTTGTACTACTTTGCAGGATGTTCAGATGCTGTGTGGAGGACACCTCCTAAATACACAGTCCTAAATACTTCTAATAAACGTCTATAATGTAGGAATTTAGGATTTTGTTAGCTGCCAATTTAACTCACTTTAATGATATCAAATTGTCATACCATCTCCAAAGTGCTGGCAGTCATCTGACTTTTGCTCCCCTCTAGTTTTTCCATTTGCTATGTGATAAAATTCCTTCTAGGTGACATTTTAGTCATGAAATCCAGTTTAAAAAAACTGTCCATTGAGTCAGATACTGGACAACTATCTATAAGCGAGCACTAAACAAGTGAACTCAAAGGGGGCTTTGTTGCTGTGCTAAATTCTCCCCGTCAATCTACATGATGTTCAAAAAGACTCAAAGAAAAGCATAAAAAAAAATCGAAAACTTAAACTTGACTTTTTTACTGAAATTACTAGAACTATGATTCTGCTAGATTCACGATTGTATAAAGAAAATTATCCATCTAGAAAATAAACATAAACAAAAATCTAATGTAGAATAACCCTCAAGGTTGAACACTTAGCAAGGTGAATAAAAACACTAGTTTTAGGCTGTGATCTAAAAAATAAACACACCGGCATTGATCTACAAACAATGGTTGTAAATTAGCTCCAGACTAAACTTATTTGTGAAGAGTTTACTTCAGAAAATTTGATTTAACCAACTAACCAACACCGATGTGGTGTCGTAGAACCGAAGGATTCTTCCACTCCCACTATAGAGGCACAACGTTTAACTACAGCAACGATATTAGATCAAATTGTGAAACGAATGACTGCTGCATACTTTGTATACTTTAATTATTGGCATTCGCTGGTGCCAGTAACTTTCAGAAAAGCAAGTACTCACGTTGTAGACTGAATTAATGCTCTTTCCACAGAAGTGGCATTTTTAACATTGAAGAGTACACCAGATTATTGGAAAACGTTTTCTTTTTTTAATCCATGAAGTTGTGAGTGAGTCATGTTCTTGTCTTTCAAAATAAAAACTTAGTCATTTTATCCACAGGATTAGAACATCTTTCATGCAAGAGGAATACCACAAAACTAGATCAGCATCATTGCCCTTCTGTCAATAGGGATGAACCGATCCAACTGTATCAGTCCTGATACCGGTACTGATACCTGGGCTTTAGGTATCGGCCTGTACCTCTACCTGTAGGCAACATTAGGCTTGACTTAAACATAGCTTTCCTAACTTTGTAAAAGAAAATGTAACAAATGCACAAATTTACTGAATTATTTATAATAAAAATAGTAAATCATGCACCAGTAACTTTATAAAAACGTCTTCAGTGTGATGGTTTTGGAGGTGCTTGTGAAGTTGGTTGTGTTACATTTTGCAGTGCAGCTGGCACAGTCAACACATCGGCTCGGCAGATAGTCTAAGTAGCCGTAGAAGTTGCTGGCATGGCGAGCACGAAAGACCTGCAAATAGCTGAAAGGTTTGTTGTTAGCTCCCTTAGTAGAGCTGTTCCGACATCATTTCTCCCTTCCCGATACAGATACAAGAATGAGTTATTTTTAGTGTTTCACAGATGTTTACTTCATGTATGGACATGATATGACTACCATCTTTGTCATATGGCCTGACTCAGGTTGTAAAACAAAGAAGAATTAATTCCAGTTAAACAACCTAATGTTTTTTTCTGGATTAATAAATGATGGTATCGGACCAGTGCATAAACTGGCGTACATGCGTTTCAGATACTGGTATCAGTATCGCTTAGCTATGCGGTCTACCAGCATTCTGCTGGCATCTGACGTACTGCGTGCATGTGTAATCAAACGCAAACAGAATTGATTTGATTGGCCCCAATGTCACCAATATCCTTTTAGCCGTTTGAATCGAGTGCTGGCCTGATATCAGTATCGGTGCATCCCTACATACCACCCAGAGTCAAAGGAAAATGTGTTGTAGTTATTATAGTTGTAGCTTTAGTCGGCATCCTGGTTTTAATCAGCTATACGTTGTTCTACTGTGAATCTTACTAAGCATCATTTGTACACAAGTCCAGAGTTTAGGCTTCTTTGCTAAAGCATTCCCGAGTCCACGCTACATGGCCACAAATCCCTCCACAGTCCACAATCTTTAAAGCTGGTCAAACCTGTTAAAGAAAAAATGTACATAACACAAACACAGGTAACATTACAGATGAACACTCCATGATATCCACTTCTATTACCAAGTATCTGTAGTCCTCAGTGTTGCAGCCATTGCAGGTGTGTTTTGCAGGGTTCTCAGATGCCACATGAAGGAAGCTTTACTTTTTATAACAAAGAAAAATCCAACAAGGACATAAGGTATCCAAATATGACAAAAATGGCATTGTCCTATGGAGAAAATAAAACTGTGGCAGCTCTGAAAACTGTTGGGAAAAGGGATAGAGGGAAGTTTGGGCATTTCATTTGATGAAAATAAATTTGTGGCAATTGAGTTTAAAAATAAAGGATTCTGTGACTTGTCGGAAATGTGGGGCACTAACAATGATAAGGCGGCAAAACATTATCAGGGACTAGAAATCACCTGGAAGAAAGGACTGGGTAACTGAAACGGAAAAGGTTGGAAAAAAATGCTGCACAGCTACTGTAATAGGGCAGAAAACTATTGGCTTAAGTGGGGAAGGTGTTTTGCTTTTATTGTGCACAAGAGTGAGGATAAAGTGGAAGCCACTGATGCACAAGTATAGTCAGTATCGTCTTAAGTCTTCATCTGTACTGAGGATCAATGCATTTGTTATTTTATATATTTTTCTAATATTTTATTTATTATAAGTCAGATTATTAATTTATTGAATTTTTTATCCTTCTTGTTTTTGGGATAACATGACAATGGGGAAGGATATAATATGCAGTTGTGCACTGATTGTTTAGCATAGTGAAAAATAAAAATTGCACAAATTAAAAAAGGAAAAAAATCTGATTTAGCCTGATATTTTTGTTATTGTGTAGGGTATTTTATCTGACTGTGCTCCAGAGGAACACGAGAAGCCATTTTTAAATTTCCTACTCCAATGTTTTGGCAGCTTTTAGACAAATGAAAAGAACTACCTTAGGATGCATTAAGGCCATCCAGCTATAGGTCCAAACGCTCTCCAACGTCAGCCATTGGTTTACAAAAGAACACTAGACAAGTGACTCCAAAGCTAAGACTGAAAGCCACTCATTGTTATTCATCTTAAAAATGTAAGCAGAGTAAGTAATATCAAAAGATGACTTTACGTAATGTGAATACAGCTTCACAACAGTCCACAGGACGTCCGTCCAGCTAGTACCAGGAAAAAATGACAGAGTGTCCTGCTTCATCACTCAGCACGTCACCATTTCCATAACAAAAACACAATCAAGTGAAACATACTTAGAGAGTTAGGAGTTAATGAAATGTGCTCCATCCCAAAAGGTGTAATTAATACAAAAATACTTACACTCACTTTTACAGCCCATCTCCTCCTACCACACAACCTGGACAAATGCTTGATGTCAGAACACCTCTGAACAGGTACGGACACGGTTCATGGGATGTGGTCAGATCGGTCAGCAGAGGATAATGTGGATTTCAGTTTCTTTATACAGGAGGCCTCCATCAGTTAACAGAGCTTAGTTACAATCTGTGATACAAATATCAACAGTGCCAACATATTTGGTATTTCAGTTCTCATTGGTTCCTGTTTTGAGAGCTCTGCATCCTGGGCAGAGGGCAGCCATGACAGGTGTATAACTAAGGTTCCAGGTTTTATTTTTTTTTATACCGTTTGTGGCCTCTAGCGTCTTATATTATTGCTACAGATGACATCAATGCAACTATAGCTTAACACATGTCTACTGAAACGCAGAAAGGTGCTCGTCAATGAGCTCCCGTTGAATGTACCCCCAGTAATGATATGAAGCACTGTGAGAACAACTTGAAGCTAGATCTGAGGAAAATAATGAAATGAAAGCACCCCGGCTGTACCCAACTAACACAGTATGGCTCGTCTATTACCATCACAGACGATATGAAATATGGATGTAGTCTCTGTGCGGGCACCCATAGGTTTCTGAAGGGCAGTTGTGAAGCTCAAAGTGGGCGGCTCCAGCCGTCGCCATCTGGGCGACAACACAGCCTGAAACCCAGCTAATTCAAAAATAGGCAAAGAGCTGGATCGTCGGTGGGGTGGAGCTGAGGCAGGCTCAGCAGCAGAGCAGTGCAGTAAAGCTCAAAGCCACACCCTCTGTCAGTTGAACTTTAAGCCTTAATATATTATAAATGGATAAGCAGGCTCTGAAATTAACACCTGCCAAGCGCCAACTATGAGTCGATTTTCCATTTGGCGAGTAAATCTTGGAGGTCTATGAGGCTATACTGTTAGCCTTGCTTGCCATCTGCTGATTAAAACAAAGGGGTTAGCCCTGAAGCTAGCGTCAACGGCGTCAGAGATGTTGACTTTATTTACTTTTGAGAGATCTTTAATTGATTTGCTTGGGAAGAAGATTCACTTGTGGGGGACAACTGAACAAACTGATTTTCTATCTTTTGCTGTATATTGCTGAATGGGGACTTGCATTTGATTATCTTAACTCCTCGGATCCACTTAGTTTGAACCAATTTGACAGCAAGTTTCAGGAGAAACCCATGAAGAACGAACGGTACGGAGCTCCACTTGGCACCTGTCACTCTGTTGTTCAAATGGCATTAGATATGGTGAAGAGCACATTATGGCTCATTTAGGAATCAAAACTAAGTGTAGGACCTGGGACTTTTCAGACTTGACTTGGGTTTTTTCAGTCTTAACTGAAAACTGACTTGGGGCCAGCAAAACAACGACTTGGTCCGCCATCTGGTAGCCAATACCCAAGAAAGAATGAAAAAAATTGCTACCACACAAACCTAGTATTAAGGCTTGTCAATATATTTTAATTATTTCGCTATAAAGTTTTGCATTCAACATAATACCTTATTTTCTCCATGAAATGTACTGAAACAAATATATGTGTGACACTAAAGGGCAAGTTATCATTTTGGCTGGTGGATTTTTTACCATCTACCAGTCTCCTTGGCCGTTGAATCAAAAATGTTATTTTGGACACTGCGATTAAGTTGCATAAAAATCCCCCCCAGACATTTTAACATGAGGTCTATGGAGATAGACTCGCTTTTGGAGCCAGCCTCAAGTGGCCATTTGAGGAACAGCAGTTTTTGGCACTTCCTTATCTGCGTCATTCCTCAGCATCAGAGGTTGCCACTTGATTACCACCAGTCAACTTCAGAGAGAACCTCTTTTAGCCATGTTGGTTTCTGCATCCAACCACATAAGAATGCATCTGTGCAACACAATATACATGAAATCAGAATTCACAGAGTAAAATCGTATTAGAGTATTAAATCAATAAAACTGATCAATCTTCCTTTTGTGAAGTGACAAGATGTCAAAAAGGAATTCACAAACCGGAGAACGTGAGATGTCAGCAAAAGGTGGAAAAGGTGAAGCAGACGAGCCATTCCACTGCAGTACAAGCCATAATGATGCAGTATTCCTTGATTAGGACAAACTTCTTGTCTTCTCACAGGTCCAGCAGAACGAATGCTTCTTTCACAGTACTAAGTACAACTTCATATCCACCTCCAACATCGGCTATGTTTGCTGACTCATGTTGCACAAGTGTTTGGAACTCTTTAAGAATCATGAATGCACTAATATTTTTGAATCAATAGCAAGTATTTAAATTATATTAAAAGCAACAATTGGAAAAAAATAGGTCACTTTGTTTAAAAGGGGTGGCCCCATTTTCTTGCTTGTTTGAGTGAAAATAAATAAAGGTTGCCATTTTCATCAATGGACTGGACAAATTTTATATATGTATGCCTTGTTTTTTGGTGGTTATCATGACTGACCTCAGTGCATGTTTGCAAGTCTAACTGAGCCCCATGTCAGTCATGGAAAGGCAGATTAACTCATGCCAACAAATAGTGCAGCTACGGTACCGTCATTAGATTCAGCTCATCAGTTTGGTAAAGACTTCCTTTTGTGTTCCTTTTACATACAAACTTTTGACATCTGTTGCACCCAAAAATTAGTCCACAACTGAACCGAATAGGACTACGTTTACATGCAGGTTTGTAAAGGATCATCAGTCTACACATATACAGATGTTTTCATGCACTTCGTTTTGGCTTCTAGTGCACATGCAAGGTCATTAAAGCAGACATTATTTAAAACACCTAAAAACAGTGCAGATTTTTCAAAACTCCAGTTAAAACAGAGGGTTTGAGAAGCACATTTCTTCAGTTCGTGCATGCCTATTGTTGCTTTGTGTGCTAAGAGCATGCATCAGAAACAGCAGTGGTGGGTTACCAGTATAAATATATAAAAATACAGAAACAACTACTATCGTTTTAAAGTTGTTTGATTTGTTAATAATGCCAAAGCAAAATAAGCTCACTGGGCATGCTGAGAATCTTATTCTCTGGTATTTGATGCATCTTTGAAGTTGTCTTTCTTGCCATCTACTGTTGGGCGAGTGCTTGACCACATTTTTGCATTCTAGCGTGGACGGAGAGATTTGGTAAAACAAAGGTCGTGTGGAGGTATTTTTTTTATTTATTTTTTAAATGGAGCGGGAAAATATCTGTTTTCAAAAATATCCGTGTAGAAATGACATAACTCATTACATGGTAACTGGGCGCCAGCTAACACGTTTATACTGTGACTACTTTGGTGAATGATGTAATGGGCTAATTTGCACAACTACAACTGCCATTACACTTTTTAATACATGGCCAACATCTACACACTGAAGCACTTTGGCACAGGGGCTGTCTTATAAAGGCTACCTTCTTATACATGAGCGGAAAGCAGAACTGATGCTAAAAGCTTAATGACGTCATTAATACAAACACAAACCGGTTGGGGTGAAGCAATATGTGTATTTGCAATGAACCATTCGGTACTGTAGCTTCCTTACATGCAATGTATTAGCACATCTTCAAGTAGCAGAGCAGATGCTCTTCAGACATACACTGTTATATTTACTACTCGCACATGCAGAATACAGATTCTTGATCAGGAGTTTTACCCAGAAAGTTCTGGCAGCGCACCAGTTATTGTCTGCTGTAGCATGCTAGATGGTTTAGCCCTATTATCCAAGTAGATCAAGCTCTACGTGCAACAATTTGAGTTAAAGTGTGCGCCAACACTGTTAAACTGAAGTCTAGTATATCTGCGGATAGTACGCTACGCCCCTACAAACCAGATAACCAAAAGTGCAATACATCGTAGGAGCTGGATTATAAGATAAGATAAGATAAGATATTCCTTTATTAGTCCCACAGTGGAGAAATTCAATGTTTTAAAACTGTGATGAGACGTGTAAAAGCAACATCTCATTTGCTACGAGGAATGTGCCAACACTAGCTTGATGTGCAAGTTTTACGCCAGCAGTCCATCTACAACAAATGGTAATTTTTCAACCAAAATAGTAATATAGGGCGAGTGTGGCGATCCTTTTATTATTGCATCTTGGACTGCATGTAAACGTAGTATGTGACATGAGCAGAATGTAAGAAGACTAGCGTGTGTCCACTTGGCTACCCACAACCACACACACCATACCACAGGCTTTCTTAGAGGATCTATGTGCAGTATTTCTGCTTCCCTGAAGCACGACTAGAAAGTTACTGAAAATAAATGAATGAAACATGGTAAACAACTCAGCGCAGCCACGTTAGTATGAAAAACAGCTTTGAAGTTTTCATGTTTCAAAGAGAGGAGACCTCCATTTCTAATGAGCAGTGTTTGTGGAGAGAAAGTGGGCATGTGTGTATTAAAAATACATTTGAAAAATTGCTTCGTGTACAGTTTACATATGCTGGGTGCCATCTAGTCTATAGTTCAGATGCTACATGTCTTACAGTGACATTACACACTAACAATATGCCTTCTTTGTTTTATTGAGAATGTCGATTGTGTCGGTGTCAGCTAGTTATCTGAATTTGATGGGAGGAAAATGAAAAAGCAAAGGATGACAGTGGGGCACAAACATGCTGTGTTATACACATCGCTGAATACAAGGGGTCAGGACTGCGGCAGAGATAACACATAGACCCTTTAAGACCTAATGTAGCAGATGTTTCCACATTATTTACAATCAACTGGTGGTATCTAGTAGCTTTCTGAACGTACTGTACGTTTCAGCTTTTAGGAATAAATCTTAACGGTTGTCCTCATAGAACCAATGTCTCTTTATTATAATCCATGCTTTGACTCCAAATGTATGGCACAAAACACAGCCATAGTAGGTAGAGAAAGTTACAGATATCACTTCACGGCGAATCACAGAGCACAATACATCTAGAAAAGAAAATTATACATGGGTCAGAAAGGACTAACGATGACACGAAGGCGTCCCATCTTTCCATACTACTGACAATACAAAATAAAAAAGGAAAATATTGACTTTGTCATAAAATGAGTTAACTGTCAGGCTAAAATGTAGCAATTTAAACTTAAATACAAGAAATGCGACTCAACATGTTTGCTGTGGAGAATCTATACAAATGTTGCTGCTGGAAGCACCAAAGAGCAGCGTTTAAAAACGGGCTTTCTTAGCAGGACCGTCAAACTCCTCGCGGACCCTGCCGAACCCGGTGTTACCAGGACCCATTCCCCTAGGACCGCCCTGGTTGAAGCGCTCGTTGCGCTGCGGGGGTCAATTTGCCAGGGAGGCAGATAGGAAGGTGGGGGATATGGTATAGGTTCAGTGCGCAAGCACACAGTTCATGTCCATATGTAAGTGTATAAAAAAGGTACGGCAATAGAGGTGATTTGTTATATATTGTGAGATTTACAACACAACCAGCAGGAGACACATCCGCAGAAACCGTTCGTTCCAATATGAAGGTCCACAGGTGCCACAGGTTACATACGGAAAAGGAAGAGAGGGTAATGCTTTCGTTAGTCAGTGCCTACCTAGTATGGTCTCTCCAGTGCATGCCAAGACTAGCCCACAGCCTAGCCTTACTACTTCGTAGGGCAAGCATTTTTGTAAATGCTGCCAATATTTACCTCTTCAAGATCACTGACAGGGTTTCCGCAAGTGTATTGCAAGCCCGGCGGCCCGCCGGGTCTAAGCTGACTCCCCGCCTAGTCTAAGCATCAGGGAATTATGTATTTTTAAGATAGTATAGTTTCTTACACTATGTGTTTAGGAATAACTGCGTGCGTAAGTTGTCGGCTTAACGTCGGCGAGTGTGCGGTTGAGTATGTGTGACGGACATTGAGTATGATGTTAACAGTAACGTTATAGCTGTGAACGTTGTGGCGCAGTGTGCACAGTTTAGGTTTTAGGTCAGTAAATAAATGGCATGTCTCCTAAGCCAAGTTCCAGCATCTTACTTGTCACCCGCTGATTAAAGTAGAAGGGATTAGCCCCAAAGTTAGCGACAACTTTTGGCTCGGGCTTAGACCTTTAAGGTGGACGAGCTATTCTCATTTTGGTAACAAGCCACTTCTCTGAGACAGTTGGCCGCCGGTCCCAACAACTTCTCTGGCGGAAACCCTGATTGAAGACAGCAACAGATAAACCTCTAGATGGAGGTATTAATAATAAAAATATATAACTATATATGCTATAAATAAGAGTCAAACATTTTTATATTTCTTTTGTTGCAGGCGGAAGTCGTGTTTCCTTAATTTGAAGAAAAAAAAAAAAAAAAGCCATGAAATTAAGAACCGTATTTTTCGCACTATAAGGCAGACTTAAAATCCTTTAATTTTCTCAAAAATCGCCAGTGCACCTTATGTATCAATTCTGGTTGTGCTTACTGACCTCTAACCAATTTTATGTGGTACAGGGCGCTCAAAAATCTGTCAAAATGTTTTATTGCGACTTTGGTAAGCTATGAAGCTACACTGCTGGATGGATTGTCGGGAAATTACGGCACTCACCGACACTGTCAAAACCGAAGTGAGGAAAACTAATTCGGAGCTTGCCATCATTCCGGGTGGATTAACTAAAGAACTCCAACAGCTAGATATTGGTGTCAACGGGTCGTTCAAAGTTAAATTGCGAGCTGCGTGGGAGCGTTGGATGACAGAAGGCGATCACACATTCACCAAGACAGGGAGGCAACCCTGGGCGAGTTACTCCACTATCACGAGACGAGAGCGCCTTATGTATGAAAACAGACACATTCGTTGATAGTGCGCCTTATAATCTGGTGCGCCTTATAGTGCGAAAAAGACGGTAGCATCGTAACAAATTCTGACTGAATTAATTGAGCTCCAACATTACCAGAGCAGAATTTATGGTGTATTGTTCTACTGTCCAGCTATCACAGCACCTCTTATGGGACTGCATAGATACAATGAAAAATGTTAACTACTGGTCCCAAATAGGACCAGAATCTGAAGTACAGGGACTGTACTGGGAATACATGTGCAGAAGATTAGCACTGTAAAATGTTAACATTGCACAGGACAACCATATTTCCAACAACAGAGCAATGTGTTAACCAATATGCACAGTACATGCCAATTCAGACACACTCTGCAAAACTAGAATACTGTGAGAAAGAGTGAATCTCTCAAAACTCCCAACAGGAGGAGGAGGTTTTGATTTACAACACAAGGCTACAGTGGAACAATATGGTAAGAAGAACATACAAAGTAATGTAAAAATAGAGAAGGAATATAACCTGAACTGGAGCTACATCAGTCTACTCAGCCTAGTAAATTATCAGACTTTTACTGAGCTTTACATTCAGATGTGACTAGAAAACTACAGTGTGTCAAGGTGCACACTTATCACCAACATCAACACTGCCAACAAGCTAACCTAAAAAACATTTTCAGGTCATAAGATAACATTTCCAACAATCAGTGTCAGAGAAAATGGTGCTTTAAATTCAGTGCAAGACTAAATAATTAGGGCGTGCTTGTAAAATATGTTAAAAAGCTACAAATGTGAAATGCACCACTTTTTTCAAATACAAAAACATAGTGCAGTATTACTGTATGCTGTACAGCACATACAAGCATATATATAACTTCAAAGCTGGATTAAAAAGTTATGTATTCTTGAAATGCTTTTCATTCATTTCACCTACAGTGTTAACACATATTTAACCGTTCTTGCAGTGAACTGTTATCCAAAAACCAACCTACTACGGTCCTGCTGTAAGCATAGCATAGATGTCATGCTTAGTCCGGTATCACCAATATCATCCTTAACACAAAAGGCTTGCCTGCCCCCATCAATTAATCCTGCTTCAATACACAATTTAGAACATCGTCTTCAAGTTTTAATCAGTTATACCGTCAGCCTGCACTAAAAACATTATAAATGCTCAGTTACAAAAAAAGAGGTTGAGAATGCAAAGGTTGCTGTTGATCCAGAAGATGAACTACACCCCTATTTCAGGGCTCAAATTGGCTTGTAGCACAAAAGGAGCTTTACACAGGATTTCACACTGCCACCCAAAAATGCATGAAGGCTGTTCATAGACAACTTCCTTTCTTCTCATGACAGATGATACATGAAACTGCTAGCACGGTATGACAAAAGTTATTTAAAACTAGATGAGCACACTGTTGACAGAAAAAAAAACTGGTAGATGACATTCTGCCTCTAGTCATGAAGAAGTGCCTGTCTAGCTCACGTGAGACAGGGCTTGCAATAGCAGTCCACTACACGAACAGTATAAGAGTAAGCAGAGCCACTGAAGTCTGTCTACAGCTGTCAGAGCACATTGGAGAGCAATTTCTTATGATTTAGTGCAGGTTGACGGTTTTGTAGCTGGATAGGCCAGTTCAGACTCGGGCGAAGGTAACTGAGGGGGCTTGGCTTACCGTTGAAAGAAACCCTATCAGGCCAGCAGCGTATTGGTCATATTCAACAACCAGCAAGCCACCCAAAGACAGCTGGGGGCACAAATCATTCAAAACTTCCCGCCCTGTTTGGCCAGCTGGCCTTTGAGTTAAAAGATCAGCTGGGAATCTCTCCAACAAAAAGGAAAGCCAAACAAAACTACATTAACTACTTGTCCAAAAAGTGGGATACATTACCATTTCGTTGCCCATCAAGCCTCCTGAATTGGATCCCATTCCCTGCTGCCCCTCAAAGCCCAGTCCACCCATGGGGAACTTCTGGTTGGATCCACCGAAGGACATATCTGACAGAAATAACGTACGTTTGATACATAGTGGACACTGCACTTGAAATAAATGTCAGACAAACTCCTAATATGGCCTGTTGATGGAAAGGCTGATTCAGTAGAAGAGTACTGCAGGAATGAGTCCTAAAACCCAGAAATGAGTTCGCATTTTAGCACTTTCAGTTCTTTCGCCTGGAAATCAAAAACCAAGTCTGTAATTGTCACACAAAGGAATTTACAATAAAGAAATAAAAGAATAATGAGGTGCTGAATTTAAAGCCAGATTGTGACAGAACTGCTTGGAATGGGAATGTCTGCAAAACAAAGGATGTACTAACGATTAGACAGTACTGATCGCGCTAAAGGCAGCTTGACGATGGCTTCTTGTATATGTAGATGTATATGTACTGTGTGAACAACAGAGTGTAAAACTGAATTTCCCCACTGTGGGACTAATAAAGGAATATCTTTCTTTCTTTCTTTTCTTTCTTTCTTGCTAATTTCCTTCATTAGCCCTGTTTGGGACTAGTGCTATGCATCGCACCAACATACTTAATTCAATATTGTCTTGTGAAAAATAAAATGCATCGGACTCAGTGAGGGAGGTTTTTGTGCATAACATTTTGTGATGTTTGTAAAGCTTATGAAAAGACACTGTGTGCAAAGACCTTCACACAAGCTTAAGAGATTTTACCATTCTGTTCTACAATATAAAGTAAAGCCTTTGTGTCTTACAGTTTAAATTTGTTTTTACATTTACTTAGATGTGTGTCACTTCAAAAGGAATCACAACATTGTAAAGAAGAAACTGAGAGCTGCTTTAGATACAGATGCATCTATTTGCTTATTAGGTTAAGCCAATGCAGTCTAACATTTCAGCCCTAAAAAGGCCTACTTTCATAATGTCCAGTCTTTGTTGAAAGTGAGAGGTTCTGGTTCAACTTTAAGGTCATGCTGTAGTTTGTGGTGTTGTTGAACTGAATCATCTTATACTGCTGGGTGTTGATAGTAACTGACATACACAGAGTGGAGCCTGCTCAGTGTCTTTTTTCTTTGTAAATAAGCAAGCTGAATGAAATTACTGAAAAATAACTTACCTCCCATGCCCAAAGCTCCGCTGGGTTTCATCCTCATTTCCCTGTCCCTCTGTAATACGAAAGACAAGGACAAGAAAATAAATATCAACCCAGACAAATATTGATGAAACATCTTCCACTGCATATATGAAATAGTCTTGTATTTTAACATTTGGTTTCACTCACATCCATGAAGTTGCCCATCCTGTAGTTCTCCTCACGCTGGCGGCGCATCTGTTCTTCCATCTCCCTCTTGCGAAGCATCTCTTCTTCCCGCCGGCGACGTTCTTCTTCTTGTCTGTTTACAACGAGGAAAACGTTAACCATGTGATCCCAGTTCAGGATTAATACTAACTTAATACTCATTCATTTCAGATTACAAAAGATAACAAAGAAGGAGTATAGAATGCTCCAGGGATGACGTAGTTTTGTAGAACAACCAGGAAGTCAGCATTGCCCTGGTTCCCTCAACAAAAAGCCAATGGGATTTTTCCACTGGGTTTTGGATTATTGCAGAAAATCAGCACTTTGGTATACAAACATTAATGATTTTTACATGTTTTGTTCAGCAAGATGATCTTCACAAACACCACTTTCAGGATTTTTGAAGTGTAATTGCGATCACCAGAAGTAACATGGCAGAACTGAGCATGGCTGACATTACCCCGCTCACTGCTTGACTTGCATGCAAAGTGCTATATACATAACACCAACACTGTCAACCATCATCTGATCTCCATAAAGTTAAACAGTCTCCAAGTTATGCCCCGGAAATGGAGTAGAAGTTGAAAATATTCACTTTTTTGAGAGAAAATTACAAATATTGCACCACCCTGAAATTCTAACCTAAGAAATACACAACAAGACCGCAGTGAGAAGTTGCAATATTCTTCCCTGGAAACAAAACTGTAGTTAAGGAACAAAAAAAATCTGTATTAGGCTGAAGTTTCAAAAATTTGGGGCACTCTGGACTTCTAACTCCCAAAAAGCCCAACTACACCATACTGTCAACCATCACACCGGATGTGAACTTCCTAAGTAGCACCCTGGACCCTGGACTTCTGCTCTGGAAACTACAGCGTGACGCAATGGATGGAAGGACGGATACATAGAGCACTATATACCCCCCAACTGTGTTGTTGCATGATATAAAGAGCTAACTTTAGGGTATAAACAAACTATATCACGGTCGCATGAATGTGAGTATACAGAACAGGGCTTTAAAGCAGATGAGTCGCCATGATGTTTAATTGTCTCATTTAGCCACTTGTTAGCAACCACCTCTTTTAAGACTCAAAGGCTTCAAAATTCACATGTGGGGTATTTAGATCACTACAATCTCTTCAGCTTGTGGTAACCGCAGACTTTATTTTGAGCATCCATACTAAAAAACACATTTACTTCCAGGCAAGGAAACATAAGCGTTAAAATACTAACTCATTGCCAGGTTTTAGGATTCATTCTTGTGGAACTCTATACTGATGAGAATTAAAGAGTCAAAGACTTCATTTGTGTAGGTAAAATGTTGGTTGATTTATACCAAAGCAGACGAGTAAGTAAACATGATTGGTCAATCGTTAATCATCATAATGCCATAAAGGCTTTAAGTTTAAGGGTTTGTTGAAGAAAACCTGGCTACCTAACTGACCCAGAGTTTCAGTTACTTCTCCTGGAACTGAACACTTCAACCAAACAGAATTATAATGAACATAAATACCTTAGCTGTATCTCCTTCCTCTTCTGCATTTCCTGACTGTGCAACTCCTCCATGCGCCGCAGTTCCTCCTGTCGCCTCAGCAGATCTGAGAGAAAACATGAAAATGTTTCATTGTGGCAAGATAACGTAAAAAGGTACACCACATTCTGTACATGACACACACCTTTTCCAGTGTATGATCATGCAGCTCTTCTTTTTCTTTCTTTTTTTTTTTTTTTTTAAACCTGACACCACTACCCCTATACTTGCCTTGTCTGAGCAGGTTGGCCTGGTGCTCGTGGTATGCGTCCTCCATCTCGCTCTCCAGCTTTTCACGGGCCTCACGCATGTTCTTCTCCACCTGCTGCCTCTGCTGCTTCTCCATGTCATCCAGGGACTTCCAGCGCTTGGAGTACTCATATTCAAAAGTGCCGGGGCGAGCAAAACGAGGAGGTTCATCGCGTTCTCTATACACACAATCAACACCATATACTGGTTGTTAGATTTCATTCATGCTGGATGATTTTGGAAAAAAAAAATACATGCAATTATAAGATAAGATATTCCTATTGACTGTTATTGCAATTGTGGTGGGACTTGCCATAGAGGGATTGATAATTTTCATAACATTATGATAATTTTCATTGAAAACCTTCAAAATGATTATGATTTCAATTTTGCATAGATCTGTATCTTACAAAGATGTTTTCTTCTTTAATCTGTAAAATAGGCCAGGAAATGGTACTTTGACTCACATTTCACCTATTGTGCCTAGAATTGCGATTCTGATGAATTGGGCAGTCCTAGTTTACATAACTGTAGTGAGGTTTTAAAACGGGAGGCAACGTCCTCTGTCCCCCTTCCCTTGATTTAACATCTGCCACTCCAAACAGATGATTGATTTCTAACCTCACCCCCACCCCCATCACACCATCTGCTGCTCATGAAACAATGACTTGTAGAAAACAATACACATTATAAAGATGACTGTGTTGGGCAGATTTAAGCAAACCTTATTCATCTTCCAAAATCATAATAGCATTGTTTATCCCTACAAAAGGCAAATGGCTGGAGACAAAGTGGTTTGCTTACGCTTGATATCTGGGGTTCTTCTGTGCCAGTTTTTCAGGAAGACCATCTTCGTCATCAAACTGCTCCAGAGGCTCGACTACGATGGGCCGTGGCGATCTGAAAAGGATGAAACAAACAAGACAAATGAGCAAAGTTTTCTGGAGGTATATTAACTAATTATGCACAAAGCATAAGCGTGCTGTTTGAACTCAAACTCTACTTACGTGGTGAGCAGGAAGACACCCTCGTTGCAACGATCCAGGGCCTTTCTGGCTGCAGGCTTGGAGGCAAACTCGACAATGCCCTTGCCCGTGGAGCGGCCGCGGTCGTCCACGATGACGATGGCTCTCTCAACCATTCCGAACTGGGAGAAAGCTTCTTCCAGGAGCTCATTGGAAACAAACGGCGACAGATTCTTCACAGACAAAGCTGCAGAGTGCGTTGCGAACCGGACACGCAGGGGTCGGCTTTTCATCGGCGTGTCATCCAACTCTGCTTTAGCTATCTCTGCAAGTGCACGGGACTCCTACAAGAAACCAAAAGTAACAATTAACGCAATCGTCTGACTTCTCATGGAGCAAATGTTTCCTAAGAAAATAACTAATAAATGTTAGCTGCAACCCTGGACTAAAAGTAGAGCTTACAAACACATCATAGACATTTGATGTAAAACTGAACCTTAACTTCCTGCATTGTATAATAGTACTCTTTACTCCAACATCATCTCTAACACGGGTATATTTAAGGATGTAATAAACGCCTTACCAATCGGATGAAACCAAAGCCTTTGCTTTTGTTGATGAAGACCTCGCTGGGCTCTCCATATTTTGCGAACAACTTCTTGAAGTCTTCCTCTGTGATGTCGTTGGGCAGGTTTCCGATGAATAAGCGACACCGCTGTGTGTAGGTCTTCTCGCCGGGTTTCAACAGCATGGAGAGCGTCGCCTTAAAGGCCTGTCGGTCGATTAAGAACATAATATCACAACTCAAATCTCAAAAACCGTTAAACTCACACGACAAAAAAATCATACTAAATTAAAGAACCTGGATAAAAACCGTTAATACTGGAAGGCCGCAAATATAATTAGATTCTTGGTTTGTTCCCTGCTAACGTAGTAGTTTGTATTCCTCTGGCCAACCGCCCATCCCCCATTCGGCGTGTCTCAAACAATAAGCTTTGACCTATATTTTCCGACATCGGCTCTGGGCAAACTAGCGTACACAAGAAAAATCAAGAAAACAAATTAGATTCGGTGTAAAACACACATTATATACATTATATACTTCATGTTCTTCGTCTTACCGGTTAACATTTTTGCTTTTATATAACTGTACGGATTTTACACAAGATGGCGGATAGCAAACGCGAATAAACTAGGGTACGCGTGGTTTCATTCACCGCTTGTACCGTCATTAGCAGCAGGCGCCTACAAACCATAAGCCGTTTTTAAAAAGCAGGGAAACTCCGCCCGCCCGGGGTGTTATGTGCGTCAAATCGAATTTACTGCCAGCATTGAATAAGCTAACGTTAACGAACAACAATGCCGGTCGACAACAAGTTTGTTTTAAAAGAATAAACGGACCTTTGACTGGCTCCCATCGGACCCGGCTGCGTCGTTGTCTGTGGCCATTCTTTCTGGCTCGTGTCTGGGCTTCATCGCCTGCAGCCCGGTCCTCTGGCCTTGGTGAGGGCCTGTCCTTTGGCCGTGAAAAGGCCCCGTCTTCTGGCCTTGATGTGGGCTCGACTTCGGGCCTTGATAATGCCCTGACTTTGGGCTCGGGTGTGGAGGCGGCTTCTGTCCGTTAGTATTGCCTGCCGGTGACTTCAGCTGCTGGTTCTGGTTCTTATTTGCCTGGTTAGGTGAAGGGGAGGTCATGTTGGATTTCGGCGGGGGTGACTGAATCTTCGGCTGAGGCGCAGGGGTTGTCGGTTTCGGCTGCTGCTGGGTTGGTGTCGGCGCCGGCTTGGTCTGTTCCGGTGCTGGTTTCGGCTGTGCCGGTGCCGGCTTCGGCTGCTGCTGTTCCGGTGCCGGATTCGGCTCCTGTTGCATCGGGCCTTTCATGGTGAGAGCTGGGCCAGGACTTGGCGGAGGAATAATTGGCAGCGACTGGTTCTGTTGAGGCTTCTGGGGAGTCTGTGGTCCCTGATTAGGCGGTCTGTTGAAGTTATTGTTAGGTCCCCTCCGATTTTGGTTCTGATTCTGAAAAGGATGGTTCCTGAAATGTGGGTTTCCCATTAACCCACCCCGCATCGGACCGCCGGGCCCACCGCCCCCTCTGCGTTGCTGGAAATGATTCATCCCAAAGCCACCGCGATTATTGTTAAATCGAGACATTGATCCTTGTATCAGCGAAAATTATAATTAAAATACCAAAAACGTGAGAAATTTGCAGCGTAACAACGGTCTTCTGCCGGTGTTTGCGGATCAAACTCCTCAAAATGGCGACTAAGGGTGGTGCCTAAAGGACTAATTCTTTCTCCAGCACAGTGAGCACCGCCCCGCTCCCCTCATTGGTCTGCTGCTCAGTGGGAGGAGTCACTAGAGGCGTTCAGGGTCTTTTGAAGGATCCAGTACGTTTGAAAATGTTCATTTAACGACCAATTCAATTCAGCGCTCAGTTCAGTTATTTAGAAATACTGTATGTGATGCTGCTGTGGCGGTAACTTTTACTGCAGGGTAAAAACATACTGTTGTACAATATTGCATTAGAAAACTTTGCCAATCACTTGTATTGATATGTAGATGACAAATTTTTGTCTATACCAGGGCCAGTATGCTGCAGTGTAGGAGACCAACCGTTAAGCATTAGAGTTTCCTCCCAATGATGTGTTCGTGAAGTCAACACTATTTGTCTAGATGGTCGAAACATGTTTTTTTAATTCTTATTTTTTTATTTTAATAAACTTTATTGACGAACAGAAAATTACAATGACATTCTCATTTGTTTAGATCAAAAATACATTTACAAAAATATAATCACACCTCCAACACAGTTACTAAGGGACATTTCCGCCAATACATCAACTATAGGTCTTCTGGATGATAAAATAAAATAAATAAAATAAAATAAATAAATAAACATAACAAAAAAGAAAACAACGGTCTATAGTAAATCGTGTTCAGAAATTAGTGTACAAAACTTTGTTGGCATGGACATTTTCAACATTTGTATAGCATAGATATTTCATTTATGAGTGTGCTGCAAATTGGGGGGACTTTTGAGACACAGCATTTATGTATATAATATTTAGTGACGATGATGTTGTTCACAAGAAATTTAACCTTCTCATTGTTTGAAATGATGTCTGCTTGGATAATAGTTAGCTAGTGGAAAAAATGGATTTGGAGCTCCAGTTTTGTAAGGATTTCCACAGGTTTTAATTTTTTCACAGACAACCTTTCTAAAAGCTCTGTGGAAGTATTATATTTCTTAATTATTTGTCTAAATAAAAATGTTATTGATATCAAATAATACACAGCAACGATTTTATAATTTTACATGTCTTTCTTCTTGCTGTTGTGAAAACTGAAAAACTTTCAATTCTGCACAGGACCTTAAAAAATAAAAACCTTAAAAAAAAAAAAAATCTAAGGACAGTGCTCTCACTGCCTGTCGAGTCACATACCTTATATGAAAAAGGACAGCCAAACAGACTGGACCATTCACTGAGAGAAATAATCAAGCTTAAGGGGAGATTTTGAGAAAAGTATAAGTATATGATAAAAAAAATGCAACCTTTAAAAAGGGTGTTATTCAGCTGACATTATATTAGATTTTATTTGAATACAAATGAATTGTCTGCAGCATATTTGGTCAAAAGTATACAGATAGCCCACTGAATCTATTGAGCTTTGTCCACATTTGATTTTGATGAGATGCAAAATATACAATGCAAATATTTTTTCATACTTAGAGCTGGCACCAACGTTTGTTTAAACCCTTATCCAATGTTGACATATTCGCCTCACATTAATCACCGTCCATCATCACAACATGTTAAAATCAACTGATCATCAACTGTTTTTCACTAATCTGAATTAAGAGTTTTAAAGTCATTCACTTTGTTTACATTTTGTTTGTTATAGTTCCTGAAATATGCAAACTGAATGTAGAGCAGTCGGCCTACTAAGTGTATATAAAGCAGTCTACTGAGGTAAGATTACATGATATGGTAAAAGCTAGGGAACCTTTGACCTCCTGTTGAAGGACATTTTAAGGCAGTGCTTTAGACTCCAGTGAAAAATTTGAGGGCTTTAGACTTGACAAAATTAAAAATGTCTTTCAACCACTTGGACTTCATGACCCCTTAGCGTCCTACAGGTGAGGATTTTAGTTGTACTTTCCTGTTTTCGAAATTTTTTCACGATTACTCTTTTGGTGATAACATGTCTGTTTTTTAAACATTATTTTTTAGGAGCCTTTTTTCATTTTTTTATTGAGAGTGACAGTATTGAAAACGAGACAGAGGGCACGACCTGTAGCCAAGGGCCCCGGGTCGGATTTGAACCCAGGGCCACTGTGGCAAGTACTCAGCCTCGCTCCCCCCGCCGGGCGCTCCCCCCGCCGGGCGCTCCCCCCGCCGGGCGCTCCCCCCGCCGGGCGCTCCCCCCCGCCGGGCGCTCGCTCCGCCGGGCACCTCTAGTGTTAACATGTTGAAGAGGTACTGGAGAACAGATTGTCTTGTTTTGGATACAAAATTTAAATATTAGGACTTGATGCTAGGATTTGAGACTTTTTTTTTTTTTAATAATTTGTGACTTGCCTTTGTCAACAATATGAATGAAAGCATTGATTACACATTTTTCCATTAGGTGTTGGCTAAATAAATATGTTTTATATTCCTCATGCCTACCTTTTACCAAAGTACGAAGAGTAAAAAGACTAGGGCTGTCCTAAATACCATTTCTTTGGGCATCTGAGAATAACTAATAATAATTAATATTGCATTTGAATGTGGGATTATTACTTATTTCATAAGCCATTTGGGGATTTATACATTATTACATACACAACATTTAGGTCAGCCTTAAAAAAAACCCACTCAACTCAGATGGACTTTTTTTTTTGGTCATTTATTCCGCATACAGGTGTTTTGGAAACAAAAAAAAAGTAGAGAGACCACCAAGTCTCGCCTCAACATGTTATCTTAATGCTAATCATTATACAAACACAAAAAAGGATGAGATGACAACAATGACAAAACGACGAAACACGAGTCAAATAAACAAAATAGACATATGTAAAAAGCTGAACTAATGCAGAAAACACACAAGATGGTGTGACATCGTCACACGGGTAGGTGGGGGTTAGCTGGAATTTTAAAAAATGATGAAGGTATCAAAGAGGAGGAAAATAAACTAAATAAAAGCGAAGCGAAGAGAAGGCAGGGCACAGGGAAAACAGAAAAGGACTCAAGGAGGTAAGAGAGACATTCATTGATTCGTCAACACTCAGATCAGATGTCTTTCCTCCATTTTGTTTTTTCAAATCAGGATTGAGAAGAGCAATATAGAACAAGTCATCATGAGAAGAGCAAAATTAACATTCACAAAGGAAAATGCAGAACACCTGATATATATATTTTTAAGCACACACGACTCCTCAGAGTTACACTCCTATTCAAGGATCACATGTTCAAGATTAACTTTTTAATTTGTAAAACCACCCTTCAGTTATGTTGGAACAGCTTCTTGCCAAAGCCCTCCCAGTGTATAGCCATTGTATTTTAAAGAAGAGAACTATAATAGCATTAACTTTAAATCTGACCTTTTATGTTCTATTAGTGGGTTACAGTAAGTTGCCAAAGGAGAGGGGAAGGGAATATTTTCACACATTTTCTTAGGAATAAATGGTCTGAAGTTTAACTGCTTTGCTGTCGTGGAAGAAGATATGGGGGAAGCAGGTTTCCCCAGAGTTTAAACCAAACAAAACCATTAAAAATCTACTGGGACTGATGGAGAAGAGGGTGTTCATGGGGTGGCGGATGCAGAAACAGGAACACTTGAATGGGGAAAATGTTTAAAGAGAGAAAGTCGTTGGGAGGAACAGTGAAGCGACTCATGGTGTGCAGTCTGTGCAGGCCTGCAACCATCTAGTTTTATTTCATGCAACTCCTACCTCTCAGTCATTCACCTTTAAGCCTACAATCATATAAAAAAAGGAAATCAACTGAGGTAATTTTAGGGAAAGCATCACATAAAGCAGAGAGACATGCAGGTGTGGAAGCTTTGAAATAAACAGCACAGGGTGGCAAAAGCATCGATTGATTAGATTTCTTTTATTTCAATTGAATTTTCTTCATGTATTTCAAGATATTTTATCACACTCATTAAAAAAGAATAAAATGCAGGGACCTCATGGATGTTGGTACTTTAATAAAAAGGGGCTTCCATAGATTACCGATGTAAGACCCGGACAGGCTGCAGTGTATCAGTCATGGGGTGGTGGGCGGTGGGATGGATGGGTTGGTAGGAAACCAGCTGCTCCAGCTCCAAAACCAGCACTCACTGCACCCGAGTCAGACTCTGTGGGACTCCATAACTGGAGGGAAGATGCAGTCAGACTGGACTCCATCTGGCCAGATTTACTCTACTGTGGTCTGGCAAAAAATCAGGACGGGACAGGAAATAGCCTGGGCCAGGGTTTTAGCAAACATTTTAAACTCTGTCACTATCCTTACACTCATGACAGCATCCCCTCTTCTCATTACAATATTTCCTCAATGAGAGGTAAATCCCACCTTTTCTATCTAAGCTGGCTGGACATCAATGCGTGCCAATCCAACTGAACCAAAAGACGAAGGTCAATTCGCGACAAATAGCCAATGTGTCTCGTAGCCGTTCCACACAGAAATGATTAGGAAGTGAAATCCAGTCTGACTGAGCCTTCGTGTGGTCACTGACAGCATCACTTAGGTGTTAACCGGCTTATCTGACTCAATCTCATTGTTGGTTTATCACTAAAAGTTTCACAAACTGACGCAGCAATGAAAGAGGGAAAGGCATGGCAGTGGAAGCAATAGTGGATGTGACAGCCGGGGGTTAAGGTGAAGCAAACGGAGGTAAAGGTGGAGGAAAAACTGAGGTCGGGTGGAGTCGACAGACAGAGGGTGTTAAAATAAAAGCAAAGGGAATGTAATGTGTGTCAGTGTTTCTCCCCCTGAAAGGCTAAGACTTGTGAGTGTGAGCATTTAATTAAGTTAGAATCAAATCAGTGTGTTTGACGAATCGGTTTTCAGTATGTTTGTTGTCGGGTTGGACTGCATGGAGAAGCACGTGTTTTGTTTAGCAGTGTGGATCGAATCGTCATGGTTATTAAATGTGCGTGTTTTCATGCACATGTTCGTTATCTTGCCGATGTGTGTGGAAGAGGGGGTGCTCATGGCTGTTTCCTGTGGGAGAATGGCAGATCAGGGTTGAGAGGTCAGTGTCTCAGGGGGGTCACAGTGGGGATGAGGTGAGGTCAGATCTGGGGCAAATACTTCTCGATAAATTCCTTTACAGCCGCCATCTCCTGCAAGAGAGCAAAGGAGATGTTGGTATAGGAGACAAATCAAACACATGATACCTTGATGGAAAGCATCTGAGCCTACATTAAAACAGAAAACATTTTGTCTACAAAAGTATGAAGAAAGCGTTTGTTTTGAAGACGGACTTTAGTAAGATAAGCCTTGAAAATATAGAGATGCTAAGTGGGAGGGAATATTTTGTCTGTCCAGGTTTCTGGAAATGAAAGTCCAGTTTATTTTTTTGTATAAAGTAGAATTTCACCTTAGTCTAGATGTGATTTACATCCATGTCTGTCCAAAATGTCATCCTGTCATCATTTTATCCTATTATGCATTTGTGTGACATTGTCAATTAGCATATGAATTCCTGAGTTAAAGCCAAAAACATGTTTTGTGAGGTCACAAAAGATGTTTTTCTTATCAGTTCAGCCTCCAAAAGGACGTTTGAACCAAGTGTGAAGAAATTCCCCAGACATTCCTTAAATATCGCATTCACCAGAATGGAACATGTATTATGATTTTTACGTATTGCTATTCTTCAAGTATTGTGATTCGATATTTTGATTTATTGCAATATTGTTCACTTTTTTTAGTTGAATCATACACTGCTAGGGCCTTTTACTTTACTGAATCCAGTAAAAATATCTGATTTTCAGTATGGATGTAGTCAGAGATGTCCTGAAGTCAAATATATCTGGATCACTGTCAGGAATTATTAATTCAATTTTTCCGGCAACCCAAAAATCAAAGACTGAAAACATTTCTCTCACAAATTAATGGTACTTTCTTATTGATTTATAATGGACATGTGATGTTTTATTCTACTGGTGAATATAATCCAATCAATCTTGTTTCCATATATGAATTTTGTATGTACAGTTCCCTTTGTTAACACCTTATTTTGAAAACCAGACATTGTCACACATGTATACTTCCACCCAAAGTTTTTCCATACTTTACTGTATGAGCAGTGTTTACCGCTTTGGATTTAACATGTGATGGCGCAGGTCGTATCCATGCGGACCATCTGCTGTTTTCTACTTTCTTGTTTCTGCTCGCTGTGTTTTGTTTTGTTTTTTGACGGATACAGAACAGATTACGATGTCACGTTAATTAAACAGTAAAAATGTTAACTTCCCTCTGCTTCCGTATAGACTCAAATGAAGCAAAAATAATGATTTTGGCATAAAAAAAAAAAAAAAAAATCAATTCTATCAATTAAACAGAATCAATTCAAATCAATTAAAACTGTTAAAAAAAAAAATCTGCTCTGGTTCTGGTTAGGAGCGTTGCAGTATAATGGCATTGGTGATAACCATGATATTGAAAAATGAAATAATGATGTTAATGTTACACATATGATGATATTGTATAAATAATCCAGTGCCTTTTAAACATAATGAAAAACCCTTAAATGTCAAAATGAAAACAATCTTTACAAACTAATTTAGCCTCACACAACAGGATAAATCCACACACACAACCCACGGTTCAGTACCTGAGCAGAGGAGCTGTGAGGGAGCCCTGGGTAGGTTTTGAAGGTGATCATCTGAGGGTTGACTATGAATCTGAGTTTCTCTGCTGTCATGGCACCAAAGTGCATCGGGATCATGCTGTCCATCTCACCGTGGCACTGCAGGATCGGGATGTTCTTGTTGCCACTTGACGCCTGCAGGACAGACAAAACACAGACTTAAACAATGTCCAAATTAAGTCCAGTAAATCTGGAGAAGGTTTAGTGAAACTATTTTAATATGAAAAGTAAAGCAGCTCATTTAACATTTGAGCAAGTTCGAATTGAGGTGGCAGAAGAGCCGGTAAAACTGACTGTACCGATGGGAAACTCCTGTGAAGTGGTAGCCAGCAACTGAGGGCCACAACGCCAGCCAACTGATGTGGGCAGGTCAAGGCGGTATACAAGGACAAGGCCCCACCCTGAGGAGGAATGCAGGAAGTCTATTACATGCATTCATTTATACATTTCTTAAATTGTGTTGCAAAATATAATACTCTTGAGGAATATAACACAATGCCAAGATGTGAAGTCCAACCTGAGAGAAGCCACCAAGCATTATACGGTGTGGGGGGATGCCATTTTTGACCTCATGTTCGATTATGGCCTTGACTAGAAGAAAGCAAGAATAAGTATGTGATAGTCAACATATCAGAGAGATAATGCATAATGCTGATTGTCAAACAAACCCTGGGGGGGGGGGGGGGGGGGTATGGTGGGAGTGCTCCTCTATTGGTACCTTTCCACCAAGATCCTGTAGAGCTTGACAGGAACGCCCATGTAGATCACCGATTTTTTTTTTTGCCCAGTAACTTTATTGTCCTGTTTGTGTCAGTTAAATCAGTGGCTATGCATTCAGTTCTACGTACGATTTAACTCACATTTTGTCAAAATCTCAAATCATTTCACCATTGTTTGTGACTTTGCTGAAACAAGTGGGACAAACTAAGCAAATTAACTGCTTGTGTTACATTAACATAGGTAACTGGACCAAGCTGTCAAACAAGGCAATCTAAAATGAAACCAGATTCAGCAGTGCCATAGCCTATTTCTCGCTTAAAATGTTTTGGTAGGTGGTTTAGTTGTTTCCTGTTTGAAACGGTGAGCAGAAAACCGGGGCCAATCAGATGCATTCAGTGTCCTCGCCAGACCTGGTAGACATGGACCGCTTGGCATGACAGTTCAGCTGAAGGGCCGAAATAGGTTTTCTCAGGAGGGTGGCTGGCGTCTCCCTTAGAGACAGGGTGAGAAGCTCAGCCATCCGTGAGGGACTCGGAGTAGAGACGCTGCTCCTTTGCATTGAAAGGAGTCAGTTGAGGTGGTTCGGGAATCTAGTAAGTAAGTAAACTCACTCGCCAACAAAACGGACGAACTTTCAGCCCTAGTGAGGAGCCAGAGGGAATATAGGGAGGCCAGTTTGCTGTGTTTTACGGAGACATGGCTGAACGGGACGACACCGGACTGCTTAGTGGAGCCGACCGGCTTGACCTTAGTGAGAGTGGACAGGGACAAGCGGAGCGGTAAGAGGAAAGGAGGGGGGCTCGCTGTCCTTGTTAACTCTCGATGGTGCAATCCCAATCACATCTCTGTTAAACACCGTATCTGCACTCCCAACATTGAGCTGCTGGCTGTGAGTTTGAGGCCTTATTATTTGCCACGGGAGTTCTCACACGCCATCACAGTCATTGTGTATATTCCCCCGGGCACCGTGGCTGCACAGGCGAGTGACGTCATCAGCTCCACCGTCGCCGGTCTACAGACCAAACACCCGGACTCATTCATCATCATCAACGGAGACTTTAACCATGTTAAAGTCTTCAAAACACTAACTAACTTCACCCAGTACGTTACCTGTAACACTAGAGAAAACAGGACCCTGGACCTGCTGTATGCCAACACTAAGGAGGCATACAGCTCTACTGCCCTGCCCCCCCTCGGAGGATCAGACCACAACCTCATCAGGCTGGTAGCTAAATACAAGCCTGTTGTCAGGAGACAGCCCGCCACCATCAGGACTGTACAACAGTGGTCTGCAGACGTTGAGGAGGAGCTGAGGGAGTGTTATAGGACTACAGACTGGGGGATGTTTGAGACGGTCCACGGTGAGGACATCGAGGGCCTCTCTCACACCATAACGGACTACATCCGGTTCTGTGAGGAGAGCATCGTACCCACCAAAAAGGTACGTTGCTTTCCCAACAACAAGCCCTGGATCGCAGGGCACATCAAAACCCTGTTGAACAGGAAGAAGAGGGCTTTCATGGCCAGGGACACAGAGGGGACCAAGGCTGTCCAGAAGGAGCTGAAGAAGGAGCTTCAGCTGGCTAAGGACGCCTACAAAGACAAGCTGGAGGGGACATTACAAGCCAGCAGCTCCAGGGAGGTGTGGGGAGGCTTCAGGAGGATAACGGGCTACAAACAGCCAGGCCCTGCAGTGGAGGGGACGCTGGAACAGGCAAACCAGCTAAACCTGTTCTTCAACAGGTTTGACCATCCAGCCCCCAACAGCCCAGCAGGACATCCTGAGCCTCCACCAACCAACTCTGGAGCCCCTCTCCCCCTCTTCTTCCCCTAACCTCTTCATCCCCTCCCCCCAAAACACCCCCCTGCCCCCTCCCTTCCCTTCAACCCCAGCACCCCCCCCCCTCCCACCCTCATCTCCCCAATTCCCCCACCCTCCTGCCCTCACCTCTCCACCCCTCATCCCCCTCCCCCTTCACTCTCAGCACAACAACACCAGCACCATCCCTGACCATCACATCAAGCCAGGTGATGAAACAGCTCTCCAGGGTGAACACTAACAAGGCCAGGGGGCCTGACAACATCAACCCCAGGGTGTTCAAGGCGTGTTCAGGGCAGCTGGCAGGAGCGTTCCAGCACCTCTTCAACCTCTCTCTCAGGCTGAAGAAGGTACCACAGCTCTGGAAGACCTCCTGCATCGTCCCAGTGCCCAAGAAAGGACTCCCTAGCACCCTCAACGACTACAGGCCAGTCGCTCTGACGTCACACGTCATGAAGATCCTGGAGCGACTGGTCCTGCAGCACCTCAGGCCCCTGGTGAGTGACTCCCTGGACCCCCTTCAGTTTGCATACCAAGCAAACATTGGCGTGGACGACGCCATCATCTACATGCTCCACAGAGCCTACACGCACTTGAAGAAGCCGCAGAGCACAGTGAGAGTCATGTTCTTCGACTTCTCCAGTGCATTCAATAAAGTCCAACCACACCGGCTAGCTGAGAAGCTCTCAGCTATGCAGGTAGACCACGACCTGGTGGACTGGATTACGGACTACCTCACCAGCAGACCACAGTATGTCAGACTGCAGGGCAGCCTGTCTGACGTGCTGGTGAGCAACACCGGTGCTCCCCAGGGAACTGTGCTGTCACCGTTCCTGTTCTCCACCTACACCTCCGACTTCTGCTTCAACTCCCAACATGCCACCTGCAGAAGTTCTCCGATGACTCCTCCATCGTCGGCTGCATCACAGACGACAACGAGGAGGAGTACAGGACCTTTGTGGAGGAGGAGTACAGGACCTTTGTGGAGGAGGAGTACAGGACCTTTGTGGAGAACTTCGTGAGGTGGTGCGACACCAACCACCTCCAGCTCAATATTGGTAAGACCAAAGAGCTGGTGGTGGACTTCCGGAGGAGGAGGAAGAGCTCCCCTACTCCCATCACCATCCGTGGGGAGGAGGTGGAGGTGGTGGACAACTACAAGTTCCTGGGAGTTCACTTAAACAATAAACTGGACTGGTCCAACAACTCCGAGGCCTCTACAGGAAGGGACAGAGCAGGGGGCGGCAGTAGCTCAGTCTGTAAGGACTTGGGTTAGGACGCGGACAAGGGGTTCAAGACCCCCATGGACCAAGACCATGGACCAAGACCAACTGGTTGCTGGAGAGGTGCCAGTTTACCTCTTGGGCACTGCCGAGGTGCCCCTGAGCAAGGCACCAAACCCCCAACTGCTCTGGGCGCTTGTCAGGAGCAGCCCCATCACTCTGACATCTCTCCATTGACGCATGTATATGTACTGTGTGTGAAAAACAGAGTGTAAAACTGAATTTCCCCACTGTGGGACTAATAAAGGAATATCTTTCTTTCTTTCTTTCTAAACGATTCTTCCTGAGAAGGCTGAGGACCTTCAATGTGTGCAACAGGCTACTTCAGATGTTTTACCAGTCTGTAGTAGCCAGCTTTCTGTTCTTCGCCGTGGTATGTTGGGGGGGGTGGCATCAGCACCAGGGATGCCACCAAACTTAACAAACTGGTGAGGAGGGCTGGGTCTGTGGTTGGATGTGAGCTGGACAGTCTGGAGGTGGTGGCAGAGGGGAGGACCAGGAGGAAGCTGGAGTCTATTCTGAAGAACCCCTCCCACCCCCTCTATGACCAACTGGTCCAGATGAGGAGTACATTCAGCCAGAGACTGATCCCCCCTCGGCACACTACAAACCGTCTGGGTCAGTCCTTTCTGTTGGTGGCCATCAGGCTCCATAACCAAGGTCTGACCCCCATGTGACTCTGATCACCTGCTCCATATTTATTTATTCCAAATGTATATAATTACATATAATTATATAACTACATATACATATGCTGTGCATATACAATACTCACCACCTGCTGCACTTTACTTATTACTGTTACTGTTACTTATTTATTTTTATTGTCAATTATCTTCACTGCACCTTATTTCATTCACTGCACCTTCTCTTTTACTTTTTACTGTACTGTATTTATCTGTACTGTTGTTGATGCTGCTAAGACACCCGAATTTCCCTCCGGGGATTAATAAAGGTTCATCTTATCTTATCTTAAGAATGCCCCCTGGGCGCCTCCCAAGGGAGGTGTTCCAGGCACCAGCTGGGAGGAGGCCCCAGGGAAGACCCAGGACTGGGTGGAGATATTATATCTCCACACTGGCCTGGGAATGCCTCGGGATCCCCCAGTCAGAGCTGGTTAATGTGGCCTGAGGAAGGGAAGTTTGAGGTTCCCTGCTGGAGCTACTGCCCCCTCAACCCGACCCCGGATATGTGATTGGTGATGACTGACTGACAACAGTTTAGCCACAAATTCACAGACTGACCACACACGGTCCAGACATATACTCAGTCTTGACCCAGTCTTATTTACTCTGTACTTCAAGGAGTTGTTGTGCTCTCTGACCACCAGGAGGAGCATCAGATCTTCACTACTTTTCTGGCTGTTAGGAAATTTCGGTTTGAAACTAAAGGCCTGCCTGGGTGCCTGAAATGAATCCGTTCATGCAAAATTATCGACCGTCAAAAGGTGAAAGTGTTTATAGGTGCTCTGAAAGTCAATACTTAAAGATGGGTTGAAAAACAGTCCATCATAGAGAGTCACATAAATAAGAATATTACAATGCACACAGTTAAACTCACTGCTTTCTGCTGCCTTCTTGATTCCAACTTCGTCCTCCTGGGAGTCGGGGCTAAGACCCGTGAGGTCAAACCTGCACACATAAAGCGGCGAGAGCTAAGGAAATCAATAGGTACAATCACAGTATTGTCAATGCCAGTATGGGAGCCTGTTGTGGTTTCCAGGGTATCAATAGCATCTATTGTTGAGCTAAAAGACTGTTTCATCATGCCAACTCACCATGCGGGCATCGTCGACTTCATGTTGAGAGTGACGGGGATGTGGGGCCTGCATGGGGAAAAAGGGGAGCGAGAGAACTGAAAACATGATCTCAGTGTCGGAGATCACCACCAGCAGCTAAATGCTGGTGTACTGATTTATTCACTCAACAGAAGATAATAAGTAATAAATTATTATAGATAAAAAAAAAGAAGTGAGCTAGAAACTGTACATTTGTTCACAGATTACTTTGCTCCAAACAACCACACCATGAAAATGATGTTAGTTTTTCCCCCTGACGATAAGTGACAGTCTTGGAGTAATAAAATATGACAGAAGGAATCAGATAAACATAAAAGACTTACGCGTGGGGGCAGATGAACTTGACATGAGGCAGCCGGATCCCCGTCAAAGTGTCTGCCCACCCATGCCTGACAGAAAACACAAAGACAGAAACTCATTGTTTCTTATCCAGCTTCAGCAAAATGACAAAAATGCAGTATATCAAAACCCAAATGTAGTACAATTTAGTACAATGTACAACACAGAGTGTAGCACCATATGTGGCCTATAAATAAAAAAACACTTCTACACTTCATTTGCACTTGAGGTACAATTAAGTACTCAAGAGAAAACAGCCACCAAAGGGGATATTTTGGATCTCAACTGACATGATTTAACATCTGATTAAGTGAATCACCCGACAGCAATTGCTGGTTTGAGAGCTTTTGAAATTAGTCATTCACGATGTTGTCGGTGGTGTATCATGAAATTAAACTGCATGGATGAGGGCATCAATTAACTGCATTTACATTTCACGCCACTTCATGTATCCCAGGCAGTTCAAATAGCTATGATATTTAAAAAATAAAGCCAAATATCAATTTAATAGGGCTGTAGCCAGGATTTTAGAAATAATGAGTCCTAATACACATACATCTCAGAAAAGTTTGACCAGACACAAAACAGTGTAAAATGTATTAATGTATTCATTACTATTTATTAATTTTTACATTTAAAGTCCCCCTCCACTCAAAAACGTGTTTAGCTTATTGTTACTTTAATATGATGTTTGAGCTTCACTGCAGATGATTTCATGTGCACAGCTCAACAGTAGAAGGTATGGCTGGGGGGAAAAAAATCAATACAGCACAGTATACCACACTATTTCGCGTGGCAATATTGTATTGATACACAAATGTCAAATCTCATTTTTTTTTTATATGAAGTATTACCCTCTTAACAATCCAACGGCCACCATTCTGTCTTTCAGAGGCTGTAGTGGACTCAGTTTAAAGCTAGACTGAAAGATACTGATGTGATATGAAACTACAAAACATAAGGGACGTCATGTTACGCTAAATTTTGGTGAGGAAAAACTGACATGGCCAATTTTAAAGGGGTACAATGACCTCTGACCTTAAGATATGTGAACAAAAACTCTGAGAAACTCTTTCTATCATATTAGATAAAACCGATGTTGACTGTGTGTAATTTTCTGTAGAAAAAAGGTAATAAATCCAAATATATTGCAATTAGGACTGTCAATCTATTAAAATATTCACATAAAATATTCGTACAATCACATGATTGTACATAGCCAATCACATTTTTTTATCTGTTCAAAATGTATCTTAAGGGGAGAACTGTCAAGTATTTAATACTCTTAACATAGGAGTGGACATATATACTGCATTATGCAAATATGTGTATATATTTATTATTAGAAATGAATTAACAACACAAAACAATGACAGATATTGTCCAGAAACCCTCACAGGTTCTGCATTTACCATAAAAAATCTGCTCAAATCATAAGATGGCAAACTGCAGCCCAACAGGCAACAACAGCTGTCAGTGTGTCAGAGTGCTGACTTGACTATGACTTGATCCAGACTGACTGGGACCAGGAAGTGGGCATGTCTGTAAAGGGGAGACTGGTGGGGACCCAGAGAACCCATTTACATTCACACATCTGGAGGTCAGAGGTCAAGCGACCCCTCTGAAAATGGCCATGCTGGTTTTTGTGTTATTTAGCCTCCTACCTGACAAGCTAGTATGACATAGCTGATAGCAATGGATTCATTAGGTTCTCTAGTTTTCTATCGTTAAATGTGTTTAAACACATTTGTGTTATGTTGTGATTATAACGTTGACTTTGACAGCCCTAATCGCAATACTCAGCATGTCACAAAATGTTTAAATTTTGCAATAAGATTGCATCGTGACTGAAGTATTGTAATGATGTGGTATCATGGGGCTTCTGGTGATTCCCACATTGATCTGCTGAAGGAGGAAAGTTTCAACCAAGTTCACAACCAAAATGGCTATGTGTCAATACCTTACTTTGAAATACAAACATTGTTTTCCATAAAGCTTTTATTATTTGTATCTCAGCACCCAGCTGACACCACAAAAAGTATTTGTTGTAATAACTAAAGTAGGAAATTAATTATGAATGATGCGTATGAAGACGCCCAAATTATATATATAACGTACAGGTGCATTTCTATGTTGATATTGCTCAAATATGCATTAGAATAATGACAAATAAATAATCTAGAAAACAGATAAAGAGGGTTATTACATCTTTCACTGAGGGCTGCATGAACAGACATGTTCACAACATGAATGAAGAATAAAACATCACGTACCCTGTGTCTCCTAACCCATGAAGGAAGATCACCTGCAGCACAGATTTAAAAAAAAAAAAAAAAAAAGGCTGGTTAGAATTTTATACCCAAAGATACTGAGAGCACTTTTTAGCGTTAGATACAAAGATATTTTGAATTTTTTGATAGCAATCGATCACATTGGACACGTTAACTGCTGGACGGAAGAACCCACAATACAGCCTCTGTGAACTTGGAGACAATCCATCACATTGCGTCTGTCTTGTAGTACACAAAGTACTACTGCTAAGTGTGAATACTTGTTCCAAAACAGGGAAAAACAGGAGCCAAGATAAGCTCTCGCTGCCAGTTTCCACACACGCTACTCCCTGCAGAGAAACCATGAAAGGGAATAACAGTTTAGAAAGCTGCCAATTCATTGCCTGTTGGCTGGAAATCAGAGACTCTGCTGTCTTTGCAGAGATCAAAACACTTTTCTTCCACGCAGGATTTGCTGGGAGCTGGGACCAGTGACAGTCAGCTTTGATGCTGGTGTTTAACAAATCCCTGCATTGTACCTGACAACAGCGTATTTCATTTTTACACTAAGATCCTGCTGAGCATCTACACAATGTGTGTGCTTCTTGTACTGTACTTATTACACCTACTGCTACAGGTACAGCTACAGGTGTGGCTTCTCAACACAGAGGAATAATGTTTATTAGGATTTTATCTGTACTGAACAAGACTGACTATTTCCACATCCTGTTTAAACCTGTAGTAGACACAATATTTTTGCCGTCTTTGGGTAAAAATTACATGTTTTCATGTTTTTAGTCAATCACAGGTCATTTCAGAAAGACTGTTCCTATTGGCTGTTCATTCAATGGATGCAGCTTTCAATCACATGCAAACTCCAATCAAACAGTCAAACTAGGCAGCACTGATCAAATATGGATCAATATTCTGTTACTGTAATGTTTATTTCTTTCCTCAAATGTTATCAGAAACATCTTGTAGCTACTGTTCAGCTGTAAAATGAGAAAGTTTGCTCTGGCTGGTGGGCGGTCCTTGGTATTTGATGATCTCAACATGGCTCCCAGGTTACAAAGTTTATGCCACACACTTTTTTCATTTGCACTTGAACGAATCTTTCAGGGCATGTTTCAGGCGCTCTTGTAGATATATCTTTTGTGATAGTTGGTCAAACAGTTTTTGACTTAAGTCTGTTCATGTGCTGAGCCAAGCCCTTTTGAAATTCATTGGTCAATACCTTCAAAATGCAATGATATATTAACAAGTTGTATACAACTTTTGATAAACTTTGTAAAATAATGGCAGAAAATCTGGTAGAAATAAGACTTGTGATTTAGGAGATGTCAAAAATGTGTTTTTCCATCGTCAACCGCTTGTCCCGTTAGGGGTCACGGGGGGGGGGCTGGAGCCGATCTTGGTTAATATTTACCCCCAGAGCATGTGCACCAAAACTGGTGAAACTCAAAATGATGGAAAATCTAGTCAGGCAGACTTTGGTGGTCCAAGAGGCTTTTTTTTTTTTAGAACACACAGAGCTGATGTGTGTCATATTTCTAGTTAATTGGACTTGTGAGGGGTGTGGCATTTCCAAAATTAAGTTTGAGCGATAATTGCAGTGCCACCATGTGGCCGACTGAGGTCATGTTTCTTGGGAAGCATTTGCACATCATTTCCAGTTATTGTGTCAAGTTTCATGATTCTAGCTAATTCCAGCTCATGGCAATTTGAGCTGCGGCATAAGATAACAAATAATAAACCCACACAAACTAAAAGGGTTCTGCCCCTCGTGGGCTTGAATCCTAATATTTTAGCTAGTAACTAGACTGGCAGGTGAGATGATAAATACAGTCCAGGAAGTCCAGATTGAGTAACAGATCCACAAGTCTGAAGGCTTATCAGATGCCAAAACACTGCTCAGCAGTTTATAAAACCAGGAGATAAGTATGGAACTATGGAAAGTTATTGCAGCTTCAGTCTGTGCATTAAAACCCGTCAATCAGCGCGGGTGATACTTAAGCAGGTTTCAATGTCATGTAGGGATTTTAATAATTAACCATTTAACAGTTAAACCACACTAAGCATTTTAAACAATAAACACGATCAGTTAAACAGTTAAAAGAAATGTTAATAAGTTGGTCCACCTTAAGAGAGTCTGAGCCAGAGTTGTAGATACAGGAAGTTGGCTGCGGTCTATAGCTCACTTGAGCTGAGGAATTGTAGCGTCGTAGCATTTATTCACCAACAAATAAACTGAATAAACTGTACCAACACCACCAACAACCCCACACTCACCGCCGCCACACACACTACGCCATGCTGACAGCCCGTGTGTCTGTGACAAAGGCCAGCACAAAGCCACCGGGGTAACGTAACAGCTGCTAGCATAGCACAAACACATACTGTTTGTCGGACACTAGCTATCGTTCTAGCAGACACACAGCTGACAACCTGCTAAACTAAACTAAATGTGTGGTGGCGGCGGACTTTAACTGGGAAAGTGACTGCAACACTACACACAACACCGTGGTTGCTACACTTTTTCTCCTGGGGGGTGACTGGAGACAGTGAACGCCACACCGTGGCTGCTACAGTTACTCTCCTGGACGGTGAACTAGAGACAGTGAACGCCGCACCGTGGCTGCTACAGTTACTCTTCTGGACCGTGAACTGGAGACAGTGAACGCCGCACCGTGGCTGCTACAGTTACTCTTCTGGACCGTGAACTGGAGACAGTGAACGCCGCACCGTGGCTGCTACAGTTACTCTTCTGGACGGTGAACTTGAGACAGTGAACACAACATATTAATTTTTAAATTAATTAATTATTAACCAGCAGAGCAGAGCTGGTTAATGTGGCCCCAGAAAGGGAAGTTTGGGGTTCGCTGCTGGAGCTGTTGCCCCTGCGACCTGACCCCAGATTGGGGTTGAAGATGAGTGAGTGAGTGAGTGAGTGAGTGAGAAAGGCAAATAAAGGAATATTACAATATTAAGAAAACACACTCACAAACACACTGAAATTCTCTAGCTGGAGACTCAGCAGACAAAAGTAAAGACCCAGTGGTTGGTTGGGAAGGTATGTTGGTTTTAATCTCCCTTTACTATCAAGACTGTCTGATCTACAGTAGGTTTAAAGAACTGCAGTTTCAAGGCCACAAAAAAACGTTCTTCCAAAGTGTCCCTGAGTTAAGCGTTGACACCCCTTCCCCACCCGTCCTAACTGCCCAGTGACTATGACGTGGTGAACACAAGCACACGTGAGGTTTCGCCATTTGCACTCACCGCCGCGGTCTCCTTCTCCTCCCCGGACACCGTCACAGCCTCGGCGAGCAGCGGCACAGACATGTTGTTGCCACACATACACTGTAAGAGGTGCTGGAGTCAGAGGAGAGGACAAACAAAATGTCAGCTGAGCGCACATCGCACAGCGTGGAAACATAAAATATGATGTCATGTGCGTTGGGACAGAACAAAGAGCTTTATTTAACTCATACATTTCAGACATTTTGAGCAATTTGCAAAATTTCCACATGATTTCGAGTTTCCAGAGCCTTCATCTTCAACCATGAGACTGTTCACATGACACACAACAAATATTTAAAAATCTCCTACAAAGTTCAACCATCTGTTATTCCTGTGGTTGTGGAGCAATTAGTCTATCTTGTGGGGTATTTTTTCTTTTTACTCATACAAATAGATATCAGTTTACTCAAATAATCTACCAGTCAACTTTGCATCTAATAATTCAGCCCAGGGCTCTGGATTTGGATTTCATCATATTAACTTGTTTTCTCTGGTTTCTTAATCTACATTATAAGTGAACTGTGCAAGCTCAATAAAGCAGATAAGAACGTCATGTATTATAGTGATATTTTCTCTTACTTTGACAGTTTTGGTTTGACTTACTAAATCTTTGTTTAAAAAAAAGCTGTGAAAAACAAGATGAGAAAAGAGAAGAATTTCTTACAATGTTCAATATTCACAGTCTTCAATTATCACTCAGAGCAATAAACTTTATGAGCAGCAGTGATCTAGCAATTACTTTTATTATTGAATAATTTGATGATTAGTTTTTTCAATTTATCTTTCAGTCTGTAAAATGTTAAAATATACTGAAATTGTAGAATTTACAATTCGCCCAAGTCTAGATCTTGGTTAGAAGTCTTCAAAAAATAAAATAAAATAAAAATAAAATAAAAAAGAGCAATCCGTATCAAGATGACTGATTAAGTTTAGGGATGCACCGTTTCAGTCTAGATGGCGATAGTGATGCCTGGGCTTCAGGTATCTGTAGTCTGCAGTACTGATCCGATACCAGTGTTTAATTAATCAGCTGTAGCCTCACTGTGTGGAAGGGATCATTCTGTTATGGATAAGGCAACATCAGGTTGGACTTAAACATGACTAACTTTGTAAAACAAAATGTTACGAATACATAGATACAAATTTAGTGAATTGTTATTTATTATCAAAATTGTTCACCAGCAACTTAAAAAAATTGCACAAAATCTTCCAAATTGGTTTAAACTTAAATAGGAATTAAAATTCCTGTATATAAATGTAAATGGTATAAAGACACAGAATTTGACCCCTGATCCAGCTATTTGAGTCAATCTCAGCCTATCTATTTACCCAATTCCTAATTAAATTAAATTTATGTTTAAAAAAAAACTGTACTGGCCTCAAAAATACAACATTTATCGTTTGTCTTTTTGACTAATCAATCACAGCTCCAAATATTATTATAATGGAGAGCACGATGACCAATTTTATCTCCTAGAATGATAGGAATTTATATCAATGCAGGAAATAGCAGGGTTCCCTAAAACACAATACCTGAAATATGCTAACTTCTTTAACTATCAAAATATTTTATTACAATTCTTGTTCAAATCACCAGGACCTCTGAAACAAGTGGAGCTTATTCAAAATAGGTTGGTGGCAGACATAAGTAATGGGCAGTGTCATGTACAGTCATATCTGTCATGTAGTTTTAGAGGGACCCCTCCGGCTGGTCATCGGTGCAGGACAGGAAACTCAAAGCTGACACACACACACACACACACACACACACACACACACACACACACACACACACACACACACACACACACACACACACACACACACACACACACACACACACACAATGAAGCTGCTGCTAAACCTAAAACAGCAGTCATGAGGTACGTGTTTGTATGTGCGTCAGCAAGTGACAAAACTCATTAACTAAATGCAACGCACCCCCTCCCCTCTACTGTACTCTGCTGATCGGCTGCAGACGTCCACCCCTCTGCACAGTGAGTCAGCCATTGATAACAACCGTGAGCTCAGGTGGATCATTTACAGTAAAGTCAAGCAGTAAAAGCTTTAACGCCCTTTAACTTTCTGTTGATGTGGGAGAGAATGAGGCAAGACGGGATGGGCGGGTCGGACGACATGCTGCCTGATTGGTAAATAAGTGATGAGGAGATTGACGGGGAAATGTCTGGAACACAAAGGTTAATGTGTAAACCTTGAGTGGGATTACACTCTACAGGTGTTAAAATTCCTCTGCTGTTGTGGCCGAGCAGCTAAATGCTGCTCAGCTCTGCCTTGGCACTGTGTCTGCTCTTGGGCGGGTGACAAATTATCCTCTGAAGGTCACATTCACAGCTAAAATACGTGGAAGTGGACCCTATACGTGTGATTTAAGCGTCCAAAGTGTGGACAAAAGAAGGCTGTTTCTGCCCTGCAGTCTGACCCTTGATAAATGAGTAATAATTTAATAACTGGAAGGGTTAAGCACCAGGAAATAGTCTCTTTTCAGTGCTGTACAAAGTTCTGCTAAGTATCAGGAAGAACATTTTCCACATGTACAAGCTTACATTTACAATTCTAAGGTATTTTAATTGAATATTTCCATTTTATGTTACTTTATGCTTCAGCACATTTCATAGGGAAATATTAACATTTTACTGCACTACATTTATCTAACAGCTATTTATCTATCATTTATCTATCTAGTTAACTTTTCAGATCCTGATTTTACATTTAAAAAAATAAGCCCTATGATAAGCTTGTAAAATACATGGGGGGGGCAGTAGCTCAGTCCGTAAGGACTTGGGTTAGGACGCGGGGGGCGCCGGTTCAAGTCCCCCATGGACCAAGACCAACTGGTTGCTGGGGAGGCCAGTTTACCTCTTGGGCACTGCCGAGGTGCCCCTGAGCAAAGCACCGAACCCCCAACTGCTCTGGGCGCTTGTCAGGAGCAGCCCCCATCACTCTGACATCTCTCCATTGACGCATGTATATGTACTGTGTGAACAACAGAGTGTAAACTGAATTTCTCCACTGTGGGACTAATAAAGGAATATCTTCTTCTTCTACAATGTATTGCTAAAGATTAAACCAGCTGTTGTGTCTAGGGTTGTCACAACACAAGAAATGTAGTTGATACCAATACCAGTAAAGTCCACAATTCTCCATACAATTCAATACAAAGTAAAATAGAAAAAGGATAAAACAATAAATCCCATTTACTTCAACATACACTTCTTTATTACCGTTTACATACTAATTTTTGTTAGGAAGTTAAACAGGTCGCAATTCCCTCTCTTATCTATTTTGTATTGCTGTGAAAACATCTTCAAACAACTGGGTTTATTCAAGTATCTTGCCAAAAACTACATTTTACAAGATTACATTCGAACACATCAATAACAGAATTTACCTTTGTCCAATACTCATTTTTACTGCCTGAACACATCATAATGTTAATCAATGGCGCCTCCTGTTAAGGCCCAGACACACAAGCCGACAGTCTGCCGACGGACAGTTTGGGGCCGTCGGTGACCGTCTGTCAGTTTTTGTGGTGTGTCCTGCATAACCGACTCTTGTCTGCCTCTGTCAGAGGTTTTTCAGCTAGTTCGGCATGTCGAATCACTCTGATTTGCTATTCATCTTTAATGCAGATGGTTGAGTGCAATTTTTTTTGCCAAGATATAGTCGGTGTGAGGCGACTCAACAGTCGGCCTTCGTCGCCACAAGTTCTTCGATGTTGGGTTGGCGTGTCTGGGCCTTTAACGTTAGCCGTTAGCTCCGTGCAAAACAGCGCTGCTTACCGGCTGTTAACAGCTAACGTAAACTAGCTCTTGCCCGGCTGCTTTCAACACGGATGTGTTGTTCACAACGTAGCATTATCAGGGAAAAATAGGCTTTGTCCCCTGGAGGCGCCGATAGAGAGTTTACTGCATCTCAAACACACTTCCTATCTTCCCCATGACAACAGGGCGACGTTAGTCTCGAGCCATAATGCTACAACTTTATTCCTTGCTTCTCACAACCCCTCACATTTATCTTGTGACCCATATGAGGGGCCCGAGCTTTAGGTTGGGCATCACTGGACTAGACGCAACTATATAGAATAGTTAAAGCTATCTCCACCTGCCACACAAAAATGCAGATTAAACATTAAAGCATCACTATCTAATAATGTCAGATATATCAGCAACAATGGCCATTTTTCTGCAAAACCAACATTTTCACTTTTGATGCTAATAAATTTTGATAATACTTCTGTATTTTTATTTAAGTAGGATATTAAATGCTTTTATTTGTGATGGAGTATTTTGAAATTGTGTTATATTGGTATTTTAACTAACTAAAAAAGACCACTAGATGCTTTGCCGTGAACAACATGTGATGTGATTAAAGGGTGCATCACAATATGTGTATTCACTGTCACCAAATATTCAGTGTTAAAACCAATATTTAAACAAATTTAGCTGCACTCTGGCCCTGAGTGGGAACAGACAGAACCACATAGATAGCACGATGAAGAGCAGACCTCACAAGGAGAGGAGTGAAATAAACAAAGAGATAATAAGAAGAGATGGAGAGGAGGAGTGAGAGATGGAGGAGTGCAGGAACACTGGAAAATCTGTTCGAACTAGCTCTCTAAACATGGTAGCATATGCAAAGAGGTGATTAATCACGTTTGTACCCCTTTTTTCCCTCCACCTGTTAGTGTTCAGCAGATTCACAGTGACCCGTAACCCAGAGTACCAACATAAAACAACCATGTGGGTTTTCAGTGCTCTAAGACACAATGGCTCACTCTTTATGCTTCTGGAGGAGGCCGGTGGTTAAAAATAGTGTGTACAAGCATGTCGTCCAATTCAGGTTGAGTCTAAAAAAAACAACTGAAAGCAGCAATTGTTCCACAAATTCAATTTAATCTAAGACTTGGAGTTTCTAACAGACCGTCCACTCCTTAAACAGCTAAATGGATGCAGCAACAATCTGATTATTAATGTTTTCTTTACTTTCCACGGCCCTTTGCCAGTAATGACTAATATTTAAGCCGTGGATGGAAAGGCACCAACTATACGCTTAGAGAAGCCTTCAAAACTTATAACGCATTTTGTTGATTGGATTTGTTGATGTCAATGGCTGTGATTAGGGTTGTGACTGTGACAGTTCTTCTAAATATCTGTTAATTATGTTTGCAGTTAATCAATCGGTGTATAAAATGTGAAACTTGCAAAACTACATTCACAAGAACCCTAAAAAAAAGTTTATTTTTTTCTAATAATCAGTGTAACATTCACACATAATTCAAAATTAATATATAAAAGAGAAAAAGTGGATGCAATTTCACATTTTTAATTGAGAAATTAATTTTAAAAAAAACAACTGATAAAACTGTTGTTGATTAATTCTGTTGGTCGACTACTTGTTTCAGCTCTAAATTGATTTATCAACCAAAAACAAACATTTGCTGATCATTGCTGCTAAAATGTGAGGATTTTCTGCTTTTTCTGTTTTATATCACTGTAAATTCATCATTTTTAGTTTTGAACACCTGGTTGGACAAAATTACCAATTTTGAGACATTGCCTTTAATTCTGGGAATTTTTTTTTACCATTTTAAGCCGATACTGAGTAACAACCCGATACCAGCGTGATAACAACGAATATGCTGTATAGAAATTATTATTATTATTTAACAGCTGATTACTACTCACTATGCATAGATAGTGGACAGGCGTTGCCAGTGGCTGCCATGATACATCTGGGGTGACAGCACAGTGTGAAAGGCTACTGTGTTGGAGCGGTGAGGAAGAATGGATTTCCAGTTAAACATGTTGGGTTTTTTTTTCTCGGTTAATAAATTGTGGTATTGGATCGGTGTAATCTCGGCTATCTGATCCCAAAGTTTGGCCGGTATTGGACACATTTCCAACACGGGTATTGATATCAGAGCTAGGGATGTGTATTCCTAGCAAAAATACTATTCGAAAATCACTGGGAATTATTCAATTATTATTCAAAAATTGCTGCATGACTCGCACCCCGAAATATCTTTCCACCAGCCATGACGGTTTTGGTGAGTTTTAATTTGTTTCTGGTGGGTTTGAATGACGATACGTTCTGTTGCTTGAAACTCGCAGCGTGGCACAACACCCACCCACCCACCCACCCACACCCACACCCCCTCACCCTCACCCACACTCCCCACCCACCCACCCACACCCACACTCACTCACCCACACCTGCGCTGACAAAAAGAACCGAACTGAATGTGCCACACACATTTTACTAGAGGTCAACTGATATGTTTTTTTTTTTGTGGCCGATGGAAGACATATGATGCTGATTTTTTTGTTTGTTTGTTGTGGGGTATGTTTGGGTGATTTTTTTTTCCCTCCGTCTAATAAAATATAACAGCTTAATAAAAAAAAAAAAAGATACACAACTTCTCAACTTCAGTAAACATTTATTGAACAACACCTATAGTCTGTCTCTCCAATCTACATTTTGTGCACTGCAGTGTACTCATATATTTTAAATAAAAAATAATGTATAATCTAAATATTGAATACATGAAACACATAATCAAAAAAAACTAAACTTTGTCAAATAAACTTTTAGATGAAAACATAAAGTTTAAGTGCACTTGAAAGCATTTATGCACCTGCTTGATAATCGGCTTAATATGCTCAGACATCAGCTGATGCTGGGAAAAAGTCAAATAATCGATTAATCGGTCAACCTCTACTAACATTACTACTAGGCAGCACCTGCCACAGCTAATATAAAGGGAATATATATTTTAAGACGGGACAAAGAGTTGCATAAACTATTTGATTTTTTAGAACTTAACGACTATTCAAATAATCAAAAATCGTGGCCCATCCCATGACCGAAAAACAGATACTGTCAAATGACGGTGAGCATCATCTTGCATTTTGGTCATCATGATATCTTGACTGAGACTAAATGTTTTCCTCATGTGTTGCAGATAAGCAATACTTGTTTTTATTGTGACAGAGCACTCAGAAGTTTGCATAAAAATGGAAGTCAATAGCAACCTCTGTGTCACTTTTAGGTGACACTAACCACAAAAGAAAAGAAAGACGGCGCCTGTGTTGCAGCCAACTTAGAGCACATCACGAGTCTCCATCCTGCATGACTACAATTACATTTAAGTCACACGCAAAAAAGGAGTCGTGCTGCAGTCTGTGTGTGTGTGTGTGTGTGTATGTGAACGTCAAATCGAGACACACACACACACACACACACACACCAGGCTGCTGCATTCAGACAGCTCTTTGCTCAATGGCTACGGATGGCTGGCAGACAACAGGATAATATGCGGCACTGAGTGACAGGCAGCCCCCCCTCCTCCATCTACTCCTCCCATACACACATATCATCCACCAGCAGCAGCTAACCCTGCTCTCCGCCTGCTGCTGATGGAGGTTAACGGCTCGGCTACTAGCTAGCTGGTGTAGAAACACAGCGCGGCCAAGAGAGCAACATGAAAACTGAGATTAAAACGGTTATATAAAGATAAAAAAGGTTAAGTATCGGTGGTCGGAGCAGAGGGGGCGGGAGGTGGGGGTGTCGAGGAGGAAGGAGACAATGAATGGTGGGAGCTTAGCTAACGCCGTTATTCGACCCATCATCCTCCGTAGTGATGGCATTCAGCGGAGCAAAGCCTCTGCTGCCCCACAAAAAGGACTATTACTGCCGACCCTCGGGCTTGGATGTAATATCATTTTAGATGAGCACACACAGCTCGACAGTGACCAGGGATAGTGGGTTACAGCCGCTAGCTACCGTCGCACACACACACATTAACTGTATTGTCTCCTGCCGGTGTCTCTCCTTCTACGTGGGGCTAATGTTGTCATTTAAATGCGGAACTCTACAACGGGCCGTTTATTAGACACCCTAAGCGACAAAAGGCTACAGTTAGAATCCGTTTGGACCGGAATACAGTGGTTAAATTTTACACCCGGGCCCTGTGGCTAATAGAAACGCACTGCACTTACCGCTTGCTGTCCCACTTCGCGACGGAACGGAACTTCCGGTACTGGCCGCACACAAGCAGGGGGCGGGGCCACGGCGGCACGGTGGCGGGACAGCGCGTGGAGGCGTCATCATATAGCCACGCCCTGCCGCAGATTATCTCAGACCACGACATTAATCAATACATCTGGAGATATGATCAATATAAAGTGGCTATAGTTGCTAAAGTAAAGTATATTTACTATACTGTATATACTACACTATATTACTTGATACTACTTGCCAAATTATACTTCAACTCAAAGTCAGATTAAGATTTTACATTGAAAACACTCACTGGCCACATAATTAGGAACACCTGTTCGCTTGTTGACACAAATAGCTAATCAGCCAATCACATGGGCAATTCACTGCATTTAGGCATGTAGACCTGGTTGCTGAGGTTCAAACAGTACAGGGAAGAAAGGGGATTTAAGGTACTTTGAGTGTGGCATGGTTGTTGGTTGTTGAAAGCGCGGATCCATCCTGCCTTGTATCAGCGGTTCAGGCTGCTGCTGGTGGTGTAATGGTGTGTGGATATTTTCTTGGCACACTTTGGGCCCCTTAGTAACAATTGAGCATTGTTTAAGAAGAAGAAGATATTCCTTTATTTGTCCCACAATGGGGAAATTCAATTTTTACACTCTGTTGTTTTACTTATACACGGTACATGCAGACCCGAGACACACATGCACAAACAGGACCCATATACATGCATCAAATGGAGAGATGTCAGAGTGAGGGGGCTGCTCCTGACAAGCGCCCCGAGCAGTTGGGGGTTTGGTGCCTTGCTCAGGGGCACCTCGGCAGTGACCAAGAGGTAAACTGGCACCTCTCCAGCTACCAGTTCACACTCAGTTTTTGGTCCATGTCGGGACTTGAACCGGTGACCCTCCGGTTCCCAAGCCAACTCCCTACAGACTGAGCTACTGCCGCCCCCATTAAATGCTGCAGCCTACCTGAGTATTGTTGGACCATGTCCATCCCTTTATGACCACAGTGTACCATCTTCTGGTGGCCACTTCCAGCAGGATAATGCACCATGTCGCAAAGCTCATATCATCTCAAACTGGTGTCTTGAACATGACAATGAGTTCACTGTACTCCAATGGCCTCCACAGTCACCAGATCTCAATCCAGAAGAGCACCTCTGGGATGTGGTGGAACGGGAGATTCACATTATAGATGTGCAGCCAACAAATCTGCTGCTATCATGTCAATGTGGACCAAAATCTGTGAGGAAGGTTTCCAACACCTTGTTGAAAGTATGCTACGAAGAATTAAGGCAGCTCTGATGGCAAAAGAGAGTCCAACCTTTTACTAGCAAGGTGTACCTAATTATGTGGCCGGTGAGTCTATAATGCATAGCCTATATAAAACATGATATATTGCTATTGATAACCCTGCAACATTTTGCTAAATATAACCAATGCATAATAAATTGCAACATATTTAATATGATATAAGCACAATATAGAGGGGCAACAAAGCATTTTAGTGCACAATATAAAAATATGTTGAACTTGAAACAGTAACAGTGATCCAGTATAATAATGTAACACTGACATGGGCCAATGTGCATAATAATAGTAATATTATTGGAAAAGTTCTACATTTGATTTTGACTTCAAGAGCATTTTGTTAATACTCTGATTATTTATATTTTTATTATTTCTACATATTCACTATTTCATATTTGACTCTTCCACCAGAATCAACTTATATGACTCTTTTAGATTAATCAGAAGATGCGTCGTATTATTATACATTCCTTTAACGACAGATGATAGGACAAAATCATGTCAGAGAAGAGATGAGGAGTTTTGTTTTGAAACTAAATTTTGAACTGAGCCATGCTGCTTTTGGAAAAAGCTGACTTTTCTGAATGAAATGGATCATACATGATCAATACATCGCTGTAACAGTATGATAACCACATTTTCTGACACTGATAATACTATATTCTACATGAATGGTTCGATTTTAATACACTTATTTTATATTTGGTTTGAAATTCACGTTTGCTTACTTTGATTATGTTGTCTTGTTTTCTTTGAATTAAACAGACTCCTTGAAGTATACTGAAAAAAATGTCAAGAAAGTATGAATATTGCACTGCCAAAGAAACTTTAGTTTCAATAACGATTTATTTTCATTTAGTCTGAGGTGCTGACAGCATTGAAAAATGGTATTAATGACTTGTGTAGATGGTCATATTAGAGTAAGATGGGACAGTGTGAGAGATGGCCGACTGAGTTCTCCTCATGTAATTTGTAAATATTGTGAGCAGCAAAAATACGTACATGGCTTCATACCACTAGAGGTAAGTTATGATTGACTAAATTAACTTAACTGGGTGAACTGACACTTAAAAAAAACGATATATTAATAAATATCTGCTTCTAAAAAATTCTGAAAAAAGTACCACAAGCTAAAAAAATTGACAAACACCAACATCATCAACCATAAAATCATAGATCGTCATATTTTGTAACCTCATTCCCATAAATGCACTCAGAGGCTGCCGCTGACTGCACGATGACACACTGCATTACTAACAATGAAGTCAAGGATGACATAAGCCCTTAATGAAACAGAAGGAGTGAAGGTACGGATATTGCTTTTAGGGAGTCCCAGCAGTAAGCTTTGGTCAAACAGTGACATACATGTGACCTGTTTGGATTAAAGTGTTGTTGTAGAGCAGTGGCTCTCAAACCTTTTGGAGTCAGGGACCCCTTAAAAGGGAAAACTGTTTCCTAGGACCCCCTTCATGATTGTAACATCAATTAAGCATTAACACTTACTACCATTTACACCTTAGATACCACTGGAACTACTTGTATTTTAAAACTTTTCAACCTAAATACGTCATAGCTGTTTAATAGTGATAAATAGAAAAATTTCAATTTTAATTATGTTAATACCACTTTGTTTTGCCCTCATATTGACCAGCTTCATGAAGCACCTGAAGACACATGATGCATTCTGGTCTCCCGTCGCTGTCGCTCGATATAACTGTCGTCATATTATCTCAGTTTAGCTGGTTTGGTCTTACTGTCACTCGACAATGTGGTCTGACTCAAATATTTCTCCACACTCACCAGCTAGCTAGCTGGCTAATGAGCTAAACAGCAGCAGGAGCACTTCATTGCAGCCTGTTGGAAGTGACTGATTCATGACAGGTTGATATGATGAGTCATCATCATATCTGAGTTTCTACTGCAAACGTGGGTGGTAGTAATGGACATAATAATTATTGACCCCATCTGTAGATATGTACTTATTAATGATTTTAAAATTGTGTCAATGTGACATGTCGCTGCTGGGAATTCATCTCATCACAAAGACAAACCGAGGAAAGACAAATAGAGCATTTAGGACTATAGAAAGAAGATCTAATAATCACATAAACAACTAGGTGGCAGAAATTATCCAGCACTAGTCAATTACAATGTGTTGGCTTCACAACAGGTGAATAATGTTGGCATTATATGAATCTTTGAGCATTTAAAAAGGTGTTTGTGTATCCAGAGTGGCTTAAAATGTGTATTTTCTGACTACAGTGTATCTATATTTCTGCACATGTTTGAGAGCAAATTAAGTTTCTGAACATGTTATATACATAAAAAAATACTGCGTGAAGCTAATTATTAATCCAAGGTGTAAATATGGCAACCTTAATCAATCAAAAAGTACCATCGCTTGGTTTATTTCCAGCCTGCTGTGTTTTATTTAAGAGTAGCTGAAGCAGTGGATATCTTTAGACATGAATCAGATTATGCAGGTTAAACTGATAACAGCAGACTTTATCTGAGTGTCAAATGTTTCATGCATTTATTATTTAGCTTGCCCACATTAACCCTTCACTCTTCACTCTTTAATTCTAAAGAAAACAGAACAGCAACTTGGCACTTCCAGACACACCTGAAGCTCTCTGGTCTTCAGATTTCAGTGCTCAGTCCTGGTCGAGCTCAACCAACCTGCCGCTTCACAGCGTTGGAACTCATCTTTTTGTCAATGACAGTCAGCAGACGCCACTGGAACCTCTCTTCTTCCTCCTCCTCCTCCTCCTCTTCCTCTTCCTCCCGACTCTCTGATGCCTTCAGGATATGAAGTTAGTTTGTGGGATGATGCTCTCCACTTTGTGATCTGCAGGGTTTGCCGATGCCTCGTAGTTACAGATCGTCACTTCATGTCTGTGAGCCTAAAGAGCACACAGAGAGAAAGACAGGTTGTGTTAATACAGGGAAATGAAGGGAGGGCTAATGAGGGGAAAACAACACGTAATACACTATGATCTTTCCTTTATCTGTTACCATGTCAGCTTAATTAGTTAAAAACACAATGGGAAATTATAAAAAGATGACCACGCCTGGTCTGCAACCTTACGTAGATATAAAACAGCTTATATGCTGTATTGATTAATGTCGTATATTAGTCATTCCAACTACCAAAGACAGATCTTACATATTAAGTTCAGGAAAAAATTGAGAAAAATAAAATAATTGTCTGCAATATAAATGCACAATTATGAGATTATCTTCATGACTAGAGAATGATTTGTTCTCTTGGAGCTTTAAATCTAAATTCTACCAAAATCTGTTATTTTTTTGTTCATTTTAGACAGACAGTTGTCTGACACTCATTCATTTTAATAAAAACAGAATGGGTGTATTGGTAGAAAAATACAAGGATTACAAGGACAACATAAGGCTCTTTCACCACAGGTTCCAATCACAGCAACTTTAAAAGGTTGTGTCTAGAAAGGAGCCCGTAAATACCAAAATCTGATCAGAGATCTGCAAAAAACTCTTGCAAGACTTGCTGCCAAACAACTTTCCTAACCTTAACCATTCAAGGTCAATGCCAAACCTTAACAATCAAGGTCACTGCCTAACCTTATCTATTAGAGGTCCATGTCAAACCTTAACTATTACTAATACTAAAGATAGTTTTCCAGAATAATTGTTGGTATACGAGATGTCAGAAAATAGTGAAAAATAACAAATTAAATAATAGCAAATAAAGTAATCAGAGTGACTCCAGATACTCCATTCAGTCTCGGGTTGATTAGAACCATATCAAATAAATCTGTGGTCCCTCTGACAAGCCCAGACATCACGCTTCAAGACAGTGCCAAAAAAGATTCAAAGACCTAAAATTACCAGAAAATATGGTATAAACAGGACCCGAGGGATTGCCGTCGATCCCGGCCGACATTACTGTCTTTCAGAGGTTGTAGCAGGCTCAGTCTCAAGCTAAAGCTCACGACGATATTGTCATCATATGAAACTAGAAAAGCTAAGGGATCCATTGGTACCAACCATGTGATGCATTAGCTTGTCAGGGAGGAAGCTAAATAATGCTCAAAGTTAGGCTTAATTTTGGCGAGGGAGAATGGCCATTTTCAAAGGAAAACGGGTTCTTTGGGTACCCAGCAGTCTCCCTTTTACAGACATGCCCACTTTATGATAATCACATGCAGTGTGGGGCAAAATCCACAGTTTTCTATATGTAGTACAAATGTGTTATTTTCACTTATTCTAAAATGATGTATTTGAATATTTCTGCATACTGGGGTCTATAAACAGTCTTTGACCTCACTGTATAAAATGACCTGTGGTGACCTCTAGGAAAATCACAGCCTCATGAAACTTTACAATCACAAACTAGAGACCTGGAGCATTCAGAGGATGGATGGCTTTCCTTGCTGGACTGAAAATAACAGGGTTTCTGAACAGTTTACACAACAGAAGTGCTCGCCATCCAATCGTTGAAAAGTGCATTTCTTGCAGAAATCTCCAAATGTCAAAAGTTTTTGATTCCAAATCACAGCAAGTGTTTTTTTTGCTATGGTGTCCCTCAAGGTCTTTGTGTCTTGATGTGGTATTTTGGAGGGACTACTGATCATTTTTATCAGTTCTGGAGAACTAACAACAAAATGGTTAAATTTAGCACCAAGTCTGTGTAACAAATTGTAATGACCCAAAAACTGCTGCAACAGCTTATGAGACATGAGTGAGCATGGGGATGGCCATCACAAACATCTGTCATAATGTTACACACTGTGACCATTAATTTCATTTAATTAATCTGTGTTCATTTTTTACTGACTAGAAGAACTTGACACTCAGTGCTGAGCTGCATCTCAAATTAATTTTCAGGATTTTCAGATGATGTACACCATTTCTACAGGACATCTACTGCCGACCTGCTGGCTACCCTTAACGCCCCCCTGTACCCCCAAGAAAGAGAGAAAAATGGGTCTATATGGGTCTTTTAGGGTTAATCCTGCTGAATCTACTGTGTGGCTGCATGCTTGTAACATGCATTCTGAGCTGTGGAGCCCATTATTTATTCATGCCAAAAGGCAGAAAGAGCATTGGAAGTAACAGGGAAGACGTGTTTTGACAAAGCTATAGTAAAAGTGAACTGTTTGGTGTTCTTTAAAAAGGACAGTTAACATTGCTTGTCACCAGACAGATACACAAGGGCTCTTTGGAGAATGAAAGGGAAACTGGAGGAACACCAGAGAGACCAAAATATTTTGGGAAACAATCTGCTGCCCTCGGGATACAAGACGAGGCAAAATAATATCTTCTTTCAATGTCGTTATGATCTGACGCACACAGCCAAACCAACCATGGAACAGCTGGGAAAAAAAGATCTTTATCAGTCTATCTGTCCTGGGAAGAGTCAGCGAGAGACTGCAGTTTAATACAACACACACACTTCATGAAGTTATACAGTTCAGATTTAGTTGAAACCATTTTAGACAAGTGTTGATTCAACTTCATGGTCATTTTGGAGGATGTAGTTTTTCTGATATTTAGCCATCCTCACTGATACATTAAGATCTACAGTATTTTAGATGATCACCCAAAACGGTGAATAGCATTTCTTTTTAAATGCTGTAATTCAGACTGACCTCCGAGTACTCTCCTCTCAGACCGATGTAGTAGACCCTGGTGCTCTCTGCTCCAAAGTTCTTTGAGATGTGAATGGAGAGGTGGTGAACACTGGAGAAACGAGCGATCCTGGAAATCGTGACACAACGGGAGAGACACCTCGGTTTGAGACAACAGCTTGGGAATGCATTCATCCTCCAAGGGAGCAAACTGCAGGGACATTTGTCAAAGTTTGTAAAAAAAAAAAAAAAAAAAGGACTTAAAAGGGATCATTTGTTGTTTTTAAGTGGGGTTGTATAAAGTACTTATCCATAGTCAGTGTATAACCTACAGTAGGTGACGGTCGGCACGCTCCCAGTGTGGAGAAACAGACGGGACTACCAGCATGGGACCTAAGCAATGTACTGCTGTGAAATGGGCAGCAGCAAAATGTACTTTCCCTAAAAAAAATAATAATAATATCAGTATAAGTGCACGCTAAATTTACAATATTTTCACCGCTTTACTTTGCTGCCCTTTCTGAAGGGGAATGGAAGATGTTGTCTCCTACTGTGCTCTCACTAAAGCCCCACACTTCATTGAAACAAACTGCAATTTTACCTCTCAAAACACAGGGCTCGCTGGCCTACTGCTGCCTCGACTGGTTAATTTGTGCTATTGTGTGACTTTGGTAGGGTTGACCCGAATGATTCGAAGACTTGACCATTGCCGTGGTATTCAACCTCAAATCAGAAAAAAATATTTTATATATAAGTATGTATTAATAATGTCTAAATCCCAAAATAACCCATGAAATAAGGAATAATTCCATAACATTATTCATTACTCATATTAATCATTAGTTATTTGCAGTAAGGCGCTGGTGGTATAGTGGTTAGCGTTGCTGCCTTTCAAGTTGTGAATTTCTCCACTGTGGGACTAATAAAGGAATATCTTATCTTATCTTATCATTAGTTAGTCTCAGACAGGTATCACTGTTTGTTGCGTATAGAGGTGTCTGTGGGTACAGTAGTGTGGCGGCGGCACTGTCCTGAGCACTGAAACTGGGGAAAAACTGCCGCACCTCAAGGCTTTGAATACTATGAAATATTACTCACCGAAGCTTCGAAGTCCAAAAAAAAAAATGGTATTCAGGACAGCCCTAGACTTTGGTGAATCTGAGCTAACAAAAGTGACACAATAACACAAACACACTAGCCGAGCGAGGCAGCGGTAGACCAGGAACCCTGATGATCTGAGAGATAAAATGACTTTCTTTTTAATGGAGTCTGGTTGTTTTGGCGAGAACAGCTTGAGTTCCCTAGACACAGACTGTATAACTGTCTAATGCCAAGGTAGCGAAAAATTTTAAGCATACACTTAAATTGATGTTGATTTTTTTAAGTCAAGTCAATTTCCTTTGTATAGCCCAAAATCACAATTTTGCCTCAGGGGGCTTTACAGTCCGTACAGGATACGACACCCTCTGTCCTTTACAATGTGACCCTTTAGGTGTCTAAAATATGTTCTGCTGCCTGCGTCCATAGCAGTACACTGCTTTGCTCTTATGATGGTAGTCCTGTCTGTTTCTCCAAACTGGGGACGTGCTGACCATCATTTACTGTAGATAATACACTGATTATGGATAAGCACCTCATTAACCTCACTTTAAAACACCCAATCTATCCCTTTAAAAAAAGTGACATACTGACAAACAGAAAGAAAAACAGAGCTGGTTCCACTTGTGTTTTGAACGCTTCTTTGACCAGATCACAAAGATTGGATTTCACTGCATTATGTTGTGAAGCATCTTAAATACAGAAGCTACATTACTTTATCTCTTCTCTATCTCAAGTCTTAAAAATCATGGGCAAATCTAAAAGCATTCAAAACAGAGTGCTCCAAGGATGACATTTTGTTTTTTTAAGATTATTTTTTGGAGAGGGCTTTCACATTTTTATTGACAGTGATAGTGGTGAAATGAGGAGACAGAGGGGATGACACGCAGCAAAGGGCTCCGGGCAGGGATCATGTATTTTTGTCGCCAACTAGAAAGTTAGCGTTGCTCTGGTTCCCTCGACAAAAAGCCAATGGGATTTTTTTACTGGCTTTTGGATTATTGCAGAAAATAAACCCTGTGGCAAACAAATGTTTGCGATACTTACACATTTTGTTCAGCAAGATAATCCTCACAAGTGAATGGCACTTTTATGATTTTTGAAACGTGAAAGTGATCATCAGAAGTAAAAAGCTAAGGTTATAAACAAACTACACCGTGCATGAGTGTGAATATACACAACGAGGCTGTAAAGGAGGACGAGTCAGCATGATGACATTTAGTAGTCTCTTTTAGCCACTTGTTAGCAACCACCTTTCATAAGACACATAAACACTAGTGGGATACTCACTGATGTATTTAATGTTGTAGAAAAAAATGCTGAAATCTCCTCAGCTTGTGTTAACTACAGACCTTATTTCAGATATCCAACTACAAACCCATTGACTTCCAGATGAGGGAACCAGAAGTGCCACAATGCTAACAATGCATCTCCAGGTTTTAGGACTCATTCCTGTAACACTCTATTGTCTTTGGGGGATTTCACAGTAAAGCAACAAGGTAGATTGGTCACTTAAAGCTAAATTGTGTGACATTTGTGTCAATAAAAAGGTCCAACACAGTGTATTTTATATTGTAGTCTTTGTTTGTTGCTGATCCTGTGTGTTGCCTGCGGTAAGCACTTCAACAGCCACCTTCCTGTAAACTGTGTCAGCAGTGAGCAGTGTTCAGCTAGCAGTGACAATCTGGGGAAGAGATACCAGCAATGACAACGACTGAAAGTGGCAGGAAACTAAAGAACAAGCACGCAGTGTCAAACAAGGTCAAAAAAATATGGCCTTTTAAAGTGCAGATTTCCTAAATGTATCGGTCACTGGCATCTCATAAGGCAGGAAGAAACTGTTGATTTTAGGAACCTGCTTGGAGGCAGAAAGCTGTTCAAGTGATGAAAAAACTACTCATGCTCTCACTTGGTTGGGTACTCCAGCTCGGCGACGGGGTCTCTGTTGAGTCTGAAGGCCTGTTCAGGTTCTCTGCCGGCGTCGTCGAAGGACATGTGAGGGATGTTCTTGTACCTGGAATGAAAATTAACTTCATGAAATCTCTGCCCCCTAGTGATAGGTCGGCAAATCAGTGTATTTCTTATTTTAATAGGACTTCGAGGAGTCAAAATGTCAGAGAATTATGTCCTAATGCCTTTTCCTTGACCTCAATGGAAAATGTCATGAGATCAAGGAAAGATGTGAAGGAGAATTCATTTAGGAAAAGACAACTACACTATCTCAGTGTACTACCTGCAGTAGATGGTGGTCAGCATGCCCCCCAGATAGGGAAACAGACAGGAGGACCAGCATGGGAGCAATGTACTGTTGTGGATGGGAACTCGATCGATCGGGTAGTTTGTTTGTGGTATTGTGTGACTCTGGTTAGGACCTGAATGCTTAGAAGCATCGACCGTTGCCATGGTATTCAACCTCCAAATCAGTACCTAAATGCTTTGATTTTTCATTTTTATTTTATTCTTTTTTAAATATTTCATATACAAGTATGTAATAATACTGTATAAACACCCAAATAGCTCATGAAATAAGGAATAATCCAACATTATTTATTACTCATATTAAACATTAATTATTCTTAGACTGCATTTACACTAGGATCCGTAATTACGATGCGACAGTGGATGTTAATGACGTGGGGAAAAAAATACAATATTCCAAAGATGAACTACAAAAAGTGCATCCTGCACTTTGCCCATTTTGTTTCATGCAGGCTTTATAAATAGCTCCTTCGGTGACAGGCTGCTTCACCTCCAGTGTGTGGAGGAGAGACACTGCAGGTCCTTCTGCTGTCACACTTTACAACCAGCACTGCTCCAGTAGACCGCACATACAGTGCAATATCAATTCAACTGTTCATTATCAATATTTGCCATGTACTAGTGCTCAGGCCTTACTGCAGCGATCCAGGATTTGAATGCAACCCGCGGCTGCATGTCGTCCCCCTCTCTCTCTCCTCCTTTCACGACTATCACTCTCACTATCTAATAAAAGCAAAATTGCGAAAAAAAACCCTATCTTTAAAAATAAAAGTGCAATAATGTGAATTCAACCGTTCAGTCTATCTACTTATTATATTCCATTTTTTACAGTAAAATTTTTTATTATTGTCCTATCTTCCCATTTTTAACTGATGCTTGTGATATAGAGAAACAAAATGGTTATCACTGTCTACACGGTTATTAACATGAATCCCAATTACAGTCATCCCATACAGTATGACTGTACGAAAATAACTGTTAAATCTATGTGAGATAGACATGACTGTTTGTTTTCATGGACAGCCACAAGGTGCGTCGCCTTAAATGCTGTGGCCGGCAGGAATTGTGGGGCAGCATTATCTCCTTTCCTTTGGACAAAGATGGTCCTGTGTTTCTAATGCAAAAGGGGATGAAAAAGGAAGCACTGAAGCTCCTTTCCTCAGCATTTAGAGAATTGAAACAGCTCTTATTATGGCTGTTACTTAGATATTTCTGGGTTATTTCACTCAGTTAAGAACCTTCCCAAGCAAAAAACACTTTTTGACCGCAGCACAACACTCCTTTTTGTATGATGGAGAAAATGAATTTATGAACAAAGATTTTGTTGGATGCTGTGGTGGGGTTAAAGCTATAGTCTGGGTGTTTTCAAGTGGGGTTATATGAGGCACTAATCCATAGCAGGTGGATTACTCAAAGTAGATGACGGTCGGTATGCCACAGCTTGAAGAAACAGACAGGAGCACCGATACTGGAGCAAAGCAACACAGTGCTATAGAAAAACACACTTTAGCAACTCAAAAGAAAGATGTTTAAATGCACGCTATGTTTAGCATATTTTCACTGCTTTATCTTGCTGCCAGACAACCCTTTCCTTCTCCTTTTCAAGTGGTACTGAACTGAAAGTGAAAATTATCTATGTTCTCTCTAAACCAGCAGGCCCAGATGACAAAAACAGTATAAATATGCTTCACTTACAATACAGCGTACACTTTAATGGATATCGATTTATGTAGGTGAGCCTTTCTTTTAGGTGGCTAAAAGATGTAAAATATGCTGTCCCTGTCCACACGGTGCTCCTGTCTGTCGATGCCAAGGCACACTAACCATCATCTACTGTCAGTAATACACCTAGTGTGGATAAGTGCCTCATACCACTCCACTTCAAAACACTCAAACTATCCCTTTAAGTCCCCAGTTCAGGTCCTGCTGGGTTCACACTGTGTTACCTCCCTGCCACTTAATAAAAGAAGCAGTGAACAGACACTCACAGTCGAATCTCAGCTGGATGAGAGTCGTCATCTTCTCCCGAGATGATGATGCCTTTCAGCTTCACGCTGCCTGTAAAACTGAAAGAGATGACACAGTGTTTCTTTGCTGCTATCTTTGACAAAAATCGCAAAGAGACGCTATCAGATCCCAAAAAACACTGCATGTTGAGATGACTTATGAAAAAACAAAAACGAAATTACAACCAGAACCATTTTGATCTGAAACTATAGATAAAAAACAAGAGGTCATCTTATTATTACTGGTGAAGCAGTTAGCAGCTTACATTCCAACATGTTTCATAATAATAACATATGTGTTGCCAAATATACTTTTTTAACAAACGTATAAACAGGCAGCAAAGCATATAATTTGTTAAATCAACAGGAAAGACTCATGATGATGATGATGATGATGATGATGATGATGATTTTAGGACTTACGGGATGTTGAACAGCAGCTCTTCATCTGCGTCACTCTCGACATACTAAAAGAAAATAGACACAAGCGTGAATCCTTTCTGAGTAATTAGAGAGCTGCAGCAGCAATAGAGCCAACGGTATAATCTGCACTGACACATTCACAGATAAGGATACTGGTTTGACTGGTTTTTGAGCCACAAAGAACCCGGGATGAGCAATCCACTAATTTTCCAGACATTTTACAGAGAAAATGATAAATCAGTTAATCAAGAAAACAATAACGACAATGATCACTATAAACATCAATCTTTTTATTATATTATGAGTAACTTTGCCATATTGCGACATACTGGTATATCAGTATCTTAAAACACAATTTTTTAACACCATGATTATGATGATTATGATTTCAACAGTGGTGGAATAAGTATTCAATTGAAAAAAAGTACCAGTACAACAATGCAGAAGTAGTCCAATCCAAGTAAAACACCTTCATTCAAGGTAAAAGCATGATTAGCTGAATGTACTTAAAAGTAGTACAAAGTCAAAGTAGTTTATCTATGAAAGTAAAGGTCCTTCTGAGTTAAATACTATTCTATGTTACACAATAGTAGTTGTTAGTAGTGATGCATCAACGCATACTTGAACTACTTTATCTTCATAAAAAATATTTCATGAATTCTTTTTATGCCAAATCTTATTTTGAAAAGTAGCTAGTTCCTGTCTAATAAATGTAGAGAAAGAAAAGTACATTAGCATAAAATAAAGAGTACTAGTACCTCCAACATAACAGTGAGTAAATGTAACGTTGATTGGTAACTTTCCATACAGGACTGCAGACTCATGATTGGTCAGCCTCAGTGATAACAATAAAGTTTGGTTTGATTAAATAACTACGCAGCTCCACCGGCAGCTCCACAGCAGCGGGGTTAGAGGCTCTGTATGGCCGGTACCTTGTCCCGCTCGTTCCGCCGATCCCACGGTTTGAACACCAGCTTCCCATCCCCGTCTCTGCTCTCGTTCAGGCACTGCAGCTTCTCCAGGTCGATCCGCCGATACAGTCCGTACTCCAGGCCCCTCTCCGCGGGCTCGTGCTCCCCCTCGCACCCGCAACTGTGCCCGTGCCCGTGCCCGGACATCGTGGAGCTCAAAAACGCCTCTTTCCGTTACAGTCAGGTCGGACGAAGACACCTGTCCGCCGCTGGATCAGTGTGTTTTCAGAAAGTGAACAAGTGCGATCAGCAAGTTTCACTTTCCGGAAGCGAACCGACAATTTAAATATACTTCCGGTTTGAGATTTTCAAAATAAAAAAAGTTCTTTCTCTACACAATATTGTTAATGAGGTAATAGGTAGAATACTTTTAGCATCATTGGGCAAAAAAAAATCAATAATAACCTTTCAGCATATTGTAATTGAAGTGTTCTGAGAGAAAACTAAACTTCTCCACCTCCTCACGGCTCTGTTTTCAGGCTTTAGAAAATCCTACCTGTGACGGGAGACGTTGACCAATCACAGGTAATATCAGAGAGACAGCGTTCCTATTGGCTGTTCATTCAGTGAAGGCAGCTGTCAGTCACTTACGATTTCCAATCAAACGGTCAATCTACGCAGCGCTGATCAAATATGAATCAATATTCTGGTACTGTAATGACTAGTGTGAATGCTGGTCAACAGCATAAGTATTGCTCTTTGAATCTTTATTCAACTTCTTCTGCTTAAACTTAAACAAAAAAAGAATTTCTTTTAAAAAACTTAAAATAGGGAAAAAAATAAAAAAAAAGAAAAAATAAAGAAAAAAAAAGAAAAGGGGAAATTGAAATAAAAAAAAAAAAAAAAAAAAAAAAAAAAAAAAAAAAAGAAAAAAAAAAAAAAAAAAAAAAAAAAAAAAAAAAAAAAAAATAAAGAAAGAAAAAAAACAATTCAAGAGAGAAAAAAAAAGAAAAAAAAATTATATAAAAAAAGGAAGAGGAGTTGGAAAAAAAAAAACAAAAAAAAAAAAACAAGAGGTTGAAAAAAATAAAAAAAAAAAAGGGTGTTTGTTTAAAATTAAAAAAAAAAAAAAAGAGAAAGAATAAAAAAAAAAAAAAAAATAAAAAAAAAAAATATAATATTAGAAAAGAAAAAAAATAAAAAAAAAAAAAGAAATAATTTTTATTTATTAATAAAAAAAAAAAAAGAGAGAGAAAAAAATAAAAAAAAAAAAAAAAAAAAAAAAAAAAAAAAAGGAAAGAGAAATAATTATAAAAAAAAAAAAAAAAATTAATCATATAAAATTTAAAAAAAAAAAAAAAAAAAAAAAAAAAAAACAACCATAAAAAATAAAAATTAATTATTATATAATTAAAAAAATAAATAAAAAAAAAAGAAAAAAAAAAAAGATATAAAAAATAAATTTCTTATAATAATAATATATATATTATTACTAATAAAATATTTTTTAAAAAAGAGAAAAATATCAAAAAAAAAAAAAAAAAAAAAAAAAAAAAAAAAAAAAAAAGGGAAAGCGGGGGGGTAATAATTAATATTTCATAGATTAGTTATGCTGTTACACGGGAAAATCATCAGAGGATATTTTCCCGCCCCGGACAGGTCTGACCTGCGTGGAGAGCAACAGATATTTCTCATCCCAATAACGAATTAACTTTTGAAGTCTCTTGTTTTTTAAAATGCTTTTCAAATTTCCCTGCACAATAAAAACATTTAAAAAGGTGCATTAATTTATTAGAATAATTTGAAGTGACGTATAAAATAATGCTTATGTTCACGTAATGTGAATACACCCACCTTTCATTGTTTATTCACCTGTAATTTCCTTTTTATTCATTTATTTCTTTTTGTTTTCCAGTTACTGGGTTATATTCTTCAAGATCATATTAAATCTAAGTTCCACCTGATGTGAATATAGGACAGGCCTGCATGTGCGCGGAGACATATTTTCAGCAGGAGGTTGTGGGCTATATGATAAAATGACAGGCTTAAAACGTGTAGGCTTATTACCACTACGGCTCCTTTGTTGTTTGTTGCAGCTCATCCAACCAGGATCCGACTTGAATCTGTACATCAAACAGCTCATCCGGCCCGGATCTGATTTTGATCCGTTCAGGATGTAGCTCCTTCGGTCCGGACCCGAGCTGGATCCCTTCTTCAAAATGGCCAACAAATAATCTAAAAACAGAAGTCATTACAGACTGTAAATGCATTGAAGTTGTTACTGGAAAAAGGAAATGCTACCATAAATTGTATAAAAACCTTTTTTATTTAATTAAAATCTTGATGAACACAGTGAGCAACACCTTGAGGGAATTTCATTACATAAAAACATCCAAATGAACTGAAGGGCGAACTGATTAGGATTTGGTGGTCTCATTAAAATAAATAGTGATAATAAAAAGTGTATAATGGTTTAAAACATAATGATAACGTATATAATGTCCACCCCCATGCTATATTATGTCTCATAATTTGTTGCAGCAATTTTTGGGTTGATACTATTTGTTACACACATTTGGTGCTAAATTTAACCTTTTTTTTTTTTTTTTTTACCACTGGAGATTTGATAAAAATGATCATAATTCCTCCAAAATACCACATTAAGACATCAAGAGTTCGAGGAACAACCATAGAAACAGACATGTTGTGATTTGGTATCAAAAACCTTCTGCAAGAATTGCACTTTTCTGCAATTGGAAGGTGAGCACTTCTGCTGTGTAAAGTGCACAGAAACCCCCTAGCTAGGAAAGCCATCCATCCTCTAAATGCTCTACTTCTCTAGTTTGTGGTGGTAAAGTTTCATGAGGCTGTGATTATCCTAGAGGTCACCACAGGTCATTTTATACAGTGAGGTCGAGTTTCAAAAATGGTTTCACTACAATGAAATGGCTCCTATGGGGACTAACAGCATCACAAATGAATACAGTTGGCAGTTTATCCACAAGAGTCTCAGCTTTACAATGAGACTCAATTTATGGGACTCAACATTGTTTAGGGATCCCAGTATACAGAAATATTCAAACACATCATTTTCAGAATAGGTGAAAATATCACATTTATACTGCATGACAGAACTGCATGTAGTTATCATAAAGTGGAGACTCAGTGCACAAGGTCAAGGGACCCCTTTGAAAATGGCAGTGCCAGTTTTTCCTTGCCAAAATTTAACCCAACTTTGGAGCATTATTTAACAATGTTCTTGACATGGCAGCATAACATGATTGGTATCAATGGATTCCTTAGGTTTTCAAGTTTCATATGACATTACTCCAACCTTAAAACAGAAGCTACTGCAGCCTCCTAAAGACAGTAAGAGGGTTAAATTACTGGTCGGCTCAGCAGGGATACTAACAGTTGCACGCTTCCTCGAACTCCACCCATCTGCAGCAAGGTTGAACCACCGTACTGCATGTTTTGAAATGTCAGCATCAGTGGCGGCACGGGAGGCGGCACTCTCTAACCACATAAGCAGATCATCATACACATTTCATGAAGCCCCATTGCAACAACCAGTTTCTGTGTTTTAAAAGGATACACATAACCACTAGCTTTTAGGCTGAAAGGCTGCTGTCTGACATGTGAAGGTTCTCTATGCAATATTCAGAGCATTAACATATCATCAACTATTGTCTATGTAAAGATATAGAGGAGTAATGTCTAGCTAAGCAGAGCATGAAGTGATATGATCCAGGAAGGCTGGTTGGAGTGAAAGAGTCATGCATTTTAAGGCCTAAAAGATGTCAAAACACTATATAATTGTTTATTATACTAAGAAGGATTTTACAACTCTGAAAAGTTGTCATGTTAAAAAGTACATTTGTATTGTAATGTAAAAAGTAAGTCTACCAGAAATGTGCATGTGCTCATTGCAGTCATACTTGAGCCCGGTTCAACTTTTTATCAAGACAAAACCTGCAGTGTTTTCTGAAGCCCCCCAACCTAATGTGTCCATGCAGTGGTTTCAGTCAAATGAATTATCAAGGATGTGTTTTTTCTCATGAGTGCTGATGTCAGTTTGAACACTGACGAAGACTGCTGAGTGACTTAAAATTGATTTTAATATTTATTACAATTACTTACGCAGGAGTGACGCCTTCGATGTCATCTGGCTGAAAGACTTATTCCCATTTATCCCTTTCCAGTTTATCGTTCTGCCAACACCACCATGGAGCATGTGGGCGAGAATGATCCATATCACACGTTTTGTCATGGCTCCCGATGGTTGCCAGGGAGGAAACTTAAAAAGGAACAAAAAAGTCCTGTCAATATCTTATAATTTACTGAACGTTTTTAAAATATATTTTTATCAGACAGGGTGTAAATATCCAGTGTTAATTACATGTTTTCTGCCCAAAGACCCAAGGCAGATGTCATCCTATACCACACCCCATTTTGAGCCTAATTGTAGTGCATTACCTCGACCCTGTACCACTGTCAGGATGGAACAGAGGTTTAGATGAAAACAGGACGTTCTCTGGCAGACCCTCCATTCAATTACAGTCAATCTTCAAAACGTTCTTTAGCGCCACATCTATGTTATAAAACTAAGACTACAAGAATGTTTCTGTCAAAGATTGGCCAAAAGTTTCTTAAGTCTCAAAAAAACCTATAGAGTAGGTCATATGAAAAGCATAATTTAACGTATTGGAGTAGTCTGTGCATGTCTCTATGTGCCCTGCGATGGACTGGCGACCTGTCCAGGGTGAACCCAGTGCCAGCTGGGATCGGTTGACGATGGATGGATATACTAATACAGACAGCACTAAGTAGCATTACTAAATCACAGTACCATTACATACTGTTCTGGAGTACACTATTTACATATATACTAGACTTGCTGCTATTAATCTTACTGTCGTTGTCTTGTAACTTTTCATTTTAACTTGTCACTACCTGTCAAGTTCGTCTTAATTGCTCTGTTCATTTTTGCATAGTTTCTATTCATACTTGTGTCATATTCCTCCTGTTTCATTCTAGTTATTCTTACTCCTAATTCTCTGTTTATTTGTATTTATTGTCTTTGCGCTGCTGTAACACCTGAATGTATTAATCATCTCCGACTTAAGTATCTTAATCCTCATTGTGACAATTATTACAGTGGGAGGTAGAAAACAGCCTATTCAAGGTTGCTCCTCGGCTATTTAACTGGTTAACCATCAGTGCATCATTACAGACACAAAGATAATAATGATAGTAATTCCTCCTCTCAGAGTCATAACGCTGTCGTATCTCAATAACATTACACAAACATGAAAAACAGTACATCTGTCAGTGCGACTGATTAACCTACTGAGGAGGACATCGCCAACGTGTACCGTTAAATTGTCAAATTAATGTACGTCCATAAATCCGTTTAGTAAGAACTTGCCTGAGAGTAATCTCATTTTACGCTTTCTTTGGTATCAAAATGACCCCGTCACATTTATCTGTACAGTCATGGCTACAATAAAAACAGAGACTACTGACAACTAATTCGGCATACTGTTATACAGACATTATTTATTATCTATACAAATATCAGCTAAAAACGTGGCTCAAACGAGCAACGTTATACCAGAACCTGCCCATCATGTCATCATGTTAGCTAGCTAACGTTAACTTATTATGGGGTCTTGCTACTGAAATATGTAATTGGGGCTGGATCAAAATAACCAGAGGAGGCAACGTTAACGTTAATTAATGATAAAATCAGCCCCTCACAGACGGAAATACATCCTGTCCGACTGGGAGTTTGTTAACTTTATCTCAAATCTAACGTGATGTTAGCTAGTGCTAATGTGCTAATGCTAACTAGTGCTAATATGCTAATGCTAACTGTCAGGGAGGGAAATGTGTGATCCGCCTGGTGTCGGTACTGAGTCCGCTGTTTGACAGTGTAATCTGGAGGCGGGCCGGATCCTGGGCGGATGACGGAAAAGAGTGAGACACCAGGGCAGATCTACCGACATGAGGGCGGATCCGCCCGGACTCCATTGCTTCTTTGTATTTCTGTTAATTGATTAGTTGTCAACAGGGACGTCAATCAATTTTATCTGTTCAAAATGAACCTTAAAGGGAAATCTGTCAAGTATTTAATACTCTTATCAACATGGGAGTGGACAAATATGCTGCTTTATACAAATTTATGTGTATATTTATTATTGGAAATCAATTAACAACACAAAACAATGACAGATATTGTCCAGAAACCCTCACAGGTTCTGACTTTAGCACAACAATATGCTTCAATCATAACATGGCAAACTGCAGCCCAACAGGCAACAACAGCTGTCAGTGTGTCAGAGTGCTGACTTGACTATGACTTGATCCAGACTGACTGGGATCATCATAAAGTGGGCATGTCTGTAAAGGGGAGACTGGTGGGGACCCAGAGAACCCATTTACATTCACACATCTGCAGGTCAGAGGTCAAGGGACCTCTCTGAAAATGGCCATGATAGTATTTCATCACAGGAACATGGTTTATACCAGTATCTTCAGTCTGGCTTTAAAACTGGCTTTAAACACTATTAATGATCCTTGTTATTGGTTATATATTATTCTAATGGCACCAGATAATACACATCTATATGTAGACATTTACAAATTAGAAGAAGAAGAAGAACAACAACCTTTATTAGTCCCACAAGGGGAAATTCAATTTTTACACCCTCAGTTTACACTAACTTATACACAGTACGTGCAGACCCAAAACACACACATGCACATGCATCAATGGAGAGATGTCAGAGTGAGGGGGCTGCTCCTGACAAGCGCCCCGAGCAGTTGGGGGTTTGGTGCCTTGCTCAGGGGCACCTCGGCAGTGCCCAAGAGGTAAACTGGCACCTCTCCAGCTACCAGTTCACACTAAGTTCTTGGTCCATGTCGGGACTTGATAAGTAAATTACATTACTTATAGTATATTATTTGTTTAGATGGATGGATGGATGGATGGATGGATGATAGATAGATAGATAGATAGATAGATAGATGGATAGATGGATAGATAGTTGATGGATAGATAGATGGAAGGGTGATAGATAGATCAATGGACAATAGATGATAGATGGATGATGGATGGATGGATGGATGGATAATAGATAGATAGAGAGATAGAGAGAAAGCAGACAGTGTGTGTACAGTTTATTGTCGGTGAATAAATGCTACGAGGCTACAAGCTACAACTCCTCAGCTGGAAGTCCAGAACCAACTTCCTGTGTCTGTGTCGGCCTCTCTTAAGGTGGACCAGCTTGTCTCCTGATAGTGACGAGCTGGTCCTCTGAGTTTTTCTCAGCTTTTTAGTTGGACACATTTCTGACACTACATGCACAATTTTTGCACCAGATCTTCATCAGAGAGTCCTTCCTGGTCTCCTCAAAAATCAAATCAAATCGGTTACGGTTTTTCTGTTATCAGCACTTGTTCGGTGGGTGTTTATCTGGTTTACTGACTGGGAAACATCTCACTGCAACCATGACTCAGCACTTTCAGACACAAACAGGTGTTTCTGATTGGCAGATTAGACTCTCTAGAATATTAAAGGTTGATTCCACCTAAATACTGCTTCATGTCTTGGGACTTGTAGTTTTAAAGGTTGATTCTTCCCAAATATAACTAACTGACTCTTTCTCTTTCTTTCAGTGTTTATCAATACAGTTCATCTGTCTCATATTCATATAAAACATTTTTTCTTTCTGCCTAGTCAGGAAAATTCAAATTTACCACTTTTGCAGTATTGCTGTTTAGCTTTCAGCTTGTCCAGCATTATATTTCAGCTCTTCGCTTATTTAGATGATGCAGTTTAGTTTCCAACTCTGCAAGTTTTGCACTTCAACTTCGCATTTTTTCAGCAGTTCAGTGCAATGCATTTGATCTTTACCATTTTTAGGCAAGTCATTTCACATTTCTGCATTGCATTCAGCAATGTTTTGCAATTAATTAGTGTGTCACCTTATTGTTCTTTGCATCTTTATTCAACATCTTCAACTATTTCTTGCATACATTTTTTGACTACTCCTGTATACTTTCAGCTACAGAAACCATTCAACTACCAAAATATTCCGATGTTTAGATAGATACAATCAAATTTACCACATTGGACAGTATTACAGTTTAGCTTTTAGCTTTTCTAGCAATGTCTTTCAGCTAAATGCAGCTCAGCTAAAAGCAGCTCAGCTTCCAACTCTGCAAGTTGTACATTGCATCTTCAAGGTTTTTCAGCAGTGCAGTGCAATGGACTTGAGCTTTAACATTTTTCAGCATTTTCAGCAATGCTTTGCAATTAATTTCAGCTATCAGCATTCACACGCACGTTCAGCAGGAAATGTATTTGCTAGTATCTATTTTGTATTATTAATCTAAATCTGCAAATTAACTAATAACTAAAGCTGTAAACAAATGCAAAATGCATAAATGTACTGGAGTACAACTAGGAAGTAGAATAAAATGGAAATATTCGATTAAAATACCAGTACAGTACTTGACATGTACTCATATTTTATACTTCTCAGATTGTTTTATTTGAAGTATCTAGCATTTAAAAGAAAAAGGCTAAATGCAGTAATAATAAAAGTTTGATAAAAGAAGGCATAACTTTAACAGTTCTAAGAAATTAAGTTTTTCTTTGTTCTCCCTGTAATCATGTTGGGATGCCTCAGATAAATACTGGGACCCAATGGGAGGTACTGGCCCCCAGCTTCAGAAGTTTTACTAATTTATGATATATGTCTGGTAAATTTAATGGAAACTCTCATCACTAAACATTTGCTGGCTCCTGGGCGCTAATGATAAGACATTAGAAACAAAAGAACATAAAATTTACGTGCATAAACGCCACTATCCATGATTTAAGAATAATGTTACGTAAACAATATGCAAGTCTATATTAAAGTCTACAGGGTCAGGCACACAAAGTGATACTGTTTTCTCATGTTCAATAGAAAGCACAGAGGAGGTTCGATAAAACACAAAAAGATTTCAGCACGCACACAGTCTTAAGGGCAAAAAGTCAATTTTAATAAAAATGACCATATAACATTTATTAAAATCTAATAAAATTACATTTTTTAATCTACTTCCTTGCAGGCCCATGTTGTGGGGTGACAGGTCCCAGTGTTGAAAATAAATACATCTCATCATTGTTGTAGACTGAAAGTGAAGACATCCTATTAACTGAACCTTCCTTATCGTTGTGTTTCCTTGTTCCTCGTTCCTACAGTCTCTCCAGCATTCACTCAAGCTATTGTCACAGTGAAGCAGATACAAACAGGGACACACACATTCAACAGCAGGAAAACATGATCTGAAGCCACAGGAAGGATAAAATTAGTCTACAGTGTGTCTGTGTGTGTGTGGTTCACTGATGTAATTTTAGCGCTACACATTAAAAAATGCACCATGTTTAAATATGCATGTATATGTTTGTTTTTTTTTAAAGCAGAGTCTTTAACCAGCCAGTTGATGCCTCGACTGACATGCACCATGCATGCCATTAAGCTAAAAAACAGAGCATGTAAATGTTTTCCTCATGTAGTGTATTATTTGCACATAATGAAAAGTAACAAACAACTATTCTTTAAGTGAAAAGAATCAGTCATTTTTCTGTCCCATGAAGGAAAGGTTTGATGTTTTAGCAGAAGCAGTGTATTATTTGCTTTCTTGCCAAGAGTCGGATGAGAAGACCAATACCACTCCTGTGTCTCTATGCTAAATATGAAGCTGCATCAAACAAAAAATTACTTGTTCCTGTAAACACTCTTCTCTGCTTTATCGGCCGGTCAAAGAGGACCTTCATCAGGACATTAAGAGGAAAAAATGGTGGCGTGTGTTCTTTTATGGTGCCTTCAAATGGGGTCGTGTTAATGAGTTGGGTCCATATGAACGCCCCTCATGTCGCATTCACAACCTAATAAGTTTCTGAAAGCTCCAAGTTCTTCTCCAACTTGTGACGAGTCAGCTGGTGTTGTGAGAAATGGCGGAGCCCATGGACGTTCATTCATCAGTGCATAATAAGTTAGTACTGTACAGTATATTGTCATTTTAGTCATACTGTTTTTCTTGGTAATTTTATAATATAGGTAAATGTTGATATTCTCAACGACCTCATCTTTCTCCTCTGTCATTATGTCTTTGCAGTTCCTTCATTATGTTACCCACTAGCTAGCTTGCTAAACTGTTAACCTCTGTGGCTTCTAGACTCGGACAGTAACGTTAATATTGTCGTTGCTCAGCAGCGGTGTTCTTCACGACTTAACTGCTTGAACGCAGCGCATGTTGTGTACACGGATGACTGGAAGTGTCTGCCATCCCTATTGGTTGAGGAAGTGACATCATCACATATCCATTGCATCATGAAAAGGATCATGTCTGACAAATAACATCAAACATACATCACTATTGAAGGAAAACAAAAAAATAATAATATTGCCATAAATCAGGGCACATGATCGTAAGTATGCAAATATAACATTAAAAACCTGTACCTTTTTTCCCTTCTCTTCCTGTATTTTTCATGATGCAATGTCATTTCCTCAACCAATAGGAATGGCAGACACTTCCAATCGTCCAATCACATCAATTTGGTGGTGTTTAAAAGAACACACCACTATTTTATCCTCTTAATGACCTGAAGAAGTGTTTGCAGGGATCTACTCCCTGCAACACAAACATCTTTGACAATGTGCATGTTGATCTCTCCTTGAAAATATGAAGCTACAGCCAGCAGCCGGCTAAGCTGAGCATAAAGACTAGAAACTGGGGGAAACATCTAGTATGGTAGTAAAATCCACCGACCAGTACATCTAAAGCTCACTAATTCTCATGTTGTACCTCAGTCGTTTAATATGTACAGTACAAGTATTAAAATAGCAATCCTCTGTTTTACAAGGTGTGCCAAACAATTTCTTGGTCCTGACCAGTAACTTACTGGCATCTCCCCTGGTTGCCTGGCAACTGGTCCTGGCCAAAAAGCAGTTTGGCGTAAAACACAGAACTGTCGTTTTTACACATGATCTTATGCAGTTTTTGTAAGGATGAAATAAACATGATATAACAGCTTTGATTACTATGCACTACATATTCAACATACTTCTGTGTGAATAAACAGTAGTACGTATCTTTTCAGACACTTAACTGCCGTTTATGTTGTCATTTCCAAAGAGCCTCCTTGCAGGTTGTGTAGATGTGTAACCATGGCAACCAGAGCCGACATCATGTGACCAAATCTATAGTTTGTGAGAATCAAAGTCTGAATTAATTTTAAAAATACATTACGCCTAGCAAAGAGAAATCTTCAGTTAACTTGAAGTGTAACTGATGTTACAGAGCTGTCCATCAGTGTCTGTTGTGAACGTTGTTGTCACTACCGCATTGTATTGTGGGATATTTATGCCGCCATAGCGTCCAGCGTTGCATTATATATTATTATATATATACAGATTTCACCATAAATACTATGCAGTTGGCTTCATAGAATGGTTTTGCGTAGCATACTAAATAACATGTTTGGACGCAAACACATATATCCTTTTATCTGAGGTGCTTCGGAGGTTGCAATACAGTCACTGTCGTGCCGTTACTAAGCAACCAAATCCTGCGTGCTGTAGTGACGATGATGACGTTACATTAATTTAGCAGTAAGCCTCGCTGACTAAACTAAACAAAGTCAAAACAAAGATATGTACATTTCCAGCACCTTAAGTCCCTCGCAGCAGCTTAAGAGCCGGATTTCTCTCAGCCAGTCTTGCTGACCTTTACATCCTCACCGCATGTTGTGACATTCTTGGGCAAAAAGGTTGAAGCAGTAAAATAGTCTGTGGGGCAGATGTAAAGCTCTGGGTATCCCTGCACTAAAATGATTAACTTCTCCTCCATATATTTACTGTAGACTAATATTTACAGAAGAAAGGAAAGATATCTGCTGGCTGTGATTGGTTGTTCCTCACTGCATGACATGCATCCAAATATGTAACTAGCTTTTTATCTCAGAGGGCAGCCGGTGCGCCTAGAAAAAACAGGTGCTTGGGAACGATTGCACGTCTCACTTCTGCATCACTCCTGCGCCACTCCCGCCTTTTTTCAGCACGCCTGCTGCATGTCTACATTGACAACAATGGCTTTGAGCGTGCAGCATGTGTACAACCTCTTAGTGAGCTTTAGACAGACTTTGTTACCTTTGCACAGAGCCAGGCTAGCTGTTTCCCTGTTTATAATCTTTATGCTAAGCCAAGCTGACAGCCTCCTGGTTCCAGCTTATTATATATATATATTTAGCTGACAGATGTGAGAGTGGTATCAGTCTTTTCATCCAACTCATTTCCCAAAGGGTCGAGCTATTCCTTTTAAAACGGCTGCTAGAAAACAAGAAGGTAACAGACTGTTTGCAGGTGTGTGTCCTTAACCGTCTTGTAAAAAGTAGCAGGCTAAATTTTCCTAACACAGACGTCACACCCACTGACCGTCATTCATGATTTAAATACTTAGTCAAAGACACCCCAAAAATAGATGCCATCACTTAAATAAAATTTGTTTTAAAAATCAACCATTTTTTCCACCAATACTGAAAAGTTCCCACAATATTGTTGGTGGTAAATATGTGTGTGTATGTATGTGTGTGTGTGCCTGCAGGGATGAAGGGGTCTCCAGTAAAATTCTGCTAAACTTAAATTAAAAACATAACTGGAATTCATAAAATATATTCAGTCTCTTTCACACTATCGGCGGGAGAATCTGTTCTTGAAAGCTTTGATAGTTTTGGCCATCATGGGGGCGATTTCTGCAAGAGGGAACATACGGTTTGTGAGATTTAAAATGAACTCAAAACTAATCCTGCCTCCAATTTATGATCCTAAACTCAGGATCGTTAACACACTTACTTTTGACCTGCGGCTTGTCTCTGGCGGCAGGTCCAGGTCCTCCTCCTCCTCCTCCCCCACCTGGTGCTGAGGTGCGAGACGAACTGGGAGAAGGGTTGAGTTGGGAGGAAGAGGAGCGGCTCGATTCACCGGAGTAGTCTGTGGTAGCTGGTCTTATTCTGAAGGACACAGGAAGAGGAAAACATCTGTGATTGTGTGGAATCTAAAATAAAGTGCCACAAAGTCCTGAGCTTATGATGGCGTATTAGAGCCAAAAGGAAAAAACAATTTTCAGAGAAGAAAACTCAAATAGTTAAGTGTAAAATCATGGTTATCACTCCACTTTGCAAGACTGGATCACCTCATCACACTACATATGCCAGCGTTAAACACTGCGGTAACGTGAGCCGCTCAGTGCAAAATATATTATAGTGTAGCCGACTAAATTGCACTTAAAATCACCCAACTGTTTAACTCAGACACTGATGATGAAGGACTTGATGGATTTGTGGAAGAGGGATGAACTGAAAAGTGAGTGTATTGTTTTGTATTTCATGTGTTACAACTGAAAAATGTTGAGACTTATTAAAGTTATTAAATGAATTGAATTAAGTTTGACTTATTTGACCGTTTTGTTTCGCTTCATGCGCCTTATAATCCGGTGCACCTTAGTGTCAGTGTGTAACTGTGGTGACACAGTGTGCTCGGAGTAATGTCTGCTCAACTTGTTCATGAAAGAACATGGAAGATAACGTTTCTATGCGTCTTTCAGCACTTTCACCTAACTCAGCGTTACCATAGTAACACTACTTTAGGAGAAACAAAATTCACACAAATATACACTTTTTTGTAACTTATCAACTTGTAATCAAGTTTTTTCTCGAAATATTACCCACCTCCCCAATCTCTGTATTTATTGTTTTTTTCACTTACAGCGGCTCTAATACACTGCTGCATTCAGTAAATCAATAAGTGCTGGCAACAAATGATAGACTTTACTTCAGATTTGTATCAGGGCTGCAGCTAATGATAAGTTTTATTAGAATATGGTCTATAAAGTAAAAACAGTAAATCCCCACATTTAAGAAGGTGACAACAGAGAATCTGTATTTTAAGATAAGATAAGATAAGATGAACCTTTATTAATCCCCGTAGGGAAATTCAGTTTTACACTCTGTTGTTAATTTCACACAGTACATATACATGCGTTAATGGAGAGATGTCAGAGTGAGGGGGCTGCTCCAGACAAGCGCCCCGAGCAGTTGGGGGTTCGGTGCCTTGCTCAGGGGCACCTCGGCAGTGCCCAAGAGGTAAACTGGCACCTCTCCAGCAACCAGTTGGTCTTGGTCCATGGGGGACTTGAACCGGTGACCTCCGCCTCCTAAACCAAGTCCCTACGGACTGAGCTACTGCCGCCCCATTTTGCTTTGTAAATTACATGAACTATTGATTATTTAAGAAATAATATAGAATGATATTTGTAACATTTTAACAGTTAATAATTGATTTGTAAACCACCTATAAATGTTATCTGGTCCATCTATATCTATGTAACGTTTAAAGATGTTTTACAAATGATTTCTTAAAAGTTTACAAATCATTTGATAATCACGAACAAACACTTAATATAGTATGTAAGATGTTATATGGGCAACAATAAACTGATAATAAATAGTTTACTAATGTCATCAGAATGTAATTACTGTCGTCTCTTATCAGCTATTATACGATTTAAAATTTACACACTAATTACTTCATATTACACAAAGATGAAATAAATTATGGCTTTACAAACAATTAGCAAACATTATTAATTATCATTTCATTGTTTAACAGCAAAATAACTATTAACTAATTTTAATCAGCTATCAATTTAACATTTATAAATGACATATATATATATATATATATATATATATATATATATATATATATATATATATATATATATAAATATATATATAGCTTAGATTAAGAAATTTTCAAATTGAATTTTGTATTTTCACCAAATATTTGATGGTCTGTGACGACTGAGACAAATGAATCCCCTGATGAACTATTAATACATGTTTATGTGACGTTATCTATATTCTCCATGTTTATTCTGTATCTGCAGTGTCTCTTCAACACCAAACTCAAGTCATGAACCTACAGTAAATGCCAAATGTGTCAATATGCTGGATGCGATACTGACTTGATGGGAGCTGCAGCTGCGGTGGAGCTGGCTGACGAACCGCTGATGGTGCCGAACTTCTCCTGTCGGCGGCGGACGTCACGCGGTGGCTTGGCGACAGAATTCACAAACGCCATCTTAACCTGCCGTCCTGCCAGGACAAACAAGACACTCAAAGGCCTTTATAGGTAAACTTCAACATCAATCTGGGACGTTTTCCTAGAAATCAACATCCGTTTTTGTCACTTTCTAGTGCTCATGAATAAAGTGGCTCAGTGCTTCTCCCACCTTTTGGCTTGTTGGCGTGGGCGGAGGAGATGTTCTGGGTGAGCATCCTCAGCCGCACCTCACGCTCGTCGTGCAGCCTCAGATACATCTCCCTCCATGACTCGTACTCCTGACGAGACTCGCGCTTGAAGTCCCGCTGACAGTGTCGCATCCACAGATCGTCAGATTCCTCAGTAAACCACTGAAAGAAGAGGGGAGAGCCATCAGTTGTCTCGGGCTTCCTACATTGTACTCGCCATTCTACGCTTCATTTTCCTTCGTCTTGTTTATTCTAGTTCGAGAGGTAAGTCATTATAATATGGTTTCTTTGGTTTTGTTGAGATCGATATGTTATATCTTGCTAGTTAGATTTGCTTGATTACGAGCCCCGGTCTGAGTCTCATTCACATGAACGGAGGAAGGAAAATAACTCTGGATTCAGCTATTTTACAACCTTAAAGACCTCACGATTCAAATAAGGGCTTTTAGAGTGTTCATACTGGGAAACTGATTCACCTAAAGAAAGAAGATCCGCTGAGCTACAGACATCTCTTTCCCAACATAAGCCTTTAGGAAAAGCCTTTTTGGCCCTATGGCATCACATGACAGATGCAGAAGTTGTCGTAGCGCCGTTTGACCACTACGAAAACTGGCATCAGTGACTGGCGCTCTTCCTGGGAGCTTGGTCTCGACCAGAGACAGACGGGGTGTAACACTATGGAAACCATTATGTCACTGAGGGTCCTCACAAGTATAGAAAGACAAAGTTTGCGTTACCTGGTTGCTCTGCTCGATGCGGTACAGCTGCTCCGGTGTACATCGCTCCAGCACCGGTTCCAGGATCTCGAATGGCACTCCTCCAACCTCAGCGATGGCTGAAAGAGCACAGAACACCCAACAGTCACATCTGCACTAGTGTCCGTTTGTTTTAATCACCTCAAGGTAACGGGTGGGTGGGAAGTGACTATAAACAGGTGCATAATGACCCTCATAGATGTGACCTGTGATTGTGAAGGCTTTCTGTTTATCTTTGAGCTGAGCCCACCCCTCTATCACAGTTTCACATTTCTCCCACAGAATTACTGTAGTAGTATTTCATGCATAATAACACGAATACATTTTTGTGTTTATTTTATGGTAGACAAGCTGAGGGAGTCTGTAGGTGCTCTGGTGCCATCTGCTGGGAGACTCAGTGTAGCTGTGTAGCTCATGAATATAAAGAATATACAGCAGCTCCTTGTGCTCAAAGTGGGCCGGTACTCACCAGTACGCAGCTTCATTTTAATCCTTTGCGTATTGTGATTTTTTCTTGTGCATCAGCACTTCTCACAAGCTGACGGTACTCTTCTCTGTTCTCTACTCATAACGGTGCAACACCAGCGTTTATGACCAATTTATGCAGAAATCCAAGTAATCCCAAAGGGTTCACATACTTTTTCTTGCAACTGTATATAATTAAGGAAATTTAATTTTAATGTTTTCTGAATCTGCTTTTTTATTTACAGAATATTAATTTACAGGGCAAATATTTCCAGAATTGAATGTTCAGATGAAGGCTGTTATTGTGTAATAATCAAATAATTATTTAACTAGGCCCATCACAAGTTTTGTCTTTAAGTTTTGTAGCCTGATAATTATTGCCCAAAATTACTTCGTTGTAAGTCATTTTCTTGGGGTAGGACTTCTAAACCCAAAATATCCAGCGGACCAGCGGACTGGTCGCTGCTAAACGCTCCGCTGGAGTTTGAGTTAAACGACTTTCTGGTGAACCTGCATGATTTTGTCTGATTTCCTGCGGAATCCGACTCTGAAGCACCGATGACAAAGATTAAGAATAACTACATAGAAAAAGCCAGTCGGGTCACTGATCATGTACGTCTAGAGGCATCAGGATTAAACTGAGACTGTTTCATAACCAGTGCTGGAAGTAGACCGGTACACAGCATCGTCACTTCAGCAGTTTACTCCTTGGCATACCATAACGTTTTCTTATAATAATAGAGATTCATAATAGCGTTCCATAACAGTGCAGCGCTAAGGTTTTTGCGTTGCGCCTCATAAGCCGAATGAACATAATCACTATGTGGAGAACATCTGAACATGGTGATAGCATTATATTAAGTCAAAAACCTTTAAAATTTCTTGGTGGAGGACCCCCAAACCCGGTATCTCCTAGTGATCTTTTATTCACTGTAGAAGTACAGAATGAGTCTCTGTATAATATGTAGGATTATCCTGATGGGACTTTGCTCCTAGAACCTGAATGAATAGCTCACACTGCTCAGCTCAAGATCTAATCAATAAATAATAAGCCGACAGAGATTACCGATATTGGTAATATATTATATTATACACACGGCAACATGTGAATAAGAGTCCTGGCACTTATTTCTTTCCTCTTCAGGCGCTGGCAGCTCTACTCACAGTCGATGTTGTTCTGCAGCACACGGATACACTGCTCGTACAGAGTCATCATCTTGGGCAAGTAAGCGGTCTTTGATCCAGAGTAGACCACCATCTTAGAGTTGAATCGTTTCCCTGTGAACCCGGCATCCTCCTCGTCATTGCAGACAGGAACTGAAAGTAAAAATGGGAGAGAAAGTCAGTCAGTGTGACCTAGAGCAGGGCAGGATGAACTTTCACAGATAGTGTCACCGACAAGAAAGAAAAATAACAAGAAGACCTAGATTACACTTTGCAGGGAAGCAAAAATTCACTGGTTCGTAACTCAGTTACTAAAGGCAGCACTTGACATATTAGTCACAACTCCACAGAAGTTCATAGATGACTCAATCAGTCAGCAAGAGAAAAGAGGAAACTGTGGAGGAAATATTGACCAGGAAAGAAACTGTTTTATTGTTTGTAAAATATTAGAAATACATAATATGAGGATAATGTTGGACATACTATGAGTTCTTGGGAGCCATAAAATGATGGTACCCTTGATGGTCATCGTGGTTTCGAACAGGGGAGCCCAATCTTTTTCCCTCAGGGGGCCAACACTGAAATGTAAAGCCCCCTCCAGCCTGTTTTTTGGTTAATGCTCTTTCTCAAACAGATTGGTAGTTTGTAGTTAATAGTCAGACATAATTCATCACCATGGAAACCAGACTGCTTAGATAAATTTCCTGTTGATCAGACCACCAATGAGACAAGAATCAGCACAACACGCCGGCTCTCTCTCGCTCCCTCTCGTCTTTACCGTCTCCTCCGGCCGTCTGGCTGCTGCATCGCTGCACGCCGACCACAGCGCATCAAAGGACGGTCAGACATGTTGCCGAGGTCCGCTGTATGAAATGCAGTTTTGGGAGGTTTTGGGGGACTAACTGGCAGATAAACATGAGAACGCCAGCGCCAGCTTGGAAGATGATGAATGACCTGCAGCTCTGACTACACTCATACATATGCTCATTTTAGCAACAGCCTTATTTCATTCTTTGTTAACTTTGAGCACAAAATTACGTTATGAAAAAAGCAAGCACTGTAGCGAATCAACATTTTCTGTAAATGACTAAAATAAATATGAAATATCACAGAAACGCCAAAATACACTGGAGGAGGGCTGTAACGGTGGGCCATGGGCCCAAAGCAAGCATATTTTGTACTGTTATGATGCAAAATGATACCAGGATCCAAAGATCCCTTAATGCCTTTTGCCATGTGCCACTCTGGGTCAGAAGACTAGAAAAGCTCTATATAAATGCAAAAAAAAAGTTTTTTTATCGTCATAAACAAGGCATGCATTTCTAAGATGAGGGCGTTACCTTTCCGTCTCTGTGGGGACAGCGGTGTGACGTCGATGGAGGGCAGAGGTCTGTAATTGGGTTGAATTGCTGGCAGAGGGATGTCAGGAAGGGTCGCGACGGCCTCGACCACCTGCAGATAACATCACATTAACATCAGCAAGCAGGACCGTCCGTGCTAAATAAGAAACTACAATCAGGCAAGCTGTTTCCAGTGACATGTTTGATTAAGACTGTTGTAAGCGGTCGAGAAACCACAACAACAGAGCTGTTGTGATACTCCAGACAAGAAAACTTGTTACAGCCTTTGAAATCTGCAGATTTCTGCTCTTCTTTGAATTATCTTGACAGTTAAATAAACCACTGCTGCTAGGAAACAAACACACTTCTTCAAAATAAAAGCACAGCGTTGATGCCTGGAGAGAAATACTGATGTGCTCTAAGCTCAATAAGAGTCTTTAAACTCAACCAGATCTCATCACATTTTCAAACACAACAGGCTTAAATTTAGAGCTGCAATAATTTAGTCAATTAGTCCAATGGCTGCCTGACATTAAATTAATCAGCAACAATTTAAATAATCAATAAATCTTTTCAGTCATTTCTCAAGCAAAACCTGGAAACTCTAGTTGCAGCTTGTTCAATGATAGTAAACTGATTATATTTAAGGTTTGGACTGTTGGTCGAATGAAACAAGCAATCTCAGGGCTGTCAATCGATTAAAATATTTAATCGTGATTAATGATTGTCCATAGCCAATGTGATTAATCGCATATTAATCACACATTTTTTTTATCTTTTCACAATGTACCTTAAGGGAGATTTGTCAAGTATTTAATACTCTTATCACATGGAAGTGGACTAATATGCTGTTTACTGTGTAAAGATTAACAACAGAGTGTAAAGATTTTATTTCCCTTCGGGACTAATAAAGGTTCATCTATCTCTCTTAATGCAAATGTAAGCATATTAAGGCGTCAACGTTAACGCAATAACAGCACATTAACGCAAATTCATTTTGACGTGACTAATTTCTTGCATTTCTTGCATGTCATGCAAGGCAACTGATCTTTCAGAGGTTGTAGTGGCATCATATGAACCGAACCAGGTCAAACTAGCTTGTCGTGAAGGAGGCTAAATAACGCTCTACACTTACGCTAAATTTTGGTGAGGAAAAACAATTTTCTGACATTTTATAGACCTCACAATAAATCTGTTAATCAAGAAAATAAAGGGCAGATTAATCAATAATGAAAATAATTGTGCAGCCCTACTTCTGTTCTACTGAATTAATCTAATGCTGAATGATCACAGCCTCCGCTAGTGTTCTCACCCTCTTGCGTTTTTCTGTTTGTGCCGAACTGGAGCCCGAATGTGGCCTCTTGGTGCTCTGAGTGCCGTTAGCCTTGCTCCCTTTGGAGGAAGAGGAGGATGAGGCAGGCGGAGGGGTGCGCGAACGACGGGAGGATGACGTAGAGGAAGAAGAGTGAGATGGTCGACTGTGTGATGAGGATGATGATGATGGCTTCTTCTTCTTCTTGACAGGCGTTGGGGCGTCATATGTGAGGAAAGACTCAAAGGACATGGTGGGGGTCTCAAAGTCCTCTTCGTCCTCTTTGGGAAGAGAGTCCTTCGGCACCCGCGGTCGCCCTGGAAACACAAACGGAAAAGTTAGAGGATGCAGTGAATCATGGGAAATCAGGAGTCCAAAGTGGCCGACAACTACCAGATGTTGGAAAATGGTGAAACTTTTCAAATAGCTGTTTGGCAGCATCAATCTAGGGCTGCAGTGTACGATTAGCCTGTTATCTTCTCTATTAACTGACTGTTTGGTCTATGAAACGTCACGAAATAGTGAAAATCCACATCACAAGTTCCCAGAACCCAAAGTTACATCTTCAAATTGTCAAATTTGTCTCAGATCAGTTTACTAAAATATGTGAGAAAGAAAAGCATAAAATATTCACGTTTAAGAAACTGAAACCAGCTAATATTTATTATATTATTATTAATATTAAATAATTGCTTTTTATTGCCAGTGTGTGAACAGATTGTAACTCAACTCACTCAAGCATTAAAACTGAGGCCCTTACAACCTACATATTGCATTTTTCGTTAATGTGTTTCACAAATTTGTGGCGTTAAAACAAATTTGCGTTATTATCGCATTAACTTTGACAGCCCCAACTTCACTATTTCACTCTTGTCTGGCAACACGTTTCCTCGCCAGATTTCAGAATGAAACCGGACCGAGACTCTTTCCATAATGTTGTATTAACAATCAGAGCCTGTCATGGCAAATACAAGCATTTTTAATGGACGTAAATGGCGGTGCCACTTTTCCCCCATAGGATTCTACTGCAGGCAGTGAGTGGCTGCACTCTGCAGCGCTCTCCCTCCGTATTGGACCAGTTTCAGAAACTGTTGTCCCTATTAGCCAGTTAGACATAAAGACATGGGAAAACAGGGTCCAGGTTGAAAAACACCTGTTGCCCTTTAATCTTCTGTCGACTGACTAATCAATTAATCGACGACTGTAACTGTTTCAGCTTTAACTGACACACACACACACACACACACTGTTTGTGATGGTTTGTATCAATACACAATAGCAAAAAAAACTATTGTTTGTGTGTCCAACTTTCTGAGGACACAGCAATCACTCGCTGTTGTTTAAGAAACTGCTTGTATTTCATTTATAAATTATAAGTTTGTCGTTTCCTGTCAGCAGAGTTACTCAACTAACAGACTGTATCTCAGTTCGCCGGTACAGGATGTCGCTCTGCTGTGGCCACATTTTGTGAGATTATGAAACAGAGGCATGTTTTCTGGTGCACAGATCTTATCATCTAATAAAAACATTAGCATTGTTTTGACTTCTAGAATGATTAAAGATTTATGAAATGCATCAGTAATGGAAGCTTTGAGTTTATAATTTGTACTCCGGAGCATCAAAACGCACACAAAGTGCACAAAGTTCATAGATACACTGTCTAAACCAGCACAAGCTGGAATTAACTGCCTCCCAAACATGACATGTGTAATGTGACTGCCTTCTCTACTAATAAATCTGTTGTATTTTGTTTTTGGATGCAGGATAATTATCAGAGTACAGTTTTATTTACTATTAGCTTTAAGAAGATGCTCCATACATCTTGTGGCTGATACATCACAGGATTATGAGACTTTTTGAAACACTGTTTACAATACAAACTGTTTAAAATTGAGGTTTTTGTACATTTGAGGCAACCTATTTTAGAGGGTAAAGGTAATTTTTTGTTATTCTGAAATGTTCCATAACATTTCAATAAGACAACTTTCCTTCTGAAGATGGATATTTAACTGTTGTGTAAACAGTCCTGACGTCAATATTGTAATCATAGAAATCATCATTCCTACTCATGCAGCATTAAAGCTGGAGTAGGCACGTCGCAGCAGATGTGATTAAAAAAGTTATTTTCTAAAAACAGTCGCTATATCCTGACAGTAGTTAATGAGACAGATAATCTGAAAATAATCATGTTCCTCTGTGTCTGGTGCTCCTAATGGCATCTGCAAGATTTCACAGACCGGAGGAAAACAACCAGAGTCAAGCTGGAGTCTGTCGTCAATCTCTCGCCTACAGTATCTCTCTCCTTAAATGTTTTCACAAACATCTGGCAGTTACTGTTTAGCTGTAAAATTAGGAAGTTTGTGACCCGGCAGCCATGTTGAGATCAGTTGAGGAAATACCAAGCACCGCCCACCAGCCGGAGCACACTTCCTCATTTTACAGCTAAACAGTAACTACACAATGTTTCTGAAACATCGGAGGAGAGAAACAGACATTAAAGTAACGGAATATTGATTCATATTTGATCAGTGCTGCCTAGTTTGACAGTTTGATTTCATGAATGATTGACAGCTGCCTCCTGAATGAACAGCCAACAGGAACTCTCTCTCTCTCTCTGAAATGAGGGGCTGCTTTGCTGCGGATCGCTGTCATCGACAGAGAAATTAATTCCCCATCTTATAAAGACATTTTGTGGGAAAACTTAAGACCATCTGTTCACCAACTGAAGCTCAACAGAGGAAGGGCGATGCAGCAAGACAACGACCCAAAGCATAGAAGTAAATCAACAACAGAACGGCTTCAACAGAAGAAAATAGGCCTTCTGGAGCGGCCCAGTCAGAGTCCTGACCTCAACCCGACTGAGATGCTGCAGCATGACCTCAAGAGAGAGATTCACACCAGACATCCCAAGAATATTACTGAACTGAAACAAGAGGAATGGTCCCAAACTCCTCCTGACCAGTCCTGACAGGTCTGATCTGCAGCTACAGGAAACGTTTGGTTGAGGTTATTGCTGCCAAAGGAGGATCAACCTGTTATTAAAACTAAAGGTTCACATACTTTTTCACCCTGCACTGTGAATGTTTACATGTTGAGTTCAATAAAAACATGAAAACATATCATTTTTGTGCGGTTTTAGTTTAAGCAGATTGTGTTTGTCTATTGTTGTGACTTAGATGAAGATCAGAACACATTTATGACCAATTTAGGCAGAAATCCAAGTAATCCCAAAGAGTTCACATACTTTTTCTTGTCCAACTGTATATTCTGTATACTCTTGTTTCAGCTCTTTATGGAAGTAATATAATATCTACAGGCTTTGCCTCATAATTCGTCGATGCTGAGGACAAACAGGAAGATGACTGATGAAATCAACGAGGTGAACCTCTTGCATCAAACACTCACCATCATCTCCTCCTTTCTTCTTCTCCTCCCTCTTGCTCTCATGTGTGGTGGACTTCCTGCTGTGCTTTGCAGACTTTAGTACTGGACTCTGCTGCCTCTCTCTGTCAGCGCTGCGTTTCTTCCCTTCACCGCCCTCTTTTCCTCCTCGATCACTACTCATCTGTGAATGGCGTTGCCGCCTCTCCTCATCTCTGTCCCTGTTTCTGTCGCCATGGGAGCTGTGGTGGTGGTTTTTGTTGGGTTCTTTGTTGGGTTTGGCGTGGCGGACCTCTTTGCGAAGAGGAGGAGGAGGAGGAGGACTTGGCTCAGGCTCGGGCTCAGGTTCAGGCTCGGGCTCGGGGCTCTCGTACTCGTCCGACTGGTAGCCTCCTCGCTGTGGAGGGCTGTACTGCTCGTGTTGAGGAGGTGAGGGCGAGTAGTTCGTGTGATAGCCTCTCTGCTCCTCCTCCTCCTCCTCTTCCTCCTCTTCCATGTAGGCGGGCTCTTCTTCAGGGGAGGGCTCCCGGGTGCGTCTGTGGCCTCCTCCACCACCTCCTGCCTCTGGGCCTCGGGAGTAAGTGTGTGACCGCGGTGCCTCTTTGACGTGGATGTTGGCGGGTCTGATGTAGACCGATGCAGTGAAGAACATAGAAGTGTTTTACACGCAAAACATGCAATAAATTACATAAATTAGGACATTTATACGCAGCAATAATTAATTATGGCCTGATAACGGCAGTTCTGCAGAATGATCCCTATGTCGCAAACAGTGAACAGTAAACATTGTGAAATGTGCCAAAACCTGGATGAACATCCCGATTCAAACAGACCTGATGTGAAATACAATGAATGAAGACTCTTTTATGTATAGTCCTTTACACCAGCTCTTATTTATTTAATCTAGAACAACAGATCCCAACCTGGAGGTCTGGAACCTCAAAGGGCTCAAAAGATAAATTGCTGCAAGACAATTAACAGGATGAGCGAGCAGTTGATCAGGAACAAAGACAGTTTCAAGAGGTGAACTATTGATTATTTCCTCCCTGGAGGACTACTTCCTTTCTTATCCTGACTCAAGTCTCAGCAGCATTACTTTACTAGAAATGTGCCACAATATGACTCTGCTTCAGAGTGAATATGGTTGAAATTGGAGTATATTTCTAAAAAGATTTTCCCCACTGTTTGTTCAAAAGGCTGCCTGGGGAGAGAACGACCTGCCACCCATTTAGTTTGAGCTCAAGTGAGTAAGCAGCTGGTGAGGATGATTTACAAGTAGATGTTGCATACCCATTGCAGGGAGCTCTCTACTCCTTACTACAGTTTACATGTCTAAGCAGGTGTACAGAACGTACCTGTCCGCAGACTGAGGAACCAGTTTCTTCCATTTGGCTACAAGGCCTTTTGCCACCTCTCCAGCCAGTTGATGTTTCCGAAAAGAATTCACAGTTTTTCCGACTCCAGTTTCCTACAAGAGAAACGAAGTGAAAACATGGACACTGACCCTCTTTCTTCTATCCCACATTCACTTACTTGATTCAACAGCATAAGGCAAAGTCAATGCAATGTCCCAAATTTGTTTTCCCGCCATTAATTTCTTTTATGCATTAATGCAGCTTGCAATTTTTTGGGTTGTATGGGTTGCTCAGTTGTAACGCTAGTGTGAAGATACTATATGAAACTAGAAAACCTATTACGAGGTTAAGTAACGCTCCAAAGTTTCACTAAATTTTGTCAAGGAAAAACTGTCATGGCCATTTTCAAAGGGTAATGACCTCTGACCTCCAGATATGTGAATGAACATATATGCTGTACTTTATGATACTTTATGATAATCACATGCAGTTTGGGGCAAGTCATAGTCAAATTAGCACGCTGACACAGGCCCTGTTCAGACCTGGTGTTACCATGCGTCCTGGGTGATCCAATCAGTGGACAGCTTTAAGTCCGTCTGTTCACACCTGGCATTACAATGCGTCTCTACGTGCGTCTCCAGTGACAACTTGTGATCGGCTCACTTCTCCGCTCTATATGCCGATAACGACATAGCAAACACCTGGCTAATAGAGCAGACACTAACATAACATTACAAGAATCTCAGAAGTAATTTCATACATTACAGGTACATTTTATGAACATCAATATATAGCTATGGTACCAGCGGTCCCCAGGGACCTCCATGCCACTGACACTTTGCCAGACAAAAAGTGGGGTCCAGATCTTCAGAGAGCCAGGGATGAGAACCAGCCCGGCTTGCAGGTGTCAGCACTGTGCAACACAGCACCAGAGCACAAACGCAACAGTACGATAATAATGCACTTCATGTGTCTAGTCTGACAGTCTGTAGATATGTAGCCTATAGATAAGATATGTTTAATAAAATACAGTTGTACTGGCTGAACACAGCAGAGCGCAGGAGCTGTTTCCATGCTGCAAGGCAAACAAGCGTTTGCATCTGCCTGTTGATTCACATGAGCAGGGCAGTGATCTCGCGGATCAGTGAGGGATGTCAGATGAGTAGGCGGTCCTTAACGTGGCCAAGGACACATTCACTACACACAGCTAAAAGGATGTGGCCATAAGTGGCACAGACCCCCTCTGAATGTGATCTGAAAGATCGGATCTCAGTGCATCTTGAATGCATCTTGAGTGCATTCACTGTACTTGGATCTGATCTTCCAGGGTGCATGTTAATACCAGGTCTGAACAGGGCCACACTTACAGCTGTTGTTGCCTGATGATTTTAACATATTTATTTTTTTATGCTAAATGTAGTACCTGTGAGGGTTTCTGGACAATATCTGTCACTGTTTCATGATGTTAGTTGATTTCCAGTAATAAATATATACATACATTTGCATAAAGCAAGCATATCCGTCCACTCACATGTTGATAAGAGTATTAAATACTTGACAAATCTCCCTTTAAGGTACATTTGAAGAGATAAAATATGTGCAATTAACTTGTAATTAACCACAATTACATATTTTAATTGATTGACAGTCCTAATTTTTAGCCTTAAGTCTTACTTAACATAAATAACACATGAGAAGTGTCTGACATCCTCTTATATCTTGTCTGGATGTCTTTACTTTTATAGCTGTTTTCATATCTTTGGTATAAATCACATCTGACAAGACAGAAAAAGCTGACTGGGCAGAGAATTTTTGGTCCAATTCTTGCACACTACAACTGCTGTCATGTTATTTCTTACTGCAGTAGACAGCGATTAAATGCCTCGCTAAAAAGCATCTTCCCCAAACTGGTTATCTACTGGTCTTGTCTGTCTGACTCTGGAGGTCCAGCAGGTAACTTCAAACATCACCACCACAGCATCACTTTATTGGCAGATAATCTAGTCTGCATATCAAGAGGATCCTTACCACCAGTATGTCCACAGTCATGGGAAGTTCCCCCAGTCGTTTGAAAGTCTTTAAAAGCTGGAAAAACAAGAGAAAACGTTCATGATTTACGGGACACATTTTCACAATCAACACTATAACAGCGAGACTGATTATTATAATTAGTTCCATTACTTTGGCATAACTGAAGATAATTAAATGAAACATGAATCTTCATTTGATTTTTGAAATTGGATATCATCCTTCTTTACAGCCTCATTGTGTATACTCACACTCAGTTCGTTTATAGCCTAACGTTAGCTTTTTTCTTCTGCTGATTGCCTTCAAAAATCACAAAAGTGTTGTTCATTTGTAAAGATTATCTTTCTGAACAAAACATGTAAGTATCATAAATGTTTGTTGGTCATAGAGCTTATTTTCTGCAATAATCCAACAATCAATGGTTTGTTGAGGGAACCAGGGTGATACTTACGCCCTGGCTCTAAAACTTTTAGGGGCCTAGGACCCCTTAAAGGAAAGAAAATTTTCCAAGGACCCCCTCATAACATAACACAAATTAAGCATAATATTTACTATCATTTCTACTCTTAGATGCCATTTGAACCATTTGTATTCTAATACTTTTCAACCTAAATATCAGACATGTTTGATAGTGATAAATAGAAATGCATTTCAATTTGAATCATGTTAATACCACTTTGTTTTGTCCTGATATTGCCGCTGCTTTGTAATCAGATGTCGCTTTTGCTTGGCTGGCTTCATTAGCTTTGTTCCCAAGCACCTGACGACGCATTTTGGTCTCCCGTCACTGTCGCTTGATATATTTGTCATCATATTTTCTCAGTGTAGCTAGTTTGGGCTTAGCATCACTTGAAAATATGGACCGTTTGAAATATTTATCCCAAAGAAAATTATAATGTACAGCGAGCTGGTCATTGTTGTGAAATAAACCCCATCTTGCATTGCCCTGAAGGGGTTTACGACACAACAATGACCTGCTAGCTGTACATTATCTTGCTTGATACATGGAAACTGACTTACAAATCAACAATTTGACACAAAAATGGTCCACCAGAGTCAAACATGTGTCCATAACATCGGTCTGTTATACATGTGGTGCCTTCACATGTGGTGGTGTTTACCGTGTTCACAAGAAGAGTCCATATGAACGCCTCCCTCTTGTGGTATTCGTGGCCTCATAGGTGGACAGTTTCGGAGAGTTCACGAGTTGTGTTGACCATGACCAAAAAGGTGGAGGCCATGGAAGTGTTTTGATCAGTGCATAATAAGTTATTAAGTTTAGTTGTATATTGTAATTCCCCAATTATTGTAAGTCCCCAGACCCCACTTTGTTGTGGTGGTCACTGATGGGTGGGTGCACTGCTGGGTGGGTTACCGAGGACGAGGTGGGTGTACTCCCCTATGGGTGCCAGAAAAAGACGTAGGCATACCCCTCCACTATACCACTGCACATTACTGTATGCATACACCACTTGTTTGTTCACAAGTTTCTATTTCAACCACTGGTCAGCCTGAAAATTAGTCTCAGATGTGGACGACCCTAAGGTTATTGTATCATTAAAAACAGACAAACTACATCTGTTTATATCTGCTGTTTGAGGGGCTCTTTGTCATCTTTTAATTGACAATTAAATCAAATTAAACAGCAGTGTCTGCTTCACACAGCAGCGTCTACCAGCCCTGCGTCATGGGGACTGGATGATAACGTGGCCTAACGGGGACCGGGCTCAAGTCAAAATCATTCACCTGTGATTTCGCCAGTTTTAATAAAATGATTAACTCTAGAAACCAGAAAACAGCTTCCGTGAACCAAAGCGATCACACACATCATGACTGCTTTGTGTCGGGACGTTGCGTTTGAGGACTGAGAGTAAACAAAGGGGAGGTCGGACAATTGTTCACTATAATTTACCTGTTTAATTTTTTTTTTAACATTTTAGAGCACACCCCAGTGCGGCGATGTGCAGCTGATGTATAAGCTGAAATGCCATAAATGAGGTCAACATTTCAGGCCTGGAGTCGGTGTCACTGTCATCTCTCTCCGCACTAACGCTGGTTAGCCTGATAGCTAACGGCTACACTGGCTACAGTTTCGTTATACTATAAACTACGAAGTGGTTAATATCATTAATTTAACAACAGATAGTCTATGAACGGTTATTAAATCAAGCTGACGGGTGTTAATATTAGCTAAAAGCTAGCGTTAAAGAAGTACGTTATAACTAGTTAAAACCCTTAATTATCGTGACGTCTCACATGATGCCTTCACATGCCGTCGGAAATACTGAACTCTACAGTGAGCGCTCATGAATCATATCCAAATCTATTCAACAAAATATTGCCTTGACTGGATCCTTCCAAAGTATTTAGATGCTTATGAATTTCATTTTTACAGTAAGCATTACTACCAAAAGTTAGACACGCATATCTACCTGGTGAATTAGACAGTAATGTATGTTCCTTCTGCAAAATAGATAATGAAACACATCAAATATTCTCTTACTACTACTCACAGATATATTGTACGCAAATTAAAAATATAAACAGAAAATGTGTAGGGAAATACAGATTGTAATGAAGGAGGAAACTAGAAATGTATTGATGTACACAACTTCTTGTAGTTGAGATCATAAAGCTAAGTAAACAAAAACACCCTAAAAGTCCTGGAAATTTTGATTTAAAAAATTCAAAAGAACGGTCACATATTTAACATGTGTAATATTTACATTAATATGAAAGTATATTAATAGAAAAACATGTCATGTCCCGTCTGTGTTTTTCAGGGACAGATGATGTGCAAATCATAGCTACTTCTGTAAGTGAACGTATTGTTACTCATGACAAAATAATTTAAAAGTCAGTGTATTATCTGACAGAGCCGATATTGTTTATTTTATTTCAACATCTACAAACTTGCAATTGATATTTGAGATTACTTCATATTTTATAAACTACGCCTATATGATTAATGATTGAAGTCAGTGTATAAAACAACACATTCATTTATTTCAGGCCATGAATTTCATCCGTGTCACGTCTTAACTTTCAATTTAACACAAGTTGCCAGAGTTTGACTTCTCTACCACCCAACTATTTCATTTAAATAAAACAAGTGGTAGAGGAAAACACTGTAGTTTAAGAACTCATTATCTCATAAATTATTTGTAATTCTGGGCCCCAAAAAGTAGCCGAAAGCTGCTTTAAGTGCAGACACTCAGAAGTCGAAGCCAGACAGCGGTCCATAAATGCAGCATTTAAAAAGCCATTGCGACTTTCCCTGCCTGCCGTGGCCGCGGATCCGTTTCGGGCACCGGACACGAACCGTCGCATTTCGGGAGACAGTCGGTGCTAAACACTAAATCTGTCCGCCTCCGCCCGTTAACTTCACTCGTTACCTTCCGTGGCTCCGGATTCTCCAGCAGCCGGGACTGAAGCCTATCCACTGTTTCCAGCAGTTCCTCCGCCATGTTTACTGCTGGTACCCTGTCGCCCGGAAGCCAGCAACTTCATCCTGACTGAACACGGACAGCGGGAGAAAACGGACGTTCCGCTTGGTGACTGACCGGAACAGGCGTTTTACAGCCGTAGAAAAATAACAGCGCACTATTTCAACAGAACAATATGAATAAATGCATTAAAAATTAAATAATTAAGAGAAACGGGGGAATAAAACAGAGGTTTGTACATTAAGAGAGCAGCCACGAAAGACGGAAGTACGTCACAGCCCAGCTGACGTAGCTGGCAGGGACAGTTGTTAGTGTGACGTCAGTGAAAACTCTGAATCAGCATATTGTTAGTAGGCTCTAATTTTATGAAGAAGGTGGCATTAAAACAATAAACTGAAATTATTAATGGTGTTTTAAAAATCAGTTGGCTTCGGTCTTTTCTGAAGAATGGGGAGGAGATGTGGCTTTCAATACCTTCACTTGTCTTTAACAGACTGGGATGCATAGATTTTTATTTTTTTTAAATGTGACTTTGATATTTCTAAATTACCAGTTAAACTATATTCTTTCCATCAACAAGTCCTGCTTTACTGGAGGATTATTTATAAACACAAGTTCAGCCCTCACAATGTCCCACTGTGGAACAATAGAGTAATTTTAAGGCAAAGAAAATCAATGTTTATGGATGACTAATTTGGTCAATTGTGCACTTGGTGGATGGAAAAGGTACTGTGCTTAAACTAGGTGAATTTAACACTAAATACAATTTAAACTGCTCAGTTAGAAACTACATTAAGGTGACACAGAGTATCCCAACAGCACTTATCTGGAAACACTCCGACACCAAAACTACAATGCTTATATATTGACAATGAGCAATTTTTACACAAAGGATGCAACAATAAATTTCTTAGGCAGTATTTTGTTAAGTTAATGTACCCTTCGCTACCAAGAAGGATACCACATTTTCAAAACTATGAAAAAAAAAGCAAATATCTACAATTAGAACCAAATTCCTTAAATTCCCAATTCCTCCTAAATATAAAATCATACAATTTAACATTCTGAAACAAATTTATCCCTCAAACGATTTTGTTAAAAAGAGATTTAAATTTGATGTTGAAAATTGTCACCTGTGCACCACAAACGTGGAAACAACAGAATACTTGTTTTATTCCTGTCACATAGTCCAAAACCTGTGGAAATCCTTACAAAACTGGTTGAGCTCCAAACCCATAAATATAGATTTTTCTACTTTCAAATTTATCCAAGCAGGCATAATTACTAACAAGAAGAAAGTTGAATTTCTTGTGAACAGCATGATCATCATCACCAAATATTATATACAAAATTATTTGATGTTTATATTAGTATACATTATTTACAGTTATGTAACAGTTATGTACACTCATTTCTGAAAAGAATTTACTATAGACCCTTTTTTTATGTTTACTTATTTATTTCATTTTATTTTATTTTCCAGAAGACCTACATTTGCCGTGTTGACGGAAATGTCCCTTAATTGTATTGGAGGTGTGACTATATTTTTATGACAAATGTATTTTTGATCTGCACAAATAAGAATGTTATTGTAATTTTCTGTTTGTCAATAAAGTTTATTAAAGAAAAAAGGCTATAATTTACAGTGTAACCTGATAACGCTGTATCCATTTAAGTTACCAGTTACTTTGCAGGTTCAGATTAATAACACAAAATATAATTAACAACATTCTGATAAAACCTTATTGATCATTGGGGGGGAAGTCATAACCAGCAGTAATATGTATTATTTATTTGAGATCAGCCCACCTTTACCAGCTGCAACAATAAAGTGCTGAACACATTAATGCATCAATAATTATAATCCAGTAATATACATAAATCTGAAATTGGCCATTCTGCATGATGAGTACTTTTATTCTTGGTACTTTAAGAATGGGTGTATTTTGATGCAAATACTTTTGTACTTAAAGGACCAGTGTGACATTTAGGGCGATCTATTGGCAGAAATGGAATATAATATCAATAAATGTGTTTTCTTTAGAATATAATCATTGTGTTTTTGTTCCCTTAGATCAGGGCTGTCAAACTCATCCTGGGCCACATCAGCATCATGGTTCCCCTCAAAGGGCCGGTTGTAACTGTAAGACAATATGAATATATCTACTCTTGATCATATTACAAAACTGCCTCTGCATTTGATTATTATTAGTTTTAGTAATAATTTATTTAATAACTAGCTCTGAAGACAAAAGTGAGTAAAAAAAAAACCCTCTAAATATGTTTATAACTACAAATGAACTTCTGTAATTCTTGCTTTTTTTTTTTTTTATGCCACTATTCCAACCCTCCTTTTACATTTACATCAGCCAGCGGTGGCTTTGTGCCTGCAGGTTTCATTCAGTCTGGATGTGGAGGGATGAACATCTCCTGCTCTGAGGGAGCGCTGACGAGGACTAGACCGCCTCTGAGAGCTTTGGGACTGGGGAGGGGTCCATGGCAGCAGCTCGTTGAGAAGAGGAAGAACGATACTTGCTTTCATGTCAGAGTCCCAAAAGTCTCAAAAACCACCAGAAAAAGTCGCCAGATTTGTCTCTAGTCTCTTTTTTGAAAAAGAGTTGCTAGAGGGTCTGAAAACTCACTACATAAAACTACCAAGTCACTAAGTTGGCAACACTACGGTGCTGGTGGAAACCGCTGATTTTGAGACACTTCAGCACACGTAACGAATCAGAATGCATTGTGGGACATGTAGTTTAAAGACACCACACTTCCATAAAGCGGCATAGAATTGTATGATAAGCATATATTCTTATATGTAAGCCCTTGTGGGCCACATAAAATGAGGTGCTGGGCCGGATTTGGCCCGCGGGCCTTGAGTTTGACATGTGCCTTAGAATGAGTTGCTGATATTTATTTATGGAGCAGGTCTTCTCTTCATGGAGCCCAGAATGGACAAACCAAACACTGTGTCTATTCCTGCTGAGTCGAGTCTGCAGCATTTATTTCCCCACAAACTGCGACTTCTATTGTACATTCACTGGAGTTAAAATAACTCTCTCTTCTCGTGCACATTTTGCTGCCGCTCTCTTTCTCTTGCTTCACCACTCACTTCCTATGAAACGCACACTCTGCATACTGGATCTGCTATCTCCAAATGACCTGCACTACTCTTACAACAACTGGCTTTATATCGGGCCATTCACGTTTTCATATTCAAAGTTTTCAGGTTATCCTACACACTTGGCACACGGAAGAAGTTTAAATTGGTTGCAATGTGTAATCTCACCACTAAATGCCATATATACTACTATTTTAAGTAAAATTTTGATTGCATGACTTACACTACTAATAATAGCATTGTTACTTTTACTAAAGTAAAATGTTGGAGTATTTCTTCCACCAGTGCTTAACAGTAACTTAAAGGTACAGTGTGTAGGATTTAGCAGCATGTAGTGGTGTTGTTACAGATTGCAACCAACTGAGCATGCAGATATGAAGGGCTCATTCTAAGCTAATGAAAACACAGCGATTTTTAGTTTCAGGTGATGATCCATTAATGAAAAGTTATGAATATTATATTGCATTTCTGCTAGTAAATCCTCTGAAATTCAACACACTGTTCTTTTAATTCATTTGTTTGTGACTCGACAAAGCACACTGAATCCAGCGTGACACTGATGAGTAGTTGTACCTTTCTTCCAAACATACAGTATATGCAAATAGATGTAGATGTAGATATACCCACTTAAAGTTAAAGTAACAAATCACTTAAAATTACAGAAACAAGCAGAATTTACCTTGTCTAAAAATATCATACTTAGGCTCTTAAGGTTGGTGGCTTAGCAGTGGTGGAAAGTAATAAAGTACATTTACTCAAGCACTGTAATGTACCTGTATTTTACCTGTATTTCTTACTGCCACTCCACTCGACTTTACAGGGAAATATACATTTCATTATCTGACAGCTGGTGTTACTACTTTACAAAGGCCTGTTAAGATATTACATACAACATATTCAGCTCATTAATTATGATGCATTTTTATTGATGAAACTTCGCAGCAGTATGTTAGGTAGTTAGAATTATGCAAAAAAAAGCCAATTATATGAAATGAATTGATTTCAGGCGTTTTCCTCGTAGTGGAATATTAGTACATTGTTGATATTGTTATATTGTTGATATATATATATGTAAATTTCTCCATTGTGGGACTAATAAAGGAATATCTTATCTTATCTTATCTGATATTGGTACTTTTGCTCAAGTAAAGGATCAGAATACTTCTTCCACCGCTGCAGTGTGTTGACAGTAATCCTATAGTAACGATATGGTTCTCCCTGTCAGATACAACTTGTTTTTTAAACCCATTCGTGCAGATACTCAGTGAGGTGAGTGAGATTAACAGTCAAACAAAGACAGCAGACACAACCAAATCTAAAACCTGAAGCCCAAAGGTCATGAGGGGGGGTGAGGTGGGGGGTGAGGTGGGGTTGAGTGAGAGGACAGCCGTCCTCTTATGGGATATTTTTGGAGGGGAGGGTGACGAGGAGTGCCTGTATTTGGAGATGGAGGTGGGAAATGGAGGAAGAGGATCTGATGTGAGCTCAGGGAGGCGTGGTTGGATTTTAGAGGTTGGTGGACGGGGGGGGGCTGATGGCTTTCTGATACTGACACACACAAAGCACACACACACACACACACACACAGCACTGTGACAGAGGACAGTCGGACGAAGCAAAGAGGAACCCGTTAGAGAACAACAACGACAACGAAAAGACAGAACGTAAAAGAGAGTTTAAAGAGAGAAGCTGAGGGAGCAAAGGGAAGGCAAGAAGAGCAGGAACCAGGAGGGAGAAAGAGGTAAAACACTTCACTGCATTACAGTTTGTTGAGTCAAGAAGAGTTTGTCACCTAAATGAACCATTTCGTATGTTAAAATCTCCACTTAACGTTCCATTAAAGTGAACTGAACTGAAAACTGTCTGACATGGACAACATCACAGAAGCAAACAGACAGAAATCGCCAGTGAAGTACATTTACTACATTTAAGTACTATGCTAAAGTACAATGTTGAGGTACTTGTACTTTACTTTCTACTTCTGCTACAATACTGACAGCTTTAGTTACTAGTTACACAAAGGATTTTACAAACAAAACATGTAATCAATTTATATAATATGCTAGTTAAATATTCAGACAGTATATAAAGTAGTTCAAATTCGCTCCACCGCCTCCAGCTGCAACTCACATAGTAGTATTGCTACTTTTACTTAAATAAGATATAATGTATGACTATATTTTCCACCACTGGAACAACATATCAAATCTGATGACATCACCATATTTATTAGTAATATATACTAATATTTATATTTAACTGCTGAATGGAAACAATGTGAAGTAGTTGCCAGTTGCCGTGTGGCTATTACTACGCTGCAGAGGGGTGTCAATCCTTCTTTCCAGTCCTTAGCTGGAAGACACACATAAAACACACACACACCAAGTACATGTTGTGTGTCAGCATCTATAAATACACTCACAAGATAGACCAGGAATTCAGCTGCAGCCGTAGAGGTGAAGTGGTGGAGAGGCATGCAGGGTGGTGTTTTTGTGTGTATGTGCCAGTACAGTGCTGGACAAAATAACAGAAACACTTTATAATACAATACCACAACCCTGCAGGTAATACCACTTTAATAAAGCTCATAATATTCAGTTTTTATTAAAGCTGTCAGTTGTGTTGATTCAATTCAGTGACCATTTTGAAGGACCAAGCATTGTTAAAGCAGCTATAGTCAATATTTTGACAAACCCACAGGAAATATATAATATTACCAACTCTGCAGCTCTCCTCACAGCAACTTAACTGTTTTGGTTCACTCTCACCGGTCTCATAGTGTAGTTTACGGTTGCAGAAGGTGGATGTTTTCATCAAAAAGCTCTAAAAACCAACTCTACACCTGCTTCGCGCCAAACAGCAGCCAAGACACAGTGAGCAACTAGGGGGTGAACGTAGTGGAACATTCAGCAGCTAAAGAGACAGATGTTTCCTTCAGGAGTTGGTGGAGACCAAAAACAGAGCCAAAAGAGACTGAATATTGGACTTAGAGGACACACGACTAATAAATGAATGCTAATATTGCTCTGTAACTGCTGGATGTGTAAATAAGCTAACATATCTGTCATATCAACCTTTGTTGTGTTTACACTGCTTCCAAGTGGTCAAATAAATCAGTTTTAAATCTCATATTTGTCAAACAACCGCTTAACCCGTTAGGGGTCGCGGGAGGGCTGGAGCCGATCCCAGCTGGCATTGGGTGAAGGCGAGGTTCACCCTGGACAGGTCACCAGTCCATCGCAGGGCACATAGAGACAGACAACATAGAGACAGACAACCATTCACACTCACATCCACACCTACAGGCAATTTAGAGTCATTAATTAACCTTGAAACTGTGGGAGGAAGCTGGAGTACCCGTAGAAAACCCACACTTACAAACTCCACACAGAAGGATTTAAACCTGCGACCCTCTTGCTGTGAGGCGACAGCGCTAACCACTGCACCACCGTGCAGCCCTCACTCAAATTATGTAGCCTGTGTTTTAGCATCAAGATGCTATTTTCCTAAGCCCTTCTAAAAGCCTTTTCCCACATGACATGATGTAGGTAAAAGATGTTCCAGTTCGCTGTGTGATGGCATATAAAGCAGTGAAAATATTATAAATATAGCATATGATATAGTTCTGCTGCTCCCATCCACAGTCGCTTTACCTCGCCATCAGACAGCCGACAGGGAACTGAAGCCATTACATACAGTAGCTCTCTTCAAAGCTGCCACGCTCCTATCACAAAAATATGAATTGTACCTCGCAGAATGCAAGTGTATATACTGTATACTACCCTGCTTTGAAAAATCCAAACTATCCTTTCAGTTATTTCCAAACTCTGTAGCTAGTAAAGCTAGTACTAGTGTTCACATTATTCATTACTTTATTGGTTTGCTAGTAATCTGGGTCACTGTTTCGCTGGTCGAGTGGGCATTTCCATTTGGAAATAAAATGGAAAATAACGTAGATGGACTCACCCTTTAAGTATGGAGCCAGGTCCAGAAGGAATTTAGCTTAGCTTAGCACAAAGACTGCTTCCTGGCCTGGCCTAAACTTCAACAAAACACCTGTACCCAAACCTAATTAAGGTAGCCTAACAAACATCAAACCAGAGCAATAAAGACACTCGGTGAACCAGAATCATAAGAATGTGGTCGTACTGGGCCGCCCTCCAGTGACACTTTTCATCAGCTATGCAGTTTATGTTGGAAGCACATGGTTGTCGTGTCCTCTGCAAACACACCTTAAAAACAGAGCTCTGACTAAAGCGTCACAATGCTTCCCTTCGTATCGGTTGTCCACTTTGCAAAGGCTCAACCACTAAGAGCAGAGTTACACACTGAGGTCGATGTCTAAAAATAAAATGCGGGGCCCCGGGTGCTTAGATTACCACGCTTCTCCTTTTCTTACACACTAAATCTGTTTATATTTTCTGTTTGAATTAAGACACACACATCACCACCTGACAATCATACATGAATCTGCAATTACTTTTAATTGTGCTAATTATCAGTTTGGCTCCATCATGTTAACAAAGCAAGACGATGGCAGTGAATCAAACTCATACATTATTACATTTAATAAATATCTTATACTTAAGTAATTTGTTACACATATGGATTAATTCATCTTAGGTCTCTGAATGTTTAGGTTTTTGTAAATTTTGATCGAAAATTTCTCTGAATAATTTAGGAACTCATACTCCTTCAGGTCCTCATTTTGTCCCTGAAAATCCTAACTTTAATATTTGTGCAACAAAACGTATTTAATCTCATCCAGCTATCTGCTCAGTAGGCTATCTAACCTGCTGATATCTGCAACCTGTTGGATTTAGGTGACATTGTCAAAGACCCTCAGTGCTCCACCCTCTTATATAACATATTTAAAATACAGTTAGTAGGTCATGACAGGATCACCATCCATCCATCTGCAACCGTTTATTCATTCTGGGACAGAAAAACACTTATAATTACCCAAAAGTTTCCTGTGAATCATTGGGAAAACAGTTATCAACAGTTGTTTTAGTTGTTGATTTCAACTGCCTCGTTTAAAACCATTTTTCACACTTCATTTATTAATGAAAGCATTATTCTTTTGTGCGTGGATTTTTTTTATCATTAATCACAATTGTAGATTATAAACAGAACTATATATTAGAAGAAAAAAAAAGTAAAAAATACCCCAAATACTATATGTTACATACATATATAAAAACAAGTAAAGATGGTAAAATATGTTATTAAAAATGGTGAAAACTTTATTCTTCATTGACTTGAATTTTACACTTTGTGACTATAACACACTGGGTTAACCAACCTTACTTTAGCATTCAGTGGAGTGCACCAATTAAAACATGTTTTACCTGTGATAAGTGCCAAACTGCACTTCTTAAAAAATTATACAGAAATAATAATAATTAGAAATGTACATATCTGTAAAATACAGCATTACCAAAGTTTTCCAGTGGTGTTTAACAATAGGAAGTTGTACAAATGATCTACGTGACCGTGTGTTTAATCTGCTGTCGTGAAAGGAGATGCCGTTGTTAGTTTATTTGTCAGTGTGGTGGTGGTGAGGTCTGGTTCCCAGTATGGTGGATGAGATGGCAGCTGCTCTCTGTACTAACCTTGGTCCCAGATATATCTGTACAGATTATTTTCATGTCACAGAATCACTGAACAAGTGATTTGTTTGTGTGAAATGTCACCAAGACCTTGATTTTACCTATATTCCTATAGTTGCTCAAGTTATACTGTAGTCCTGTACTTGTATTTGAAGGCACTTGTATTTCTATTTCATACTACTTTATACTTATACTTCAACATTAATCTAAGAGCTATAGTTAGTGTTTACGTTACAGATTCAGATTTTACTTTAAAAACACATGATAAGTTTCTAAAACATGTGAAAACATTGTAAAGATTAAACCAGTGGTTCACAACCTTGTCGGGTCTCTTATCGTGTGATTCCACTTCTAAACCTCTCAGATAGTTTCATTTAAATAAATTCACAAAAGAGAGAGAGAAAGATTAGAGAAAAGTCCAAGATATGAAGACAGTTTTGTTGAATAGATCTTTGTTTTTCTTCTTTCCTGACCTCATTAATCATCTCCTGACCCCTAGGTTGGGAAACACTGACTACAAGTAGTTAAAACAGTAACATGCTGCTTTCACATTGATGCATCAGCGTCAATAATCTAATACATAATAATATATCACATGTGGAACAGGTGAAGTACATTCTGCTGATAATACTTCTTTGACTTAATGGAGTATTTTACACTGTCATCTTGGTCTTTTACTTAAGTGCCGGAGATGCATCTCTTCTATTTTTGTGAAAAAGCAGAAAATATGTGGAAAGAGATTGTGTTATTAAGATCATACTGATCATTAGTAACAGGTAACAGGTCATGTGATATCATCTTTTTCTTCCACCTTGTTGTTTCTGCATGAATCAAACATGTTTTTGCCATCAGCCTGCCCGTCGTGCCTCCAGTTGGCCCTGACACTGAATTGATCACCTCCCCACATGTTTTAATGGCTCTGTGATCATTAGACTGAGAGGGTCACATTCACAGAAACTCTTGGCCGCTGTCAAATATGGCTCTTCTTCTCAGTTAACTTGTGGTGTATTGAGTTTATACAGTGTTCTGGCTGCTGTTTCGACTGTTTAAAGGGTGGTTGCGACATCAACAAGTAGCCTGTATGGTCTGTAACAGCGAGCCCCTCCTCTTCATATGACACCAACAACAGCTGCTGCTCCGTCCTGTATGATCCTGTCTCCGTCCCCTGGTCTGTCCATGTGTGGAGTCTGTTGGCTGGAGAGCCAATAGATGCTATTTAAAAAGAGCCAAGTTCAGACACCGAGCGAATGAGGAGTAGAAAGTAATGGACATGTTTGTGTCAGAAACACTGGTAGTAGCACTGTCAGTGTGATTTAAAATGGCTACGAGATGAGGTTTTTGAAGGGCTCATGGAGAGTGGTGAGAAATGGTCAGAGAAGTTAGAAATAATAGCCAGTAGTATATATAATATTAAATAGAGACATTGCATTTTAGTTTAAGGTCCAATATCATGCTTATTTTCAGGTTTGTACTTCTACTAGAACATACATACAGTATTTACATGTAATGTTGAAAAAACCCTTTATTTTCCATGTCTGCCTGAATATGCCTGTAGTTACCCTCTGTCTGAGACGCTGTTTTAGCACGATTCAACAGTATTACGTCGCTAAGCAACAGCTTGGGTCCATGTTTACAATGTTTATCACAAAATTACAGAAATCCCGATGGCTTGTTTTGAAGGCAGACTTTCTGTGTGAAATGCTCTGAATGTTTTGATACTTTCACAGTATTAATATAGCACATAAACCTGCTTTAAGGCACGGTCACACGTGCGAAATTGACATTCGGCTCCCATTCACTTTCATTCTATGCGAGCAAAGGGACGACAAATGGTTGCGAAGCCGATCACATTTTCGCATTCACGTGGAGTTCAGCTATGGCGAACTTTCTGTTTGAAAATCACCTTGGTAGGCGATAGTCATTCGCTTGCATGTGTGTATATATTGTGTGTATATTTATTACAATTAAAAAGACATTTTGATGATATCGGGCCTTTAAATAAGAAATCATCAATCTTTGATATACAGACAAAAAAAGAGGTTGTTTCAAGAGTATTAAGCTCAAGAAACCTTCAAACCTTCAAATTAATGACCATAAAATATGCAAATAAATCAGTTCTGTGAGCTAGCATGCTGATGTTTAGCATGCATAAAGTTTACCATTTTTGACCTCGTTAGTTTAGCATGTTAGCATGCTAACAGCTGCTAATTAGCACAGCGGAGGCTGATGGGAATGTTATTAGCTTTGCAGATATTTGATAGCATTTGATAACGTATTGGACAAACTGAAAATTTGACCTGATGATGGCACCAGATGAAAACGTCAAAGGATCACAAAGTTATTAGGATTTCTCATCTGGGGGCCATGAATGTCTGTAACAATTTTCATGGAAAACAGGTGTTGAGATATTTCAGTCTGGATCAAAATGGTGAATTTACTGACCAGGAGACTTAAGATTAGTGTAAATATACAAAGGCAACTAAAAGTCAGACCATGCAAAGCCCTGGTTTAATCTAATAATGAAGTGACAATAAATATGACTAATAGAAGACCAAAAGGGCAAAGCTGAAAAAATGTAAAGACCAGATCTGATGACGCTCGGTGACAGAAAGATCACGTAGAACTGGCACACTGCTGAGGCCCCAAATAGGAACGGGGGTACGTTTAATTCCCACCCTGGCGCAGCCAGCACTGAGGTGATCTCTGCACTGAGGCTCAGGTGAACAGCAACAAACTGTGAGCCAGGAACAAAGATCATCGTGTCCTGCTGCTGTCCAGCTTCCAGCCATTTTAAACCGTTCAACTCAACAGTTATCTATCCATCGTCAACCGCTTATCCCGTTAGGGGTCACGGGGGGTTAGAGCCGATCCCAGCTGGCATTGGGCGAAGGCGGGGTTCACCCTGGACAGGTCACCAGTCTATCACAGGGCACATAGAGACAGACAACCATTCACGCTCACATCCACACCTACGGGCAATTTAGAGTCATCAATTAACCTAAACAGCATGTCTTTGGACTGTGGGAGGAAGCCGGAGTACCCGGAGAAAACCCACGCAGAACAGAACATGCAAACTCCTCACAGAAGAGTCCCAAGCTGGAATCGAACCTGCGACCCTTTTGCTGTGAGGCGAGAGCGCTAACCACTGCACCACCGTGCAGCCCCTCAACAGTTATATATTATGATATTACCCTTTATTATATGAACACTGACTTTATGACTCCTCTCCACCAGTTTTGCCAGATCAGAATGACGGTTTCCAGAAACCTGCCCCATTCAATGATAAACAGCCCAAATCATAACCTTGCCAGAAACCTGTGTAAAACCATAAAACAATTACATGCACAATAAAAAAAAAAAACACATCACAAGCATATGTAAGTTTAAAATAACCAAAGATAAAATGCCAGATAAAATGGCCATTGCAGCCCACTAAGAGTGCTGTCAATGTCGATGACGATGATGACGGGAAGATAAGTAAGTCCTCCCTCATCAATAACGACGATTAAATGCTCATGTCAATGAAATATTTCTTGAATTAAATGAGTCATATGAGTGAGTGGACACAGCAGAGTTTACTGAATGCTGTATGTGTTTTTGACTGCTTGTTATATAAAAATAAATATTGTTTTCACAATATTTATTGACAAAAACAGCCCAAATTTATCTACCAGCCTAATACAATGTTTCCCAGCTGAATTCAGTCAAAAGGAGCCCAGTCTGGCAACACCGCTCTCCACTTCAGCTGCTGTCACAGTAGTTTACCATATTAGCTAAATGCTAAAAAGAAGTTGAGCAGTTAACATTATTTCACAACTGTCATTTGTGGCTGCAGTGGCCGCTGTACATAACCTCAGTGTGGTGTGAGAAGACTTGTGTTAAACGTGTTGTTGCTTCCAAAGCGTGCTAAACAAATTAGTTAGTTTGAGCTTGTTGTATCAAAAAAGTGAACAGCGAAGATCTAGTGGCCCTGTAAACAAATAAAAACATTATATCGTTTCCTGAAACATGTCGCCAACAGGTGAAATCACCATCCTCTCATTACCTTGACAATGCTTTTTTAATAGGAATTAAAAAACTAAATATCATAAAGTTTGCTCGAGTTTTTACACTGTTTTCGACCAGTTAAATGAAAATAAAACGAAATACGAAATCAAACAAGTGTGCAGTTTTGTGTCAGGCTTGGTCATTGTTGTTGCAACAAACTTTTCGTACTTTCACAGTGGTTTTGGTTCGGACCTGGTGTGCTTTAAAGAGCTTTCAGTCTTTTTTTTATTGATTATTGCGTATGAAATATGCAGGATGAACAACCGCTCCACCTGTCTAAATCTTAGCTAAGGTGCTGGAAACATATATGAGTCCAAAAGATAATAAAAAAAGATTTCGGCATGTTTAGATCCACACTTCACTTGATTTTTCAGCTCAACAACACACAGAACAATAAACACAAATCCAAACCAACAAAACACTACAAGAACTGAGTAATATGCTCCATCTATCCCCTTAGTTATATCCAGGAGCTTCATTTGTTTATTTCAGACTGCAGATTCTGTATCAGCACTTGAACGTGATCCCTTCACTCGCTGTAACAGTCTCCCCTCGCCACACTGATCTGCTGCAGTTTGCATACCGCAGCTCATTGCGATCATGCATAAGAATCCCCAGTTGCATTTAAACGCCGGTTGGCTGCTGTAAACCATAAAACCCAACGCTGAGCTTCTTGTCTGGACACTCGCACCTGTCATTCACACTGCTGCCGGCTCATAGAGACACAGTTTGTAGGTGATCCTCAGTTGGATTTAAAGAGAGGTGTCAGTCTGTGTGCTGTTGTGTTGTGATGTCCAGAGATTAGCAGAGAAATGTGCATCTGTCACTGGGTTTGTTGTGTCCTCCAGTGACCATGAAACTGATTTAGAGCCTGGAAACATTCGCCAGGTGTGTTTCGGTTTGTTTGTCAGGAACTCAGTGTTTACATTGAAACACACTTTTCTAATAATAATAATTCAAGATATAAAGACACACTGAGGCAGACGAAGAAGAGACAACAAAATGTTGTCAGAGAGGTGGATCGTGATTATTGTTTTCTTTACATTAACTCTGGAAGTCGAGTAGAAGAAATAAATGTATATCAAGTCTAAGCTGAACCAAGTCAATCTTTTCTTAAGCCTAAGTAGTTTGTTGCCTAAGCCTAACCACGTCAATCTTTTCCTAAACCTAACTAAGTATTTGTTTTGCCTAAGCCGAACCATGTTGACCTTTTCCTAAGCCTAACAAAGTAGTTTTGTTGCCTAAACCTAATCATGTTGCTCTTTTGGGGGCGGCAGTAGCTCAGTCTGTAGGGAGTTGGCTTGGGAACCGGAGGGTCACCGGTTCAAGTCCCGACATGGACCAAAAACTGAGTGTGAACTGGTAGCTGGAGAGGTGCCAGTTTACCTCTTGGGTACTGCCGAGGTGCCCCTGAGCAAGGCACCAAACCCCCAACTGCTCGGGGCGCTTGTCAGGAGCAGCCCCCTCACTCTGACATCTCTCCATTAATGCATGTATGTGCGTTTCAGGTCTGCATGTACCATGTATGAGTTTAACAGAGTGTAAATTGAATTTCCCCATTGTGGGACTAATAAAGGTAGATCTTCTTCTTCTTCTTTTCCTAACCCTAAATAAGATAAGATAAGATTAACCTTTATAAGTAGTTTGTTGCGTAAGACTAACCACATTGAGCCTTTCCTTAGCCTAAGTAGTTTTGTTTCCTAAGCCTAACCAAGTCAATCTTTTACTAACCAAGTCAATCTTTTCCCAAGCCTAACTAAGTAGTTTCATGACTAAGCCTAACCACATTGATCTTCTCCTTAGCCTAAGTAGCTTTGTTGCCTCAGCCTAACCAAGTCAATCTTTTACTAAGTCTAACTAAATAGTTTTGTTGCCTCAGCCTAACCAAGTCAATCTTTTAATAAGTCTAACTAAATAGTTTGTTGCCTAACCAAGTTGATCTTTTCCTAAACCTTACTTAAGGAGTTTTATTTTGAAAAGACTGGAGTGGAAATTGACAAATGCGTCACATGTTGCTGGACATGTGTAAGTAAACACAAAAAACGCGTTGTTAAAAGTTGTGCTGTATTTATGTATCAAATAGTTTAAATTTGTGACTATTTCACGAACTGCTGTGTTGGATCAACATAACCAGTATGTCATTTCAGTGCAGGAGGAAAATCATACTCCAGACTGCTGAATCATGCTTTACATATCTAATCAGTCTCTGTGGACATCATGTTTTCTGTTATCGTTGTCAGAGTTACATTATGGTAGCATGGTGTCTCTGTTAAAGCCCAAATTGAATAAAAAAAAAAAATCAACATTAACAGAACA